>CM057475.1:7357122-8564622 GCA_030035585.1 Dugong dugon
GTGGGCTATGTACTGGGCTGATAATTGAAAGGTTGCAGGTTTGCGTCCACCCGCAGATGCCTCAGAAGAAAGGCCTGATTATCTACTTCCAATAAAACTAGCCTTTGAAAACCCTGTGGAGCATGGTTCTATTCTGACACACATGGGGTCGCCATGAGTCGGAGCCAACTCAACAGCAACCGGAGGTAGTGGTGACGCCTGTGAAAACAATCTTCCATCTACCCCACATTCCTTCCCACCACCAGCTCATAATTACGAAGCCCAAAAGGTCTGGCTTCTGGCACTTTTATTAGTCAGAACTTAATAGAAACTACAGGGCTGGTTGACATGCAGGATTTAAAGAAGAACATGGAGTTTAAGAAAACATTCTGTTTCTATTGTATTCATCAGAAGTGGGCTCTAGGGATCCAAATATAGTAGATGGTATCAGCGTTTTGGAGAAATGCGGCAGTGGGGTTTCAAATGGCTAGGCACACATGGAGGCTGGCCACAAGGCACTGGGGACCGTGTCTGCTGTCTGTGTGCCGTGAGCTTTACACTCACCCCTCATCACACCCTGAGTCTCCCAGTGAAGTGTAACTGATCCCACTTTACTTAAGGATGCTGAGGCTCAGCAAGATTTAGTAATATGTTCCAGGACAGGCAGCTGAAAAGTATTGGAGCCAGGACTTGAGCCCTCGTCTGCTTGACTCAAAAGTCCTCGTGTTTAACCACAGGCCACTGCACTTTAGTGACCACAGCAGGGGTTTGGGAAACACAGACCAAGGTCAAGTTTCAGTTCTAATATACCAGCTGCCCTGGAGTTGACTCTGACTAGTGGCAACCCCATGTGTGTCTGAGTAGAACTGTGCTCCTTCAGGTTTTCAGTGGCTGATCTTTGGGACATAGATTGCCAGGCCTTTCTTCTCAGGTGCATCTGGATAGATTTGAGCCTTCAACCTTTTGGTTAGTAACCAAGTGCATTAGCAGTTTGCACCAGCCATTTCTAATAGAAATTGCTGTGTTTGGTGCCTGCCAGCATTGTCAGGTGAGATGGCATAAATGAGTAAAGTGGGCTAGGAGAGAGGTCTGAGGGAATGGGGCCTGGTGAACTGGAGAGGCCAAGACCACCCTCTGTCTCCACTCAGGGGTTGGCAGGCTTGGTATGAACCACATATACCAAAACTGCCAAGTGAATCTAGAAATCAGGTTTTAGTGTGAAAACTTCCGATTTTGAAAAAATGGCCACTAATTCACTTTTAATCTCCACAAGCCAAACAAAGCACATTCTGGTTGCTGTTGGGTATCCTGCGCTCTAGACTCCAGGAGGGGTGTACCTCTGTCCTATTCACTGCCATATCCCCAGACTCTGGGACAGAGGTTAGGAGCTGAATGGATATTTGTAGAACAAATGAATGAGGTCTCAAGTCAACAACATGGAGAGGCAAAGAACTCCCAAGCCTGGCTGTCGGATGCAGGCCTGTCTTCAGAACCAAGGCAGCCCAGGAGGGAAAGCTGCAGTCTAGGCCAGCATCTGAGCAGAGAATTGGAGTGAGGGCCTGGGGCCGCTCACATTGTTCCTTCCATACGGCAGAGGTGTTGTGGGCACCTGGGCAAGACTGCACTACCTCCTGGAAGCTGTGGTTGGCACAAAGGCAGGCAGGGCTAGGGATGAGAAACCTGAGCCACCTCTCCTAACCCAGCCTCTCTGTTCCAGCACATTCCCTGTCAAAAACACTGAGGAACATCATGAACTGATGGTCAGTAAGTTACCTGAGTGGTGCAGATGGTTAACACACTTGGCTGCTAACCAAAAGAAAGGCCTGGTGATCTACTTCCAACAAATCAGCATTGAAAACCCTATGGAGCACAGTTCTACTCTGACACACACAGGGTTGCCATGGGTCAGAACTGACTCAGTGGCAACACGTTATATGCTTTTATAATAATAACAACCCGAAATCAATAGTCCAACAAAAACAAAATCCTCATAAAAAGATGCATCTTTAGCTCTGCAGCTACACTTGGATATATTCAACCGTGAGGCTGACCTCACTGGTAGGAGCGCTGTTCCTGGACAACAAAGGAGATGTCACACACCCAAGCTGCCACTAGCAGCCACTAGCCCAGTGGATGAGAGGCACTTCCCTTGTGTGCCCTGACCGAGGAAGGGAGAGCGGCTTCGAGTGGCTCCCTGTGAGCAGGCCTCAGGTTCCATGATTGGTACGATTTGATGCCAGTGTTTCTGGTCCCCCCACGCTTGGCATTGACTTTACGGGAGTTTGTGGGTACTGGCAATTTCAAGAGGAGTTCCTGGATGTTGCAAATGGGTAACGCACTCAGCTGCTAACCAAAAGGTTGAAGGTTTGAGTCCACCCAGAGGTGCCTCAGAAAAAAGGCCTGGTGATCTACTTCTAAAAAATCAGCCATTAAAAGCTCTGTGGAGCACAGTTCTGCTCTGATACCCATGGGGTTGCCATGAGTCAAAGTCAACTCAACAGCAGCTGCTTTTAGCAACCTCAGGGGCTCATGTGTCAGAACACATATTCCTTTCTTAGCTCCCAAAGAAGCTGGACTTTTTTCTGGCTCCCAAGCTGGGATTAATGGTGAACAGTGTAATTTTTTTAGCTAAAGAGACACTGTTATCCAGGAGCCAACTATCCATCCTTCCCAAGCCCCTTGCTGCCCTGGGGATGAACCTTGCTTGCCATCTTTATTAAATGGCACAACTCTCTCCTCCAAGCAGCCAATCCAAGGCCACTTGTGATGACATTAAAGCCACCAACTGCAGCCACCAGTTCATGGCAGAAGTGTCCTCCAGAGAACCACGCCATCCTCTCACAGTTTCAAAAATCAGAATACCAACCTTCAGGAACAGGGGGAGAAGACTCAGCAGGCTCTTCCGGCGTTCATCTGGGGTCCTGAAAGCCTCTTGCTTGTGTTCCAGAAACTTCCCCTCTAGCAGCTCCCAGAGAGCATCGGGCCCGGGGGACTGCACACTCTCAGGTCGGCTGTCATTGTCGGACCCTGGGTCCCGCACTCTGTCTCCAGCTTCTGCAGTGTCTTCTGCCTCCATGCCTTGGCACAGCCGATGTGAATTCAGAATGACACACAGTGAAAAGCTCTGTCACAGCTCTTCCTGATGAAACTGGTCGTGGGACAGGGTATGGGACTCATTCAGTCCAGTTCCTATGAAGTTGTTTCCTCTAAGAATCTGAAACCAGCAAAAATAAGGAAGACTTCTTACAAGAGTTTCTAATTTCGATGTAACTGATGTATTGACAATCTAACGTGTCAGGGAATGTGCCCAGCCCTTCTACAGACTCTCTTACAGTCACAAACAGAGAGATGCATTTTTAATTCTCTTTATGTAAGTGAGGCCAAAACATTCAGGCAGCTAGAAGTCAAGGTGAAATGCAAAGCTTTAGCCTCAAAGCCTGTTGGTTTGTTGGTTTTAATTATCTGATGTTGCTCCTCTTTTAAAAGACAAAATTAATAGAAGAAAAATGTGTAAATATTTCCTCAGTATTTATGAAATCATGGGCTTCTACATGTTAAATCATAACTTCCTTCTACCACATGAGTTTAAAAGGATATAGGTTCTTCATTCTCGCACTATTGGTTCACACTCAATCTTTAAAAGACTTTGTCCTCAAAACGACTCTTTAAACCCCCAAGCGAACTTAAAGGAGCTCGTCTGTAAGTGCACACAGGTGAAACTGGTGTAAGCCTGGAAACTCGGGTCAGTAGGCATAAAGAACAAGAGCTTATGGGAAGAAAATAGCCAGGATAACCTTGAGCCTCTATTTATGTCCTTGACTTTTCAGTTGTCAAACTCTTCAGGTGAGTCACAACTGACTGGCAGTATAACAATGGTTTGTTAAGTTGTTGTTTATTTGTCAGGAGTGAAGGAAACTCCAAGCAGGCATCAGAATGCCCTGGTGCCCTGCAAGAAGCCGCCCCTAACCACAAGGTCCCCATGTGATGTGGGAATCCAGCCCTGGAGTCTGGGCAGAGTCTGACAGTCACAGGGAAGCACCAGATGGACGGGTACACAGAGGTGGGTCAGCCAGTTTTGCTCTTGGCTACAGTCCGAGAAGATACATCCTGCTTTATTTTTAGCCCAGAAAACACATTACTTGCAGGCTTTGACTAAAAGTTAGCTCAGTGTCATGTGTCCGGGCTAACCACCCCCTTTTTGAAACTTTGTCACCCTTTATGTCTACAACTCCGTGTGCCCCTGGCTCCTCTCCTGTCACTCTGCTTCTGTTCTCAGAATTCATTTTAAGAAACCATTTTCTTATTACAAAAGCCATGTATCATCACAGTGGAAAACTGAGAAGGAACCAAATATCAGGAAGAATATAAAGATTGTCCATAAGCCCCCTACCAGAAAATGACTGTTGATAATTCAGTGTATATCTGTCTAGTCCATATAGCTTAATAAGAATATACCCATCATACCTTTTAAGTCAACTCTTTTTTATACTTTTACTTTTGTTGGCTGGTTGATGGACTGGTCCGTTGGGTGAGGGCTTGTGGAGTTTTGCGTGTGTGTGTTTTCTTTGGGGGGTTGAACCTCAGGGGCAGCCAGTGGGGTTCCTCACACCTGCCGGTGTGAGCACAGCCTCTTCACTGATTTGAGCGGGGCCTCCGGGCTGTGGTGGTTTACTCATTTATCTCCTTGACCACCATTCCCATTCCCTTCTTCCCCACCTGCCGTACCGCCGGCCACCACTCCCACCTGGCTGATCCGTTTGACAGCTATCATTTTGTTAGAATGGGTCCTTCTCAAACGTGAGACGTGATGTGTGATTTCTGCAAGCAGTCATCTTTTAACTACCTCAGTGACCTCTGCTACAGACCCCTTCCTGCAGCTGGCTTTTTCTTCCTCTGCATTATGTCTTCAGACCCAGCCATGTGGCTCTGTACTTACCAAGTTCATTTCTGCTAACTGCCACCCAGTATTCCGAGTGGACATCCACATGCCTGTCTTACTGGTGACTTCCTGACTGCACACAGTGCTGTTGTGGATATCCCTGAATGTGTCCCCTGATGCGGCCGCATGATGCTGCCTCTGGTATGCACACAGGAGCTGGGATGCTGAGCATGCCCTCCAGAAGGCTGGCTCCAGGCCGTGCAGCCCTGCAGAGCACTGAGGGCTCTCTCACCCCATCGCCTCCATGCTTGGCATCAGCCCGCTTTCTAAGTTTTGCCAACTTGGTTGAAGCAACACTGTCGTTTTAATTTGTTTCTCTAAATTGCTAACACACAGAAGCATCTCCTTCTATGTCTCTGACCCTGCTGGCTTTCCTCTTCTGTGAACTGACTGCTCATAGCCTTTACCCACTTTTCTTTGCTTGTCTTTTGCTTGCTGCTTTGTAAGAGTCCCCGGGATACCCTACAAACTGGCCATTTGTTGGTTTTAAAAATTGCAAATATCTTCTCTCAATCCATTTTTCTCATAAATTAGCTCATAACTTTCTTTTTGGTTACAACCATATATCGTGGGTATTTTCCATGTCATTAAAGATCTTTAACATCTTACTTTTTAATGGCTGCATGGGGGCCCGTGGGACAACCTGGATAGCGTATCTAACTAAGCCCACACGCTTACTCAGGTGGTTTCCGACTGCACACTGCTATACACAAACCTGCAGTGACAACCCTCACATCTAGCTCCTTCCATGTATTCATGATTAAATAACAGATTGTAATACATTCCTAAATTCCTAAAAGGAAATACCAAAACCAAACCCATTGTCATTGAGTCGATTCCGATTCTGCCTCATAGCAACTCTGTGGGAGGCTGGTGGATTCAAACTGCTGACTTTCTGGTTAGCAGCCATAGCCCTTAACCACTGCGTCACTGAATAGCTGGGTGTAAATGTAGGTAAATTTTGGGGCCCCTTGACGGGTATTTCCAGACAGCATCTCCAGGAACACCACGTCAGTTTGCAGGCCTCCCACCATCAGTGTAGGTACGCTCACACTTCCTTCATCATTATCAATTTTTACCAAAATTCTTGCTGACTTGAGACAGTAAAGAAAACTGGAATTTCTGTTGTTTCTCACTATATCTGGTTGTAGTCTGAGGAGCAGGGCACGTTTCTGTCTGTGTGACCCTCAGTCCCTTTGAGGTCCCTGCAGCTGATCTGTGGAGTCAGATTGCAGAATGTTCTCATTTCTTAGGTTCCCTCTGGGAGATCTCAGCTCACTGATAAGCCCTGAGAGCCATATATCCACTGACTATTAGCTCCAGGGAGGCAAGGACATTGTGCCTGTAACAGGGGCTGGCACCCAGTAGACGCTCAGGAAGATGTTGAATAAATGAATGACCCTATAAATGAATGAATTAACCTATACGCTGAGGATGCACAAATCTCTCTAGCCCAGACTCTGACTCCTCTTATGAACAAGTTCTTTTCTTTCCTCCTGACAAGATTTCAACTTGGATTCCCCCAAACTCTGAAAGTCATCATGTCCCAATCAAGCTGCCCTACCACTCACCAAGAGAGCCAGCCCAAAGCCCACCCTTAGCCATCAAACCCGCAGGATGGTTGTTACAACCAAGCTCCACGTTGTCTGTCTTAGAAAATTCATTTTGTGGCCACACCTGCAGGTGCGACTAACCAATTCATTCAGTGACCCATGTCTGAGCACCTGCCATGTGCCACGTCTCCAGGATACCAAGTGTAAGTCCACGTCGGGGTCAGGACAGAACACAAAAGATAACCCTCAGGAATGTGATGGATGCTCTGCAGAATGTAGGACACTGTCTCAGGTCTGCTAAAGAACTCATGTTTACTGAAGGGAAACATCTGAACCGAGTTCCCTCGGACAGACAGAGATTTCTAAAAAACAAGCATTTCTAACAAATGTGGATCTGTGAAAGAGTAGAGAAGTCGTT
The DNA here is from genome assembly GCA_030035585.1 of Dugong dugon. Lineage (NCBI taxonomy): Eukaryota > Metazoa > Chordata > Mammalia > Sirenia > Dugongidae > Dugong > Dugong dugon. The sequence continues at coordinate 7,364,012 of CM057475.1, forward strand.
TGATTCAAATGTGGAGCTCTGGCTGTCCCATCTCTGGCCTTCTGCCAATTACCCTGCCCCTGCTGTGTTTTGCCAGTAAGGGAAGGAGACAGGGCCAGGCTCTCAGCTACCAAGAAGGGCCTGGAGGAGTGCCAGCACCTTCATTTATTCTCAGAGTGAGAACGGACATGGGGGGGCGGGGCCGAGGGGCACTGCGGGGGTCCTGTGGCAGCACCAGGGCTAGGGTGAGGCAAGCAAGGCACTTGTCTTGGGCACAAGATTTAAGAGGGGCCCAAAACTCAGTAATCATGATAAATGATATTTTATCACAATATTTAAAAAAATCAATATTAATGGCAAAAAATTCCTCTGTGAACAAAATACCAAAATTTTACGTAGACAGGTTCCACCTTGCACTAGCACGGCCCTCCCTCTGTCCCTCACCGTACTCCCTGTCCTGTGGGAGTCTGAGATCAGGGCATTTTTCAAAGCCATCAACAAGTTAGACAGACACCCCTTCCTGGCCCCAGCCTCTGGCTTCTGCCAGTGACGTGTGCAGTGCACTGGTGGCAAACACAGATTCTGGAGCTCGGGTTTGTGTCTGCTTGGCTTAGACCCATTGACTGAAGCTGATCCTGCCTCAGTGTCCTCATTTGTAAAATGGGGTGACAGTAAACCCTCCTAATAGGGTGCCAAGAGGGATATGTAGGTGCTTGGCCCATGTTCTAGTTGCGACTGGAGGACGAACACTTATTTGTGCACACTGGGTAGTGCAAACGGTTAATGGTAAACGGTTACTAGCTGAAAGGTTGAAGGTTCAAGTCTACCCAGAGGCACTTCAGAAAAAGGCCTGGTAATCTACTTCCGAAAAATCAGCCATTGGCTTTTGCTTTTACTCTCTGCAGTAGCAAAGGAGTCACTTGGTTGACTAAGGTGCTTCTGACCCAAAGCCTCGGCCTTTTCAGTTGCACAAAGTTGTTAGTTCCGTCGAGTCAGCTCAGAATGAGATGTTCCCTCATATGCATGCAAAACTTAGATAATGGGAAGACAGAAGAAGAATTGATGCATTCGAACTGTGCTGTTGGTGAAAAATATTGAATATACCGTAGACTACCAAAAGAATAAACAAATCAGTCTTAGAAAAAATACAACCAGAATGCTCCCTAGAAGCAAGGATGGTGAGACTGACCCGCTTACTTTGGACACAATATCAGGAAAGCCCAATCTCTAGAAAAGGACATCATGTCTGGTAAAGTAGAGGGTCAGTGATAATGAGGGAGACCCTCAGTGACAGGGGTGACCCAAGAGGCACAACAATGGACTCAGACGTACCTATGATCGTGAAGATGAAGCAGGACTGGGCAACACTTCATTCTGAGCTGACTCGATGACAACTAACAGCAACAAATTTGGGTAGGCATGTATGTGCCCCACTTCACCTCACCCTCCTACCATCCAGACATCGAAGCTCTCAGCCTTGGCCCACAGATGGCACTGGGGCTTGGAGGACAGATGGCCTCACCCAGGGTCTAGTAGCTTGTTGGTGGCTGAAGCCAAATCTCCCCAGATCTGTCTATGACCCAGCCTTGGCTTCACAGCCCACAGCCGGCTGCACACACAGGAGACCGAGTTCAAACCAGGGCTTCCCAGCCTAAAAACGCTTCCTGAAAAGGTGGCTTTTAGGGAGAGGTGGAGGAAAAGGTAGCCTCGGCAATTGACAGGACAGGAGGCTGCGGGGAGCCCCTGGGTCTCCAGGCAGATGAGGCGCACCCTCTCCCGACTGCGCTGCTCCCAGCCCCTGCCCAGTTTGCGTCAGGCACTGGCAGGTGGTGTGCTAGCCAGTTCCCCCACAGCTCCCAGACGTCAAGCCAGGCTTTCCTGCAGGCCTGGCGCCCACACACAGCCACGAGGTAGGGAGGGGGTAGTGGGAATAGCATTGGGGGAACAAGGGCGCCACCAGAGAGCTTCCTCTCCCAGCTCTGTGCTGTTCATCTGGACCATGTTACCTCCTCTCTCTGGAACTTGGTTTCTCCTCATCAAAGTGGCCCTGGTGATCTCAGCTGCCCCCTTCTGCCATTTGTACACTGGCCACAGAGCAGAAGCTGGGCCATGACGCCCTGAAGGGCGACTGAGAATCATGGGCTGTGTGCAGTGGGGTGCTGGAGGAAGGCTCTCCTCTTCACTATTGTGTGAAGTGACCAGGTGACGGGTCTGCAGTGGCCCTGGCAGGGAGGGAGTCCCCTTAGGAGTCCAGCATCACCTGGCTTTCCAGGTGTCCTTGCCGTCCACTCTGCACAGGCACAGCCTTGTCGTGGTTGTGCTTTGTCCTGCATCCAGACCACAGACTCACCCTGCTCACGGCTGTGGCACTGGAGGTGAACATCCAGAGCATAAAGATGCTGCAGTGGTGGTTGCTGTTGGGCTGTACAGTTGCGTTCTGGCTAACGGTTTTCATCCTCTCTGCCGGGTGATTTGCAGACAGGGCGAAGTCTCAGGATGCGCGCAATGTAGGCAGCCCTTGGAGCTCAGAGAGCCCCTGGGTGGTGCAAACAGTTAAGCTCTCAGCTACTAACCAAAAGTTTGGTGGTTTGAATCCCCCCCAGAGATGCCTCGGAAGAAAGACTTGGTAATCGACTTCATGAAGGTCACAGCCTTGAAAACCCTGTGAAGCCCAGTTCTAGTCTGCACACATGGGGTCACCATGAGAAAGAATTGACTTGACAGCAACTGGTTTGGTTTTTGGGTTTGTTTGTTTGTTTTCTCCCCCCGAGCTCAGATGCCAGGAAGCTATTCTAGGGAAAAGGAGCAAGAAGGTGAGGGGAACCACCCTCTAACGGGGCAGCTCTGGGGGAGCCTGGGGCGCAGGCATTCCACAGAGCAGCTCCTTACTGGAGACAAGGAGCTACCGTGATAAAGTTAAAGATTACAATCTCTTCTCCCTTTCTTGTCAGCGTATGTGACCATTCCCATTGCCAGAGACAAGCCGTTTGCCATCTACAACCCTGGAAACAGCTTACAGCCCCAAGCTGAGGGAGCCTCAAATCAGAGGCACACAGAATAGAATAGCAGCTCATCATGGGTGCAACGAATGATTTCTTTTCTTTCCATTAAAAAGTTACTGCTCACTCTATGTCAGCGGTTAGGAGCCCTGGTGGCGCAGTGGTTAGGAGCTCAGCTGCTAACCAAAAGGTCAGCAGCTCAAATTCACCAGCTGCTCCTTGGAAACCCTGTGGGGAAGTTCTACTCTGTCCTATAGGGTTGCTATAAGTAGGAATTGACTTGACGGCTATGAGTTTTTTTCTTTTCATTTTTTTTGGTATGTCAGCAGATCCAAAATCCTTTGCCCCTGTGTCAACAAGAACCTGGCTTTAATCTTGAGCTCTCTATATAGACACACACACACACACACACACACACACAACACACCATACACCCACACCACACACACACACACCACGCACACACACACACACATAACACACACCACACATACACCATGCACACACACCATACCATACACACATCATACACACACACCACACACACACCACACACTCTCCACACACACACCACACACTTTCCACACACACACACCACACACACACACACACACACGCACACACACACCACACATACACCATGCACACACACTATACCATACACACATCATACACACACACCACACACCACACACTCTCCACACACACACCACACACTCTCCACACACACACCACACACTTTCCACACACACACCACACACACACGCGCGCGCGCACACGCACACACACACGCACACACACACCACATACACCACACACACACACACACCACATACACCACACACACCACACACACACACACACACACACCACATACACCACACACCACACACACCACACACCACACACACACACACCACATACACCACACACACCACACACACACACACACCACATACACCATACACATGCACACGCACACACACACGCACACACACACCACATACACCACACACACACCACACACACACACACACCACATACACCACACACACCACACACACACACACACCACACACACACACACACACACCACATACACCACACACACACACACACACACACCACATACACCACACACACACACACACACACACACACACACACACATACACACACAGAGTCATTCTTGTTTTAAGGCCTTGGTGCCTTCTCCCCCATCATTTCGCATAAATAAGAAGACCCTAGAAGTGAAACCAAATTGAAAAGGAAAGAAAGAGGGAGATTGCAGGAATATGGACTCTGTCTTCACCTCACTCGGCAGCAGACTGTAGTCAGTTAGAAACACTGAGGTAGACAGCATCGTCAGCCATTAGGGAAAAGCATGTGATAATATCAAGTGTTGTCAAGGATGCATAGCAACCAGAAGGCTCACTCGTTGCTGGTGGGAATACAACATGGCACAGCCATTTGGAAAACTGTTTGGCAATTTCTCAGAAAGTTAAACATACTCTTACCACATGACCCAGCAATCCCACTGCTGGGTATAGACCTCAGAGAAATGAAAACTTATGTTCACACAAAAACCTGTCCAGGGATATTTGTAACAGCTCTATTCATAGTTACCAAAACCCGAGAACAACCCGAATGATTAAAAAAACTCTTAGTGCATCCATGTCGTAAATACTGTTTTTGTTCGCTGTCATCTAATCAGCCCCTGACTCATGGCAACCCCATGTACAATGGAACGAAACGCTAAGCCATCCCCATAATCAGCTGTGGCTCAGACCATTGTGAGTCTGAGGGTTTTCATTGGCTGTTTTTGGAAATAGATCACCAGGCCTTCCTTTCTAATCCGTCTTAGTCTGGAACTCCAGTGAAACCTGTTCAGCATCATAGCAACACACAAGCCTCCACCGACAGATGAGTTGTGGCTGTGCGTAAGATACACTGGCTAGAATCAAACCCACATCTTCTGCATGGAAGGGGAGAATTCGACCACTGAACCACCATTGCCTCCCTCATGGAACACTACTCAGCAATAAAAAGGAATGAACTATTGATACCAATAACAACCTGGATGGATCTCAAAGATACCACGGCACACGATAGGAGACAGCCCCTAGAAGTTACATAGTATACAGTTTCACGTACATGACATTCTGGAAAAGGCAAAACTCTAGGGAAAGAAAACAGACCAGTACTGGCCAGGGGTTGCGGGTGGGAGGGTAGCTACAAAAGGGCAGAAGGGAATTTTGGGGTGGTGGAGACGTTCTGTATCTTGACTGTGGTGGCGGTTACATGGCTTTCTACATTTGTCAAAATTGCTCACTAAAAAGGGTAAATTTTATTGTATGCAAATTATACATTAATGAACCTGACTTTAAAATAAATAAACAAATCATGTGCTCAGCTGGAAAGAACACTATTAAAAAATAAAAAAAGCAAGAAGCTGGGGCTTTAGCCTCAGTACAATGGGAATACAAATACACATCTGATCTAGTAATAACCCCATTCACTGAGAGCTTCCTATATAGTGGCTCACATTTTTATCTCCATATTATCTTGCTTTGTCTTTGCAACAACACCCCATGAGAGGGTGAATAACCAGTTGCCATGGGGTCGGCTCTGACTCTTGGTGACCCCATGTGTGTCAGAGCAGAGCTGTGCTCCACAGGGTTGTCAATGGCTAATTTTTCAGAAGTAGATCACCAGGACTTTCTTCTGAGGTACCTCTGGGTGGACTAGAACCTCCAACCTTCCAGTTAGCAGCCGAGCACATTAACTGTTTGCACCACCCAGGGACTCCAGCAGCCTGCAACAGGTGTGAAAATGAGGCTGAGAGAGGTATGCTAGCTTCCCATGGTGACCACTAGGCAAGTTCAGCTGTCTGACTCCAAAGCTGACATACTCCTTCTTAGCAAATTCCCCCCTTCCTCGGAAAGTCACAGGTCGGGGGCAGGACGAAAGCAGGGTGACAGCCGTGGCATTAGACTGTGGCTGTCTTAGAGGCACGTGGCAAAAGAAGAGCTGTATTTGGGGCTATGGATGAAAAGACGCATCCTTCAAATTATCTCCACAGCTGGAAACAAACTGAACAAAGCCAGCACATGAAAGCCGTGGACAAGCCAATCCACCCAAGGGAAAGCCGTCGTCAGTAAAACACGAAGTGAGTCTACTGCCCAAAAGGTCATCCGAAAGACATCCTGACTTGACCCGCACACACACACAGCCACCGAATGACTGGGACAGGAATACTTCCCACGTTCCCTGTCCCTGCCTCGGCAAAGGGCCTCAAATCATCTCACCCCCAGGAACAGGAGCATGAGACAAAAGCTTCTCTAAATTTCAGGTGACTTGCGCAGCCTCCCAGGCTAGGAGATGGAAGCAGCGATGCAGATGACGTGTGAGATTTGGCAACAGACAGGCCTGGTGTCCATCCCCGCTCCTAATGTGGAATTTTATAAGCACTCTCCAAGGTGCCGTTCCTCGTCTGGAAGGAACATGCAGCTGTGAGAATCCCACGCAATGGCACAGGGGAGAAGCAGGTGCACGGGGTCGGTTAGGGCCGGCCTCCCTTCCTGGGCACCTCAGAGCCGGGCTGCAGGAGAAGGGGCCTAAGAAGGAAGCGGAGGACAGGCAGGGCACCCTGCTCAGCAAAGGGCCAAAAGGGCTTCTTGGAGCAAGGCTAAGGAAACAGAAGTTGGGGCAGGGAACAATTCAGTTTGAGGCAGACATGTGAGCAGACACTCTCCAGATGGGACATAGGCATCTGTGGGATGATAGGGAGTATGGCTTGCATGTTGCCATGATACTGGAAGTTACACCACTGCTATTTCAAATGCCAGCAGGGTCACCCATGGTGGGCAGGTTTCCACAGAGCTTCCAGACTAGGAGAGAGTAGGAAGAAAGGCCTGGCAATGTACTTCCAAATATCAGCTAATGAAAACTTTATGGATCACATCAGAATATTGTCTGATAGAGTGCTGGAAGATGAGTCCCCAGGCTGGAAGGCGCTCAGAATGGTAACAACAATGAACTCAAACACGTCAGCAATCACAGAGAGACCCAGGAACAGGCAATGCTTGTTCCTTTGTCCATAAGGTCACCGTGAGTCTCAGCTGCCTCAATGCCAGCCAACAATAACAGCCACAAGCTGGGAGGTCTAGGAAAGCCAGGCTGGCACATTTACACCGGCTGCTCCAGGAGCTGGGGAGATGCCGAAGGTCCCTGAACAGGAGAACAACACAAAAAAAACGAGCTTTGTGGCCTGACCTGGCCCTCCCTAACTCCAAAGGCAGGCCAATGCAAAGAGGGACCGACAGATCTGATTGGAGCCCTAGCTCTGTCTCTTCCTAACATGTGCCTCAGGTAAGTGACTTCACCTCTCTGAGCCTCAGTTTCTTCAGCTGTAAAACGAGAGTGACGTCTTCTTCACAATGTTGTGGGAGTGAATGTATGTGAGAGAGTGTCCCACACATGCTAGGTGATCCCAGCCTGCAGGCCCAGTGACACCCACAGTCACAGCAGGGCACCTCCCCATCTGGGCGATGTGGCCTCGATGCTCCTGCCTGCACCTCCTTCTGCACTCCCTGGATGTCAGTGTCCCCAAGGGAGCCTGAACCTCCATAGCCCTTGGGGGGTGCTCTGGGGCCTAGGCCACTGCTTTAGGGTCCGTCCCTGAGCTCCAGGTAAGCTGCCCTGGGCCCACCCTGGACCCAGCTTCTCTCCTGTGACTCCTACAAACAGGCTTGGCTGCTGAGTCTGTCCAGTCTTGGGATTTTTCCCCAGAAAGAGCTGGTTTGGGTGGACACCAAGCTAGCACAGTGGACTAACCTGATGACTGTAGAGGCACTGGCCTGGGGAGTGGACATGAGTAGGCCACAGGTGTCAATTTAGTTGTCATGAGGATCAAGGGTGGAAACCACACGCAGCAATGCACTCCGCAAAGAGTGGTTGAGGTGCAAGGACACAGCATGTGCAGGGCTCAGGGGACAGAATGGTCAGGCGCAGACAGAAGCAAGGGCCACCAAGCGGACAAGAACTAGACAGGCAGAGGAGGATGCAGGGCAAGGACCAGGGAATGGCCTCACCGACCAGTTAACCAAACTGTTGCTGTTGAGTGGATTCCAACTCATAGTGACCCCGTGTGTGTCACAGTAGAACTGTGCTCCTAGGGTTTTTAGTGGCTGATTTTTGAGAAGTAAATCACCCAGGCCTTTCTTCCCAGGCTCCTCTGGGTGAACTCAAACCACAACCTTTCAGTTAGCACCTGAGTGTGTTAACCACCCAGGGACTCCTGGCCTCACTCAGGTCTCCAGCAATTACCCTGGTGCTGCCCCCAACCCCTTCCAGTTATCCGGGTGCCGAGTGTCCATGCTCTGCTATGGTGGCCAAGTCGAGAATGGCAGAGCCCAAGCCCCAAAACCCACTTCAAATGACTCGAGAGGAGAAGAGGAAGCTCAGATTGTTTCCAGAAGCTCAGGAATTACCCCAAAGACTAAGATGGTGACTCAGATTGGTAGCAACTGGGCAAGCCAGGCAGAACCTTCCATGTCTGGCCCTTAGACTTCCTTTTTCTGATTCCAGTATGTGTTTGCTCTCCTGCCCAGCACACACCTCTGTGGTTTTTGCAAATACAACAGAATACAGGAACTCAATGTGTTCTGCGGAAGGGGCCCAGTTTAGTATCTCAATATGTGTATCAACTTCCACATTGCGAGGAACAGCCAGGGAGTGGTTCCCCAGGCCTGACCCTCACAGCTTGGCTCTGGCTGAGCTATCGCTGCTACCACAAGGCAGCGGGCTGTGACATCACAGGTACCGGCAAGGCCCAGCTTCCACAACGCCACGAGCCTCTCCAGTGTGGTAGCTATTGATGGCTGGGTCACCACTGAAATGTAAGGAAATTCTGTTTAAATAAGACAGCATGACTGAATGAGCATCTACTACCCAAAACATCATTAGAGACATTTCTCATCCTTTAAAACGTGTAAGGCAGGTACTATTATCCCCATTAGACAGATGGCAAAGTTGAGAGACAGAGAACTTGAGATGCAGAGAAAACAGGCAACTTATCTGAAATCAAACTGCTAACAAGTGTCAGAATCAAGGTTCCAATCAGACGTTCAGACTCCGAAGGCCTCCCCTTACACTGCACCACAGTGCTTTGCACACACAGTTAGCAGCGGTGAGAATATGTGCAGGCCTCAGGTACTAGCTGGAATTGTTACTGCCAGCAGCACTGCAGGCTTCCCCGGCTGTATCGGCAAAGTTGCTGTTGTCCCCTGGTCACAGGGCTTCTAGAAGAAGGCCTGCTGTCCAACCAAGGTCACACCACAAGCAGGTGTGTCCAGAGCAGACCCCGTGGTCCCACTGCTCCACAGGCCAGAGCTCATCCAAACTGGGGGCAATGCCAGCACTGGCTGCCTCTCTGGGGCCTTCGCTCAGCTGCCCCGAGCAGCACCTCCAGCGTGAGTCACTGTCCAGGCCAAGGCACACCAGCCACAGCTGCAGTGGGCTCGGCTTTCCCTCTGCAGTGGGTCTTTGATTACTAAGCACTGAGGGAACCGAATGGGCCTGGTCCACGCCCTGGGCTTCAAAGTCACAACCTGGGGAGGGTGAGGTAGACATTGGGCAGAGAGGTACCTGGCTATAGGGGTGCGGGGGGGCTCAGAGCCTAGCCTGGGGAGGGGCATCCTGGTCTGAGAGACTGCTCAGAAGAGATGGTGCCCATCGTGGATACCCAGGGAGGAGGAGGAGGTGCTCTTAAAACAAAGTGGGGGGTGCTCCAGGCCACAGGTGGGTTTAGAGAGATGCACAGGCTCCTGGGCTGGGGCACAGGGAGCACAGGGCTGAGGGTCTGGGGAGGAAGGCTAATTAGAGAGAGCTTGAGTGCCAGGCTAGCGGCATGGCCCACAACTGGACGCTGTACACTGGCCCCTGCTAGACGCTGGGCCCGGCCAGAGGCCCAGACCCTGCCCTCCAGGTGCTCACGACCCCCTGGGCAGAGGAGGCAGAAAAAGGGATACAGCAGTACAGTGCCTGCAATGCCACCATCAGAGCAGGAATCCAGAGTGAAGGAGAGACTGCGGCACTAGTTGCTGGGGAGTGAGAGCAGGGTGGGGGTAGGAGATGTGAGGGGCTTGGGAGAAGGAGCCTGAGGGATGGGGAAACAAGCCACAGGGACAAGGGACAAGTGAGAGGAAGTGCTCAGGGCAGAAGCCCACAGAGATGGGAGAGGTCAGGATGAACTCTGCGTGGTGTGTGCACCTGTTCAGGGGGAACGGGACGGGGGCAGGGCCGTCACAAAGGCTAGTCCAGGGCACCAGGCTGCCATGGGTCTCCAGGTGTTGCCCTGCCCACACCCCTGCTCCTCACATCCCAGCTCCCAGAAGAAGGGAAACTGCGGGGAACCCCATAGTGGTCTTTACACTTCTTTTTTAAAATAATATTTTATTGTGTTTTCAGTAAAAATTTACACAGCAAAGGAAGTTTCTATTTGACAATTTCCAGTGCATTAGTTATGCTCTTCACAATGTGTCAGCATTCTTTATTGTGCTCTGGTTGTTCCATTTCCAGTGCTCTAGTTTCCCTGCCCCCTTATCTTCCCATCTTTGCTTTAGAGTAAATGTTGACATTTTCGTCTCATACAGATGGCTTTTTAAGCACCCTTTGTACTTCTCAGGCCACATGCTAAGATGAGAGTTAAACATTCCAAGGATGGCTGGATTAGCTCACACAACAGTCTCCTTAAATTTCAAATATAATTTGGTAAGAAAATAATCATGAAAATTACTAATTAAACTTTTGAGCAGTGTCTCGAAGTATGCATTATGAAGGACTTAAGCATGTCTAAATTTCCACGGACCATATAAACACAACAAAGCAAAGATAGTTACTAGTGTCCTTGGTCCCTGTGCTCCCCTGACCTGGAAACCTGCCTTTAGGCTAATGAGGAAGAGAGGACACTTCCAGGCTCAGTCTTGCCCCTGGTGCTTTTTCATTGGAATGAAGAGCAGGGAAACGGTGCTGGCAGCTGGAGGCTGCGCTTCAACCCGAGACAAGTTCCTTGCTAATCTGTGACTCGGTTTCCCCACCTATAAAATGAGGTGTGTGGAATAGATGTTTCTTTAGGGTTTGTCTGCCAATGAAGGTCTGCTCTTCAAATGAGCTTGTACTCAGAGCCTTCAGATTTCTCCTCAGGAAGGTGGATATTTAACTAGAATGAGTCACCTACAGAACTAGCGAACCTCCTGCTGTGCTAGAAATATTTTTAAACCATGACCTGTTTCTCCTACGCACCCAGGAAATGGGAGGAGAAGGAGCCAAGGGCCCTTGGGATGCTCAGTGGATGGTTGAGACAGGACCTTCAGGTGCCTCTCCTGCTGCGGGGCCTTTTCCTGGCCACACAGGGTGGGCCAGCCCTGTCCTCCTTCCCCACTTCTCATCTCTCTCCTGGCCTTGTCGTGGCTGGTCTCTCTGCCTCCAGACTCACCACTGCCCAGACTTCATGCCCACCACTCCCTCCTCCAAACTGGTCAGGCTTGGGGGCTCCTCTCCCAGGCTGTCACTTGTTTGCTCAGATATCTTCAATGGCTCCCCATCGCCTCTAGGAAATTTTTGACCTAGTAGTCAAGCTCTCAGGGTTACAACCCAGCCCCCTTCCTTGAAAATTTTTCACTGCTTCCATAATGGGGTCTGGACAAAATGAATATCTCACTTTGCCTTGACCTTTGACCTTTGCTCAGACTGTTTTCTCTGCCTGGGAGGACTTTTACCCCACTTCACATGTCCACGTGCCACCGTCCTTCCAAACACAGCTCACAGGTGCCTGCTGGGCAGAGCCTTCCCCAATGCTCCACTCAAAAAGAACCATCCCTTCCCCAAACTTCCAAATCATTCCCACCACTGGGCCATTCTATGATTAAATAGCTGCCACTACTCTCATCTTTCATGCAGGTCACGTGGGTTTGATCGCAGCCCATTCACCCCAGGGGTATTGCTAGGATGCTGAGCAGGTCTCAGTGGAGCTTCCAGACTAAGACACTAGGAAGAAAGGCCTGACTATCTAATTCCAAAAATCAGCCAGTGAAAACCCTGTGACTCACAATGGTCTGTTCCACAAGTGAACATGGGGATGGTGCAGGACCGGGCAGAGCTTTCTTCTGTTGAGCATGGAGTCATCCTAAGTTGGAAGCCAACTCAACAGCAGCTACCAACAGCAACAACAGCCATCAGTTACAGCACTTGTCAGTCATTAAAGCCTCATCAATACATTATCTCACTTAATAATTACAACAGGACTGCAAAGCCTAAACTGTGGCTACAACCATCTCTTTGTTCAGGTAAGAAATGGAAGCTCAGGAGTGAAAATGATTTGTATAAGGACACAGTTTGTGAAATCAGGCAGAATAGAAGTCCACATTTTGTAATTCCAAATTCATAATTTTTCCGCAGTACCTATTGCTTCAACACTCATCATTTTCTTCCCTATATTATCATATATATGTATACACACACACACACACACACACACACACACACACACACACACACACACACATATATGCAGGTGGTCCTCAATCTTCGATGTATTTGAGTTACAACTAACGGCACTTATGTACGACTTTTTTTTTTTCACATCTTATCATTAATAATATGTACTACAGAGATGGGGCCAAGATGGCAGAGTAGTCAGGCACTTCCTGTAGTCCTTCTTACAACACAGACCTGAAAAAACAAGTGAATTGATTATATATGACAATCTAGGAGTCCCGAACATCAAAGACAAAGCTGAGGAATTGGACTGAGTGGCAGGGGACGGGAGAGACGGTTCAGAAGCAGCAAGGAGTTGCCAGACCTGACTCAGTGGGAACCAGTACCTTGCAGCGAGTGTACTTGGTGAGGCAAGTAGTGGCACTCGGGATGTGACTTCCACATTGGGAGAGACCAAGCAGCAGAGAGTCTACTCAAGCCTCCAGAACCAGTGAAAAGTGCTTTCAGTCCGCAAATGATAAGTACATGTGACTATCTTACTGCACAGACCAAAAGACATCCCCTTTGGGAAAAACCTCTCGCCTATTTATCTGCCCCCACCCCACGCTGCACCAGGTCACAGCTGTTGCCATGTTCCCTGGGCTGGAAGTAAGGACCCGTCATGCACCCTGAGCCATTCTTCTGGCCTTGGAGGGGGAACAAATTAACAAATGGGAATAAATAATCTGCCAGCTCCCCTAAACCAGGAACTTAGGATAGGAGCAGGTCCTTTGCCTAGGCGAAGGCATAAGAGGTCCATGGACTTTGAATGTCTTTCAGCCTGCATAGACGTATGTGGGCCCATTTCAGCAGCGTAGGCCCTCATTAACACAGTACAACAGAGCGTATACCTGAAGCCTAACTTCAACTATATCAGCTATATGGTGGAGTGGTAGGTTCATGACATTTGACACTGCTCTGCCCATTAAGTAGGGTCCTCACCTACTCACTTCAGGGGCCTGAGGACAGGTGGCTCCACTCATGCCACCTAGCCACTCACAACAAGTGTCCAAGAGTAAGTGGTGGCTCCCAGTCCTTACAGCCAACAGCTTTGGGTGCCCATAGTCCAGCTGCAAAACCCACCCACCTACACACTCTAGGGAACAGGGACATGTTTTCTTCCCAGAAACTCAGAGGCAACTGACAGCCCCCTGCCTTGCTCAGCACGTGGCCCCCTACTGCAGCCAGATACCTGTGCCTACTCCAATCACCCCTGCCTGTCTAGGACTGTATGTGAGAGCCTGCACCACACACTTGGTGACCAACTACGTGGACACCTGAGCTGAATCCATACAAGAAAAGTAAACTGACTCCTGGGCTCAGATACCTAGTAACAGACCTAACCACCTGGTAACAAGACATTAGAGCTTCAGAGGTGTCAATACAATTATTAAGCTAGCTCACATGGACATCTTATTTGGGCGTATTAAAACAAAACAAGAAGCTAAGACACAGTAAGCAAACATAAAATAAATAAATATAATAATTTATTGATGGCTTAGAGACAACAGTCAATATCAAATCACATAAAGAGGCAGGCCATGATGGCTTCAGCAAGCTCCCAAAACAAAGAATCAAGATATTTTCAGAAGAAGAGAACTTCTTGGAATTATCAGAGGTAGACTACAAAAGATTAATATACAGAACTCTTCAAGATGTCAGGAAGGAGATCATGCAATATGCAGAACAAGAAAAGGAACATACAGACAAAGCAACAGAGGAACTTAAGATGATTACAGAAGAGCACAGTGACAAATTTAACAGGCTGCACAAATCCACAGGGGGACAGCAAGAGAAATCCAGAAGATGAACAATAAAATTTCAGAATTAGACAACTCAATAGAAAGTCATAGGAGCAGAAGTGAGGCAATGGAAGTCAGAATTAGTGAGACTGAAGATAAAGCACTTGACACCAACTTATTTGAGGAAAAATTAGATAAAAGAATTTTAGAAAATGAAGAAACCGTAAAAATTATGTGGGACTCTATCAAGAGGAATAACCTAAGAGTGATTGGAGTTCCAGAACGGGGGGTGGCGGAGGGGCAGATAACAGAAAATATAGAGGTAATTGTGGAAGATTTGTTGGCAGAAAACTTCCATGATATTGTGGGAAGATGAGAAGCTATCTATCCAAGATGCTCAATGAATCCCACATAAGGGAGATCCCAAAAGAAAGTCACCAAGACATATTATAATCAAACTTGCTGAAACCAAAGATAAAGAGAGAATTTTAAGAGCGGCTAGGGATAAATGAAAAGTCCTCTACAAAGGAGAGACAATAAGACTAATCTTGGACTACTCAGCAGAAACCATGCAGGCAAGAAGGCAATGGAATGACATATATAAAGCCTTGAAGGAAAAAAATTGCCAGCCAAGAATTATATATCCAGCAAAACTGTCTCTCAAACATGATGATGAAATTAGGACATTTCCAGATAAACAGAAGTTAAAGGAATTTTAAAAACTAAACCAAAGTTACAAGAAATACTAAAGGCAGTCCTCCGGTTAGAAAATCAGTAACATCAGATAACAACCCAGGACTAGAACACAGGACAAAGCAAGCAGATATCAACCCAGATAGGTAAGACACAAAAACAAATCAAAGCTAAAACATTGAAAATAGGGAAACAGAGATGTCAATATGTAAAAGATGACAACATTAAAACCAAAAAGAGGGACTAAAGAATGTAGTCATAGATCTTTCATACAGAGAGGAAGACAAGGTGATATAAAGAAATAAAAGAGTGGTTTAAACTTAGAAAAATAGGGGTAAACATTAAGGTAACCACAAAGGAAACTAAGAATCCTACAAGTCAAAGTAAAAAACTAGAAAAACATAAAGACTCAGCCAATACAAAATCAACAACAATGAAAAAGATGAAACGAAAATACATAAAGAAAAACAACTCAGCACAGAAAATTAAGTGGAACAAAGAAATTGTCAACAACACACACACAAAAAAAAAGATATCAAAATGACAGCGCTAAAGTCACACCTATCAATAATTACGCTGAATGTAAATGGACTAAATGCACCAATAAAGAGACAAAGAGTGGCAGAATGCATAAAAAAATACAATCCATCTATATGCTGCCTATAAGACACACACCTTAAAGACACAAACAAACTAGAACTGAAAGGATGGGAAAAATATACCAAGCAAATAACACTCAAAAAAAGAGCAGGAGTGACAATATTAATCTCTGACAAAATAGACTTTAAAGTAAAAGCCACCAAAAAGGATAAAGAAGGACATTGTATAATGATTAAAGGTCAATACACCAGGAGGACATAACCTTAATAAATATTTATGCACCCAATGACAGGGCTCCAAAATACATAAAACAAACTCTAACAGCTCTGAAGAGAGAGATAGACAGCTCCACAATAGTAGCAGGAGACTTCAACATGGCACTCTCGGTGAAGGACAGAACATCCAGAAAGAAGCTCAACAAAGACACGGAAGAGCTAAATGCTACAACCAACCAACTTGATCTTATAGACATATACCAAACACTGCACCCAACAGCAGCCAAGTATACTTTCTTTTCCAACACAAATGGAACATTCTCCAGAATAGACCACGTATTAGGCCATAAAGCAAGCCCTAACGGAACCCAAAGCATCGAAATATTACAATGCATCTTTTCTGACAATAAAGCCATAAAAGTAGAAATCAATAACAGAAAAAGCAAGGAAAAGAATCAAACACATGGAAACTGAACAATACCTTGTTCAAAAACTACTGCATTACAGAAGAAATTAAAGATGGAATAAAGACATTCATAGAATCAAATGAGAATGAAAACACATCCTACCAGAACCTCTGGGAAACAGCAAAAGCAGAGTTCAGGGGTTAATTTATAGCAATAAATGTACACGTCCAAAAAGAAGAACAGGCCAAAATCAAAAAACATTAATCCTATAACTCAAAAAAATAGAAAGACAGCAGCAAAAGAAGCCCTTGGGCACCAGAAGAAAGCAAATAATAAAAATTAAAGCAGAATTAAATGAAACAAAGAATAGAAAAACCACTGAAAGAGTTAACAAGATCAAAAGCTGGTTCTATGAAAAGATCAACAAAATTGATAAACCATTGGCCAAACTGACTAAAGAAAAACAGCAGAAGAAGCAAATAACCTGAATAAGAAATGAGATGGGCGTTATCACAACAGACTCAACTGAAATTAAAAGTATAACAGAATACTATGAAAAAATGTACTTTAATAAATTTGAAAACCTAGAGGAAATGGACAAATTTCTAGAAACACACTACCTGACTAAAGTAACACGAACAGAAGTAGAACAACTAAATAAACCTATAACAAAAGAAAAGATTGAAAAGGTAATTTTAAAAAATCCCAACAACAAAAAAAAAAAACACCCTGGCCTGGACAGTTTCACTGGAGAATTTTTCCAAACTTTCAGAGAAGAGTTAACATCACTATTACTAAAGGTATTTCAGAGTATAGAAAAGGATGGAATACTTCCAAACTCATTCTATGAAGCTAGCATAACCCTGATACCAAAACCAGATAAAGACACCACAAAAAAAAGAAAATTACAGACCAATATCCCTCAAGAACATAGATGCAAAACTCCTCAAAAAAATACTAGCCAAGAGAGTTCCGGCAAAATGGCGCTCTAGGCAGAAGCACCACGCGTACCTCCACAGCAAAGATCCGAAAAACTAAGCCAAACAGAGAATACAACAATCCTGAAACCCTAAAACATCAAATGAAGAGATAAAGAACTCAGCCAAGCACCAAATGGAGTGAGAAAACTGACAGAGAACGGAGAGTGAGGAGAGATTCATGCAGAGGTCCCCTACCAGCTAACGCAGCGCGGATCTACCAGCTTGGACTCCTATCAGAGACCAGCAGATGGGGGAGTGAGAGGGCAGCCTCGCGGAGCATCCAGCGGGAGACAAAACAGCTGGTAATTTGCAGTGTGCGCTTTCCCACCCCCCACCCCTCTTCGCCCCGGCTCGGCCTCCTTTGCTTCCCGCAGCCGCGGTCTCTTGACTGGGAGGCGCCGGCTGCTTGGATTCTGCGCACCCAGGCGGGCGGCTCTCTGGGTGCCATTTGTTGGCTGCTAGTGTTGCTTTTTTTTTTCCTGCTTCTTTTGGTTTCTCACTTGCCTCTCGCCGCCTCCCCCTCCTTTCACTCAGGTGCCTGGCTCCATGCGCCATCTTTGCTTCTTCCTGAGGGGCTCCAGAGCGTCGGCAATTTGTGATATATGCTTTCCCACTCTCCACCCTTCTTCACCCACACTCAGCCTCCTCTGCTTCCCGCGGACACAGTCGCTTGTCCAGAAACACCAGCCTGCACTGGCTGGCTCTCTGAGTGCCATTTGTTGGCTGCTGCTGTTGCTTTTTTTTTTCTTTCTTCTGCTTCTTTTGATTCCTTCCTTGCCTCTCGCCGCCTCCCCCTCCTTTTGCTCGAGTGCCTGGCTTTGAGCGCCATCTTTGCTTCTTTCTGAGGGGCTGTGGGGCTCCATTTGAGTGTGCAGCTGCTTCCCAGTCTGGGCTGCCGTGCTGGTGGGACCCCGGGGCTTTTGTTCGTTTGTTCCTCTGCTTCCCGTGGCCACAGTCTCTTGACCAGGAAGCGCTGGCTGCTTGGATTCCACACATCCAAGCAGGGGGCTCTCTGGGTGTCATTTGTTGGCTGCTAGTGTTGCTTTTTTTTTCCTGCTTCTTTTGATTTCTCACTTGCCTCTTGCCACCTCCCCCTCCCCCTCCTTTCACTCCAGTGCCTGGCTCCATGCGCCATCTTTGCTTTGTCCTGAGGGGCTCCAGAGCACCAGCAATTTGTGATATATGCTTTCCCACTCCCCACCCTTCTTCACCCACACTCGGCGTCCTCTGCTTCCCGCGGACACAGTCTCTTGTCCAGAAGTACCAGCCCGCAATGGCTGGCTCTCTGAGTGCCATTTGTTGGCTGCTGGTGTTGCTTTTTTTTTTTTTCTTCTGCTTCTTCGGATTTCTTGCTTGCCTCTTGCTACCTCCCCCTTCTTTCGCTCGAGTGCCTGGCTCCATGCACCATCTTTGCTTTTTCCAGAGGGGCTGTGGAGCTCCATTCGAGTGTGGAGCTGCTTCCCGGTCTGCTCTACCGCACTGGGAGATCTCAGGGCTTTTGTTTGTTTGTTCGTTTTGAATTGTTTGTTGGTTTTCTTTTCCTTTTCTTGAGTTGGGAGCCCTTTCAGGCCAGGCAGAGCTGCATGGCAAGGAACTCCCCTTTGGCTACCACAGACGTGCGGAGGGATCCCTGAGGACATTTCTTTTTTCGTTGTTGTTGTTTTTTTTTTTTTCTGTTTTTTTGGGGGGGGCTTTCTTGTGTTTTTTTTTTTTTTTATTTGTTTTGTTTTCTTTTCCCTCTTCTTCCCTTTTTGTCTTTCTTCATTGCTCAGTTTCTCGTCTCTCTATATCTTCCTTCTCTTTCTGATCCCTGAATACCAGGCATTGTATGCCTCTGCGCCTTCTGGCCAGGCTGTGCTGCAACACCTGAGAGCGACTTCTCGAGACCTCATAGCTGCATCGGTGGGATTCCCTGGGAACTTTGCAGTTCTTTAACCTTTCTGATTTTTATTTGTTCATCCTTTTCTTTTCTTCCTCTTCCCCTTTCTGTTTTTCTCCATTTCATAGTCTCTCATCTCTCCACTCCAATGGCAAGCTCCCCTAGCATTCTTTTTTGTTTGTTTGTATGTTTTTTGGCTCCTGTTCCTCTCTCCTCTCTCCCATATCCATCTTAGCAGCACACATAACCATCTCCCCGCTGCATCCTGCCTACCTGCACCGTGCGCTTGACATCACACCACCAAGCAGTGCAGGCACGGCCTACTGGAACCTGCCCAGCACTGATTACCAACCCGCCCTGGTGGCTGTAGTGAGTGCCACAAACAACCCGTCCCAGTGGATCCTCTTCAACTAGACCTGCCCTGCTGTACCATATCTGAGTAACTGAACCTGCCAGTTGGAGAAGAAGGCAAAAAGTATTGAGCACACAGATGAGTAAACAACGAAGAGCATGCAGTCCGCCTGCTCAGACATAGTCAAATTTTTTTTTTAAAAGGGATGAAACAAACAAATCTACAATCAATAAACGAGAGAAATAACTACTGAATGCCCCGAAAACAGCAGACAATATCAAAACATTTACAAAAACAGGACAGGATGATTCCAGTAGGCGTCCAAATTAAAACACCAGATGACTCTCCTGTGGAAAAAAATGCACTAGAAGTACCTGATAGGGAATTCAAATCTCTACTTCTAGGAATTTTCCAAGAACTGAGGCAAAAAGCTGGCAAACATGAGGAAAAAATAGACAAATTCATGGAAAATACAGACAAAAAATTGGAAGAATTCAGGAAGATGATGCAGGAACAAAATGCCAAAATAAATTCACAACTAGAAATTATACATAAACAACAATTAGAAATCTAAAAGATAAACAACAAGATTTCAGAAATGGATGATGTCATAGAAGGGCTGAGAAGCAGATCTGAAACTGTGGAAGACAAGATCAGTGGAACTGAAGACAAACACTTGGATACAACTCTGTTTCAGGAAAAATCAAAAAAAAGAACAAAGAAAAATGAAGAGACCCTGAGAGTTATGTGGGACACAATTAAAAGCAAAAATTTACGAGTGATTGGCATTCCAGAACAGGGGGAGAAAACAGAAAAAACACAGAGGATCATTGAGGAACTGCTGACAGAAAACTTCCCCAATATCATGAAAGATGAAAACTGGCCATCCAAGAAGCACAACAAACCCCATATAGAAGAGAGCCCAAAAGAAAATCACCAAGCATATCATATTTACACTCGCCAAAACCAAAGACAAACAAAGAATCCTGAGAGCGACTAGTGAAAAATGAAGTCACATACAGAGGAGAAACAATAAGACGAAGCTCAGATTACTTGGCAGAAACCATGCAGTCAAGAAGGCAATGGGATGACATATATAAAATCTTGAGAGAAAAAGATTGTCAGCGAAGAATAATATATCCTGCAAAACTGTCGTTCAAATTTGATGGTGAAATTAGGTCATTTCCAGATAAACAGAAACTAAGGGAATATGTAAAAGTCAAACCAAACTTACAAGAATTACTAAAGGGAGTTCTTCGATCTGAGGACAAACAGCTTCAGCCCTCAGGCAGAACATAGGATGCAGGATCGTAAGATACCAATCTAAGAAATGAACTCTCGAAGACTATCCAAAACTAAAAGAAATACAACAGGGAATCAAAGCAGTTAAACAATAAATGACAACAACATCAAAACAATGAAAGAGGGAATACACAGCATAAGTATAGAACCTTCTAATGGGTAGGAAGGCAAGATGATACCAAGTAATGGTAGACTGCTTCAAACTTCGAAAGATAAAGGTAAAATTCATGGTAACCACAAAGAAAGTTAACAAACCAACTCATAAAAATAAAGATGAAAAACATAAAGTCTCAGCAAAAACAAAACCTACAAAAACAAAAGACATGAAAAAAAATTCACAAACAAAAGTAACTCAGCACAAGAGAGTAAGAAGGACCAAGAAAACTTCAGCACCACAAAAAAAAGCACTACAAAATGACAGTAACAAACTCACATCTATCAATAATTACACTGAATGTAAATGGACTTAATGCAGTCATAAACAGATGGACACTGACAGAATAGATAAGAAAACAGGATCCATCAATATGCTGTCTACAAGAGACACACCTTAGAAACAAAGATGTGAATTTATTAAAAGTCAAAGGTTGGAAAAAAATATATCAAGCTAACAACTACCAAAAAAGAGCAGGAGTGGCAATTCTAATCTCAGATAAAATAGACTTTAAAACAAAATCTACCATAAAAGACAAAGAAGGATACTATATAATGATTAAGGGGACAATCCATCATGAAGACATAACCATAATAAACATCTAAGCACCCAATGACAGGGCTCCAAAATACATAAAGCGAACTCTAACAACACTGAAAAGAGAAACTGACAGTTCCACAATAATAGTAGGAGACTTCAACACACCATTATCAGTAAAGGACAGAACAACTAAGAAGAAATTCAGCAAAGATACAGAAGACCTAAAGGGCACAATCAGTCAACTTGACCTCATAGACATATATAGAACACTCCATCCAACCACTGCAAAGCACACATTCTTTTCCATGCACATGGAACGTTCTCCAGAATAGACCACATCTTAGGCCACAGAGCAATCCTCAACAAGATCCAAAACGTTGAGATAATTCAAAGTATCTTCTCTGACAACAATGCCATCAAGGTAGAAATTAACAAAAGAAAGAGCAAGAAAAAAAAATCAACTACATGGAAACTGAATAATACCCTGCTTACACATCACTGGGTAATAGAAGAAATCAGAGATGGAATCAAAAAATTCCTAGAATCAAATGAGAATGAAAACACATCATATCAAAACCTTTGGGACACAGCAAAGGCAGTCCTCAGAGGAAAATTTATAGCAATAGATGCACATATCAAAAAAGAAGAAAGGGACAAAATCAAAACATTAACTACAGAACTCAAACAAACAGAAAGAGAACAGAAAAAAAAAGCCCACAACCACCGGAAGAGAGGAAATAGTAAGGATCAGAGCAGAGATAAATGACATGGAGAATAGAAAAACAATAGAAAGAATCAACAAAACCAAAAGTTGGTTCTTTGAAAGAACCAACAAAATTGACAAACCACTGGCCAGACTGACAAAAGAAAAACAGGAGAGGACACAAATAACCCAAATAAGAAGTGAAATGGGGGACATTACAACA
Organism: Dugong dugon; assembly: GCA_030035585.1. Taxonomy (NCBI): domain Eukaryota; kingdom Metazoa; phylum Chordata; class Mammalia; order Sirenia; family Dugongidae; genus Dugong; species Dugong dugon. Next base: position 7,386,317 of record CM057475.1, read on the forward strand.
GACCCAACTGAAATAGAAAGGATTATAACAGAATATTATGAAAAACTATACTCCAACAACTTTGAAAACCTAGAGGAAATAGATAAATATCTAGAAACACACAGCCTACCCAAACTACAACAAAGTGATGTTGAAAATCTGAACAGACCCATAACAAGAAAAGAGATTGAAAAGGTAATAAGAAAAACTCCCAACCAAAAAAAGGCCCAGCCCAGATGGCTGCACTGGAGAATTCTAGAAAACATTTACAGAAGAGCTTGTACCAGTTCTACTCAAGCTATTTCAGAGCATAGAAGAGGAAGCAACATTTCCAAATTCATTCTATGAAGCCAGCATAACGCTGATACCAAAACCAGGCAAAGACATCACAGAAAAAGAAAATTACAGACCAATATCTCTCATGAATATAGATGCAAACATTCTCAACAAAATTCTAGCCAACAGAATTCAGCATCATATCAAAAAAATAACACACCAAGACCAAGTAGGATTCATACCAGGTATGCAAGGATGGTTCAACATTAGAAAATCAATCAACGTAATCCACCACATAAATAAAATGAAAGAAAAGAATCCTATGATCATCTCAATTGATGCAGAAAAGGCATTTGACAAACTCCAACACCCATTCCTGATAAAAACTCTCAAACAAACAGGTATAGAAGGGAAATTTCTCAACATACTAAAGGGCATCTATGCAAAACCAACGGCCAACATCATTCTTAATGTAGAGAGGCTGAAAACATTCCCCTTGAAAACAGGAACAAGACAAGGATGCCCTTTATCACTACTCCTATTTAACATTGTGCTGGAAGTTCTAGCTAGAGCAATAAGGCAAGAAAAAGAAATAAAGGGCATCCAAACTGGTAATGAAGAAGTTAAACTGTCCCTGTTTGCAGATGATATGATACTATACATAGAAAACCCTAAAGACTCCACGAGAAATCTACTGGAACTAATAGAAAGATTCAGCAGAGTAGCAGGATACAAGATAAACATTCAAAAATCAGTTGGATTCCTATACACCAGTAAGGAGAACGATGAAAAGGAAATCAGGAAAACAATGCCATCTATAATAGCCCCTAATAAAATAAAATACTTAGGAATAAATCTAACGAGGGATGTAAAAGACCTATACAAAGATAACTACAAAACACTACTGCATGAAACCCAAAGGGATCTACATAAATGGAAAAACATACCATGATCATGGATAGGCAGACTCAGCATTGTGAAAATGTCAATTCTACTGAAAGCAATTTACAAATACAATGCAATCCCGATCCAAATACCAACAACATTCTTCAAAGAGATGGAAAAACTAATCATTAACTTTATATGGAAAGGGAAGAAGCCCTGAATAAGTAAAGCACTACTGAAGAAGAAGAATAAAGTTGGAGGACTTACACTACCTGACTTCAGAACCTACTATACAGCCACAGTAGTCAAAACAGCCTGGTACTGGTACAACGACAGAGACATTGACCAATGGAACAGAATTGAGAACCCAGATGTAAATCCATACACCTACGGGTCACCTGATCTTCGACAAGGGCCCATAGTCCATCAAATGGGGAAAAGACAGTCTTTTTAACAAATGGTGCTGGAAAAACTGGATATCCATCTGCAAAAAAATGAAACAGGACCCGTACCTCACACCATATACAAAAACTACTTCAAAATGGATCAAAGGCCTGAATATAAAGCCTAAAACTATAAAGTTCATAGAAGAAAAAATATGACCAACACTTCATGCCTTAATACATGGCATTAACAGGATACAAACCATAACCATCAACACACAAAACCCAATAGATAAGCTAGATAACTGGGATCTTCTAAAAATCAAACACCTATGCTCTTCAAAAGACTTCACCAAAAGAGTAAAAAGAGAACCTACAGAATGGGAAAAAATTTTTCGACAGTACAAGTCAGACAAAGGTCTAATCTCCATAATCTACAAGAAAATCCAACACCTCTCCAACAAAAAGACGAAGAATCCTATTAAAAAATGGGCAAAGGAAATGAACAGACACTTCACCAAAGAAGACATTCAAATGGCCAACAGACACATGAGGAAATGCTAGCGATCACTAGCCATTAGAGAAATGCAAATTAAAACCACAATGAGATACCGTCTCACCCCGGCATTACTGGCACGAATCAAAAACACTGGAAATAACAAATGCTGGAGGGGCTGCGGGGAGATGGGAACTCTTATGCACCGCTGGTGGGAATGCAAAATGATACAACCATTTTGGAAAATGATATGGTGCTTCCTCAGAAAGCTAGAAATAGACATACCATTCGATCCACCAATCCCACTCCTAGGAAACTATCCTAGAGAAATATGAGTCATCACTCGAATACACATATGCATACCTATGTTCATGGCAGCATTGTTCACAATAGAAAACGATGGAAACAACCTAGATGCCCATCAACAGATGAATGGATAAACAAACTATGGTACATACACACAATGGAGTACTATGCAACGAGAAAGAACAATAGTGAATCCGTGAACCATCTCATAACATGGATGAAACTGGAGGACATTATGCTGAGTGAAATAAGTCAATCACAAAAGGACAAATATTGTATGAGACCTCTATTGTAAAAACCCATGAAAAAGTTCACACACAAAAAGTAACAATCTTTGTTGGTTACCAGGGATGGGAGGGTTGGGGGGGGAAATACTAAATAGGCAATAGATAAGTGGTATCTTGGGTGAAGGGTGAGACAGTACACAATACAGGGGAAACTAGCACAACTTGTACAAGGAAAGGTCATGGAAGCCCCATAGACACATCCAAACTCCCTGAGGGACTGAATTGCTGGGCAGAGGGCTCTGGGGACCATGGTCTTGGGGAACGTCTAGCTCAATTGTCATGACACAGCTTCTAAAGACAATGCTCTACATTCTACCTTGGTGACTAGTGTCTGGGGTCTTAAAAGCCTGTGAGCGGCCATCTAAGATACTCTACTGGTCTCATCCCTTCGGAAGCAAGGGAGAATGAAGAGAATAGGACACAAGGAAAAGATTAGTCTGAAGGACTAATTGTCCACAGCTACCACGGCCTCCACCGGACTGAGTCCAGTACAGCTAGATGGTGCCCGGCTACCACCACTGACTGCTCTGACCAGGATCACAACAGAGGGTTCTGGACAGAGCTGGAGAAGGATGTAGAGCATAATTCTAACTCACAAAAAAAAAAAAAAAAAGACCAGATTTACTGGCCTAAGGGAGACTGGAGAAACCTCGAGAGTATGGCCCCCAGACACCCTTTCAGCTCAGTGGTGAAGTTACCTCCGAGGTTCACCGTTCAGCCTGGGAGTGGACAGCCCCATAAAACCAAATGAGACTAACAAGGTGCAGGAGTCCAGTGACAAGGGCCAGAAGGCCGAAGGGAACAAGGAAGCTGGTGATAGGGAACCCAAGTTTGAGTAAGGATATTGTTGATGTGTTGTGAGATTGTTAACCATTGTCATAGGGCAACATTCGTAGTAACTGTTAAATGAGAAACTATCTTGTTCTGTAAGCCTTCATCTTAAGTGAGAATAACAGCACAATTGGAAGAGCATAGTCAATGTCACTGAACTGTGTATGTAGAAATTTTTGAAACGGTGTATCTTTGGTATGTGTATTTTCACCAAAAAAAAAAAAAAAAAAGGTTGAGAATTTAGAGGGTTAATATGTTGTGGGGTTGTTAATCAATGTCAGAAAACAACATGTGTACTGCTGTTTCATGAGAAACTATTTGTTCTGTAAGCCTTCACCTGAAGTACAATAAAATATTAAAAAAAAAATTAGTCAATAGAATTCAACAATATATCAAAAAAATAATTCAAAATGACCAAGTGGGATTTATACTAGGTATGCAGGGGTAGTACAACATTAGAAAAACAATCAATATAATCCATCATATAAATAAAACAAAAGACAAGAACCCATGATCTTATCAAGTGATGCAGAAAAGGCATTTGACAAAGTCCAACATCCATTCATGATAAAAACTCTCAGCAAAATGGGAATGGAAGGGAAATTCCTCAACATAATTAAGGGCATTTATACAAAGCCAACAGCTAACATCATCCTAAATGGAGAATCTGAAGTCATTCCCCTTGAGAACGGGAACCAGACAAGGATGCCCTTTATCACTATTCTTATTCAGCATCTTGCTGGAGGTCCTAGCCAGAGCAGTTAGGCTAGGAAAAGAAATAAAGGGCATCCAAACTGGTAGGGAAGAAGTAAAAGTATCTCTATTTGCAGATGATATGATCTTCTACACAGAAAATGCCAAAGAATCCACAAATAAACTACTGGAACTAATAGAAGATTTCAGCAAAGTCTCAGGATACAAGATAAACATACAAAAATCAGTTGGATTCCTCTACACCAACAAAGAGAACTTCAAAGAGGAAATCATCAAATAGATATCATTTACAACAGCCCAAGATAAAATACTTACAAATAAATCTAACCAGAGACGTAAAAGATCTATACAAAGAAAACTACAAGACACTACTGCAAGAATCCAAAGAAGACTTACACTAGTGGAAAAACATACTTGCTCATGGATAGGAAGACTCATAAGTGTGAAAATGTCAATTCTACGCAAAGTGATCTACAGATACAATGCGATCCTCATCCAAATTCCAACAACATTTTTTTAATGAGATGGAGAAACAAATCACCAACTGCATATGGAAAAGGAAGAGGCCCTTACTGAAGATGAATATCAAAATGGGAGACCTCACATTACCTGATTTTAGAACCTATTATACCACCTCAGTAGTCAAAACAGCCTGGTACTGGTACAACAACAGATACATAGACCAATGGAACAGAATTGAGAATCCAGACATAAACTCATCCACCTATGAGCTGCTGATATTTGACAAAGGCCCAAAGTCAACAGACAGTCTCTTTAACTAATGATGCTGGCAGAACTGGATATCCATCTGCAAAAAATTGAAACAAGACCCATACCTCACACCATGCAGAAAAACTAACTCAAAATAGATCCAAGACCTAAACATAAAATCTGAAACGATAAAGACCTTGAAGAAAAAATAGGGACAACACTAGGAGCCCTGATATATGGCATAAACAGAATACAAAACATTATTTAACAATGCACAAACACCAGAAGAGAAACTAGATAAAAATCAAACACTTATGTTCATCAAAAGACTTCACCAAATACTCAGTTTACTCTAAAAGACAGCCTACAGACTGGGAAAAATTTTTTGGCTATGACAAATCCAATCAGGGTCTAATCTCTAAAATCTATAAGATACTGCAAAACTGCAACAACAAAAAGACAAATAACCCAATTAAAAAATGGGCAAAGAATATGAACAGGCACTTCACCAAAGAAGACATTTGGGCTGCTAACAGATACATGAGGAAATGCTCACAATCATCAGCCATTAGAGAAATGCAAATCAAAACTACAATGAGATATCATCTCACCCCAACAAGGCTAGAATTAATAAAAAAAAACACAAAATAATAAATGTTGGAGAGGTTGTGGAGAGACTAGAACACTTACATACTGCTGGTGGGAATGTAAAATGGTACAACCATTTGATGCTTCCTTAAAAAGCTAGAAATAGAAGTACCATACAAGTACCTGCTCCTTGGAATATAGCCTAGAGAAATAAGAGCCATCACACGAATAGATACATTCACACCCATGTTCATTGCAGCACTGTTCACAATAGCAAAAAGATGGAAACAACCTAGGTGTCCATCAACAGACGAGTGGATAAACAAATTATGGTATATTTGCACAATGGAATATATTCAAGGATAAAGAATAACATTGAATCCATGAAACACCTCATAACATGGATGAATCTGGAAGTGAAATTAGTCAGTCACAAAAGGACAAATATTGTATGATACCACTATTATAAGAACTCAAGAAAAATACCATCTCACCCCGGCATTACTGGCACGAATCAAAAACACCGGAAATAACAAACATTGGAGGGGCTGCGGGGAGATGAGAACTCTTATGCACTGCTGGTGGGAATGCAAAATGATACAACTATTTTGGAAAATGATACGGCACTTCCTTAGAAAGCTAGAAATAGAAATACCATTCGATCTAGCAATCCCACTCCAAGAATATATCCTAGAGAAATAAAGCTGTCACACAAATAGACTTATGCACACCCATATTCATTGCAGCACTGTTAATGATAGCAAACAGATAGAAACAATCTAGATGCCCATCAACAGATGGATGGAAAAACAAGCTATGGTACATACACACAATGGAGTATTATGCAACGATAAAGAACGATGATGAATCTGTGAAGCATCTCATAACATGGATGAAACTGGAGGACATTATGCTGAGTGAAATAAATCAATCACAAAAGGACAAATGTTGTATGAGGCCTCTATGGTAAAAACTCATGTAAAAGTTTACACACAAAAAGAAATAATCTTTGCTGGTTACGAAGGATGGGAGGGATGCGGGGAATCTAAATAGACAATAGATAAGTGGTAACTTTGGTGAAGGGTAAGACAGTACACAGTATTGGGGAAGCCAGCACAACTTGTACAAGGAAAGGTCATGGAAGCTCCATAGACACATCCAAACTCCCTGAGGGACTGAATTGCTAGGCAGAGGGCTGTGGGGACCATGGTCTCGGGGAACATCTAGCTTAACTGGCATAACACAGTTTATAAAGACAGTGTTCTACATTCTACCTTGGTGAGTAGCGTCTGGGGTCTTAAAAGCCTGTGAGCAGCCATCTAAGATATTCCACTGGTCTCACCCCTTTGGGAGCAAGGGAGAATGAAGAGAACAGGACACAAGGAAAAGATTATTCCAAAGGACTAAGGGACCACATCTACCACGGCCTCCACCAGACTGAGTCCAGTACAGCTAGATGGTGCCCGGCTACTACCACTGACTGCTCTGATCAGGATCACAACAGAGGGTCCTGGACAAAGCTGGAGAAGGATGTAGAACAAAATTCTAACTCACAAAAAAGACCAGATTTACTGGCCTGACGGACTGGAGAAACCCTTAGAGTATGGCCCCTTTTAGCTGAGAGGTGAAGTCACTCCCGAGGTTCACCGTTCAGCTCAGGATTGAACAGCCACATAAAACAAAATAGGACTAAGGAGGCACAGCAGTCCAGGGACAAGGACTAGACAGCAGGAGGGGAAAAGAAAGCTGGTGATAGGGAACCCAAGGTTGAGAAGGGACAGTGTTGACATGTCGTGGGGTTGTTAACCATTGTCATAAGGCAATGTGTTTACTAACTGTTTAATGAGAAAATATTTCTTCTGTAAACCTTCACCTAAGGTACAAAAAAAAAAAAGAATTATCTATGTGAGATCAAATTGACAACAGCAACTCAAAAGGTTTGATGGGAAGCCTAGGGGGCAGCGCATTGAAGATAATGGTGATGGAATAATTTGGAAAAGGATAGTGAGAATAGTAGCACAACTGGAAGAATGTAATCGATGTCACTGAATTGTACATGTAGAAACTTTTGAAATGGTGTACCTTTGGCTATGTATATTTTCACCAAAAAAAAAAAGTCCTCCAAGATCAAGAAGGGAGAGTGTTGACATGTCTTGGGGTTGTTAACCAATGTCATAAAACAATATGTGTACTGACTGTTTAATGAGAAACTATTTGTTCTGTAAACTTTCACCTAAAGTACAATTTAAAAAATTTAAAAAAAAGAACTCAAGAAAAGGTTTAAACACAGAAGAAAACATTCTTTGATGATTATCAGGGTTAGGAGGGAGGAAGAGGGGTATTCATTAACTAGATGGTAGACAAGAATTATCTTAGGTGAAGGGAAGGACAACACACACTACAGGGGAATTCAGCACAACTGGACTAAACCAAAAGCTAAGAAGTTTCCTGAATATAACCAAACACTTCAAGGGACAGAGTAGCAGAGGCAGGGGTCTGGGGACCCTCCTTTCAGGGGACATCTAGGTCAATTGGCATAACAAAGTTTATTAACAAAATGTTCTGAATCCCACGTTGGTGAGTGGCATCTGGAGTCTTAAGCTAGCGAGGAGCCGGCCATCTAAGATGCATCAATTGGTTCCAACCCACCTGGAGCAAAGGAGAATGAAGAACACCAAAAACCCAAGGAAAATATTAGCCCAAGAGACAAAAGGGCCACATAAACGAGAGATTCCTTCAGCATGAGACTTAGATGGTGCCCGGCTATCACCAATGATCACCCTGTCAGGGAACACAATGGAGAGTCCCTGATGGAGCACGAGAAAGGTGGGGTGCAGAACGCCAATTCTAGTAAAAGGACCAGACTTAGTGGTCTGAGATTGGAGGGACCCCAGGAGACATGGCCCCCAGACTCTCTTTTAGCCCAAAACTAAAACCATTCCTGAAGCCAACTTTTCAGACAAAGATTAGACTGGACAATAAGACATAAAATGATACTCATGAAGAGTGTGCTTCTTAGCTCAAGTAGATACATGAGACGAATGGGCAGCTCCTGTCCGGAAGCAAGATGAGAAGGCAGACAGGGTCAGGAGCTGGTTGAGGGGACATGGGAAATCTGGGATAGAAAGGAGGAGTGTGCTGTCACAGCATGGGGCGAGCAACTAGGGTCAGATAGTAGTGTGTGCGTGGATTTTTGTAAGAGAAACTAACTTGAGCTGTAAACTTTCATTTAAAGCACAGTAAATAAAAAAGAAAAAAATGTACTATATACAATGTTGCAGCTCCTAATTGCTGATATCATTCTCAGATGTTCACTCACAGATGTTCAAAGACTGGATTTATAAAGACACTGATAATAAAAGGCAACAATAATGAAAACTGAAAAAAAGACATAGGCAATGTAGGTCGGAACTGATTTGCAATGGAGTCGTGGGAACGGAGCCCCTTTGTAAGTTGGGGACTACCTGTATTTAAAATCTTCCTTATATTTAGAAATATGTTTTCTATTTCTCACTCCTATAGTTCCTCAATTCTAAGTTTCTATCAAATATAAAATGCCCCCAATTACTTAATCAACATTTTAGGGGGAAAATCATCATACCAAATGCACATATCAAAGTAAGACTATTCAGACACATTAAATTGTGTGAGGAGAGAAGCGTTTCTTGGAATAAAGGTAATATTTTAGACCAGTGATTTGTAGGGGGGGATCCCCCCCCCATAAGGAGAAGCCGTAGCATCTCCCCTGAGGTGTAACTGCCCCTCCCCCTAGGCCCAAGATGCAGACATGTCCTCCACCCAGTTACCCTGACATAGTCGATTTGTCATAGCCCTCAGTGTGTGAAAGGAAAATAAAATGAGAACAACCTGTGTTCTAACTGCACTGTAGTGTCTCTGTTTTTCCCTTTTGAATATCTGGACAGTGCCCATCCCGAGTCTCTCGGCAGAGCACCCATATAGCTCCTACACATGGCCTGTATTCTACATCCCTGGGTCTGGAGACTCCAACGTGTGCACAAAGCATGGTGTCCTGTCACTGCCTCCTCTCCATCCTGGGTCACCAGTATTAGGCCAGTTTCCATCAAGTCGCTTCTGACTCATGGCAATCCCGTGTGTGTTAGAGTAGAGCTGAGCTCCATAGAGTTTTCAGTGGCTGATTTTTTTAGAAGCAGATCATCAGGCCTTTCTCCTGAGGCACCGGTGGGTGAACTCGAACCTCCAACCTTTCTGTTAGCAGTCAAGTGTGTAAACCATCTGCACCACACAAGGACTCCTCCTGGGCCATCCCACCAAAACCCACTGCCATTGAGTGGATTCCAAGTCACAGTGATCCCACAGGGTTTCCAGGGCTGTACATTTCTACAGAAGCAGACTGCCACGTCTTTCCCCGAGGAGTGCTGGTGGTTTTTAATCAATTAGCAACCAATGCTTTAACCACTGCGCCACAAGGGTTCCTTTCCTGGGCCATGGTGGCCTTTTAATCACTGCCCTTATCCCTCTCCAAATGGACATGCATTCTCCAGGCAGAGACACCAGGGACAGAAAGCTGTAGGGGAGCTTGGCCCTGGCCTTGCTGCATGCATCTACCATCCTGCCACCTTCTGCACACTGGGACCTTGCTCTCTTTGATTCCTGCTGTAACATAATCTCTTCATATGTGCATATGTTTATTCATTTTTGGCTATATATTCTTTTATATTTTGTGCATATTCTTTAAAAAGATCATATTAGAGAGCTATTTGGGCAATTTTCTTATTATTGTGTCGAAAACACAAAAATTAACAAGTATTTCCTTTTTTTGTGTACTACATTTCACATTTGCTGAGAAAATCAAATCCCACTTCTCCGACGACAGATGTGTTTATCATTCCAAATCAATTTATTACCAGTTCTGTTCCCCTCCTGTCCCGGTACCACCTGCACCTGCAGCACTTCTTCCTCTGGCCCTAACCACCTGGAGCTAGGTCAGACCTTGCAAGTTAAAGTCCTCAAGACTGCCAAGTCTGGCCAAGGCCTCAGACGCCAGCTACAAGCTTGAGAGTCCCCATGACACCCTCACTTTTGACCTGCAGGCTACAAATTCAAGGCTTTTCCACCACCAGCCATAAGCTGAGGGGTCCCCAGGGCCCCCTCACTTCTGACGTGCTGGCTCCCACCACTCCCTGAGGTTCGATAACTCACTAGAACAACCCACAGACTCAGGAAGGCTCTGTACTTACGATTACAGCTTTCTGATAGAAAAGATACAAATGAAGAGACATAACGTGAGGTCTGGGAGGCTTCTGAACACAGAGTTTCCATGTCCCAGAAAAGCACGCTATCTTCCCACATACATCAATGTCTTTCACCAACCGGGAAGTCCATGGAGCTTCCATGTCCAAAGCCTTTATTGGAGCCTCATTACATAGGCATGATTGATCGAATCAGCCCCTTTCCCCTGAGGATAATGGTCTTTCTAGCCTGGCCAGCCCCTACCTGAGCACCTGAGTATAAACCTCAGACGTGATCTGGAGCCCTTGTGGATAAAAGACACCTTAATCACTGGGGAAATTCCAAAATTTTAGAGGTTCTTGCTCAGGAACCAAGGAACCAAGGATAAAGACCAAATTCTTAAAGTTAATTTTAAACCCCAAAACATTCAAGAATATTTTAGTTATAATTGAAAAACAGTTTAATTGGATTAATCAACTATCATCAGACCCTAAACATGTTTGTGTTGCCCTTGTCCATAAATTATTCCATTTAATGCTCACAAAGCATCCTCTTGGCAGATGGCCTGTAAATCACTCCCTTATAACCAGATACTCAGAGTGTCTGTATTGCTATTGTAAGTAATGCTAGGGAATAGGATTCACGCCACAGCTGTTTGTTTCTAGTGAATTGTTTGTGAAGATGAATTCTCAGAAGTGAGAGTAATCATTGGGCCAAAGGGTAAGAGCAGTTTTCACCCATCTGCCAGATGTGGACTCTTCCTCTCCAGACACATTTCCTGAACTCTTTAGTGGTAGTGTTGTTAGGTGCTGTCTGGTGGGCCCCTGACTCATGGCAACCCCATGCACAACAGAACTTAATGCTGCCCGGTCCTGTGTCATACCTATAATCAGTGACGGATCTGGTTGTTGTGATCCATAGGGTTTTCATTGTCTGATTTTTGGAAGTAGGTCACCAGGCCTTTCTTCCTAGTGTCTTAGTCTTGATGCTGTGCTTAAATCTGTTCAGCATCATAACAACACACAAGCCTCAACTGACAGACAGATGGGGGCTGCACATGGGGTGCATTGACCAGAGATCAAACACCGCCTTCCCTCATGGAAGGCAAGAAGTCTATCACTGAACCACCAATGTCCCTGTGTGGGATATTTTAGTGGTGGTGTGGCCTAATAAAAAGTGCACAAGCTTTAAAATCATGTCAAACTAGGTACTGTCCGAGGCCAACCAAAGGACCTCACCAATCTGAGTCTCCATTTTCTCATCTGTAAAATGGGAGTATTAAAACCGATCTCAGAGTGAGTGTGAGGATGAAAGGGAACTGAAAATGGAAGCGTCCTGCCCATGCCTGGATTGACGTGGGTACTAAACCCATTCTTTTTACCCTTTCACGTGTTCTTTCTGCTTGCAATTAATTGAGACAGTGGCTTTTCACCTAACTTTCCATCCTGCTTAAACTGGGCTCCTCACCAAAACCCCTGGCCATGGAGCAAGATGTATCATTCCTCTGAAGTGTGCTGCCCAAGCCAGTCAAAAATTCAAGCTATGTATGTCAGTTTAAATTTCCTGGTAGCCACATTAGAAAAGTAAAAATAAACAGGTTAAACTGATTTTTAAAATATATTTTATTTAATCCAGTATATCCAAAATATTATCATGTTAATATATAATTCAAGTCTTAAAAGTATTAATGAGATATTTTGCATTTCTTTTGTTGTTGTTGTTTCTGCTATCTCTGAGATCTGGTGTGTATTTTTTATACTTAGATCATATCTCAGTTCGGACTAGCCACATTTCCAGTGCTCAGCAGCCACAGGTATATATCTAATACAGTGACCACTGTATTAGATAGCACAGGTCTAGGCTTTGGGACTTACTTTTTTTATTCTATGACCGATGTGCAGATAGTTCGAATGCAACCATCAGCCAAGGGCTTAGGGATATGGCCTGGAGACATCATTCATTGCCGTTTGGATGGTTTGCAATGATTGGAGAGAGATCACAAATGCAAGTAAAATGGGTAGTGTCTCTACAGTACGGCTCAAGGAACTCTGAGGAGCTCATCTTCCCCTTTATCGTCCTACACACGTTATCCGTTCTCTCCCCCTCTGATTTGTGAAGCTGCCTTGCATTTCTACTATTAAGGCCACTTGATTGGGGGAGGAGGGATTCTAAGTCTTTAATTCCCCATTTGATGTCTAATAGGCATCTCCACCTTAGCATGTGCAAACTCATATTCCTGCAGAACCATCATCTTCCAAATCTGCTGCCCTTACCTTGACCCTGCTCAGTAAATGGCAATTCCATCCTTCCTGTTGCTCTGGAGTCATTTTTAACTTCTCTTTCTCCCCCTAAAACATCTTTAAATCCTGTCCTCAAGATATATAGAGAATCTGACAACCCTGACCACCTCTCATTATTTCTACTGCTGTCACTCTGGGGAAAACCATCACCATCCCAGCCTGGGTGATTACAATACCCTCTACTTCTTCCCTTACTTCTTCTCTTGGTCCCCTACAATCTATTCTGGCTTCTTCCCTTGCTCCCCCAAATTCTACTCCCCATATGAGAGCCCAAACGGTTCTTCTTTAAAATGTAAGCATGCATCAGCAACAAACAGTCAAAAAGCATATTTTAAAGGACAATTAAAATAATATAAAAAATGTAAACCTCTTAGGAATAAATCTAAGCAAGACATACACTACTTTTATGCAGAAGACTATATTATTTTATTTAAATGCTTTTAAAAAAGACCTTAATCAATGGAAAGACAAACCATGTTGATGAATTGGAATAGACATTTCATAAAGATATCAGTTCTCCCTAAATTACAATTACAGTCAAATCTAAACCCATTTTTTGGTTGAGTCTGACAAGCTGATCCTAAAATATATATGAAAGAGCAAAGTACCAAGAATAGTCAAGACAGATTGAAGGAGAAGGAAAATGGGGTTACTTTCATTCCAGATGTTAAAGCTTATAAACCTATAGTTAAAAATATGGTATAGGATTGGCAAAGGGATAGACAAGTTGACAGAATAGGGAGCCCAAAAACAGACCCACATAGACAGGAAAACTTGATTTACAGCAGAGCTATCATTGTAGATTAGTGACTAAAGCTGGCCTTGTAAATAAAGGGAGGTAAGACTCTTGGTTATCCGTGTGAGAAAAATAAAATGTTGCCCCTACCTCACACCATACAGAAATATCCCTTCCAGGTGGACTTTAAACTTAAATGTGAAAGGCAAAATTATAACTTTTTTTGAAAATAATATACGAATAATTTTATTACCTTATAGTGGAGAAGGATCTCTTACACAAGACATAAAAAAGTATACATCACAAAGGAGTAGATGGAGAAATTAAACTTTAAAATTAATAAGTTCTATCTTAATAGAAATCACAAAGAAAGTAAGGAGACAAGGCACAAACAAGAGAAAGATATTTGCAACATATATAAATGACAATACGTTAATAACTAGGTTATGCCTTAAACTACACCAAATCAATAAGATAAGAGACAGATAATCCAAAAGAGTAATGGGTAAAATATTTGAACAGGAAAAGGAATCTAGAATGGCCAATTACATAGAAAAAGATGCCAAACTTTAGTAATTCAGGAAATGCAATAAAAACATTGTTAGTTCACTTTTCATTTCCACTGGATTGGCAAAAATAAAAAATCTGACAACATCAAATGTAGATGAGAATGTGGAGCAACAGAAAGTTTTGTACATTGCTGATAGGTGGGTAAAATGGTACAATCACTTTGGAAAAAATTTGGTATCATCCAGTAGAAGTCCCTAGGTGGTACAAATGGTTAATAAGCTTAGCTGATAATTGAAAAGTTATATGATCGAGTCCACCCAGAGGCACCTCGGAAGAAAGGCCTGGCAATCTACTTCCAAAGAATCTGCCATTGAAAACCCTATGGAGCACAGTTCTACTCTGACACACATGGGGTCACCAGGAGTTGGAATCAACTAGACAGCACTTTTTTGTTGTTGTTGTTTGTTTGTTTTTTTATCATCCAGTAAGGTTGAAGGTTGTGTGTCAGGGTTGTATCCTTTCACCCTGCCTATTCAGTCTGTATGCTGAGCAAATAATCCAAGAAGCTGGACTATATAAAGAAAAATGGGGCATCAGGACTGGAGGAAGACTCATTAACAACCTGAGATATGCAGATGACACAACCTTACTTGAAAGTGAAGAGGACTTGACTGATGAAGATCAAAGACCACAGTCTTCAGTTGGATTACACCTCAGCATAAAGAGAACAAAAATCCTCACAAATGGATCAATAAACAACATCATGATAAACAAGGAAAAGATTGAAGTTGTCAAGGATTCCGTTTTACTTGTATCCACCATCAACAGCCATGGAAGCAGCAGTCAAGAAATCAAAAGACACACTGCATTGGGCAAATCTGCTGCAAAAGACCTCTTTAAATTGTTGAAAAGCAAAGATGTCACCTTAAAGACTAAGGTGCACCTGACCCAAGCCATGGTGTTTTCAATCACCTCCTATACACGTGAAAACTGGATGATGAATAAAGAAGATGGAAGAAGAATTGACCCCTTTGAATTGTGGTGTTGGAGAAGAATATTGAATATACCATGGACTGCCAAAAGAACAAACAAATCTGTCTTGGAAGAAGTACAACCAGAATTCTCCTTAGAAGCAAGGATGGCGAGACTACGTCTCACATGCTTTTGACATGTTGTCAGGAAGGATCAGTCCCTGGAGAAGGACATCATGCTTGGTAAAGTACAGGGTCAGTGAAAAAGAGGAAGACCCTCAATTAGATAGATTGACACAGTGGCTGCAACAATGGGCTCAAGCATAACAAAGATTGTGAGCATGGTGCAGGACAGGGCAGTGTTTTGTTCTGTTGTACATAGGGTCTGACTCGATGGCACCTAACAACAACAACAATAATAACAATAATAATATCCTATGATCTAGGAGTTTCACTCCTAGGGCATAGAACCTGGAGAAATTATTGCACGCGTGTCCCAGGGTATACATACAAGTAGCGCTATCTACAACAGAAAAAAAAAAAAAACCTGGTAATATCCCAAGTGTTCATCAGCAGCATCTTCGAGAAATATACTGAGGTATATTCATATAACAGAATACTCTACAGTGGTTAAAACAAATGAATTAGAGGTACATGCAACAATATAAAGAAATTTCAGAAACATTATTTTGAACAAATTAAGCAAGTTTCAAAAGAATATTCAATTCCATATTTACAAAGCTCAAAAATATAAAAAAACTAAATAAGCCCATTGCCATTGAGTCGATTCTGAAATAGCATATATTTATAAACTTGAGTATATGTGTGCAAAACTATAAAGAGGAGCCAGAGAAGGTGCCATAAACCCAACATTCAGACCTGCAGTCGCCTCTGAGGAGGAGGGAGAAGGAAGGGCACACAGAGGACTTCAAAGACAATGATAAAAATGTTAAATTAACTGAAAAAAAATATAAAAAAACAACTAAGGAGTCAGTACACGGGGTTTATGTTATTTTTATTCCTTGTACCTTATACACATTTTCTAAATTGTTATTTTCTATATCCTTAACATTTAATAAAATCTTTTTTTTTTAATTAAGCCTGCTCATGTAATTCCTCTGTTCAAACCCCTCCAGAAGCTTCCCAAGTCCTTGGGCGTACAAGCCCAGGTCCTTACACTAGGCAGGAAAGCCCCCCCTGACCTGACCCCACCACACCTCTCGGCCTCCTCACCCAACACGCCCCTCACTCTCCTCTTCCATGCTGGCCCCCACCACACCACCTCCTCCTCCAGACTGTGCTCTCTGGGTCTCTCTGACCAGAACACCTCTCCAGAAACCACATGGGTCAGCCCCTCCCTTACTTCAGGTCTCCACCTTAACCATCTCCACCACCCAGGGACTCCCACCAGGTGATACCCTCCACCCCGTGCCCCTCTGGCCATGCGTGTGCACACACACAGGCACACATGCACACGCGCGCACACACACTCCCCGTCCCCTTCACTCCAATTCACTTCAGATCACCACCAACAGACAGTATCCATCTACTAAAGTCCGTCTCTGATCGCTAAGACGTAGGGGCCCCCGACGCCTTGAACAGCTCCTGGCAGGGAGTAGTCTCTCAAAAAATACTTTCTGAATGATTTAATGTATAACTAACCAGAAAATTATATCAGAATCAAAGTGTTATATGGAAAGGGTGATACATGAAATCCTGAGCTTTAGTTATCAGATTAGGCTCCCCATTGCTTAGGAGAGATAGCAAAGGGCTTGGTTCTACGTTCTGTAAGGTTTGATTTCAGGAGATGAGAGGGTTCCAGATGAGTCAGGTGATCCTGCTTATTCATAAAATGTTACCTATTTAAAGGGTTGATGTGGTAGCTCAGGTGAGGAAGGTGAAGTCCTAAGAGGCACCAGCTTACCTGGATTCCTGGTGAGAGACAAGACAGGGTCTCTTGGTGCCCAGTCTGAGGTGGGCCTAACCAGGGTCCTGGCTCCTGGGGCTGATAGGGGAAGAGGCCCAGGTCAGCCCCCTCTGCCCATCCCCTTCGCAACTCTGCACAGGTTGAAGTCCAGCGTTTCTCAGGTGTGGCCAGGTCAACTTCCTCAGCAGGAACTGTGAGAAAGGGCGTGACCCGAGATCAGAGGACAAGGAGGGGGGCTAGAGCCCAGCCCAGCTCAGCAAGGCTCAGCGGTGACAGACTCCAGCATCGGAGCTGCCCTGACCACATGTGCCGCCCGCACCGCATACACTTCCTGTTCATCAGCTCCCCTTCTCTCCACATCCACACACCCAGACCAGCACCGGGGGTCACATGGGGCTCCCATACTCGGCCTGCCTAGCAGGCAGCCAACAGGCCCCACTCTGACAGACAGGGCCCCATGCCTGCCTCTGGGCTGGCCTGGCTTGGCCGAGAGCTAGGTGGCCTACCTGGAGTGGTGGGGGTCAGGGCCTGTAAACATCAGATGGCACCTGCGCCCAATGCCTGGCTGTAGCCCCCCAGGCTTGGGGGAAGAGGATGCGGCCCAGCATCGTCGGTCTCCAACAGCATTTCACTATGAATCACTCGAGCTGCTCATTTCCTGGAGAAAGCAGAAGTGGAGAGTCAACAGATGCTTGATCCTGCCTACTCCCTAGCGGCTGCAAAGAGGCTTGCCCGCTGGTGTGGTGATTCAGGCCCAGCAGAAAGACTTGCTGGTCAAGGAGCACGGGGTGGGGTCAAGTCAGAAAGGAAAGATACAGCCCCACAGCATAGGTTTGATTCTGCGTCTGGACTCACTACCTGCCGGACCATCAGTACTCACGCATCCTCTCTGAGCCTCAGGCAAAATGAGGCTAATGCTGGTTCTCAGGTGAATCTAATTAAAGGTGTGTCTAACATGCATCCCTGGTTGTGTATGGGCTCCTCAGCTGGCCCATGGTCCCCACCAGCCCATGGAGAGCTTCCCACTTGAATTCCCTGCTCCGCCATCCTCAGATTTAACAGACACCACAGATCAAGGGAGGACTCCAGGATCAGATGACAAACTGTGGGGAACACACTGAAGCAATGATGAAAGAAAACTTGAAATGATGGGACGAAAGTCTCTGAAACCATAGTATTAAATCCCCATGCCTTTGGGTATATTAGGACGAACCATTCCATATCACCATCTGTCCACCCGTAGCACATATAGCATGTCCATTCAAAGAGAAGATCTCCCTGGGCTCTGAAAAGAGGGTTGCCATATGAACAAGAGCAGGTTTTTTCTTTTCTTTTTTTTTTTTTTATTGTGGTAAATACACTTGTAACAAATCATTTGTCTTACCAACATTCTTCGCGCATACAATCCAATGACTGTAGTTTAGTATGTTGATCAGCCATTACCATCATCCATTTCCAAATCTTCCCATAACCCTTAACAGAAGCACAAAGGCAGTTTTCACATGAATGCCTGACCCTTAAAGTCCCAGCCACCTCATTATCTGCTTTAAGTTCACAGGACCAACTGACCACTTAGGAGGACCTGCCAGTGAGAGGCCGCATCATGGGTTATGGGGGAAACACAGCTCCAAGATGGGTCAAAAGATGAAAACAACATTCATGGTGAAACCTCAGACCTGTTGCCAACTCAACCCTACAAGCGGACCACAGCCACAATATGAGACTGGTCCAGCTTAAGATCTAGGACATGCCCATACTGACCCCATGCCCATTCCCTGACAGGGGTCAGAGGTGCCAAAATCCCTGCTCACGTTTATTTTTCATTTCACCACCCATGGATGGAAAGGAAGCGGGAAGTGCACAGTACAGAGGGCACTGGGACCACCTGAGGGAAGCCACAGGCTAATGCAACAGCATAAGAATCACCTTGTCAAGCCAGAATGGGCCCCAAGTTTTTGAAAGCAACAAATTAGAATCCATGGTTGTGCTGTAGTGTGTACCATCATAGGGGAAAATGTGAACTTTCTTAGCAGCTGGTACAAGATTTTTCCCTAGATGTTAGGCGCGCAGAGGCTGGCCTCCTGCTCTCAGCTCCTGCCAGAATAGACAGACCTGGCCCAGAATGGAGTTGTACTGCACTAAAGGGTGAGAGGAGTAATGTGGGGGATGCCTGCCAGACAGGTCAAAAGAGAGAGAGAACCCCAGGGATATTTGGAACGAAGGATTTGTGGTGTGGTGTTTGTCTCCTATGAAATCTGGAATAATATCTACAACAACCTATTAACTGATAAGGAGAGACCTATGGTGAGAATGGAGTCCCTGGGTGGTACAAACGGTTAATGTACTCAGTTGCTAACTGAAAGGTTGGCAGTGAGTCCACCCAGAGGTGCCTCAGAAAAGGCCTGATGATCTACTTGTGAAAAATCAGCCACTGACAACCCTATAAAGCACAGTTCTACTCCAACACGCATGAGGTCACCATGAGTTAGCATCGGCTTGACAGCAACTAGTTACTGGCTGGGTGAGAAAAGATGAGATATCGGAGCATTTTGTAGAAACAAGAAGAGTGGCCAGCACTGAGACAAGCCATGACTGTGGTACTCAGAGACAACATGGAGAGTCTTTGCGTGGGAGGAAGGTTTATGGAGTTCCACTGGAGGACATATACACAGCCAGTTCTACCAGCCTTCTGCTCACCAGAAGGCCATTCTGGACAGCCAGCTCAGACAGGTAAAGAATTTGGAATTAGAAAATCGAGCTTGAAATTCTCACCACTATATTGAGACAAGTAACTTAGATCTTTATGTCTGTTTCTCATTTGTGGAAGGGGGCTAGTGCAATGTTGTAAGGAACAAATCAAGTAACAGTTGCAAAAGAGTTTTAAACAATAAAAATAGCTGCACAAATGTGATTTATTGTTGGTTTTAAACAGTAAAAAGAGCTTCACAAATGTGATTTATTGTTACTGAGTGAGGGGTCCACACTAACAGCCCAGGAAACTACAAACTGCTCATGTAAATGTCTATTTTTGTTGAGAGGAAACGTGAAAATCTATGATTTTAAAAAAATTGTCCAAAAATAGCAACTTTACTTCTGCTTCCAGTTTGACAGTGTAACTGTTACAGGACATGCCCTTAAACTAAAAAAACTATGTAATAGGATGAGACAACCATTATATATGCAACAACCATTTTCAAGCTTTGAACAGCAGGCAGCACAAGACTATGGCGCCTGAGATAAGGGAAACACGAAAGGTGGTCCCATAATTGCCCAGCTTTCTTTCTGGGGGTGCTTTCCTGCCATGGTGCAGGGAGGTGGCATCCCAGGGGTATTGTGGTCTCACTAAGCTGAAAAGGTATGAACCAGGTTGCTGAAGGGACTAGAATTTGCAGGACAGGATGCCAGAGAAGAGTGAGCTGTGTAGGGATTCATCTTGAGTGTCCTTGGCCAAGGACTGCCTATGTATGCATAGGATGAGACTCCACAAGACCTAATAAAGCTTGTCTGCATCAAGGCTGAGAGCTGAATGGAGGTAACAGAGTTTGTGCAGTATTGGGAAATGTTGCAGTCCCATTGCATTCAGAGTGAGGACATCTCAGTGAGCGTCTTACACCCCAGAAAGACAACAGAAAAATAAGGCCACCTCAAAAAGTAGGAACCATGACATAGGAAGAAGTCCAAAACTGAAATAGAATAGCCCTAACAAAGAATAAAAGCAATCCTGACAGAACCAAAAAGAACTGTAATGTAGCTGCTAGCCAGAACAAAACTCAACATCCTTTACAGAAAGAAAACATAATTCACCCTCCCTTCATTAGAACAGCCATACTTCCCAGCATACGATTAAAATTAGTAGAAATCTGAAGAAGTAAGAAAATATGATCCGCAACAAGGAAAAAAAAACTGTTAAAAGAAACAGGCCCCAAGATGCACCAGATGTTGGAATTATCACACAAGGACGTTAAAGTAGCTATTAAAAATCTATTCAAGAACTTAAAATATGGCCATCATAATTGAAAAGATTGGGAATTTCAGCAAAGAAATGGAAACTATAAAAAGATTCTAAGGTGAGAAATAAGAGTCGTCACTTGAACAGACATATGCACACCTATGTTCATGGCAGCATTGTTCACAGTAGCAAAACGATGGAAACAACCTAGATGCCCATCAACAGATGAATGGATAAACAAACTATGGTACATACACACAATGGAGTACTATGCAAAGAGATAGAACAGCGATGAATCTGTGAAGCATCTCATAACATGGATGAAACTGGAGGACATTATGCTGAGTGAAATAAGTCAATCACAAAAGGACAAATATTGTATGAGACCTCTATTGTAAAAACCCATGAAAAAGTTCACACACAAAATGTAACAATCTTTGTTGGTTACCAGGGATGGGAGGGGTGGGGGAGAAATACTAAATAGGCAATAGATAAGTGGTATCTTGGGTGAAGGGTGAGACAGTACACAATACAGGGGAAACTAGCACAACCTGTACAAGGAAAGGTCATGGAAGCCCCAAAGACACATTCAAACTCCCTGAGGGACTGAATTGCTGGGCGGAGGGCTCTGGGGACCATGGTCTTGGGGAACATCTAGCTCAATTGGCATGACACAGCTTCTAAAGACAATGCTCTACATTCTACCTTGGTGAGTAGTGTCTGGGGCCTTAAAAGCTTGTGAGCAGCCATCTAAGATACTCTACTGGTCTCATCCCTTCGGAAGCAAGGGAGAATGAAGAGAACAGGACACAAGGAAAAGATTAGTCTGAAGGACTAATTGTCCACAGCTACCACGGCCTCCACTGGACTGAGTCCAGTACAGCTTAGATGGTGCCTGGCTACCACCACTGACTGCTCTGACCAGGATCACAACAGAGGGTTCTGGACAGAGCTGGAGAAGGATGTAAAGCATAATTCTAACTCACAAAAAAAAGACCAGATTTACTGGCCTAAAGGAGACTGGAGAAACCTCGAGAGTATGGCCCCCAGACACTGTTTTAGCTCAGTGGTGAAGTTACCTCCGAGGTTCACCGTTCAGCCTGGGAGTGGACAGCCCCGTAAAACCAAATGAGACTAACGAGGTACAGGAGTCCAGTGACAAGGGCCAGAAGGCAGAAGGTGACAAGGAAGCTGGTGATAGGGAACCCAAGGTTGAGTAAGGATATTATTGATGTGTTGTGAGATTGTTAACCATTGTCATAGGGCAACATTCATAGTAACTGTTAAATGAGAAACTATTTTGTTCTGTAAGCCTTCATCTTAAGTGAGAATAACAGAACAATTGGAAGAGCGTAGTCAACGTCACTGAACTCTGTATGTAGAAATTTTTGAAATGGTTATATCTTTGGCTATGTGTATTTTCACCAAAAAAAAAAAAAAAGGTTGAGAAGTTAGAGGGTTAATATGTTGTGGGGTTGTTAACCAATGTCATAAAACAACATGTGTACTACTGTTTCATGAGAAACTATTTGGTAAGCCTTCACCTGAAATACAACAAAATATAAAAAAAAAATATTGTAAGGTAAATTCTAGAATTGAAAGTATATTTAAAATGAAAATTTTACAGAGGGACAGATTGGAGACTACAGAATAAAGGGTTAATGAACTTGCAGACAGATCGATAGAAATCATTCAATCTAAAGAACAGAGTGAAAAAATATTTAAGAATAAATAAACAGAAATTCAGTTGCTTTTGGGACAGTATCCAATGGTATAAAATATGTGTAACTAGAGTCCTAGAGAGAGTAAAAAAAAAAAAAGAGAGAGAGAGAATAAAGCAGAAAAAAATTTTTTTGAAGAAATCATGTTTGAAAATTTCCTAAATTTGTTGGGAAAAAAAAATTAGCAGATTACAGATACCAGGAATTCAGCAAACCTCAAGTGGGATCAGTAAAAAGAAAACCACACTTAACCACATCATAGTCAAATTACTGAAAACCAAAAATAAAAATATTATCTTAAAAGCAGTCAGAGAGAAAAGAAACATTACATATAGGAGGAAGACACAATTTAAGGCTGATATCTCATCAGAAACAATGTTGGTCAGAAGACAATGGAAAGGCATCTCAGTGTGCTAAAAGAAAAAAGTAAATTGTTAACCCAGAATTCTACAACCAATTAATGTCTTTGAAAATATGAGGATGAAATTAAGTTATTTTCAGGTAAATGAAAGCTGAGATAATTCATCTCCACCGAACTTGCATGCCAAGAAATTCTGAAGTAAGTTTTGAGGCTGAAGGGAAAAAACACCAGATGGACACTTGTATCTACAGAAAGAAAGAAGAGCACTAGAAATGGCAAATGTGTGAATAAATACAAACAAACTAGGTATTTTTTCTTTTCTCTTCTTAAATTCTTTTCTTCTCCTCGTTTTTTAAAAAGCCCATGACTGTTTAAAGCAAAAATCGTAACACTGTGCTGTGGAGTTTATACCACATGTAGATGTAACATAGATGCCAAGGATCACGCAAAACGTGGGGGGCTCGGGGGGTGGTAAATGGAATTATACTGTTGCAAGTGTCTGAAGTTTTACATGAAATAGTACTTTATCAGCTCTACAATAACTGTAATAAATTCAGAATGCATATTTTATTTACAATTTTGCGACAAAAATGTCAGGAAAGTCAAAGTTTACTTTTAATCAGCAAACCTACACTGACCATCTACCCTGCCGGGTCTGGGCTGGGCACTGGACTAACAAAGATGAATGAGACAAAGCCTCTGTTAAGGCAGGCTAAACGGCTAACGAATAGACCTAAAGAGTAACAACTCAAACACCAGAACAGGCTATTTCCTGACCATAGCAGCCCAGAGCAGTTGTTCAAGTGCGGGGGTGGTTCTTCTCCACGTAGTGATTCCTTCACCCTTAGGGCCTTGTTGTCATCAGCATCTATTTGGCAAAAGAAGAATGAGTGTGGACAAGGCATACGCACACTCATAAAAGCCCAGTCTGTAAGTGACATAGTCTCTTGGTGGTGCAGTTAACACATTCCATTGCCAACTGAATGGTTAGAAGTTTGAGTCCACCCAGAGGTGCTTCAGAAGAAAAGCCTGGTGATCTACCTCTGAAAAATCATTTATTGAAAACCCTATGGAGCACAGCTCTACTCTGACACACATGGGGTCGCCAGGAGTCGGAATTGACCTGAATGGCTGTTGTGGTCACATGGCCATATTTAACCACAAGGAAGGCTGGGAAGTGTAGTCCAGCCAGTAGGCTTAATCCCATTACTAGGAGAGAATGCATTTTGGTAGGCTATCGGTCTCTGCCATAATCTTCTGACAGCTTATGATTTATGCCTGGGGCAATATGCAAAAAAAACTAATAATATTTTTCTGGCTTTTAAAACAAAGCACGTTCATTTTATACAACATGCAAAAAAAGCATAAAAGATAAAATCCGCTAATTCCCCACCTGCTACAAGATAATCATGTGAGAATAGCTTTTGATTTTTTTCCCAAGTATATCAAAATATCTTTGAGGTTTTTTATTAACAAATTTAGAATCATGCCATATATTCTGCTTCATAATCTGTTCTCTTTTTTTTTCCCCCCACTTACTTCATAATAAGCACTTTCCATTTCATTAGTACAATGTACTTTTCCACTATCTTGAGAGCCTGGAGAAGAAAGGCTGTTCACATGGCAGTGGGGAGTTTTAACAAAATGGAGAGAAAGTAGCTTCCCTGAAGCTGGTTTTATTTCCACGTCCCCTGTGAGAATCATGACAGCCCCAGAAATAGAGAGACTCCAGCAGTAGACGGTACTTCCTCAGAGATGGAGGACACGAGCCCTGGGAGCAGTTGTCAATGGCTTCTCAGGGTCAGGGAGCCTGAGGAAGGGACTGTACATGGGCTGGAGAAATCTCAGGGCATCTGGAGACTGGAAGAGGAGTTCAGGAAACTACAAAAGGGCGAACACCCTCCTAATTTTCAAAAACAGCTAGAAGGTAGAACCACAACTCCACAGTCACAGTGTTGATATAAAACTCAAAAGAAGCCCATCAAAAGGATAAAGTGGAACCATAAGCTACCAATCAATTAAACCAGACCATTCAACCTACTTGAATTAGCATAATGATTTGCCAGGCCCAAGTCCTTTAGACTAAGCTCATTCATCGTTGGTGGGTGAGGGGAACACTGGCATCACTATGGCTGTGAACTTCAGCTCGACGTTGGACAAGGCCTTCTGTGATTTCTACTTGCATTTATTCAACAGCCCTCTCTTCAGCACCACCATATGCCTGACACTATGCACAATGCCTAGGGTGGTAAGATTCAGTTCATCTTTGGGGAGTTCATGGACATCACACACACCATGCAGATCTCCACCACCGTGCATACCCATGCACCTGTCATGCCAAAACGGTTTTATTTGGGGAAGTAGGAATAGACAACTGAAACTTCAGTTTGCCTCTGACTGCCTTCATGCTCTCAGAGCACTAATGTGGGCACGGCCAGATATGAGGGCCTGAGGTGGGAGCGGCCTGGTAGACCAGAGTGAGGATGTCAGTGGGGAGCAGGTTTGTGGGGGGCATGGAGTCTGAAGGGGAACGGAGTCCAGTTGCTGGCAATAAGGAAGGTGAGGGACATTTCAAAATAGTGTTCATGGGAAACAAAAGTTTTTTGAAGAAATAGTGCTGGGAATTTATGTTAATGGGGGAGGAACAGCTCAAAAAAGGAGGGTGAGAATGGCTAAGCAACTCAAAGAATGTAATCAATGTCACAAGTTGCACTTGTAGAAACTATTGCATTGGTGTATGTTTTGCTGTGTATATTCTCAACAACAACAATAAAATAAATAAAATTGTATTAAAAAAAGAAATCGTGCTGGAACAACATGGTTATCCATAATGACAATATAAATAACCTTATTCCCTACCTCATGCCATAACAAATAAAAAATTCAAGGCATTTCCTACACTAAATGTAAAAGCTAAAGCTATAAAGTTTCTAGAAGAAAACGTAGGAGAATATCTGTACAACCTGGGAGTAGGCAGAGATTTCTTGAACGGGATATAGAAAGCAATAACTATAAAAAAGATTGATAAATTAGACTATATCAAAATTTCTGCTAATCAAAAGACATTGTTAAGAATGAAAAGACAAATCACAGATTGGGAGAAAATATTCACAAAACATATATCCGACCAAGGTCATGTCCAGAATATATAAAGAACCCTAACAAATCAATAATTAAAAGGCAAACCATCCAATACAAAATGATCAAAAGACTTGAACAGACACCACACACACACACACACACACAATCTTAGTTATCTAGTGCTGCTATAACAGAAATACCACAAGTGGATGGCCTTAACAAAGAAATTTATTCTCTCACAGTCTAGGAGGCTAGAAGTCTGAATTCAGGGTGCCAGCTGCAGGGGAAGGCTTTCTCTCTGTGTTAGTTCTGGGGGAAGGTCCTTGCCATCAATCTTCCCCAGTCCAGGAACTTCTCCAGGGATCACGGGTCCAAAGGACATGCTATTCTCCTGGCTCTTGTTTTTCGGTGGTATGAGGTCCCCATGTCTCTCTGCTCACGTCTTTCTTTTATATCTCAAAAGAGAGTCACTCAAAATACAACCTAATCTTGTAGATTGAGTCCTGTCTCATTCACATAACTGCCGCTAATCCCACATCATTAACATCATAGAGGTAGGGTTTACAACACAGGAAAATCACATCAGTTGACAAAATGCTGGGCAATCACAAAATACTGGGAATCATGGCCTAGTTAAGCTGACACACATTTTTAGGGGAAACAATTCAATCCAAGTGACCAGAAAATACATGAAAAGGTGCTCAATATCATTAATCATCACAGAAATGGAAATTAAAACTACATTAAGCTACCACAGCGTATCCACTAGGATGGCTAAAATTAATTAGTAAGACTGTCAATGCCAAACGCAGGTAAGAATGTGGAGTAACCGAAACACTCAGACATTGCTGGCAGGAATCTGAAAAGATAAAACCACTCTCGTAAAGAGTCTGGCAGTTTCTTATAAACTTAAATACGCAATTACATGAACCAGCAATTTCACTTCTAGGCATTTACCGAAGAGAAATGACAACATACATCCACCCAAAGATTGCACATGAATATTCATAGTAGCTCTATTCAAAATAGCTAAAAAAAATCGGAAACAACTCAAGTTTCCATCAACTGGATAATGAATTTTTTAAAAATCATGGCGTACTCATACGATGGAATTCTACTC
Source organism: Dugong dugon (assembly GCA_030035585.1). NCBI lineage: Eukaryota > Metazoa > Chordata > Mammalia > Sirenia > Dugongidae > Dugong > Dugong dugon. The sequence continues at coordinate 7,413,660 of CM057475.1, forward strand.
AGCAATAAAGGGATCCAGCTACCGACACACTCTTCAACACAAATGAATCTCACAGTATTCTGCTGAGTGAAAGAAGCTGCGCACAAAATAAGTACATACTGTGATTCCATTTTATGGAAATCTGTAACGGGTAAAATTAATTTGTGGTTTAAAAAATCAGGACAAACATTTGTAGTAACTATTAAATGGGAGGCTGTTTTGTCCTGTAAGCCTTCATCTTGGGCGAGAATGGCAGCACAATTGCAAGAGCATAGTCAATATCACTTAAATGTGTAAGTAAAAAGTTTTGAAATGGTGTTTAAATAAAATAAAAATAAATAAATAAATAAATAAACAAATGAGACTAAAGAGGTACAATAGTCCACTGACAAGGTCCAGAAGACAGAAGGGGACAAGGAAGCCCCCTGGTGATAGGGAACACAAGGTGGAGTAAGGATATTCTTGATGTGCTGTGAGATTGTTAACCATGGTCATAGGGCAACATGTGTAGTAACTGTTAAATGAAAAACTATTTTGTTCTGTAAGCCTTCATCTTAAGTGAGAATAACAGCACAGTTGGAAGAGCGTAGTCACTGTCACTGAACTGTGAATGTAGAAATTTTTGAAACGGTGTATCTTTGGCCATCTGTAATTTTCATCAAAAAAAAAGGTTGAGAATTTAGAGGCTTAATACGTTGTGGGGTTGTTAACCAATGTCAAAAAACAACATGTGTACTACTATTTCATGAGAAACTATTTGCTCTGTAAGCTTTCACCTGAAGTACAATAAAATATATATTAAAAAAAAAAAAAAAAATCAGGACAGAAGGGGACAAGGAAGCTGCCGATAGGGAACCCAAGGTTGAGTAAGGATATTGTTGATGTGTTGTGAGATTGTTAACCATTGTCCTGGGGCAACATTTGTGGTAACTGTTAAATGAGAAACTATTTTGTTCTGTAAGCCTTCGTCTAAAGTGGGAATAACAGTGCAGTTGGAAGAGCATAGTCAGTGTCACGGAACTGTGCATGTAGAAATTTTTGAAATGGTGTATCTTTGGCTATGTATATTTTCACCAAAAAAAAAAAAGTTGAGAAGTTAGAGGGTTGACATGTTGTGGGGTTGTTAACCAATGTCATAAAACAATATGTGTACTACTGTTTCATGAGAAACTATTTGTTATGTAAGCCTTCACCTGAAGCACAATTAAAAAAAAATTAATATAAATTAAAAAAAAATCAGGACAATGGTTGCCTCTGGGAAGGGGCACAAAGGAACTTCCTCGAGCAATGGAATTATTCTCTTTTGATAGGAGTATAGGTTATACAGGTGGAACAATTTGTCAAAATCTTGCAGTTGAGATTGGTGTGTTTCAACACAAATTTTTAAAACTATGAAAATAATCAAGTGGGACTAGGCAGTAGGTGGAGGTACAAACGAAACAAAAATGGCAAACTGTTCATCAGTCTTGAAGTTTTATGAGTGAGTACATAAGGGTTCGCTTTACTATTATTTTTCTCCATAATAAAAAAGTTTTTTGAAAGAGAGAGGGCAATGAGGGAAAGTCTAGGTTTACTGGAAATTAAAATATACTCTAAATTCTTTATCATGGATGCAGTGTATCATTGGTAAGTGGATAAACAGAGAAAAATGGAACACAACAGAAAATCCAGAAATAGCCTCAATTACATATGCACATTTAGTATACGCAAAGGTAACATCTCAAATCAGTGGGGGATATATGGACTGTTAATGAGTGGTGTTGGGATAACTGGATAAGCATAACAAAAAAAATAAAATTGGATCCATTTCTCACAACTGGATAAAAGCCAAATGAATTTGCTGTTTACATGTAAAAAACACAATCATACAAATGCTAAAAAAAAAAAAAAAAAAGACACAACTGGGGAAATAGCTTGGGGTGGAGGGTGGGGGTAGGGATGGAGGGGTATCAAGATGCCAGTTTCAAGGCTGTGGAACCATGAGACCCCGAGGAGGCAGGGGGCAGCTATGGCTGGGCCGTGGGGCATGGGGTCTCCAGAGGCCTGCTTGAAGGGCCTGGGAAACCAGGGGGAACCAGTGTAAAAGAGCACTTCATTTCAGAAGTCCACGGGGTCATGTAGCAAAAGGTGTAGGCACCCTCCATTCACCACACCAGGTCACCCATGCCTGTAGCAGTTGCCACCTAATGAGGGGTAGGGAAGAAGAAAGAAGAGATGGGGCAGAGGGAGACAAGGGTCATGGTGCTCTGCATATGTGTAGCACCCAGAAGCCACTGCTCACAGCAGGGCCAGACTGAGTCTTGGAAAAAGATGGCAGAGAAAGGATGGCCTTTTAAGGCCCCAGGGGGAAGTGGTCGAGGCTTTTGGGTGATGGCCTTTTCCAAAATTCTTCCTAATCCAGCAGGGGTCACTCTTCTATTTCCAAAGGCTGTCTATATTCAAGACTTACTAAGCACAGATAGAGTCCCTGGGTGGCCCAAATGATTAATACACCTAACAGATAACCAAAACGTTGGCGGTTCAAGTCCACCCAGAGGTGCCCCAAAAGAAAGGCATGGTGATCTACTTTCAAAACATCAGCTGCTGAAAACCTTATGGAGCACAGTTCTACTCTGCCACAATGGGGTCACCATAATCCGTGTCTGTGCAACAGCAACTGACGATAGGTACAGATGGCTGCTGCACTACGAGGGCCTGAAAAGAATTTACTTTCTGGTTGAGGAAAGGAGTCACAGCAGTATCCAACGCCTCGAAAGCAGTGTGCCCACCCTCCTCCCCCCATTGCTGAGAGGGTGGAGACGGACTTGAAGCAACTCCAAGCAAATGGGCAGGAAGGCGGAGCCATCCCAATGAGGTGCTGGGGGCAGACTTGGAACTGCCCAGGAGACAGTCTTGGATGGGAGGACAGGAGGTCCTAGATTGAGCTGTGCTCAGTTCTCCTGGATGGTAACCAGGAAATGGAGTAGGGAAAGTAGCACCTGAGACGACTTGCTGAGAACTAGAATCCATACCCTGGGCGAGCACCGAGAGAACAACCTCAGGGAACTCCATGGCAGGTCAGTCACCTTGGAGGGCAGAAAACAGAGACCCAGCTTCTGGAGATGCGAAAGTTCTCCACTGGTCTTTGGTGACACCTAAGACAGGGTTAGCTGGAGCTTCGCTGCTTCCCATGTGCCAGGCTGGGCAGGATTGTGCTCAGAAGTACAGGAAACAAGTGACAGCTTAGGCAAAAGTAGGCAGGAAGTCCTGTTCCTCCTGTCCCTGACTCTCCCTCTGCCTCACTCCAGTCATTCCCAGGCTCTCCTCCCCGTTCCTAGTGTCTTCTCTCTCTCCCGGGGCCAGTCTCCCATAGAGAGGGGCACTTCACTCACCTCCTCCCCCCACCCCACTCTTTTGGATCAGCAGAACGCCTGGACCAACCAGACGTGGCCAGGTGGGAGGTGGTCACTGACTGAGATCAGCTGAGTGTGGGTCAGTCCCTGCTTCAGAACAATCACTAAGACCACGCGGCCCTGGCTCACATGGAGCAAACGAGGCTGTTCTGGCCACAGACATGTGGGTGCACATGGGTAGAGGTAGGACCCGTCACTCCCTGTGCTTGGGCAGGGGTAGGACCCGTCACTCCTGGAGCTTGGGCAGGGGTAGGACCCGTCATTCCACAAGCTTGGGCAGGGGTAGGACCCGTCATTCCACAAGCTTGGGCAGGGGGAGGACCCTCTCTATTGATTGACCTTGCCCATGGGCCACAGCAAAGATAAACCAAGGTGAGTAAAGGAAGAAAACTGATGTTCCAGGAGGGAAAACTCCTTTCTCCAGTCCCAGGCTCCTTCTTCAGACCCCACTTCCTTTGTTGTAGGGTGCAGAGGCTGAGTTCTCCTCAGGCCCCCCTCTCGTATTTCCCCCTGCCCTCTGCAGTTCTTACCTCCTGACCCCACCCCCACCCCCACCCCCCACCTCTGGGCGTTTTTGCACAAAGCCCCTGGGCCAGCGGGCTTCAGTGAGCAGGAAGCAGGGGGCAGCTGGCTCCATGCTTCAGTAGCTGACTTGCCAATGGCCTGCACCCTGTGTACTCAGCTCAGCTGTGGCTACGCACCCACCCTGCTCCAGCAGAGCCAGCCCAGGCTTCTCAAGGGGAACTCTCGGCACAGACTGTCAATGGGAGCTCTGCTGCTGTGGTTCTCTCCGCAGGGATGGAGCCCTCGCTGTTGGAGAGAAGGCTGCGGGACCTGCCGTCCTCTGTCCAGACAGCACCCATCCCAGTACCCGTGGGGCCTTACAGAGGCAGTGACAGCTTGTAGACTGACCACACCTTACTGGGGAGGGGGTCAGGGAAAGGGGAAGCTTTTGAACCAGACCAAGGTGACCTCAGGCACGTCACTCAACTGCACCAGAACTATTTCCTCATCTGAAAATGAAGACAATTATGCCTGTTTCACATGGATTTTGCTTTAATGGGCATTAAACAGAACAACATGTGTAAAGCTTGCAGGCCAGGGCTCCCTCCTTCCTCACCAGGGACCTGTCCGTGGCACACCAAGGGCCTTCCCATGAGGGCAGTGGGAGAGGCCGCAAGGACACCAAGAGGAGAGTCTTCCCTCCCCCTGCCCCTGCCAGCCCCAGAATGGAGGGGGAAAGAACGCCCTCCCCCAGGCGTTCATTTCTCTTGTGGAAGGGGCTAAGGTGGGGCTTTAAAGCACTTAACTTCCTATCTGGTGGGAGCATCACATTTCTGGAGAAGCATGCGCTGGCCAAGAGGAGTTCAACTGTCTTAATCCTTTGCTGCCTTTGCCAGCACACAGAGAGCAGGAACCTACCAAGTTAGGCCACTGAAATGCAGGACCCTGTGCAAGGCATCTAACCTTCCTGTACCTTCCTTCTCATGTATATAAATGTGGAGAGTCGAGGATTAAATAATAAGTATGTACCGTACGCTATGGCTTGCATGTGGCTGTGTTGCTGGAAGCTCTGCCACTAGCATTTCAAACACCAGCAGGGTCACCCGTGGTGGACAGGTTCCAGTGGGGCTTCCGGATTAAGGCAACTAGGAAGAAAGCCCTGGCAATCTACTTCCAAAAATTAGCCAATGAAAACCTTATGGATCACAATAGAATATTGGCTGACTTGCTGTGGACACATCATCAGGAGGGATCCATTGCTGGAGGAGGACATCATGTGTGGTGAAGTAGAGGACCAACTAGGGTGAGGGACACCCTCAGTGAGGAGGATTGGCACAATAGGTACAATGATGGACTCTAACATGCTGATGTTAGTGAGGACAGCAGGACCAGGCAACGTTCCGTTCTGTTGTATATGAGGTCATCACACACTGCAATTCACAGCAACAAACCATATGCAAAGTGTGGCACACACAGACACAACGTGTGGCCATCCCCAGGATGACAGGAAAACTCCCCCGGGAGAACTGGGGAGAGTGGGGATTAAAGTGACTTCAGTCCTTTAAGAATGTTTGCACACGTGGTTGAAAGCAAAGAATACTGTAGGAGATTTTATGGCCAAGGTGAAAGTGACCCTGGCTGGAGGAAGCAGAAGTTGCTTTTTTAACAGTGTATGTGTATTTTTTTCACTTATAAAATTATGCATGCACGTGGAAAGCAAAATTTAAGCAGTTTTTAAGACCATAAAAAAGAGTTTCTCTTTTGCCCTTGATCATTTCCACTTGTGCAAGTAATCACCAAGCATGATCGTTGTCAGACCTTCTAACAGCTGCAATTGCAATTTTACCTAATACTTCTATTTTTGAACTTATCAGTTTTAGACAAAACCTTTGGACCTGCAGACGTAAAAGAAAATAAGAAAATTAACGTGCTTATACTATCTTCTTCCTCCTTTTCCCTATTCTTTCCTGATTTCAAATATATTTTTTTCCATTATGCTTCTAAAGATTGCTTTTCTGACTGTTATATTTTTATATATCCTTCTACTAATTGCCTCAATGACTAAATAGTAATTGTTCTTCTGTATATCGAATTACGACACTATTCTGCGCTATGCAAGATAAGGATATGAGCATTGTTATTCTTCCTTTCCTTCTCCTCCCCCTATTTTTGTTTCTTATATTATTGTTTTTATGCCATCATGGCTTACAATACTAATTAAAAGCCTCTTAGTTGCTTTGTCTACAGGCCAGATCTAAAAACTAGAAAACTAACAGACAGCACTGACCATAGTCTGACTGTGAAGATAATATTTACTATAGATCTGAGATGATTGACCCAAGGAGGAAAAAAATGCTCCTGTGTCATTAAATCTTTAAAAATGAAATTGTATAAACTTAAAATTAAGTAAATTATATTTAAAAATCAAGGTGATAAATACTCATGGCTTCCTAATTATTTGATTACAGTGTAGTCTTGTCTACACTCAAGGTGACTTGCACCTGCTGTACCTGTGTGGTGAAGCACTATCCAATGGGGTGCTGCCGCACATCTTTTCCCAACTCTGCACTCGGCAACACCATGGTGGTAGCTTACAACCGCCCGTGGTGGGAGAAGTTACACCATGGAAACTGGAAAATGCTAAAACTCACGGCCTGATGTATTGTTTTGTTGATTAGGCTTAAGAAAATGCTGGTGTAAGTGTTAATACTGGAGATTAAATTTACATCGTGCTATGTCTATAGCCATTACTTTGTTAATAGCAATAAAAATTGAGGAAACACTTTGCAAGTTACTTGAAAACTACTGTCCAATTCAACAAAGTCACTCATGCCATTGACAGATAAGTCAAGCGTTGACATGCATAGTGCTGAATGAATATAACCTGTATGAGAATTCATTTAACAGATTATGTATCAGGTTTAATGACAATAAATTTGTTGGATAAAGCATTGTGGATGGGAATGTAAATCGTTTGTCAAATCATGGTTGAATTGCAACCACAGGCTGGCTACAGATACAAGGGTTTCGCAAAAAAAAAAAAAAATCAATGAATGCTTTCTGTAGGAATCAATTCTCTCTATGGAATTTACAATAATGAGTACTTTATGCTTTATTATTATTTGTAAATTGTGTTACACATCCTTTGTATCAGTAAAATTTATAAATATATATATATACATATGTGTATATATATTTGCATATATATGTATGCATATAAATATATATATAAGGAGCCCTAGTTTATACATGCACACACACACATATCTATCTATATATGCATATGTAAATATATATGAAGCCCTGGTTGCACAGTGGTTAAGTGTTCAGTTGCTAACCAGAAGGTCGGCAGTTCGAAACCACCAGCCGCTCCTTGGAAACCCTATGGAGCAATTCTGCCCCGTAGGATTTCCTTGACTGTAAGCTACACCATCGCTATTTCAAATACCAGCAGTGTCCTCCATGGTGGTCAGGTTTCTGCAGAGCTTCCACACTAAAACCTACTAGGAAGTAAAGCCTGGGCAATCTACTTCTGAAAATTAGCCAGTGAAAACCTTCTGGATCACAACAGAATATTGCTGTGTACGGTGCTGGAAAATAAGCCCCCCAGGTTGAAAGGCTCTCAAACAACAATGGACTCGAGCACACCGATGATGATGAAGATGGTGCGGGACGGGTGACGTTTCATTCTATTGTACTTGGGGTCACCACGGGTCAAAGCTGACTCAACAGCAGCTAACAACGTGCATGCATACACACACGTATACACACACACGTGTCTCAACTTTTAGCAGCACACCACTGTCTCAGATGCTTGCTCCTCTTCCCCCACTCACATAAGAAAGTAGGGGGAAATGGGGAGAACCCGCCATCCTCCTGTGCTCCTGGGCCAGCACAGTCTCAAGGGCTGTAGGACTCATCAGTGGACCAAAGGCTGGGGAAGCAGCAGGGCCACAGGGCAGGTCACTTACCCCCGAGCCTTCCCCTGCACCCCACCTGCCTCATGGGACCGTTTGGAGACTCGGATGAGATCTTGGCTGTGAGGATGTGCAGGGTAGAGGAAGGTATGGATGATAGCAGTGTTTGCTCCCTAAGGGAAGTGCCCGCGTCCCCACAACCAATTATCAATAGAATATGTGTTTCAAACAACCCATCGCATCCACACGGCAGGGGCTTCCCCAGAGACCCTGGGAAACAGGAAGCATGGGGAGACCGCTCAGGGGCTGGCCTGATTCTGAAATAAGGGACCTAGCTGGGAGGTGAAGCCACTTCTGCTTCCTGCCTGCGCCCTCCCTGAGGGACCAGCCCAAGGCGCACATTTGAATTCTCAAACCTCAGCCATAGCTTCACTTCAGGTTTTGAGAGAAAATTTTACAGGCAGTTTCATTACAACTGGCTTGGCCAGAAGTATCTTTCCATGTTTCCAGAAGAAGTAGAAAATGTGGGAACAATTGCTCTAAATGTGATGGATGTGACTGTATCACTCAGAAAGATTGATTGCCTTTTGGTTCCTGACATTTCTTATGGAAAACCCCAAACTTATTCTAATTACCCGTCATGGATTGAATTGTGTCTCTCAAAAATATTTGTCAACTTGGCTAGGTCATGATTCCCAGTATTGTATGATTGTCTACCATTTTGTAATCTGAGGTGATTTCCCTATATGTTGTGAATCCTATCACTATGATACAATAAAATGGATTAGTGGCAGTTGTATTGATGAAATTTACAAGATTAGATAGTGTCTTAAGCCAATCTCTTTTGAGATATAAAAGAGAGAAGCAAGCAGAGAGATGTGGGAACCTCATTCCACCAAGAAAGCAGTGCTGGGAGCAGAGCTCCTTTGGACCCGGGGTTCCCGCACGGAGAAGCTCCTAGTCCAGGGGAAGATTGACAAGGACCTTCCTCCAGAGCCGACAGAGAGAGAAAGCCTTCCCCTGGAGCTGACGCCCTGAATTTGGACTTCTAGCCTCCTGGACTGTGAGAGACTAAATTTCTCTTTGTTAAAGCCATCTACTTGTGGTATTTCTGTTACAGTAGCACTAGATGACTAAGACAGTACCCTTCTGGGAATCTGTCCTAAGGAAATGATCCAATATTCTGAAAGGGATTTTTCTATATTTGTATTTGCCTCAAATCCTTTTTTAAGTGATAGAATGATGTGGGAACATAAATAGAAAAGCAAACCTTCACGTGGATAGGTGTTCTGTGCAAGGGTATCAGCTAATATTGGAAGTAATCTTTAGGAAACTCTAAAATAAAATATTAGAGGCAGTGGTGGTTCAATGGTAGAATTGTCACCTTCCACAAGGGAAACCTGGGTTCGATTCCTGGCCAATGCACCTCACGAGCAACCACCACCTGTCTCAGTGCAGGTTTGAGAGTTGCTATGATGCCGCACAGGTTTCAGAGGAGCTTCCAGACTAAGACAGACTAGGAAGAAAGGCCTGGCAATCTACTTCCAAAAATCAACCAGTGAAAGACATATGGGTCACAACAGCCTGATCCCATTGTGCATGGGGTCACCATGAGTTGGGGTCCCACTCAATGACAGCTAACAACAACAAAATAAAATATATGGTCATTAATACGCCATTTCAGATGAGATTTTTAATACTGTGAGGAAATGCTTAATTTATAAAGCTAAGTTAAAAAAGAAGCAAGTGTATGGCACCCTGGCTGTAAGCACCTGCTCAGAGATAAGGACGCCTACTTTTGAGTCCTGTTTCTGTCCCTCATTAGCCACCTGACCTTGGGCACCTCACTGCAGCTCTTTAAGCCTCAGCTTTCTCATCGGTACAATGGGACAATAGTAATACTTTTCTGCATGCGTGCTTGTGAGGGAGAAAATGGGACGGTTCACAGTGCCTGGCACATAGTAAGTCTTCATCATCAGTTGTAATCAGCATCGTTATCACATCTATGGCAAAATCAATCCATAGATAAAATACTGGAGGGAAACATCACAAACTGCTCCCAGGAGTTGTCGCTGGGTGGTAAAACTAGGGGAGATGTCTCATCCCCAGTCCTGCCATTCTGGGATAGGATTCTTTCTCCTCCCCTGACCCTTACTGCACCCTATGTCTTCCCTGTTGCTCATCCATTCCACAAATAGGTCTATGCTTTTCTGGTATGTGAACTCTTGAGTCAGGGACTCTTTCTTGTTCATCACTGTTTGCCCAGCACCTAGCAGAGAACTTGGAAAATAGTAAGTGCTCAAAACATTTGACAGTCAAATTTTTCCAAGTGTTTTGGAAAGTGTTTCAGATATCTACTGCTGTATAACAAAATAGTGTCTCAAAATAACATCTATTGATTATTTCTCATGATTCTGTGGAACAGGGCTTGACTGGGCAGTTCTTCTGCTCTGCACAGCTGAACTGGGGTCATCAGCTACATTCACATGGGACTTGGGAAAGGTTGGAACATTCAAGGGGCTTTACTCACATGACTGGGGCCTTGGTGCTTCTCCAGCTGGTCGCTCATCATTCATTAGATGAGTGCAAGCTTTTTGCGTGGCAGCTAATGTCCAGACAGAGAAAGGAGGCTGCCAGGCTTCTTAGGGGTGAGGGGCAGAACAGCATCATTTCCATCTCCTGATGGGAGGAGGGGTGTGTGCGTACCGGGAGAGGAGGAACTGAAGGCAGCTATCTTTGGGGATTACCAAAGACAGCATCTGGTACTTGAGGATACACAAAAAAGACAAGTAAAAAAAAATTTACCTAACTCTGGTTTAAGCTGGTCTGAATCTGCCTTAGCTGAAGTCTTTGCTATGGCTTCTCAGAGTGGCACTGAGTTCTAGGCATAACTGAAGCCACAGCTCCCTGGCCCAAGAGCAGCAAGCCCAGAGCTTTTGCTTTATTCAAATAGTTTTTGTTTAGATTTATGATACTCATTCCTTATCATATCCCTGTAGGGTGCTCTGTTCTATTTCACAAGGGTGGCACAGGGCTGGACAGCCAGTGGACTCGTGGAAAGGCCTGCCCAGCTAATTGCCCCAAATTCCCTGAGCCCCAGCACCTATGGGCTCGATCCCATGCAGGGAGACCAAGGTGACTTTGCAAGGCAGCATGTTGCCATGGAGACACAGGAAGTTCTCTTTGTACAGTATGGCAAGAGGGGCCTGTCTTGGGTCCCAAGTTTTAGAGGGCCCCAAATAGCACAAGGACACACCCACAACACATCTCTTAAGGAATATGTGGGTGTCACTTGAGATTTGAGCTCAGTGTGGCCTGTCATGACCATAGCCTTGACCCTAAACATCTGCTCTCTTAGCTAACACTGTCCAGGCACCATAGCTCTTCTCTTATGTCCAAATGTCAAAGATTTTAGGTGTAAGGCTCACAGGTAATACCAGTGCCCATATAGGCACTACTTTGGCCTATGAGGAGGAATTGAATATGGAAACAATAGTAAAAAATCTGACATTTTGAACCCTTCCTCTCAGATCACTTGGATGCAGTGGATTCTCCATAACAAAATCTTGCTTTCTAATAGTGCCAACCATCCATTTTCATGCTTCTCTTGGAGTTCGAATTCATAGTTCCATGTTGTTAGCTGCCATCAAATCAGCCTCCATCACTGCTTCTATCCAATATAGTACTGGAAGTCCTAGCCAGGGCAATAAAGCAAAAAAAGAAATAAAAGATATTCAGATTGGAAAGGAAGAGGCAAAACTATCCCTATTTGCAGATGGCATGATCCTATGTAGAGAAAATTCCAAATAATCTATTAAAAGGCTTCTAGAATTAATAGAGGAATTTACCAAAGTTGCAGGATACAAAGTCAGCACACAAAAATCAGCTGGGTTTCTATACACTAGCAATGAAAAATCTGAAAAGGAGATTAAGAAAACAACTTCATTTACAATAGCATCTAAGAGAATAAAATATCTAGGAAGAAATTTACCCAGGGATGTGAAAGACTTAAACAATAAAATTCATAAAACACTGCTGAAAGAGACTAAAGAAGACCTAAATAGATGGAAAGATGTTCCATGCTCACGGATTAGAAGACTTAATATGGTCAAGATGTCAATACTACCCAAAGCAATCTACAGATACAACCCAATCCCAATCAAAATTTCAACAGTCTTGCATCCATTCGTTGACACATCTCAATTGGTATTCCGTCAAATGAATTTCAGTATTGCTTTGGCTATTCTTGGTTTCTTTGCTTTCCATTCAAAATTGGTCATTAGTTTTTCTGTTTCAGTAAAGAATGTTGTTGGGATTTGTATCAGGATTGCATTGTATCTGCAGCTCACTTTAGGTAGAATTAACATTTTCACCATATGAAGTCTTCCAGTCCTCACTTATCGACTATCTCCTTATCCAACATTATGCATTTACAATAGTAAAAAATCTACTATCTGACTATTTTGTGCATTAACAACATATGTCTGGCTGTAATGAATGCTGAGGTGCGAGGTGAAAGCAACGCTGGCTGTGACAGTTAAGGTTATGTGTCAATTTGGCTGGGCCATGATTCTCAGTGGTTTGGCCGTTATGTAATGATGTAATCTGGCAGTTTTGTAATGATGTCATTGGAAGTTACATAATTATGTAGTCATCCTCCATTTTTGCATAATGCCTATTTTTGCATAACAACCTGGTCTTCGCAACCTAACCATGTCAGTACGTGAGGAGTGGGTATTGAACTGCACCATAGGCTTTCCAAGGCTGTACAGACATATGAAAAGATGCTCAATGTCATTAGCCATCAGAGAAGTGCAAATCAAAACCACAATGGGATACCATTTCACTCCCACTAGGATAGCCAAGATAAAATATAAAATAAAACAAAACAGAAAATAACAAGTGTTGGAATGGATGTGGAGAAATTAGAAACCTCATCCACTGATGGTAGGAATAAAAAATAGTACAGCCATTGTAGAAAACAGTCGGGCAGTTCCTCAAATATCCAGAGGTAGAACTGCCATACGACCCAGCAATTCCACTCCTAGGTATATATCCTAGGGCTCTAATAGAAGTGACATGAACAGACATATGCACGTCTATGTTCATTGCAGTACTATTCACAATAGCAAGAAGACAGAAACAACCTAAGTGCCCATCACTGGACAAATGGATAAGTAAAATGTGGCGCATACATACGATGGAATGCTATTAAAGAAAAATGAGTTCCCAAAACACCCTGGAACATGGATGAACCTGGAAGACATCATGTTGAGTGAAATAAGTCAATCACAAAAAAAGCAAATATTGTATACTCTCACTTTTATGAAATGACATGAACAAGTAAATATACAGAAACTAATGTTCATTAGTGGTAACCAGGGATGGGTGGGGAGGGATGGGATTCACTCTTTAGATAGTAGACACTTGTTATTTTTGGTGATGGGAAAGGTAATACTGAATGAGGGTGAAGCGTATACAGCTTGATGAAGGTAAATGATGTCACTAAAATGTACACAAGAAAAAAGGATTTGTTGGTAATTACTAATTTTGAAACAACAGCAAAAAAACCCAAAAATTATATGTGCAGGTTTATATGTATGTATGTAGGCATATATGTGTGTGTATGTATATGTGTGTGTATATATAGGTGTATGCATATGTATATGTATATGCCTCTATGCAACTGTATGCACACATATTCATATACGTAATAAAGCACATGGGGGCACAGTTACGAATACTTCTTAGACATAACCAAACAACTTATGGGATTGGATTTCTGGATTTGAAAGATTAGGACCATAGTCGTGTGGAACATCTTGGTCATTGGCATAATGTAGTTCATAAAGTTACGTTCTACTTCCCAGTTTGGTAAGTAGTACCTGGGGTCTTAAAATCTTGCAAGCAGCCACTTAAGACAAAACTATTGGCCTCTACTCATCCACATCAAAAGAGAAAGAAAGAAACCAAAGATTCAAAGAAGAAACTAGTCTATAGGACAAATAGTCTACACAAACTACAGCATCACCTACCCTGAGACCAGAAGAACTAGATTGTGCCTGGCTACCACTACTGACCATTCTAATCAGGGCCACAATAGATGGATCCTGGTGGAATAGGGGAAAAATATGGAACAGAACCTCAAATTTCTAAAAAAAAAAAAAAAAAACACAGACCTACTGGACTGGTTGGGACTGGAGGACTCCCAAGAGTCCTATTGCCCCAAGATACTCTTCAGACCTGAACTGAAACTAATCCCTGAGGTCACCTGGTAACTAACTAATAAATTGGCTCATAAAATAATGACCATCACCTGTAAGTAGCGAGCTTTTTTTTTTTTTTAAATCACCTATACTAGACCAAACAGTCAAAAATTACTTTAAAACAAAGATGAGAATATAAGGAGGCAGGGAAACTAGATTACTGGAAATGAAACAACCAGAATGGAAATAAGAATGTTCATACATTGTGAAAAATGTAACAAATGTCACTGAACAATTTGCATAGAAATTGTTGAATAGGAACCTAAATTGCTGTGTAAATCTTTCCTGAAAACACAATTAAAAAAAAAAAAAATCAGCCTCTAACTCATGGCAACCCCATGGACAACGGAATGAAACACTGCCCAGTCCTGCACCATCCCCATGATTGGTTGCAGATTGGACAGTTGTGATCCAAAGGATTTTCACTGACTGATTTTCAGAAGTAGATAACCAGGGCTTCTTTTCATAGTCTGTCTTAGACTGGAAACTCTGCCAAAACTTGTTCAGCATCATAACAACACAAATCACCACTGACAGAGGGATGGTGGCTGCACATGAGGTGCATGGCTGGGAATCAAATTCAGGTCTCCTTCATGAAAGACAAGAATTCTACCACGGAGCCACCAATGTCCCCCCATGGTTTCATAGATACTTAAACATTCATGCAATATTCACAATGGCTCTCCATAGCAGCCTGGAAGTATTTTGCAACAATAAACAATTCATTTACTCTTACATTTGTACACTTGAAGGTCTAAACATGGCATGCAGGAAGTGTGACACTGATTCCTTAAGGTGGCAACTAGATGGAAGATGAAGACCAGAATTGCTAACAGTTTAATTTTTATATTTATTTTATATTTTAAAAATTATAGTAGCATTTTAGTTTTATTCAAATAAATTTTATTTAAAATTTTTATATTCATTGTCTTAGTTATCTTACCTATTGGTGTTGGGTCTATTTCGACTCATAGCAATCCTATAGGACAGAGTAAAACTGCCCCATAAGGTTTCCAAGGAGCAGCTGGTTTATTCAAACTGCTGACCTTTTAGATAGCTGCTGAACTCTTAAACACTGTGCCACAAAGGCTCCTTTAGTTCTCTAGTGCTACTATAACCGGAATACCACAAGTGGATGGCTTTAACAAGCAGAAATTTTTTCTCTCACAATTTAGGAAGCTAGAAGTCCAAATTTAGGGTGCCAGCTGCAGGAGAAGGCTTTCTCTCTCTGTGGCTTACAGTTTAGGAGGAAGGTCCTTGTCTCCTTTCAGCATCTGTGGACCTGGGGTTCCTTGGAGATCTCCATGTGTCTTGGCATCAATCTTCCCCTGGTCTAGGAGCTTCTCAGCATAGGGACCTCAGATCCAAAGGGTGCACTCGGCTCCCAGTTCTTCTTTCTTGGTGGTAGGTGGTCCCTCTCTCTGCGCTAGCTTCTCTTTCCTTTTATCTTTTGGAAGATAAAAGGTGACACAGGCCACACCCCAGGAAAACATTCCTTACATCGGATCAGGGGTGTGACATAAGGGTAGTGACTTAAGTATGTGTGGTACATCCCACTCTAATCCTCATTAACATAACCTCATCATGCTTCATGAACATATTACTTCCTTACATAACCGCCAAACTACATCATTACATAACTGCCAAGCCACGGAGAATCACAGCCAAATTGACACACGACCTTAACTATCACATTCATTAATCATCATGTATAGTTTGATTTTTTATTTTTTTAGATAAATCTTTAGAAGCATAATAATAATATATATTTGCATAACTTTAGCATCCTACTAAGATCTTTTTGTATGTGTACATAATAGATTAGGAATGTACATAGTTTATACTAGTGAATATTCTCTAATTTGTGTTCTATTTATTAAAATTTTTATTTTGAAATGATTATGGATTCACAGGAAGTTGCAAAAATAGTATAGAGAGGGTCCATGTACCCTTCCCCCAGTTTGCCCCAATGATGCCATCATACGTAACTATAGCACAATATCAAAACCAGGAATTTGTTACATAGTTCTATGCCATTTTATCATGTGCGTAGCTTTGTGTAACCACCACTGCAGTCAAAATACAGGATTGTTCCTTCACCACAAAAATCTCCCTGGTACTACTTCTTTAGAGTCACACACACCTCCTGCCCTCTTGGTCCCTAACACCTGGCAACCAGCCACCTGTTTCCCATTTCTACAATTTTGTCATTTCAAGAATGTTATGTAAGTGGAATCATGGAGTATGACTGCATTTCCCATTGTCTTTTTTTTTCAGTTTACTGCCCTTGAGATCCATCTAAATTGTTGGACTTATCAATAGTCCATTCCTTTTTATTGTTGAGTAGTACTCCATGGTGTGAATGTACCACAGTGTATTTAACCATTCACTGCAACCATTTTGATTGTTTCCAGTTCAGGGCTATAATAATTAAGCTACTATAAACATTCATGTACAGGTTTTTGTAAGAATATAAGTTTTCATTTCTTTGGGATAAATGCCCAGAAGTGTGATTGCTAGGTCCTATGGTAATTGCATCTTTGGTTTTTTTAAAAGCTGCCAAACTGCCATTTTACATCCCACTGGCAATTAATGAGTGACCCCTTTTTTCTGCATCCTCACCAGCATTTGGTGGTGTTACCATGTTTTGTTTTAGCCATTCTGAAGGTCTGTAGTGATGGCTCATTGTGACTTTCATTCTCATTTCCCTGATGGCTAATGATGTTGGACATCTTTTCCTGTGCTTATTGGTCATCGTATATCATCTTTGGTGAAATTTCTGTTATGTCCTTTGCCCATTTCCTAATTGGATTGTTTGTTTTCTCACTGTTGAATTTCAAGATTCTTTATGTATTCTAAGACTGATCAGCATAGCAGCTAATACAGGGCTTCAGGACTAAGACTGGCTGAGTTCACAGCCTCAGTTTCCTCATCTGTAACAGGGTGGTTGGGAGGATTTAATGACCTGATTTCTGTGGTGTTCTTCAGCAGCACCCCATTCGCGTAAGCACTGGGTAAGTGTTTGCTAAGAGGGAGATAGAAACACTGCAAAGAGGGTGGCTGCTGAGAACAGTCCTTGTTTTGAACCCAGGCTTCTCCATGTTCTGGCTGTGCAGCCCGGGACTTGCCACTCTCCCGCCTCATCTACAGACTACTGATACCTCAGTAACCAGCTTGAGACAGCACAGGTTGACCATGGGGCTCATTACACCCACAATCCACAAGAGCACTTTCCCTTCCCCTCCCCTGAGCTCCCTGAAGCCCCGAGGGGAAGAGTAGGCTGGGTGAGCAGATTTGGGGGATGGGAGCTAGAAGTGGATGCTGGGGTCATTTGGACTTTCAGGACTCTGGTGATAGGAGAAGGGGGTAGGAGGGTAGTGTGATGAGCAGGCTCTCACTCTGCCTGGACAAGGCACACCATGGCTCAGTGAGAGCAGGAGCACCTGAAGTGCAGGGGAGCCCGACTGCTGGTGCTGCTCCTGGCAGTGCTGCTCCAGGCCTGCAAGAGTATGCCACATGCAGGCCACTGGGAATCCTGCAATCCCTGGGTATCAGGACATCACTGAGAGGAGTAGGGACCAGGAGGCCTGTTGGTGTTCCTCCTCCTTTCCATGGGTAGCAGCAGCCCAGCTCTCCTTGGAGAATCTCCCCTCACCCATTCTCAGTCCACCTGGCTTGGTTGGAGCTTATCCCACCCCTCAACAGTGGGTGAACATATGACCAAGGTCCATCAAATGAGATTATTCCCTACCCTGGTCACGGTGATGAGTTCAAAATAGTCCATGTGACCCCACATAATCCAATCAGAGATAATCTCAAAGTTTTTGTGGGAATCATTAGGTTCATGTTATCATAACAGCAATCATAACAGCAATAATAACAACAACGAAACCTGGAAAAATGCACTGTGCCTCTCTGACCTCATGGTTCTCAGGCACGAAATAAGATAATGAATCCCTATTCATTCTTAAGTTCTGTTGTTCTAAACTTCGAGGAGCTTGGTGGCGCAGTGGTTAAGGCGCTCAGATGCTAACCAAAAGGTCAGCAGTTCGAACCCAGCAGCCATTCCAAGGCAGAAAGATGTAGCAGTCTGGAATCGCCTCATTGGCAGTGGGTTTGGTTGTTCTAAAAAAAAATACTCTGGAATTGGAACTTCCAGGCAACATGGTGCTATAGTCAGAAGCACCATGCCATCCCTCCACAGCAAAGATCAGAAAAACTAAGTCAAACAGAGTCACATGTCAATCCTGAAACCCTAAGCATCAAATGAAGAGATACAGAACTCAGCCAAGCACTGAATGGAATGTGAAACTGACTGAGAACAGAGCGTGAGGAGAGATACATACAGAGATCCCCTATCAGCTGCTGCAGCATGAATCTGCCATATTGGACTCCTATTGAAGATCAGTGAACTGGAGGTACGAGAAAGCAGCATCTCAGAGCTTCCAGTAGGAGACAGAACAACCGGTAATCCATTATATAGGCTTTCCCACCCCCTACCCTTCTTCACTCCCACTTAGCCTCCTCTGCTTCCTGCAGCCACAGTCTATTGGCTGGGAAGCACCAGCTTCCCCCCAGTGCCACTTGGATTCTACCCGCCACACTGGCCAGCTCCCTGAGTGCCATTTGTTGGCTGCTGGTGTTGTTTTTTTCTGCTTCTTTAGATTTCTTCCTTACCTCTCACCACCTCCCCCTCCTTTCTCTCAAATACCTAGCTCCATGTGCCATCTTTGCATCTTCCTGAAATGCTGAGAAACACCACTCGACTGTGAAACTGTTTCCCAGCCCGTGCCGCCATGCTGGTGGGACCCTGGGGCTTTTTTGTTTGTTTCTTTGTTTGCTCTGATTTGTTCTGTTTTGATTTGTTTGTTTTCTTTTTCTTTTCTCAGCTTGGGAGCCCCTTCTAGCCAGGCAGTACCATGTGACTTGGAAGTTAGTCCCTTACTCTGCACAGATGCACAGGGACATCCCTGGGGGTATTTCTTTTTTCTTGTGGTTTTTTTTGTTTGTTTGTTTTGGTTTTTTTTTTTTTTTTTCATTTCTTTGTTTAGTTTTCTTCTCTCTCTTATTCCCTTTTTGTCTTTTTTCATTTCCAGTTTCTCTATTTATTCATTTTTTTCTTTTACTCTTTCTTTTCATTTTTGTCTTTCCCCATTTCTCAGTCTCTCATCTCTCCACTCCAATAGCAAGCTTGCTTAGCACTGTTTTTTGTTTGTGTGTATGTTTTTGGCTCCTGTTCCTCTCTCCTCTCTCTCTTCTTTCCCATACCCATCTTAGCTCCACACATCACAATCTACCCCCTCCTTCTTGCCTACCTGCACCGTGCACTGAACATCACACTCCCAAGCCGCACGGGCACGGCCTACTGAAACCTGCCCTGCATTGATTCCCAGTCCACACTGTCAGCCCTGGTATGTGCCACAAAAAACCCATCCCAGCAACTCCCCTTCAGCTGGACCTGCCCTGCTGTACAATATCTGAGTGATTGACCCCACCCATTGGAGAAGGAGGTGAAAAGTATCATGCCCACAGATGGTAAAACAACAAAGAATGCACAGCCTGCCTGCTCAGACATAACCAAGTAAAACAAAAAAGCAGGAAAAACAAACAAATCTGCAATCAATAAATGAGGAAAAAAAACACTGAATGTCCCGAAGACAGCAGACAATATCAAAACATTTACAAAAACAGGACAGGATGGTTCCAGTAGGTGTACAAAATAAAACTCCAGTTGACCTTCCAGTAGAAAAGGCACTAGACCTAACTGATAGGGAATTCAAATCTCTAATATTCAGAATTATCCAAGAGTTGAAGCAAAAAACAGATGAAAATGAGGAAAAAATAGAAAAATTCATGGAAAAGGCAGACAAATTCATGGAAAATACAGACAAAAAATGGAAGAATTCAAGAAAATAATACACAAACAAAATGCTAAAATAAATTCACAACTAGAAATAGTACAAAAACAACAATTAGAAATTCAAAAGATAAACAACAAGATTTCAGAAATGGACAGTGTCATAGAAGGGCTGAGGAGCAGGTTTGAAACAATGGAAGATAGGAACAGAGAAACTGAAGAAAAACACTTGGATACAACTCTGTTTGAGGAAAAATCAGAAAAAAGAACAAAGAAAAATGAATAGACCTTGAGAATTATGTGGGATACAATCAAAAGCAAAAATCTTCAAGCGATCGGAGTTCCAGAACAGGGGGAGAAAACAGAAGACATAGAGAGGATTATTGAAGAATTGCTGACAGAAAACTTCCCCAATATCATGAAAGATGAAAAGCTGACCATCCAAGAAGCTCAACAAACCCCATATAGGATAGACTGCAAAAGAAAATCACCAAGGCATATCGTAATCACACTTGCAAAAAACAAAGAGAAAGAATCCTGAGAGCAGCTCAAGAAAAACAAAAAGTCACATACAGAGAAGAAACTATAAGACTAACCTCAGATTATTCAGCAGAAACCATGCAGGCAAGAAGACAATGGGATGACATATAAAAAACCTTGAAAGAAAAAATATTGTCAGCCAAGAATAATATATCCTGCAAAACTCTTATTCAAATATGATGGTGAAATTAGGTTATTTCCAGATAAACAGAAATTAAGGGAATATGTAAAAACCAAACCAAACTT
Organism: Dugong dugon; assembly: GCA_030035585.1. NCBI lineage: Eukaryota > Metazoa > Chordata > Mammalia > Sirenia > Dugongidae > Dugong > Dugong dugon. Next base: position 7,434,361 of record CM057475.1, read on the forward strand.
ATGAGACTTATTAAAGGAAGTTCTTCAATCTGAGAACAAACAATATCTGACCACAGGCTGAATATCGGACACAGGATTGTACTAGCCAGATACCAACCTAGGAAATGAACTCTTAAGGACTATGCAAAACCAAAAGAATTACAAAAGGGAACCAGAGAGGTTAATCTGTAAATGACAACAGCATCAGAACAATAAAAGAGGGAATAAACGGTGTAGGTATTGAATCTTCTAATGGAGAGGAAGTCAAGCGATACCAAGTAATAATAGACTGGTTCAAATCTAGGAAGATAAGGGTAAATTTCAAGGTAACCACAAAGAAAGTTAACAAACCTACTCATCAAAATAAAGAACAAAAACATAAAGTCTCAGTAAAAACAAAACCTACAAAAACAAAAGAAATGAAAAAAAAATCCACGAACAAAAGGAACTCAGCACAGGAGACTAAGAGGAACAAAGAAAACGTCAGCACCACAAAAAAAAAAAGCACTACAAAATGCAATCCCACTCCTAGGAATAGATCCTAGAGAAGTAAGAGCCGTCACGCTAATAGACATATGCCCACCCATATTCATTGAAGCACTGTTCACGATAGCAAAAAGATGGAAACAACCTAGATGCCCATCAACAGATGAACGGATAAACAAACTATGGTACGTACACACAATGGAGTGTTATACAAAGATAAAGAACAATGATGAATCTGTGAAGCATCTCATAACATGGATGAAACTGGAGGACATTATGCTGAGTGAAATAAGTCAATCACAAAAGGACAAATACTGTATGAGGCCTCTACTGTAACTCATGTAAAAGTTTACACACAAAAATAAATAATCCTTGTTGGTTACAAGGGATGGGAGGACTGGTGGAGGGAACTAAATAGATAAGTGGTAACTTTGGTGAAGGGTAAGACAGTACACATTACTGGGGAAGCCAGCACAACTTGTATAAGGAAAAGCCATGGAAGCTCCATAGACACTTCCAAACTCCCTGAGGGACTGAATTGCTGGGCGGAGGGGCTGTGGGGACCATGGTCTCAGGGAACATCTAGCTCAATTGGCATAACACAGTTTATAAAGACAATGTTCTATGTTCTACCTTTGTGAGTAGCGTCTGTGGTCTTAAAAGCCTGTGAGCAGCCATCTAAGATACTCCACTGGTCTCACCCCTTCGGGAGCAAGGGAGAATGAAGAGAACAAGATACAAGGAAAAGATTAGTCCAAAGGACTAACGGACCACAGCTATCATGGCCTCCACCAGACTGAGTCCAGTACAGATAGATGGTGCCTGGCTACCACCAATGACTGCTCTAACTGGGATCATGATAGGGGGTCCTGGACAGAGCTGGAAAAGGATGTAGAACAAAATTCTAACTCACAAAAAAAGACAAGATTTACTGGCCTGACAGACTGGAGAAACCCTGAGAGTATGGCCCCCGGACACCCTTTCAACTCAGTGGTGAAGCCCCTCTTGAAGTTCACCAGTCAGCCGGGGATTGGACAGCCTCATAAAACAAATGCGGCACAGCAGTCCAGGGACAAGGACAAGCTGGTGGTAGGGAACCCAAGGTTGAGAAGGGACAGTGTTGACATGTCATAGGGTTGTTAACCATTGTCATAGGGCAATATGTGTACTAACTGTTTAATGAGAAACTATTTGTTCTGCAAACCTTCATCTAAGGTACAAAAAAAAAAAAAAAGAATTATCTATGTGAGATCAGATTGACAACAGCCACTCAAAAGGTTTGATGGGAAGCCTAGGGGTCAGTGAGTTAAAGATAATGGTGATGGAATAATTTGGAAAAGGATACTGAGAATAGCAGCACAACTGGAAGAATGTAATCGATGTCAATGAATTGTACATGTAGAAACTTTCGAAATGGTGTAAATTTGACTATGTATATTTTCACCAAAAAAAAAGGTCCTCAAGTCTGAGAAGGGAGAGTGTTGACTTGTTGTGCGGTTTTTAACCAATGTCAAAACAATATGTGTAGTGTTTAACGGGAAACTATTTGTTCTGTAAATCTTCATCTAAAGTAAAATAAAAAAAAAATTTTTAAACTTTCTGATAAGGTTAATTTTATAGAGTTTGTTTGGTTTTGAAAAAATCCATGGATGGAAGCACATCTCCCAGCAAAACTGGAAGATACTTCCCTCAGTAAAAGCAAGCTGAGAATTTTTATAGCAAACGAGCAGGCAAACAGAAAGAAAAAAAAAGAAAACAGAACACAGAGTTTTTTCCTTTACTTTGGGGTTACAGCTGGAGGTGTTAATTGTATCATTTTATTAAATTATACAAAAGACAAGATACACAGAAAAGTAATTAAAACGTAAGCTTACCAGGAGAAACAGCAGGTCTGAGGAATGCCAAGTCAGAGCACTGGAGTGCATACCTAGATTGAAACTGTGAGTCCACAGAAGTGTTTTGTGTGTATCAAAAAAGTCAAAGGAGACAGGTGTTTTTGTGGGTGAGGCCCCTGTGTGAATTTGTCCAAGCTCTAGTTCCAGCGAATCTGGAAAAGAAAGAGAAGATTTAACACTTATGATCCATGGATTTTCATTGGCTAATTTTCAGAAGCAGATCGCCGTGCCTTTTTTCCAAATCTGTCTTAGTCTGGAAGCTCCACTGAAACCTGTCCACCATGGGTGACCCTGCTGGTATTTGAAATACTGATAGCATAGCTTTCAGCATTATGGCAACCTGCAAGTTACCACAGTACCCTCAATAAAATGGATTGACACAATAGCCACAGCAATGAGCTCAAACATATCAAAGATAATGCTGATGGCTCAAGACCAGCCGACGTTTTGATCTGCTACGTGTAAGCTCACCAGGAGTTGGAGCAGAATCAACTGCAACTAACAGCTAACAACATGTTCACAAGTGAGAATTTATTTGTTCATTCAGCAAACAAAAACTAAGAAGCATTTATTGAGGAAGTGTGGGGCAGCATTTCAAGAAGAGGGAGAAGCAGGTGCAAAGGCCCTGGGGGCAAGAAAGGTGTTAGAAGACCCATGTGTCCCGAGCACAATGCAGAGGGGAAGGGTGGGACACCAGGGAGTGGAGAGACAGCCAAGGACTCCCAGGAAGGACCTTCTAACACCTGGCAGAGGATTCGGACTTGAGACTCAGCGGTGGGAAGCCATGGAATGCTGTAAGCAGGGAAATGGCAAGCTCTAATTTACTTTTTACTGCTATGTGGAGAACGGTCTCCGTGTGGAAACCAAGAAGGAGGTTCTTACACAAGGCCAGGAGGAAACGGTGACCTTTCTAGGGTGACAGTAGGGATAAGAGGATGAATTTGGGATATACTGTGGAGATAGAAGGAATCATAAGGCTTACTAATGGAGTGGGCCAGAAAGTGGAATCAAGAACGACCCTCACTTTCACATTGGCTGACATGGATAGGAGGAACAAATTTGGCACAGATCAAGGCCCATGTTTCAGATCTGAGAGGTCAGTGGGCGAGGGTTAGGAGCAGCCAGAAGGGGAAGCTTTGAGCTTTGAGGAGAGATACAGACTGAAGACATGGACTTGGGGGTCATCAGCACAAACGATGTTTAAGAACTGTAGGAATGGACAAGGTCACCTGAGAGAATGTGCAAGAGGGAAGGGGCCTGGGCCTAAGCCCTGGGAGGCTCCAACACCTAGAAGGTGTATTGAGCCTGGAGAATCTATTTCTCTGATGCCCTTCAAGGCCAAACTTGTTAAAAATTAATAAATAAAATAAAAACAAACTGTCATCACATACTAACTTCTTAGCTGCATGTTCAGTTAATTAATTTTCAATCTTTCTTGTTTTTAATGTACGCATTTAAGGTCATAAATTTCCCTCTAAATTCTAGGTTACCTGCATATGACAAGTCTTGAAATGGTGGTGTTTGTATTGCATGCAATTCCAAATAATCTGTGATTTCTATTCCCATACCTCCTTTGAGGTACAAATTAACAGCTGTTTTTCAGTGTTTAGATGTATGTCCTTTATTTTTAGCTGTTTCTTTTGCTATTGATGTCTAATTTTATTTCACTGAGGTTAGAGAACATTGAATAATATTGATTTTTTTGGTATTAATTTGTTGAGACTTCTTTTGTGAAGTGATAATATTCAATTTCTATAAACATTTCATGGGCACAGGCTTCTACAGAAGTCTATAACATCAAGCTTGCTTATTGTGTTGGTCAAAATCTTCTATTTCCTTACTAATTTGTTGTGAGTGAAGTTACACTTAGTCTACTGGTTTCTGAGAGTGTTTTCATCAAACGTCCACTAGGATTGTCAATTAGTCTAGTTCCCCCTCTCATTCGTCATTTTGCTGGGTTTGTGTTTGCTTTTCTCTTCCTTTAGGTTGTGTTGTCAGGTGTATATAGTTCCAACACTTTTTTAATCTCTCTGGTGAATTACTCCTTTTATCATCTTGGAATAACCATCTTTACCCTAAATGAAGCTTTTCTTTCAAGTCTATCTTGTCTTATATTAATATTACTATGCTACACTAGTTTTCTTTTACTTACTGTTTGCCTGTTATCTTTTTCCAGTCCTTTATTTTCAATATTTCTGTGTTCTTATGTTTTAGGTGTGTCTCTTGGTAAACAGCTATAATTGGATTTCAAAAATCCTACCTAAGTACCTCTGTCTTTTAATATGTGAGCCCAATGTGTTTATCTTTACTGTAATTACTGATATATTTATACCTATTTTTATCTTCTTATTTTGTATTTCTATTTGCCATGATTTTTCTTTCTCCCCCTACCCCCCACCCCTTTCTTCCTACTGGTGAATTAAGTATTCTTTTTTTTGTCTTTATCTCCCTCTACTGGTTTGAAAGTTAAATATTCTACTTCTATTCTTTACTTATTACTTTTAAATATTTAACATGCATATTTAATTTTAAAAAGTATAGAGCTGCACAAACACCAGAAGATAAACTAGATAACTGGGAGCTCCTAAAAATCAAACACTTATGCTCATCAAAAGACAACCTACAGACTGGGAAAAAATTCTTGGCTATGACAAATCCGATCAGGATCTAATCTCTAAAATCTACAAGATATTGCAAAACCTCAACAACAAAAAGACAAATAATCCAATTAAAAATGGGCAAAGGATATGAACAAAGAAGACATTGGGGCGGCTAACAGATACGTGAGTAAATATGATCATTAGTCATTAGAGAAATGCAGATCAAAACTACAATGAGATATCATCTCACCCCAACAAGGTTAGCATTAATCCAAAAAACACAAATTAGTAAATGTTGGAGAGGTTGTGGAGAGACTGGAACACTTATATACTGCTGATGGGAATGTAAAATGGTACAACCACTTTCGAAATCGATTTGGCGCTTCCTTAAAAAGCTAGAAATAGAAGCACCATACGATCCAGCTATCCTGCTCCTTGGAATATATCCTAGAGAAATAAGAGCCATCACACGAATAGATATATGCACACCCATGTGCATTGCAGCACTGTTCACAACAGTAAAAAGATGGAAACAACCAAGGTGCCCATCAATGGATGAATAAACAAATTATGGTATATTCACACAATGGAATACTCTGCAAGGATAAAGAATAACAATGAATCCATGAAACATCTCATAACATTGATGAATCTGGAAGGTATTATGCTGAGTGAAATTAGTCAGTTACAAAAGGACAAACATTATATAAGATCACTATTATAAGAATTCAAGAAAAGGTTTAAACACAGAAGAAAACATTTTTTGGTGGTTACCAGGGTGGGGAGGGAGGTAGGGGGTATTCACTAACTAGATAGTAGACAAGAATTATCTTAGGTGAAGGGAAGGACAGCACACACTACAGGGAAAGTCAGCACAACTGGACTAAACCAAAAGCTAAGAAGTTTCCTGAATACAACCAAACAGTTCAAGGGACAGAGTAGCAGGGGCAAGGGTCCGAAGACCGTGCTTTCAGGGGACATCTAGGTCAATTGGCATAACAAAGTTTATTAAGAAAATGTTCTACATCCCACTTTGGTGAGTGGCGTCTTGGATCTTAAAAGCGAGCAAGCAACCATCTGAGATGCATCAGCTGGTCCCAACCCACCTGGAGTAAAGGAGAGTGAAGAACACCAAAGACACAAGGAAACTATTAGACCCAAGAGACAGAAAGGGCCACATAAACCAGAGACTGCATCAGCCTGAGACCAAAGTAACTAGATGGTGCCTGGCTACCACCATGACTGCCCTGACAGGGAACACAACAGACAGTCCCTGATGGAGCAGGAGAAAAGTGAGGTGCAGAACTCAAATTCTAGTAAAAAGATCAGACTTTATGGTTTGACTGAGACTGGAGGGACCCTAGAAGACAAGGCCCCTGGATTCTCTGTTAGCCAAAAACTAAAACCATTCCCAAAGCCAACTCTTCAGACAAAGACTAGACTGGACAATAAGACATAAAATGACACTTGTGAAGAGTGTGCTTCTTAGCTCAAGTAGATACGTGAGACTTATCTACTCGGAGGTGAGATGAAAAGACAGAAAGGGACAGGAGCTGGCTGAACGAACATGGGAAATCCGGGTGGAAAGGAGGGGTGTGCTGTTATAGTACAGAGAGAGCAACTAGGGTCACATAAGAATGTATGTATAGATTTTTGTATGAGAAACTAACTTGAATTGTAAATTTTCACTTAAAGCACAATTTAAAATAATAATAAATAAATAAAGCAGTAGTACTAAAAAAAAAAGTATAGAGCTGCACTGTTCAACACAGTAGCCACTAGCCATATGTGGCTGTTGAGCATTTGAAATTTGACTATTGCAATGAGGAACTGAATTTTTAATTTTATTTAATTTCAATTAATTTTAATTTTAAAAATGATACTTCAGTTAAGTATGCTTGTAACGATTTGGGTTTGTAAATCTTTTTCAACTGTAAATTTGTGAAATATACATACAGATGAAGTATTTCCAATGGAAATTTAGCATCCAAATTGAGATGTGCTATAAATGTAAAATATGTATCAAATTTTGAAGACTTAGTATGAAAATAAAAATGTAAAATTATTGATTTATTAATAATTTTTACATTTAGTACATGTTGAAATGAAAATACATTGCATGTATTCCATTAAATAAAATATAATAATTTTAAAATGAAAATAATTTCATCTTCTTTTTTGTTTTGTTTTTATAAAGTGGCTACTAGAAAATTTTAAACTACATACTATATTCATTATATTTTGATTTGCTTGGTGCCAGAGTCCCTGGGCTGAGAAGCTCCTAGACCCAGGGGAAGATTAATGCCAAGACACATGGAGAGCTTCAAGGAATGGCAGGGTCACAGTCGTTGAAAGGAGACAAAGACAAAGACCTTCCCCCAGAGCCAACAGAGAGAGAAAGCTTTCCCCTGAATTTGAACTTCTAGCCTCCTAAACTGTGAGAGAATAAATTCCTGTTTGTTAAAGCCATTCACTTGTGGTATTTCTGTTATAGCAGCATGAGATAACTAAGATAGAATATAACACAGATAAGAGAGAGAGGCAGCAGAACCAGAACAAAGAAGGAGAGCTGTAACACCAGAGATGGAGAGAAGCAGCAGTAGAGAAATGGTGGCAGCAGACGCAGCAGAACCAGGAGACGGCTGGCAGGCTTCCTGGCCATGGATTGAGAAAGCAGAGCGCCTTCAGGCACGAGGCTTACTGGCAGAGTATCTTCCCTCCGGGCACTTATTGGCAGAGCTAAAGGAGCTTTGTAACACTTACCCAAGCAGGGCAGAGGCCAGGCAGAGGGGCCAAGAGGCCAAGGGCCAGACAGAGGTGTGCCTGCAGGCACAGCTGAGAAGAGGCTGTCCTGATCGAAGAACTGTATCCTGAGTCATTCCTGATCCTGAATTATAACCTGTTACTTCCCTAATAAGCACCATAACTGTGAGTATGGTCTGTGAGTTCTGTGTGGCCATTGCAATAAATTATCAAACCCAGCAGAGGAATAGAGAGTGTGTGGGAGGGACGGCTGGTGTCAGCGTTGGTAAAAAGGTTGGAGAGAGGAGGTATGTCTGACCTCTGCCTCAGGAATCAGCCTTGGGCTGTTGATCTTAATTCTCTTTCCCCCTTGTGAAGTTAGAGGAGGTCGGATGCCCCTCCACGCCATTTTTACAGTTATCATATTTCTATTGTGAGTTAGTCTCAAGTACCCAGGAAGGAGACTTATTATTCTACTTCTACATACTCTTACCTTCCAGGTTATTATATTCATATTGGTTACTGTATCATATGCTGTATTAGTTCCATCTTGTTCTTAATGCCCCCACCTTGGTTCACCATTCTCATTTCTTTTATACACAATGATGTTTCCTATTTACCAAAATGGCTGCATGTCTTTGTCCTTTGCATTGGCATTCCCTGCCCTTCTTCACAGTTCAGCTCTCTTCTTCCAGCATCCACCCACCACACTGCTGGCTGCATTGGCTCTCCCAAGACAGCATCAGTGACACTGAGGACCCAGCCCTGGGCAAGAACCCATCTGCGCACTTCACTGCCTCCCACACCTCTACTGCAGTCAAGTGGGCCCACTGGGGGCCTCCTTTACCTTGGCCGGACGCCAGCATGTGGCACCTTCCACACCCTGCTGGCCTGACTCAGAATGGAATTGGGTTGGTGCAGTGCCCTGTCCATTCCTCTTAATCCCCTCCCAGAAAGCATATTGGATTGTCCTGCTCAATCCCCTGTAGCAGACTTGAGGGCTTAGTGTCCCTGCTGTGTCCCATGAGGGCCCTGCCAGGGCTGAGGTTAGAGCGTCGTCTTCTCTCCTAAGGGCTTATGAGGCCATTCCCCAGTCCCTTCCCTGCTCCTCACAGTCACATCCCAAGTCCAATAGGCCTGTGGCCTGGACTAGGGTTAGGCAAGTGAGGCACTTAAAATTTGCTCCTAGGTAGCTCACTCACCTCACCCTAGTCCTAACCCTGAACCCCACAGATGTTCTGTCATTCTTGTGGGTGCTTTGGATGCAGGTGACTGTCTTGGGCCCCCTAAAGCCAGCAGAGTCCCTCCTTCTCTGAGGGGCCTCCTTAAGACTGTGACATTTCCCTGCTTCAAAAAAAAAAAAAAATTATAGCCGTAACAGGTGGACTGAGTTCGCCATCTTGTGGCCGTATTTGCCAACTACAGTCAGGAAGGTCAGTTCAGCATTGCTTTTACTGAGTTAAACCCAAACCAAACCCATTACCATAAAGTTAATTCCAACTCATAGCGACCCTGTAAGACAGAGTAGAACTGCTTCATAGGGTTTCCAAGGCTGTAAATCTTTACAAAAGCAGACTGCCACATCTTTCTCCCATGGAGCAGTTGGTGGGTTTGAACTGCTGACCATTCCGTTAGCAGCCAAGCACTTTAACCACTGTGCCACCAGGGCTCCATTCTAGGTAAGGTGAACTCCTTTTCAAAAAGAAGGGAAACCATCCCTGGTATCCATCACTGACTTAAATATTTACACACATAAAACAATATACAGTGTCCTAATGCTTGTAACTTAAAACAGCTGAAAAAGTAAAACAACTTTACTTCTTAAAAACAAACAGAAATAGGAAGGACTCATTTAAATGTGATTTACACTGTGGCTCTGGCCCAAACTTGGGACTGCTGGGGTTCAATTGCTGGCTGAGCAGAGGCCTCCCGAGACCCTCATGGCCACTCTTCTACGTTCTTCCAAGACCACTAGACCCCTACATGGGACGCAAATATCATGGCAGATTCCAGATGCCTGGCTAGGGTTCCAGGTCTCACCTTGTTATCTGGGAGGCCCTAGAAAGGGCCCAATGGGCAGCCACAACCTGGCTGCTGGCCATTGAGGACTCCAAGGGGACCTCCCTTCACCGGGGCCAACATACTAAACATTAAGTGCAAACACATTCTTGGCTGCTTGCTGCCCACTCGATTTTAAACACAAATGCAGACTTGGCCACGAAAACCACCTGGGAGTGTTTGATTGTAAGATGACCATCCTGAGGGGTGCCAATGATTAACGTGCTCAACTGCTAACTGGAAGGTTGGAGGTTTGAGTCCAGCAGGAAGCACCTTGGAAGAAAGGCCTGGTGATCTACTTTAAAAAATCAGCCATTGAAAACCTTATGGAGCACAGTTCAACTCTGACACACGTGAGGTCACCATGAGTCAGAATCGACTTGACAGCATGCGTTGCAGTGAATTACTTAATATGGCCCTCTAGCCATAGTCCTTGTAACTCCCACCAAATGACTGGGTGGGACTATGCAAATTAGGTGTATGAAACCCTAAGGAGGGGACTGGTCAATTTTGCTATCCTGCTAGGCTTAAAATGAGCCATCCCAGAAGACAGAGAGGATCTCACCACCACCAAGAAAGAAGAGCCAGGAGTGGAGCGTGTCCCAAAGGATTTGGGATCCCTGCTCTGAGAAGCTCCTAGAACCAGGAGACTGAGACAGAGAGGGAGCTGTGACATTGAAGATGGCAAGAAATGACGGCAGAAAAACAGCAGCAGCAGAGGCAGGAGACTGGCAGGAGATGGCACGGTGGGTTTCCCAGCCCGGGGAGCAAGAAAACTGAGTGCCTTTGGCAGGAGACTTGCTGGTGGAGTGGGGTGCCTCCAGGCACTTGACGGAGCTAGGTTTGCAGACACACGGACGGACGTAGAGCTGAACACCTTCAGGCCGAGGCTTACTGGCAGAGTGGGGTGACTTGGGGCACTTACCAGCAGAGCTAAAAGAACTTTGTGACACTTGCCCAAATAGGGCAGAGGAAGGCCAGAGAGAGGTGTGCCTGCAGGCATGGCTGAAAAGAGGCTGTCCTGATGGAAGAACTGTATCCTGAGCATTCCTGAACCTGTTACTTCCCTAACAAACCCCATAACCGTGAGTATTGTCTATGAGTTCTTTGTGGCCATTGCAATGATTTATCGAACCCAGCATAGAAGCAGAGTGCTGGAAGAGGGACAGACGCTGTCAGAATTTATAAAAAGAGTTAGCGAGAGGAGGTATGTCTGATCTTCGCCTGACAACAGTCAGCCTTGGCTGTTAATCTTGATTCTCCTTCCTCCTTGTAAAGCTAGAGGCGGTCAGATGCCCCTCCACAGCAGTCTTACACAGCAACTGGCCACATTAATCTCAGTGGTTTATCATGTTAAAAACGTGTAGGAAATGCAGTTTGAGAATCAAATACTGCCTGCTCCAGTGCTGCCGTTGCTGCTGGTGGCAGAGGGCACAAACCCGTAACGGTCCTGTGACGTACACTGCTGCCCACAGGACATCGGGGCCACAGGACACATCTGGAGCACCCACCGCGAGCTGGTGCTTGGCTGAGGGCCGTACCTGGAGCACCCACCGCGAGCTGGTGCTTGGCTGAGGGCCGTACCTGGAGCACCCACCGCGAGCTGGTGCTTGGCTGAGGGCCGTACCTGGAGCACCCACCGCGAGCTGGTGCTTGACTGAGGGCTTTACATGACTAGACCATGGAATCGGCAGCGTCACTGCCCTCTGGCAGGCGGGGAACGGGGCTCAGCTAAGTCAGTTTGCTGACTCCAGGCCCGCCATCCTTCCTTTGCTGCTCACCCTGTTTCTCCAACAAGCCCGGACCTCATGAGTGCATGGACAGAAGAGGCCCTGGCTTAGTGCTTTCCAACCAAGGCCCCAAAGCTATGGGACTCAAGAGACCCAAGGACAGGACACTACCGCTTTGCTCTGCAGGCATCCTGCACTCTGGCTCTGGGACAGGAAGGGACTCAGGCCCGCTGCCTGCAGGGTGTGCCCCCAACTTGTTCAAGCTCCTCCTCTCTGCCACACCTGTCCTGCCAATGCCCAGGGTCCTTCCAAGGGCTGGCGGGTGCACACCTCAGTGCTCAGCGTGGTGACAGCAGTGGGTGGCACTGCCTCAGGCCCTGGACTCCACCATCATCACCTCCTTGAGGTTGGACTGACCGAGCCTGCAGCCCCTGCTCCGCCCAGATACCAAGACAGGCCTTCTAGGGCCACTAGCCAGTGACCAGCACCTCTGCCTTCATCAGGGAGTACAGTGGCCTCACTGACCCCGGGTGAGGGGAAGGCCAGGTCAACTGGGGGAAGGGGGCTCCCAGCCACCAGAACTTCACTGGGAGCTAGGTCTGTGAAGGCCATCTGCCTGCTTCCTCCTTGGCCTGGACTTTCAAGAGCTTTGGAATCATCCGGCTTTGGTTCCAAATTTCAACAATGCAGCCTGTAGCTCTGCGGCCTTGGGAAAGGCACTGAAACTTGCTGATCTCAGTTCCCAATTTATTAAGTGGGAGACTGGGAGATGGGCCATGCTGGAACCTTGGGGAGTGGCTCAAAGGTCCCCTTTCCCCCTGAGGGTCCTCCCCTGCTGATGCTCTCCAGCCCCACCTTCCTCCCCTCATACCAAACACACAGTTCTGGGCCAGCTGTGCGGAACTCAGTTACCCAGAGGAAGAGTCAGTGTAGAAAGCCCCCAGGAATCCCACAGGCCTATCAGAAGTGCGTGGCCCAGGTAAGGTGAGCCTAGGGTGGGGCAAGACAGAGCTTGCAGATCCCAGTGTGAGAGAGTGGTGCCAGCTGCGACCGCAAGGTAGGCGGTGGTCCGGAGCGTGGGAGGCAGCGCCTCGGTGCCCAGCAGGGGGCGCTCTGCACCCAGTCAATCGCAGCCCACGGCCGCAGAGCGCCTGCCCCGCCCTTCCCGGCAGAGGTCAGCCGCGCCGGGAAACGCATCCTGAGCCCAGGCTGCAGCAGCCTCTTAACAAGCCCAGGGCCGCTATCAACACATCCCCAGAGGCAGCGAGGAGCCAGGGAGCCTGGATGCTGACTGATAATGTTAAGCCGGGGCCACTTCCTCCGGGCCCTGCCCGCCTCCTGGGCCTATTCGTCACAGCGGGGTCCCGAGGCAGGGCCGCCGCGGGGTGGGCAGAAGAGGCTGGGAGCCGGGGTGCACCCCCAGGCAGGACCGTGAGGGAGGCGCCCAGGCGGGCTTCTGGCGGCGAGCAGAGGTGCCGGCTCCCCACGAACCAGGTGAGCAGACCCAGTGGCTGACACCAGGAGCGTTCCCGGAATCCTGGACCGCCCCCGGGTGATAGGGCACAAAGCTTCTTACCCCGTTCTCTGTCTCACGCGCACGCACGCGTCTCAGGACCCCTGGGGCCGTCTGTCCCGGCTTGAGGAAGTGGAAAACTCGCATGCGGTACCCAGTGGGATGGGGTGACTCACAGTCCCTTAGTAATCCACATCTCAGGGTGTAGTCAGGTGCCTGGTTAATGGATTTGGGCCATCATCAGCGCCCAATCCCTGCTGGCTGTCATTCTTGATAATGCTAGCACCTCCTCTGGCCTGCGGGGGCTGGGGGTGACGCCAGATGCAGGGTATCCTGGCTTGAGGGCAGGAAGACCTGGTGTTCCCAGCACGCCGCCCCCCGCCTTCCCATTTTGTCCAGTGCCGGCCAGAGCTGCTGTGGGCTGAGTCATTCATCCCCAGAGATGCATGTCACCCAGCTCGCCCTCCAGGACTGTGTTCACAGTGGTGTCACGAGGGGAGGGCACAGGGTGGCACTGTCGGGGGGGTGACACCAAAATGACCGTCTATAAAATTTTTGTGCAGTGTTTCAGCAGAAAGTTATTATTTTTTATAAAAACATTCCTGTAGTTAGTTATAACAACAAAAACATTTTTTGTAAGCCCAGCTTACATGTGTCAATATACCTACAAGGCTAAAACATAATGCTAATTGACTTGTTGAACCTTCTAATATGCTCCGGTCAGAACTGTCTTTATTACCTAATTACAATGCCACTTCCAATCATGTGGTTTCATCTGCAGTCACTGTAAGCACGTGCTGTTGTTTTCCTTGCTGCTGGTGTTTTTTAGAGTTGCTGATTTTGTCAAAATTTCTTATATTTTGGCTACAGTATTGTGGCAGTTATGGGGGGGAGTGACTTCATGAATTACCGCACTGGGTGACCCCAACCCTAGTGACACCACTGTGTGTTCTCCACGCTGCTGGGCAGGGCGGGAGCAGAGCCCCAGCACTGCTGATCTTAGCTGCGGGGTGTGACCTGCCTGTGATCAGGGCAGCACGTGAGGGCAGGGCCGGCCTGCCAGGGTGTGACTGGAGAGCAATTCTCCCAGGCTCTGTCCCTGAGGCTGCCCTCCCCCTGCTGATGAGCAGAGCCCTCCATTCCTGCCCTCCCACCAGTGTCATCCCCAAGGAAGGCTGAGGCTCATGAAGGTCACAGAGGTGGTTCCAGATAGAATGCCTCTAATCAGAACCCACCTGGTGCAATCATGTCTGACCCCACCCACACACACACCCATAGTGCAGATGGAGAAGTGGAGGCCAGAGAGGGGTGGGGCCTTGCCCAGGGCACAGGCACAGCCAGCACAGGGGCTTTGCTTATGTCTCCCAGAGGGGACTCTTGGCTGTGATAGCATAGTTGAGGTAGAGTCACATCCTGACCTGGAGAAGGACAGAGGTGTGGAGAGGATGGGGAAGAAAGGGAAGTGACTAAGCCAGAGGACTGGCACTGTCTGACCCCCTCCACACTCTTCACTCCCCCATGTGTCAGGCTGCTTCATTTCATCCCAAGACTCTTTTGGGAGGCTTTCCCCAGCCCCTTGGTCACAGTGTCCTGGTATCTATTCGAGTATCCACCTCATTTCTATGCCAGCCCTGGTGCCTTGTGGGAAGCTAACCCCTCTCAGCTCCAGGGGTGGGATCAGGCTGGCTTAGGCTAATCAGCACGTGTTATTCCCTGACCATCAGGATTGGTTCAAGGATGGGTTTCTGGCCCAATCAAAGCCATGAGGTCAGAGGTGTTTGGGAGAGTAGAGAGCTGGCACTTCCCAGCACTTCTGAGAGAGATACTGGAAGATAAATCGTTTCTTCCTATTGGACGTGAAAGAGGAAGCAGATAGCTGGTAGCAGCATTTTTTAATAATAAGGGAACATTGTTGAGGATGAAGCAGACACCTTAGGAAGCAAACAGGAGAAATGAAAGAAATCCAGACTTGGTTGACATTGTCAAGCTTCTGGATCCAGCCATGCCTGAAGTCCACATTATGAGGGCTTTCCCATTAAGGGAGTCAATAAATCCCCCATTATTTTTTAAACCAGTTCAGATGGGCTTTTTTGTTTCCTACAATGTGATAGCATTGTTATTCCCTTTTGACCAAAGTGAAAATGGATACACAGAGGGTGTAAGATTGCCAGATAAAATACAGGATGCCCAGCTAAATCTAAATTTCAGATAGACAATGAGTCTTTTTTTTTTTTTTTTTTTTTTGGTAGAACTATGTCCTGTGCAATATTTGGACACACATTTAAGAATTAACTGGGCATCCTGTATTTGCATTTGCTAAACCGGGCAACCCTGCTTAAGTCACATGTCCAAATTCACACCACTAGGAAACGGCAAAAGCAGCACCCAGAGCTTTTAATTCTAAAGCCCTTACTGTGATAGGTGCTGGCAATGGGGGCTTCTTTCCCTCACTCCCCAAGTCTCTGTCACACTCCCAGCCCCACACGCTTAGAGAGCACAGAGCTGCATCCCTCTGGGTCTCTGAGGTCTGACCCAACCCCAGGGCACTCAGGCTTGATGTGTCCTTCCTATAGCTCCTTGTCTGGCTCCGTCTCTGTCTCTGTCCTGTGGGGCTCTGTCTCTCTTCCCAGCTTTGCACTCAGGTTTTTGTGAGCCAAACCACCACTCCCTTGGGCTCAAGGGCATGCTGGTATTTCAGGGTTTGGCACTTGCTACTTTCTTGGAGCAGAGTTTAGCTCTAGCCCTTGGGCTCGGTCTTAGTCATCTAGTGCTGCTGTAACAGAAATACTGCAGGCAGGTGGCTTTACCAAAGAGAAGTTTATTCTCTCATAGTCTAGAAGTCTGAATTCGGGTGCCAGCTCCAGGAGAAGGCTTTCTCTCTCTGTTGGCTCTGGAGGAGGGTCCTTGTCATCAATCTTCCCCTGGTCTAGGAGCTTCGCAGTGCAGGGACCCCAAGTCCAAAGAATACCACATTCTCCTGGCTCTTGTTTCTTGATGGTATGAGGTCCCCCGTCTCTCTGCTCGCTTCTTTTTTTATATCTCAGAAGAGATTGGCTTAAAACACAATCTAATCTTGTAGGTTGAGTCCTGCCTCATTAATATATCTGTCACTAATCCCATCTCATTGACATCATAGAGATAAGATTTATAACACATAGGAAAGTCACATCAGATGACAAAATGGTGGACAATCACACAATACTGGGAATCATGGCCTAGCCAAGTAGACAGACATTTCTGGGGGACACAGTTCAATCCATGACAGGCTCCTTCTGCTCCCAGCCACCCCAGGTAACTCCCCAGAGGCACAGCTTGGCTCCCTCCCCTGGCCTGGGCCATTGCTCCTCTTCCATCAGCCAGGAGAACCTAGCAGGAGGTCTGTCCACAGGCCCCAAGGCATGGACAAGGATGGGCTCTGACCTGTGTTCACGGGCCACCCACTGGCAGCCAGTCAGCCAGGGACTCTAGAATATTCACAAGACACACAAATCCCAGTGCAGAGTAAGATCTAAAGCCTTGGCCATGGTTGACAAGTCCCTACTCATCTACCCCTGCCCCGCCACTGTTTCTCACTCAGCGAGGCCTCCTTGCCAACCCTGCTTGCGACGACATCCCTACACCACCACCCCATCACTCTCATCCCCTTTGTTTTTCTCCCTTGTGTTTATTGCTGCCTCACCCGCTATGTCTTTTACTCATTTACCTTGCTGGCTCGCTGTCTCCCCTCTGCAGTGAGCACACCACAGCAAATGGACTTTGTTCTGCCTCTGTGGTGTTCTGGACCTGGAGTGGCCCTGGCACGGTAAGAGCTGAGTGGGCGGCCTAGGAGCCAGGGGCCATCTGGGTGCGGCTCCCAGTCCTCCAGGGACCATCTGGGTATGGCTTCCCATCCCCGTCCTCTCCCACACCTCCCACCAGCCCTGTGCACCTCTGCTTCCCACTACAAAGTGCTGAGCGTGCATTAAAGAAGTGTGTTTACAGGTCACCAATCTTCGGCTTTCCCCCGTCTCACCACCACCAGCCCAATCCTCAGGCCCGGGGGGAGGAAGGCAGCACAAGTGTGACCTCCAGAATGCCCTGCAAGGAGGGCCCAGGTGAAGAAGGAGCAGGCTGAGAAAGCACACCCCTGGCTGCCCTACTGGTGTCTGTGAATGAGTATGCACATGTGCACACAAACACACAGGCACACACATGCACAAGTGTGCACACATAACACGTATATATACACACTCACACATGCACATATCCCCAGGCCTGTGTACACCCGTAAACACATTCAGATGTGCACACTCACACGTGCACAAGTGTTTGCACACTCTCACACATGCACACACACATGTACACACACCTCACACATAAACATACTTGGGTATGCACACACTCGCACAAAATCATGGGTAGGCCCTTTACAACGACATTGCTCCGATACCATCCCGTGGATGCTGCTTAGCAACCACAGCACTGGGTTCCGTCCTCTCCCCACAGTGACACCCTGAGTCCCTCCGACTTCCTACAGCCTGGGGATGAAAGGGATCCACCCAGCACCCAGTACCCAGCCTGCAGCCCTACCACGCTAGTTATGCTTACGTTATCTTTACAACGTTGATAGGTTCTGTGATTACGAATGTGATCCAAGTTCAATACAGCAAAGGGAAGGGCGCAAAGAAGACAAAGAACTGCAGGAAGAGTGTTTCGGTGTGTGTCCTGCCAGGCGTATGTCCTCGGCCCCTCCAGGCACCACATCCATTTAAGAGAGGTAATGTTGTACCTGGCGTGGAGCCTGCCTTTTCCCTTAGGTTTCCGAGAGCGCTAAGTAAATGGTGACTGCGGGCTGCATCAGTGTCACCTGGCTATTTCAGCATCTCGCGTTTTCTTTCCACCTCACACTGTAAGTTATGCAATGATTGTGCTAAATCTTCAGGAACGGCACTGAGCGGCCAGTTTAACAGCACTTTGAAAGAACTTGCCTTCTCTTCGGTAAGTGGGGGCCCTAGCCTCACTCTCCCCCACTAACAGGACTGCCGTAAAAGTCAGATGAGGTCATAGAGGCATCCTCAATGTCACAGGGTACGTTGGCAGTATGGTTGTCTGTACCCATTTTCAAGGGTCCCCAGAAAACAGAGTTTCCCCTTAAATCCAGGTCAGCTAACTAAAAAAGGGGGGCCATGGTGGTTCCAAAAGGTCAGCAGTTCAAATCCACCAGGCGCTCCTTGGAAACTGAATGGGCAGTTCTACTCTGTCCTGTAGGGTCACTATGAATCATAATCAACTTGACGGCAATGGGTTTGGTCTGGTTTTTTCATGGTGGTTCAGTGGTAGAATTCTCACCTTGCATGCAAACTTGGGTTCAGTTTCTGGTCAATGCGTCTCATGCATAGCCAACACGTCTGTCAGTGGAGGCTTGTGTGTTGCTACAATGCTGAGCAGGCTTTAGTGGAGCTTCCAGACTAAGACAGACTAGGAATAAAGGGCTGGCGATCTACTTTCGAAAAATCAGCCAGTGAAAAACCTATGTATCCCAACGGTCTAACCACAACCCATCATGGGGATGGCCTTCGAATCATGAGGATGGACTGGGCAGCATTTCATTTGTTCTGCATGAGGTTGCCATGAGTCAGGGACCAACCTGACAGCAGCTAACAACAGCAAAAGAAGAGAGCGTAGTACCTGACGTTGTTGAGATCTGCAGTTTGCAAAGCCCTTTACATCCAGCGCCTCCTTGATCTCCACTCACTCTGAGAGGCAGCTGCCACTGTTCCCATTTTTTTTCCCCATACAAAAATTTATACATACATTGTTATGTGACCCTAATTGCTCTCCCCATACTGTGACAGCACACTCCTCCTTTCCACCCCTGATTCCCCATGTCCATTCAACCAGCTCCGAACCCTCTCTACCTTCCCATCTCACCTCCAGACAGAAGCTGCCAGTTTACTCTCTTGTATCTACTTGAGCTAAGAGGCACACTCCTCACGAGTATCACTTTATGTCCCACAGTCCAGTCCAATCCCTGTCTGAAGAGTTGGCCTTGGAAATTGTTGTTGTTCTGGGCTGATAGAGAATCCAGGGGCTGTGCTTTCCAGGGTTCCTCCAGTCTCAGCCAGACCATTAAATCTGGTCTTCTTACTTGAATTTGAGTTCTGCACCCCACCTTTCTTCTGCTCCACCCGGACTCACTGTTGTGTTTCCTGTCAGGGCGGTCACTGGTGGTAGCTGGGCACCGTCTAGTTCTTCTGGTCTCAAGCTGATGAAGTCTCTGGTTTATGTGGCCCTTTCTGTCTCTTGGGCTACTACTTTCCTTGTGTCTTTGGTGTTCTTCATTCTCCTTTACTCCAGGTGGTTGGGACCAATTGATTCATCTTAGATGGCCGCTTGCAAGCTTTTAAGACCCCAGACACCACTCACCAAAGTCGGATGCAGAACATTTTCTTAATAAGCTTTGTTATGCCAGTTGACCTAGATGTCCCCTGAAACCATGGTCACCAGACCCCTACCTCTGCTACTCTGTTCCTCAAAGTGTTTGATTATCTTCAGGAAACTTCTTGGCTTTGGTTTAGTCCCGTTGTGCTGACTTCCCCTGTAGTGTGTGCTGTCCTTCCCTTCATGTAAGATAATTCTTATCTACTATCTAGTTAGTAAATAACCCTCACCCTCCCTCCCCACCCTCATAACCATCAAAGAATGTTTTCTTCTGTGTTTAAAGCTTTTCTTGAGTTCTTATGATAGTGGTCTCATACAATATTTGTCCTTCTGTGACTGACTAAATTCACTCAGCATAATGACCTCCGGTTTCCCACGTTGTAAGATGTTTCACGGCTTTATCAGTGTTCTTTATTGTTGCATAGTATTCCATTATGTGGATATAACATAATTTGTTTATCCATTCATTCGTTGATGGGCACCTAGGCTGTTTCCATCATTCTGCTATCGTGAACAGTGCTGCAATGAACATGGGTGTGCATATATCTATTTGTGTGATGGCTCTTATTTCTCTAGGATATATTCCAAGGAGCGGGATAGCTGGATCATATGGTACTTCTATTTCTATCTTTTTAAGGAAGCACCAAATCGATTTCCAAATTGGTTGTACCATGTTACATTCCCACCAACAGTGTAGAAGTGTTCCAGTCTCTCCACAACCTCTCCAGCATTTATTATTTTGTGTTTTTTGGATTAATGCTGGCCTTGTTGGGATGAGATGATACCTCATTGTAGTTTTGATCTGCATTTCTCTAATGGGTAATGATCGTGAGCATTTCTTCATGTGTCTGTTAGCCACCTGAATATCTTCTTTGGCGAAGTGCCTGTTCATATCCTTTGCCCATTTTTTAATTGGGTTATTTGTCTTTTTGTTGTTGAGGGAGGTTTTGCAGTATCTTGTAGATTTTAGAGATTAGATGCTGATTGGATTTGTCGTAGCCAAAATTTTTTTCCCAGTCTATAGGTTGTCTTTTTACTTTTCTGGTGAAGTCTTTTGATGAGCATAATTTTTTTTAGGAGCTTCCAGTTGTCTAGTCTCTCTTCTGGTGCTTGTGCATTGTTATATGGTTTGTATTCTGTTTATGCCACATATTCGGGCTCCTAGCATTATCTCTATTTTTTCCTCCATGATCTTTATCGTTTTCGATTTTATATTTAAGTCTTTAATCCATTTTGAGTTCGTTTTTGTGCGTGGTGTGAGGTATGGGTCTTGTTTCAGTTTTTTGCAGATGGATATCCAGTTATGCCAGCACCACTTGTTAAAGACACTGTCTTTTCCCCAATTAATGGATGTTGGGCCTTTGTCAAATATCAGCTGCTCATAGGTGGATGAATTTATGTCTGTATTCTCAATTCTGTTCCATCGGTCTATGTATCTGTTGTTGTACAACTACTAGGCCGTTTTGACTACCGTGGCAGTATAATGGGTTCTAAAATCAGGGAGAGTGAGGTCTCCCACTTTGTTCTTCTTGAGTAATGCTTTACTTATTTGGGCCTCTTCCCTTCGCATATGAAGTTGGTGATTTGTTTCTCCATCTCATTTAAAAATGCCGTTGGAATTTGGATTGGGATTGCATTGTATCTGTAGATAGCTTTGGGTAGAACTGACATTTTCACAATATTGAGTCTACCTATCCACGAGCAAGGTACGTTTTCCCACTTATGCAGGTCTCTTTTGGTTTCTTGCAGTAGTGTCTTGTAGTTTTCATTGTATAGGTCTTTTACGTCTCTGGTTAGATTTGCTCCTAAGTATTTTATTTTCTTGGGGGCTATTGTAAATGGTATTGATTTGGTGGTTTCCTTTATTGGTGTAAAGGCAGCCAACTGATTTTTCATATGTTTATCTTGTATCCTGAAACTTTGCTGAAATCTTCTATTAGTTCCAGTAGTTTTCTTGTGGATTCTTTGAGGTTTTCTGTGAATAAGATCATATCATCTGAAAATAGAGATACTTTGATTCTTCTCTACCAATTTGAATGCTCTTTATTTCTTTTTCTAGCCTAATTGCTCTGGCTGGGACCTCCAGCACAATGTTGAATAAGAGTAGTGATAAAGGGCATCCTTGTCTGCTTCCCATTCTCAAGGGGAATGCTTTCAAAGTCTCTCCCTTTAGGATGATGTTGGCTGTTGGCTTTGTATAAATCCCTTAATTATATTGAGGAATTTCCCTTCTATTCTTATTTTGCTGAGAGTTTTTATCATGAATTGGTGTTGGACTTTGTCAGATGCCCTTTCTGCATCGATTGATAAGATCATGTGGTTCTTTTGTTTTATTTATGTGATGGATTACATTGATTGTTTTTCTAATGTTGAACCATCCCTGCATACCTGGTATAAATCCCACATGATCATGGTGAATTATTTTTTTGATAATGTTGCTGAATACTATTGGCTAGAATTTTGTGGAGGATTTTTGTGTCAATGTTCATGAGGGATATTGGTCTGTAATTTTCTTTTCTTGTGGTGTCTTTACCTAGTTTTGTTATCAGGGTTATGCTGGCTTCGTAGAATGAGTTTGGGAGTATTCCATCCTTTTCTATGCTCTGAAATACCTTTAGTGGTAGTGGTGTTAACTCTTTACTGAAAGTTTGGAAGCATTCTCCAATGAAGCCATCCGGGCCAGGGCTTTTTTTTGTTGGGAGTGTTTTAATTACCTTTTCAATCTCTTCTTTTGTTATGGGTTTATTTAGTTGTTCTACCTCTGTTTGTGTTAATTTAGGTAGGTAGTGAATGTCTACAAATTTGTCCATTTCCTCTAGGTTTTCAAATTTGTTAGAGTACATTTTTTCATAGTGTTCTGTTATGATTGTTTTAATTTCAGTTGGGTCTGTCGTGATATCACCCTCTCATTTCTTATATGGGTTATCTGCTTCCTCTCCTGTTTTTCTTTTGTCAGTTTGGCCAGTGGTTTATCAATTTTGTTGATCTTTTCAAAGAACCAGCTTTTGGTCTTGTTAACTGTTTCAATTGTTTTTCTATTCTCTATTTCATTTAATTCTGCTCTAATTCTCCTTATTTCCTTTCTTATGGTGCCTGAGGGCTTCTTTTGCTGTTCTCTTTCTACTTGTTCCAGTGGTAAGGTTAATGTTTTGATTATGGCCCTTTCTTCTTTTTGGATGTGTGCATTTATTGCTATAAACTGACCTCTCAGCACTGCTTTTGCTGTCCCAAACATTCTGGTAGGATGTGTTTTCATTCTCATTTGATTCTATGAATTTCTTTATTCCATCCTTAATTTCTTCTATAACTCAGTTGTTTTTCAGCAAGGTGTTGTTCAGTTTCCATGTGTTTGATTTTTTTTCCTCGTTTTTTCTGTTGTTGATTTCTACATTTATGGCTTTATGGTCAAAAAGATGCTTTGTAATATTTTGATGCTTTGAATTTTGTGAAGGTCTGCTTTATGGCCTAATATGTGGTCTATTCTGGAGAATGTTCCATGTGCCTTGGGTGGAGTGTTCGGTATATGTCTATGAGATCAAGTTGGTTGATTGTAGCATTTAGCTCTTCCCTGTCTTTGTTGAGCTTCTTTCTGGAGGTTCTGTCCTTCACTGAAAGTGGTGTGTTGAAGTCTCCTACTACTATTGTGGAGCTGTCTATCTCTCTTTTTAGTGCTGTTAGAGTTTATGTCTTTTGGAGCCCTGTCATTGGGTGCGTAAATATTTATCACAGTTATGTCCTCCTGGTGTATTGACCCTTTAATCATTATATAGTGTCCTTCCTTATCCTTTGTGGTGGATTTTACTTTAAAGTCTATTTTGTCAGAGATTAATATTGCCACTCCTGCTCTTTTTTGAGTGTTGTTTGCTTGATATATTTTTTCCATTGTTTGAGACTTAGTTTGTGTCTTTAAGTCTAAGGTGTGTCTCTTGTAGGCAGCATATAGACGGATCATGTTTTTTTAACCAGTCTGCCACTCTGTCTCTTTATTGGTGCATTTAATCCATTTACATTCAGCGTAATTATTGATAGGTATGAGTTTAGTGCTGTCATTTTGATGTCTTTTTTGTGTGTGTTGTTCGCAGTTTTCTTTGTTCCACTTAATTTTCTGTGCTGAGGCATTTTTCTTTATGTATTTTCTCTTCATCTTTTTCATTGATGTTGATTTTGTGTTTGCTGAGTCTTTATATTTTTCTAGTTTTTTATTTTGACTTGTAAGATTGTTAGTTTCCTTTGTGGTTACCTTAATATTTACCACTATTTTTCTAAGTTTATACCTGTCTTTTATTTCTTTATATTGCCTTGACTTTCCCTCCGTATGAAAAATCTATGTCTACATTTTTTAAGTCCCTCTTTTTTGTTTTAATGTTGTCATCTTTTACATATTGACATCTGTTTCCCTATTTTCAGTGTTTTGGCTTTGGTTTACTTTTGTGACTTCCCTATCTGGGTTGATGTCTGGTTGCTCTGTCCTGTGTTCTAGTCTTGGGTTGTTAGCTGATGTTACTGATTTTCTAACCGGAGGACTCCCTTTAGTATTTCTTGTAATTTTGGTTTGGTTTTTGCTAATTCCCTAAACTTCTGTTTATCTCGAAATACCCCAATTTTGTCATCATATTTGAGAGACAGTTTTGCTGGATATATAATTCTTGGCTGGCAGTTTTTTTCCTTCAAGGCTTTGTGCATGTCATCCCATTGCCTTCTTGCCTGCATGGTTTCTGCTGAGTAGTCCCACTTATTCTTACTGACTGTCCTTTGTAGATGACTTTTTGTTTATCCCTAGGCACTCTTAAAATTCTCTCTTTATCTTTGGTTTGGGCAAGTTTGAATATAATATGTCTTGGTGACTTTCTTTTGGGATCTACCTTATGTGGGGTTCGATGAGCATCTTGGTTAGATAGCTTGTCATGTCTCATGATATCAGGGAAGTTTTCTGCCAACAAATCTTCAACAATTATCTCTGTATTTTCTGTTTTCCCCCCTGTTCTGGTACTCCAATCACTCGTAGGTTATTTCTCTTGATAGAGTCCCACATAATTCTTAGGGTTTCTTGATTTTTTTTAATCCCTTTATCTGATTTTTCCTCAAATAAGTTGGTGTCAAGTGCTTTATCTTCAATCTCACTAATTCTGACTTCCATTGCCTCAGTTCTGCCCTTATGACTTTCTATTGAGTTGTCTAATTCTGAAATTTTATTGTTAATGTTCTGGATTTCTGATTGCTGTCTCTCTATGGATTCTTGCAGCCTGTTAAATTTGTCATTATGCTCTTCTCTAATCTTTTTAATTTCCTCTACTGCATTTTCTGCATTTTGCTTAATTTCCTTCCTCATTTCTTGAAGAGTTCTGTACGTTAATCTTTTGTATTCTGCCTCTGGTAATTCCAAGAAATTTTCCTCCTCTGGAAAATTTCTAGATTCTTTATTTTGGGAGTTTGCTGTAGCCATCATTGATTGCGTCTTTATGTGTTTTGATATTGACTGTTGTCTCCGATGCATGAATAAGTTATTATATTTATTTATTTTATGTTTGCTTACTGTGTTCTAGCTTCTTGTTTTGTTTTGATATGCCCAAATAGGTTGCTCATATGAGCTAGTTTGATTATTGGCACCTTTGAAGCTCTAATGCCCTATCACCAGGTAGTTAGATCTGTTACTAGTATGTGAGCTCTGGAGTCCGCCCACTCCTCCTGTATGGATTCAGCTCAGGTGCCCAGGTAGATAGCCACCAAATGTGTGGTGTAGGCTCTCACTTACAGTCCTAGACAGGCATGGATGATTGGTGTAGGCACAGGCATCTGGCTGCAGCAGGGGGACACACTCTGAGCAAGGCAGGGGGCTGACGGCCGCCCCTGAATGTCCAGGAGGAAGGCGTGTCCCTGTTCCCTAGAGTGGGTAGGTGGGTGGGTTTTGCAGCTGGACTATTAGCACCTAATGCTGTTGGCAGTAGGGACTGTGGGGCACCTCTTATTCATGGGACCCTATTGCAGGTGGCTAGGTGGCATGGGTGGAGCCACCAGTCCTCAGGCCCCTGATGTGGATAGGTGAAGACCCTGCTTAATGGGCAGAGCAGTGTCAAATGTCAAAAACCTGCCACTTCACAGCTGAAACAGTTGAAGTTAGGGTTCTGGTATATACCCTGTTGTACTGTAATGAGGGCCTATGCTGTTGAGATGGGCCCACACAAGTCTACACAGGGGGAACGGCATTCAAAGTCCGTGGATTCCTTGTGCCTGTGGCTGGGCAAAGGAGCTGTGCCTACCCTGGGTTCCTGGCTTAATGGAGCCGGCAGTTTATTTTTTCCCTGTTTGTTAATTTGTTCACTCTCCAAGGCAGGGAGAATGCCTCTGGGTGTGTGACAGATCCTACTTTCAGCCCAGGGGACTCGGTAATTGCTGAAGCTGGTCTCGGACCCAGTGCAGAGCAGGGAGTGGGGAGGTAAATGGGAGAGAGGTTTTTCCCTAAGGGGGGAGTTTTTTATCTGCGCCGCAGGCCGTACACAATTACTTACCATTCACCTGATCGAGGGCTGCTTCTCACTGGTTCTGGGTGGCCGTGTAGACTCTCAGTGGCTTGGTCTCTCCCAGTGAAGAATACGCACCTCCTGAGCATGGCTGCTTGCCTGCCTCACCGCTCACCCCCAAGCTGATCAGGCACAGGCTCTCGCCGGGTCAGGTCTGGCAGCTCTTCGTTGCTTCTGAACCGTCTCTCCCTCCCCCACCACTCAGTCCGGTTCTTCAACTCTGCCTTTGATGTTCAGGGCTCCCAGATTGCCATATATAATTGAATTGGGTCTTTGTTGTGAAAGGGTCCACTAGAAGCTTCTGACTACTCCGCCATCTTGGCCCTGCTCTCCT
Organism: Dugong dugon; assembly: GCA_030035585.1. Lineage (NCBI taxonomy): Eukaryota > Metazoa > Chordata > Mammalia > Sirenia > Dugongidae > Dugong > Dugong dugon. The sequence continues at coordinate 7,460,636 of CM057475.1, forward strand.
GTTGTTCCCATTTTACAGATTTGAGGAGCTGACGCCCCAAGAGTCCTGTGAACCACTGATGGCCACCCAGCCATCCCTGGGCACATTTGCATTAAGGGGCTGAGTCCTTACAGCAAGGCTTCTTGTTTGAAATCCAAGAGAACACTAGATAAAGGGCATTCTAAATATATTTCTTTTCTATAGATGCTGATCTATTACTGGAAAACAGGAATTAGCTTGTCTGTTTGAGGATGTGGTTGACTCTTTATAAAAAGGATATAGAAGAAATTTGCACATAGACTTCCAGCTTCATTATGCTGCCAACAGCTTCCAGCAAAAGAAGAACGTTTGCAGCCAGATGTTTCGGTAAGAATTTTATTTTATTCTATGGATAACAATTACCTTTGCACTTGACTTCTGCATGCCTGAGGGATGGAGTCACTTGGGGCCACTCGAAAGTGCGTTCTTGGTCCAGTAGGCAAAGTCTGCGTCGTGGCTGGCCTGAGCAAGGCACAGGAGTCCATGGTCAGGACCCAGCCCTCCTCCAGCTGCTGGGCCCTGGCTGGCAGCATAGCCCTGAGCCTGAACTAGGGCAGCTATTCTGTGTCTGCCTGGAAAACGGGCTTCATTGCGACTGCAAATGTCAGGAGGACCTTGGCTCAAGTGACTGAGGGCCCTGGTCACATGCAGAGTCTGCAAGGATCACAGTGTCCACAGGACCACAGGTATGCTAGGCAAGTTCCTCATAGGGGCCAGCTTGTGAGTTGTAAGGCTACCCTGCATCCATGCTTGGAAAAAAACCAACCAAGTAGTTAATGGAGCAACGATGAGGGCAGTTAAACAGCCCCCACTAAAGTGCTGGTTAATGATTGTTAGACAACTAGAAGGCGACCATCTGTTTGGATCACCTGTGTTAAAATAATCAAAACTCAAAGAAATTGAAATGTAAGGTTTATTCGGAGCAGTTATTCTGTATGCGTATAGGGAGACCTTCTGATAAAAAAAAAAAAAAAGCAAATGGTTCAAAGTAGGCTAGTCATACAAAGCATATAAAGAGAAGAGGAGGGAGAAAAATAGAAGATCAACCACTGGCTAACCTTAAGTGATAGATTGAACCCTGCCCTCCCCTTTTTACTGAGATAAGCTGATATCAAGTCACAAGGCGGTCTCTGACCTGCCTACTAAAAATTTGGCCCTCCACCACCTGCAGCCCTGAGACCTTCTGAAATTGAAATTAAGTAAGCCTAGGGTCTTTCTTCCGAACCCTCATGGCGCTATAGTTAAGCACTTGGCTGTTAACTGAAAGGTTGGTGGTTTGAACACACCAGCTGCTGTGCAGGAGAAAGATGTGGCAGTCTGTTTCTGTGAAGATTACAGCCTTGGAAACCCTGTGGGGCCGTTCTACTCTGTAGGGTCACTGTGAGTCGCCATTGACTCGACGGCAGTGGGATTTTTGGGTTTAGAGACTTTTCATTAAATCGTGAGGTCATAGTTTTGTTATTGACTATCCTTTTCTAACAGGAAAAGACAAATTTATATGGCTGTAGAGCAGCTTCTGATGGAAAGGATAAATCAGTGCCTTTGCAGTTTGGGTCTGGTTTTTTTATGGTTAATAATTGGTTTTGTGGATTAAAAAAAAAAAAAAAAAAAAAACCTTAAAATCAAAGTAAGATGTCTGTTATTAATTTTTCTCTTTGGCACAGTTTTGTTGGGCGGGCTGGTTGTGCAATGATGTTGCATTGTTTGAACCCGGGCACCCTTCAGGCTAGTGAGGATTGAAACCTCAGAAGCTAGTAGGAGAAACAAGTCTGTGGTCCACAACCTGGCTACGCCTTAGAAGCCCGGAGGGGTTTCTAAACTGCCCAGGCTCCACCTCCAGAGATGCTGACTAAATCGGCCCAGGGAGTGGGGGCCCAGATGTGAGCGTGTTTTTAACTCCCAGGTGAATCTCACGTGCAGCCAGTGAGACATCCGAGCCCTACCTTTTATGTGATCTGAGTGGGTCTTTGTGGGGATCAAAAAGAACAGGGTGGGCTGGAAGCCAGGATGCCTGGCTGGACACTTGCTTCGAGGAGCCGCTCAGATCAAGCTTTGACTTCACTCAGTCCTTATGCATGGGGATCTGTGAAATCTCTAGGTACTTTCCTCTGAGCTGAGCTGACAATGCTATCCAGCTTGAAGAGGAATGTTCACCTGCAGATTTCCATAGTGGAGCAGCTGTTGCCTGGCTTCAGAGTAAAGACGCAAATCCTTTGAAAAAGGGACGAATGAGATATTGTATGAGATACCTGCTGTCTTAGTTTCTTAGTGCTGCTGTAACACAAATACCACGAGGGGGTGGCTATAACGAACAGAAATGTATTTTCTCACAGTTTAGGAAGCTAGAAGTCTGAATTCAGAGCGCCAGCTGTAGGGGGAGGCTCTCTCTGTCTCTTCTGGGAGAAAATCCTTGTCTCAGCCCCTCTAGTGTTCTTCTCGGTGTTCCTTGGAGACCTCCACTTGACATCTCTCTTTCCCCCATTTGTGCTTGCCTCTCCCTGTGCCTAATCTGCTCTTTTATAACTTAGAAGTGATTAGGTCTAAGACACACCCTACACTCCATATAGCCTCATTAACATAACAAAGAACCCCTATTGCCAAATGAGATTACATCCACAGGTGTAGGGATTAGGGTTCCAACATATATTTTGCGGGGGACACAATGCAATCCATGACACCTAAATTGAAAGGATTCTATTGAATTCATTTTTTAATGATTGTCTTGGTCACAAACATCTTGGCAGCTTTGTGAACATGGGTTGGCAGCGCCTTTCCCCAGAAAGCTTCAGAAAGGAAAGGAGGGTCACCCAGCACAGGGGAGGTCTTCTCCCCATCTTCACCTCTCTCAGTCATCTCTTCTGTTTGTTTCCGAGTGTCTCTGTCTCCTTTGTTCCCATCTGTCTGTCTCTCTCTCTTGCCACATAGCCATACACAGAAGCTGGAGGAGATCATTGGGGAATTTGGGCTTGCTTTTAACCGAAATCTTCAGGGAATCGGGGCACATGGAAAATTCTTTGGGATTAAATCATGCTGCTGTGCTTCACTTTATTAAAAAAGAAGTAGAGCTTCTGTAGAATAAAGAAGAGTTTTATTCAGATTCAAAGATTTGCAAATCGTGAAGGGGCAAAATGAAAGTTCAAAATGGCATTCTGAAGAGGGAGCATAAGCACAAGTCCTTTATACTCAGTTTTGCAGAACTCTGTACAGAGTTAGAAAAGAGTATGGGGGTACATTTGATTGGTTTATATTCAGCATGCTCTGTCAGACTCATTTACCAAGAATTGCTATTGACTAGGGTACTCAACTTTAGCCTCAGTCTCCTGCATTCCAGCCAGAGCTGGTTCCTGCAACAATCTGGGTGGGCCAACTCAGAATGTTGCAGAACAAGTTATTTTGATCAAGAGTGTAGTCATGGATCACATACTCTAAAAAACAGAAGCAAGGGCCTAGGACAAAATGGAGTCCGATTCAGACCTGTGTCAGTCATTTTAGTTATGTCAAGTGCCTCAGTTTTAGAGTGCTCTTTCACACTTCCCTCTTCTGATCATGAATCTCCATTGAGATTCCTTGATCACCATCATAAGAGCATTTTCTTTTGCATGGACTTCTCATTGGATTAATCTTTTTAAAAGCTGGGTCTTTCGTTAACTTTTTACCATGCCATAGCTCAGACACTCTGCTTCTGTGATCCTCCGGTTGGGACATGTGTGGAGTAAGGCCACATTTGGAGAAACAACTTAACATCTGAAAGGGCTAACTCAAGGTGTGAGATCGGTCTTCTCTAAGGATTTAGTTTCTTCAAGATACATAATCCTCTGCATAGCCAGGCGGACTACAGTTTGGTTACAAGCATTAGACAGGCAAGAGTGTGTCCTGGAGAAAGGAAACGCCAACAGAGTTGAACTGAGGTTGTAGGAAGGAAAACAGTGAGAAATAAGAGAGGAAGGGTAGGTTGGTGTCATACTGAGAAATCTGGACTCATGGGCAGTAAGGAACCATTGAGAGTTTTAAGCATAAGGCTGGTGCAATCAGAATTTTGTGTAAAAGAATGGCGCTGCAGCAGTGTATGAGATCAGCTCTCCCCTGGAGTCTTGCAAAGGCCTCCTCAGTGGTCTCCCAGTTTCTCCCTTGGCCCTTTCCTTCTCTTCTCCATACCACAGCCAAGATAAGGCTCTTAATACCTAAGTCAGATCAGGCCCATCCCTCACTCAGCACATCGCAATGGACTCCCATATCCCCTAAAAGGCCCTCCTCCCTCCAGCCACCATCACCCACCAGGGCGTCACCCATCACATCCCTGCCCCTCTTGTTCCACACCAGCACCCCGGCTCTTTGCTGTTCCTCAGTTGTGCCAGGTTTCTCCACTCTACCTGGAGTGCTCTTTCCCCAGATATCCACATGGCTCACAAATTCACCTCCTTCAGACTTTTTCCCAAATATCAACTTTTGAGGCTCACCATGACCATCTTATGAGTCGAAATGGGGTAGGTTATACAGTAATCACAAACAACTACACAATCTAATGGCTTTATACAACAAAAGTTTATTTCTTATTCACCGTTAGTATTTTGTTTTTCTTAGTTGCTGTCGATTCCAACTTATGGCAACCCCTTTTGTTACAGAGGAGACCTGCTGCATAGGGTTTTCTTGGCTATAATCTTAATGGAAGCAGATTGCCAGGCTTTTCTTCCCTGGTACAATTGGGTAAGTTCAAATTGTCAACAATCACATGTAAACTTATTTACCACCTAGGGACCTTAATTCACCCATTCTACGTATATAATTCAATGGTTTTTAGTAAATTTATAGAGTCAGCTCTGACTCATGGTGACCCCATGTACAACAGAATGAAATGTTGCCTGGCTCTGTGCTATCGCCATGATCATTGGTATACTCAAGTCCATTATTGTGGCCACTGTGTATTTTGAGTGCCTTCCAACCTAAGGGCTCGTCATCTAGCACTGTATCAGACAATATCTGTTGTGATCCATAGCGTTTTCATTGGCTAATTTTCAGAAGTAGATAACCAGGCCTTTCTTCCTAGTCTGTCTTAGTTGGAAGCCTGCTGACACCTGTCCACCATGGATGATCCTGCTGATATTTGAAATATAGATGGTGTCTTGGTTATCTAGTGCTGCTATAGCAGAAATACCACAAGTGGATGGCTTTAACAAAAATAAGTTTATTCTCTTACAGTTTAGGAGGCTAGAAGTCTGAATTCAGGAAGCCAGCTCCAGGGGAAGGCTTTCTCTCTGTTGTTTCTAGGGGAAGGTCTTTGTCATCAATCTTCCCTTGATCTAGGATCATCTCAGTGCAGGGATCCTAGGTCCAAAGTATGTACTCCATACCCAGTTCTGCTTCTTGTTGGTAGGAGGTCCCCCTGTCTCTCTGCTTGCTTGTCTCTGAATATCTCAAAAGAGATTGACCCAAGATACAGCCTAATCATCAACATAACTGCCTCTAATCCTGCCTCATTAACATCCTAGAGGTAGGATTTACAACACATAGGAAAATCACATCAGATGACAAAATGGTGGACAATCACCCAATATTGGGAATCATGGGCTAGCCAAGTTGACACACATTTTCGGCGGACACAGTACAATCTGCAACAGGTGGTATTTGAAATATAACTTCCAGCGTTATAGCAATATGCAGTCTACCCAGGTGGGAGAAAAGAGACTCTGAAAGAGTTTGTAGGAAGCCCTAACTGAAGTTGTAGGAAGGGGGGTGGTGTGCATGACAAGCTGACAGATGGTTGGTGATGTGCAACCACTACCTGAATCTAATTTTTAACATTTCTGTCACCCCAGAAAGTTCCCTCGTGCCCATTTGCAGTCTATCCCCATTCCCATCCCCAGCCCAAGGAAACGTTGATCTGCTATCTATAAACTTGCCTTATCTGGATATTTCTATAAATGGAGACATAGAATATGCACTCTTTTTCAGTCAGGCTTCTCTCATTTAGCATAAGGTTTTTGAGGTACTAGTAGTTTGTTCCTTTTTACTGCTAAATAATATTCCATACTGTGATATACATTTTGTTTATCCATTCACCAATTGATGAACATATGCTTTCATTTCTCATATGGTAAGTTTATGTTCAACTTTTTAAGAAATTGCCAAAATATTTTCCAAAGTATCTGTAGTATTTTACACTACCATCAGCATTGTATGGGGACTCCAACTTCTCCAAGTCCTGGCCAATAGTTGTTATTGTTTGTCTTTTTTATTATAACCATCCTTGTGGGTATGAAGTGGCATCTCATTGTGTTTTTGATTTGCATTTCCCTAATGACTTGAAGCACTTACTGATGAAGATCAAAGACCACAGCCTTCAGATGGATTACACCTCAACATAAAGAAAACAAAAATCCTCACAACTGGATCAATAAGCAACATCATGCTAAATGGAGAAAAGACTGAAGTTGTCAAAGATTTCATTTTTCTTGGATCCAGTCAACACCCATGGAAGCAGCAGTGAAGAAATCAAAAGACACATTGCATTGGGCAAATCTGCTGCAAAAGACTCCTTTAAAGTGTTGAAAAGCAAAGATGTCAAGGTACGCCTGACCCCAGGACATGGTGTTTTCAGTCACGTCATATGCATGCGAAAGCTGGACTATGAATAAGGAAGACTGAAAAAGAACTGATGCCTTTGAATTGTGGTGTTGGTGGAGAATATTGAATATACCATGGACTGTCAAAAGAATGAACACATCTGTCTTGGAGGAAGTACAACCAGAATGCTCCTTAGAAGTAAGGATGGCGAGACTACATCTCACATACTCTGGACATGTTATTAAGAGGGATCAGTCCCTGGAGAAGGACAACATGCTTGGTAAAGTAGAGGGTCAGCAAAAAAGAGAAAGACCCTCAATGAGATGGACTGACAAAGTGGCTGCAACAATAGGCTCAAGCATAACAACGATTATGAGAATGGAGCAGGACCAGGCAGTGTTTCGTTCTGTTGTACATAGGGTTGCTATGAGTTGGAACCAACTCAATGGCACCTAACAACAACAACAATGGCTAATGATATGGTGCTGGCAAAGATTATTGAATATACCATGGACTGCCAAAAGAACAAATCTGTCCTGGAGGAAGTACAGCTAGAATGCTCCTTAGAAGCAAGGATGGTGAGGCTATGTCTTACATACTTTGGACATGTTGTCAGGAGGGATCAGTCCCTGGAGAAGGTCATCATACTTGGTAAAGTAGAGGGTCAGCAAAAAAAGAGGAAGACCCTGGACGAGATGGATTGACACAGTGGCTGCAACAATGGGCTCAAATATAGCAATGATTGTGAGAATGGCGTAGGACCAGGCTGTCGTTCTGTTATATGTGAATTCACTATGAATTGGAGCTGATTTCTACAGCACCTAACAACAGTAATAATGACTAATGATGTTGAGAGTCTTTTCATATGCTTTGTGTGTCTTCTTTGGTGAAGTGTCTATTCAAATTTTTTGCCTATTTTTTAATTGATTTGTTTGTCTTCTTATTATTGAATTATAAGAGTTCTTATATGTGCTGGATACAAATCCTTTATCATGTATATGATTTGCAAATATTTTCTTTCAGTCTTGTGACTTGACTTTTTGTTTTCTTAAATGGTGTCTTTTGAGATGCAAAAGTTTTAAATTTTGATGAAGTCCAAATTACCTATGTTTTCTCTTATGAATCATGTTTTTTTGGTGTCATATCTAAGACTCAGCCTGATCCAAAGCCATAAAGGTTTTCTTTTGGAAGTGTATAGTTTTAGCACTTATATTTAGGTCTATGATCCATTTCAAGTTAATTTTGATTACGGTGTGAGATAAGGATCAAAGTTCATTTTTTGCATATGGATATCCAGTTGTCCCAGCACAATTTGTTGAAAAACTATTCTGGCACCTTTGCAAAAAATCAATTGACCTTGAATACTAGGGTTTACTCCTGGACTATTAGTTTTGTTCCGTTGATTTCTATGCCTATCCGTGTGCCGATATCATACTATCTTGATTACTGCTACTTTCAAAATCAATTTTGAAATCAGGTAGTCTTCAGCTTTACCTTTTTGCAAACTTGTTTTGCTTATTCTAGATCCTTACAGTTTTTACATAAATTTTCAGATCAGTATGTCACTTTCTTTTTTTAAAAAAAAAGAGCTGCTGGGGTGTTACAGGCATTACATTGTATTTACAGATCAATTTCAGAAGGCTTGCCATCCTGACAATATTATGTCTTCAACATCTTGAACAAGGAATGGCTCGACAATTTATTTATATCTTCTTTAATTTCTCTCAGTAGTGTTTTGTACAAGTCTTGCACTTCATTGTTAAATGTATTTCTAAATATTTCATTCTTTTTAATACTATTGTTTATGGCATTATTTTCTTAATTTCATTCTCAGATTGTTTATTGCTAATATACAGAAATACAATTGATTTTTGTAAATTGATCTTTTATGCTGTGACCTTAATAAACGTATTTATTAGTTCTATTAGTTTATTATTATTATTATTCCTTGAGACTATTTTCTAAATACAATATAATATCATCTGTGAATAAGGACAGCTTTGCTTCTTCCTTTCCAGTCTGGATGCTTTTAATGAATCTTAGTCTCTCTCACTTTTTTTTTCCTCTCTCTCATTTGCCTTATGGCACTGGATAGAACCTTCAGTAAAATGTTTACTAGTAGTGACAAAAGCAAGCATCCTTAACTTGTTCCCAATCTTAGGGGAAAAGCATTCAGTCTTTCACCATTAAGTATGATGTTAACTGTGGGTTTTTCATAGATGCTCTTTATTAGGTTGAGGAAGTTCCAATCTGTTCCTAGTTTTTTAAGTGTTTTTGTCATGAAAGAATGTTAGATTTTGACAGATAGTTTTTCTGCATTGGTTAAGATAACGTGGTCTTTATTAATGTAATATATAACTTTTTTTTTTTCAATGTCAAACTAACCTTGCATTCCTGGGACTGGACATGGTGTATAATCCTTTTAATCTACTGCTGGATTCAGTTTGCTATTATTTTGTTGAGGACTTCTGCACTTATATTCATAAGGGATATTGGTCTGTAGTTTTTTTTATTTTGTTTTGTTTTTCTTCCCCTTGGGATGTCTTTGTCTAGCTTTGATATCAGGGTTATACTGTCCTCATAAAATGAGTTGGGAAGTGTTCTCTCCTCCTTTTCTGAAATAGTTTGTGAGGGATTAGTGTTAATTTTTTTTATATATTTGATATATATTAAAGCCATTTGTGCCTGGACTTTTATTTCTAGGAATATTTTTAAATTACTAGTTTATTTAAATGTTACAGATCCGTTTAGATTTTCTATTTCTTCTTGACTCAGTTTTGATAATTTCTGTCTTTCTAGAATTTTGTCTACTTCATCTATGTTGCCTAATTTGTTGGCATAAAGTTGTGTATAGTGCTCCTTTTTAAGCCTTTTAATTTCTATAGAATCAATAGTTATGTCTTGTTTTTCATTCCTGATTTTGTGATTTTGTGTCTTCTCTCTCTTTTCTTGCTCAGGCTAACTAAAGATTTGTCAATTTGGTTGTTATTTTCAGAGAAACAACTTTTGCTTTCATTGACTTTATCTAATGTTTTATTGTTTTCTAGTTCATTGATTGTTGCTCTAATCTTTATTATTTCCCTTCTTCTGTTTGTGTTGGGTTTAGTTTCTAGTATTTCTAGTTTCTTAAGGTGAAAACTTAGATTACCCTTTTCTGAAATAAGTGTTTAAAGTTATAAATTTCCCTCTAAACAGTACTTTAGCTACATCCTACAGATTTTTATATGCTCTTGTTTCATTTTTATTCAGTTCAGAATATTTTCTAATTTCCCTTGTGATTTCTTCTTTGACCCATTCAGTGATTTGGAAGTGTATTGTTTAACTTCCAAATATTTGGGATTTCTCAAATTTCTTTCTAATTTCTAATTTAATTCCAGTGTGATCAGCAAATGTACTTTGTATGATTTTAATTTTGAATTTATCAAGCCTTGCTATATGGTCTGACTTCCATATGTAATTGAAAAAAAATGTGTATTCTGCAGTCATTGTGAGGAGTATCCTATATAGTCAATTAGGTCAAACTTCTTGCTACCAAAAAAAAAACCAATCCCGTTGCCGTCCAGTTGATTCCGACTCATATAGAGACCCTATAGGACAGAGCAGAACTGTCCCATATGATTTCCAAGGAATGCCTGGTGGATTCCAACTGCCGACCTTTTGGTTAACAGCTGTGGCTCTTAACCCTATGCCACCAGCGTTTCTAGGATAGTGTAGTTCAAATCTTCCATGGTCTGTCTAGTTGCTAGTATTTTGTCTAGTTGTTCTATCAGTTATTGAAATTGAGATATGTAAATATCCAACAAAGGAGCCCTAGTAGCACAGTGGTTAAGTGCTCGGCTGCTAACTGAGAAGTCAGAGACTTGAACCAGCCAGCCTCTCTGAGGGAGAAAGATTTGACACTCTGCTTCCCTAAAGATTTACAGCCTTCAAAATCCTATGGGGCAATTCTATTCTTTCCTATAGGAGTTGGAATCAACTGGACAGCAATGAGTTTGTTTTTTTTTTTTGTTTGTTTAAATAACCAACTCTTACTATTCACTTGCCTGTTTCTCCTTTCAGTTCTCTCAGTTTTTGCTTTATGTATTTTGAGGCTTTCTTGTTAAGTGTTTATACATTTATAGTTGTGATCTCTTCCTGATGTATTCACCCTTTTATCATTGTGAAATGTCCCTCTTTGTCTGTAGAAATTTTTTTTTTTCTCAGATCTATTTTATCTTATATTAACATAGCCACACCAGCAGTCTATGGTTACTGTTACAGGGCATATCTTTTTCTATCCTTTTCCTTTCAGCCTGTTTGTGTCTTTGAGTCTGAGGCTTGTCTCTTGTAGACAGCATATAGTTGGATCTTACTTTTTTATGCAGGTTAGCAGTCATTGCCTTTTGATTAGCGTTTAGACCATTCACATCTAATGTAACTATGGGTTAGATTTCCATTTGTCATTTTGCTATTTATTTTTGTTAAATATCTTCTCTTCTTTTTTCTTTGTTCCTCCTTTACTGTCTTCTTTGTGTTACATAGATATTTTCCAGTATACTATTTGAAATCTTCTGTTGATTTGTTTTACTATATTTTTGAATTGTTTTCTTAGTGGCTGTTCTATGGGTTGCATATGCATTTTATCTCAATCTACTTCAGATTAATACTAACTTAGTTTTAGAAAAATGTAAAAACTGCTCCAATATATCTCCATTTCTTCCCCTACTCCTTTGTGTTATTATTGTCACGTGTATGTCTATATGTTTTAAGCCCAAAATATAGTTTTATAATTATAGGCTTATATACTCTATGTCTTTTAAAGAAATTAAGAGAAGAAATGAGGAAAAAAAGTATGTAGAGTCTTTCATATTAACATATATATTTGCCATTTGCTGTGCTCATGATTTTTTTCTGTGGATTCAAGTTACTTCCTGGTGTAATTTCCTTCCAACCTGAAGAACTTCGTTTAGTATTTCTTATTAGGCATATCTGCTAGCAAGGAATTCTCTCAGTATTTGTTTAACTGGATATGTCTTTAGTTTGCCTTCATTTTTGAAGGATAGCTTTTTGGATGTAGAGTTACTAGTTAAGTTTTTCTTCTTTCTTTCAACACTTTGAATATGTCATTCCACTTCTGGCCTTCATTTTTTCAGATGAGAAGTCAGCTGTTAATCATATTGATGCTCCCTCCATGTGAGGAGTTATTTTTCTCTTGCTGCTTTTGTGATTTTTCTCTTTGTCTTTGTCTCTCAGAAGTTATAATGTAATGTGTTTAGGTGTGGATCTTTTTTGTATTTACCCTACTTGGAATTCTGGAGCTTCTTGCATGTGAGGATTAATGTTTTTCATCAAATTTCAGACATTTTTGGTCATTATATTTTCAAGTAATTTTTCTGCCACTTTCTGTCTCTTATATTACCCCTTCTAGCACTCCCATTACACATATATTTGCATGCTTGGTGTTTTGTCATAGGTCTCTGAGGGTCTGTTAATTTTTTTTTTCCAATTATTTTTCTCTGTGTTCTTCAAATTGTATAATTTCTATAGATCTGTCTTCAGGTTCACTGATTCTTCCATTGTCTCAAATCTGCTGTTGAGTTCTTCTAGTGAGTTTTCCATTTCAGTCATTGGGCTTTTATCTCACGAATTTCCAGTTGGTTCTTTTTTACATCTTCTGTCTGATTGAGATACTCTATTTGTTGATTCATTCTTGTCGTACATTCCTTTAATTCTTTAAACATGGTTTCCTTTAGTTTTTTAAACATATTTATAATAGCTTCTTTCAAGTCTTGTCTGCTAAATCCAAAATCTAGGGATACTCAGAGTTTCTATTGATTGTTTTATTTTCCTGAGTATGGATTACATTTTCCTTTTTCTTTGTACATCTCATAATGTTTTGTTAAAAACTGGTTATTTTAGATAACATATTGCATGAAAGCTGTATTCTGATTTTTCCCCCTAAATGTTGTTGTTGAATTGCATGCTTTTTTGTTTATTTAGTAACTTGCCTGCACTAAATCTGTGAATTCTGTCTCCCTGACAGTGTACAGCCACTGATATCTCTGCTCAATTTTTATCTTCGTTTTTATTTTTATGCCTGGCTTCTTAGGAGTCACTGCTATTTCTGTGTAACTTCATAGTTGGCCAATTATTGGAAAGATGCAGTGTTCAAACACTTCAAACTAGTAAGGTTTCCATTCTCTGCCAATTGATTAGTGTGTTAGTATGGAAGCACTCTTAAAGTTCAGGTCATTTTCAGGTTTGCCCCGGCTTTTACTTTCCACTGGGCCTTTTCACACCTTCTCAGCACATGCCCATAGGCTTAGGGTTGGCAGGATTCTATGGATAGCCTGGGCCCTCTCCAGTCTCTACTGCACATGCACTCCTAAGGCAGGAATATGCTTGCCCCAAGCATGAGTGCAACATCAGACTAATAGAGCCATTCGTCCTCCCCACCTACCTGCTGCCAAGATTGCCAGCCCCACTGACAGTGCCACTGGATATGGGTGTCACATACCATTCCAAACTGAGCAAGCCACCTTTGATTACATCAGCAACGTTACTGGTCCTCATGGCCTGCCCCACCCTGGCAGAACCTCTGTGAGGACTAAGCCTCGGGGAGGTAGGATAAGAGCAGCCTGAGTCAAGAACACCACAGACTTCTGCTGTTCTTATCCACAGCTCAGCAGTTTTTCAGGCATAAAATCTTTTCAGATTGTTGTGTGCCTTTTTTCAGTACTGAAATGGTTATTTTTGTCAATTTTTTCCAGCTTTATATTTGCGTTTTTGGAGAGAGGATTTGTTGACCTCATACTCAGCCATAGCTGGAAGTCCTGCCTCATACTTATTCATTTATTATCCACTTCCTCCTCTTTTACTGGGATGCAGTCTCCATTTTGCAGACTTTATTGCTACCACCCCTTTGGTCCCTATTCAGTTATCTCATAGAATAAGGAGAGGAAATGGGAAGGTTAAAGTTAGAGCTGTTTCCCAGTACCTAGAATGATGCTTGGGACATAGTGTAGGTCTAATAACTATTTGATGAATGAATGGATGGATGAGTACCATAGAGAGAGGACCAATGTAGATCAGGTGACCTTCCTGAGGACCTGGGTCAATAAGAATATACTGGGGAGAACAAATTCAAGAGATACTGGTGAGAAAAGACGGACCACACTTGGCAATGCTGGATAAGAGAGGCACTGAGGATGACTGGAGCTTCCAGTGGATGGCTGGCTGGTTGGTTTTAGTGGTGCAGGATGTCCTGAAGAGTCCAGGGCCCTTCATCACAGAGCTAAACACACACCTGGCCCAGGAGTCATAGAAGCTGAGAGAGGGTCCATGGGAAGGTAGTGCAATTGTAGGCCCAGCTGCTGCTCCATACAAGTGAGGTGAATCAGTTGATCAGCAACAATGTTTGTGAGCTACAAAGTGGCTGCTGCTTCCCTGCTGTCTTCCAAATCCCGTAAGAGTCTCCTTGTGGCCCACACTAATGGTAAACATACAAGAATGGGAACTCTGGAAAGGGTCCTTCAGCACATTACAAAGCCATCACAGGACTTTATACTCTAGTTCAGGTTGTGGAAAGCCAGTGGAAGATTTGACGCCATTCTAAAATTCCAGCCCAACGGCTCTGGGAGGAATGGCAGACGGGCAGGAGGGGGCGAGGCGGGGGCAGAAAGACCCCTGCGTCAGGAAGCCATTCAAACAGTCCGGGAGAGGGCTGATGAGAAGATGGGCCAAGAAACTGGTGGTAGAAAGAGGACAGAGTCTAAGAAGGTAGAATACACAGGGCTTGGTGACTAACTGCATGTGGAAGGGGAGGGAGGAAGGAGGCAAGTCTGAGGCCCAGCCTTCTGGCTTGGGCAGCTGGGAGGATGGAGGCAACATTGTTGGGAAAGAGATGAGAAGGAACAGGTATGGGGAGGACTGTCTGGTGCCTATATATATTGAATTGTACCCCCTTAAAAAGGTAGGTTGAAGTCCTGATGCCTGGTCCCTGTGAAGGTGGCCGTGTTTGGAAATGTGGTCTTTAATGATGTTATCGTTAGCGTGAGCTCATACTGGAGCAGGGTGTGTCCTAAGTCCAGTCTGAGTGACGCTTTTATTAAAGAGGAGAAAGACATAGAGACACTCAGGGGAAAACAGCCATGTGAAGATACATTTACGAATCCCAGGAAGTAGGACGAGGAGCAGGGAGGGAGGGATGGCCAGTGTAGGCATTAGGAAGGGAGCTGACTCAGCTGCACTGGAACCTGAGGAGTGCAGATGCTTCTCAGGAGTGTCCGCAAGGATGGAGCCTGGGAACCATCCTGCTCCCTTTCTCCTTGCCTGAAGGTTGTCCCAGGGGTGTGGATGCCCCAGCACTTCCAGACTGAGTGTGTTTATACAGAGGCTGGGCAGGGACTCCTAAGGCTTCAGAGAGCCCTGAGTCTGAGAGCCTGGAGTGGGAAGTGTCTGTGGGCAAGGAACTCTCCTGCCACAGCTGTGGTTGAAATTGGAGGTGGACCAAGGAGTGAGACGGGCACTACAGCTCTACTCTGACCTACACCCCAAATATTTTTCTCTTTCCAAGTATGGGGGAGTGTGTGGACTAGACAGGCCTGGAAAAAGACAAGGCTGGGGTCCCAGGACACACCGGGCCACAGTGCAGAGATTGGGGTAGAGGAGACTACAGGAGACAGGGGGACCAGAAACAAAGTAAGTGTCTGCTTCATGGTGTCCCAGGGGGTGGGGGTGGGGGCACTGGCTCCAGGACCTCCTCCCATAGATGCTAGAATTCCCTTGCTCACAGGGAGGAGGGGGCGCAGAGGAGAGCCCTCTTGCTTCCTGGGCTCAGAGCTGTGGCCTCTAAGGAAGAGTGAGAAGTCTGTGTCACCAGGAACAAGGCACTGGGAGATGCTGGGCAGAGCCTTCAGAGTGTCTCTAGACAGATGCTCTGCCAGACCCACTCAGAGAGCCAAGTAGAAGCCCAAGCTCACTCACCCCCGAGATTGAACCAAACACAGGCTGAGTCAGCAGCTGTCCGCAGAGGGCTGGTTTCCTACAAAGACTGCGGTTCCTGTACCCTGGGAGGAATGAGTTGGCCCTGAGAGCCGTTGCGAAATGGACAGACCACAGTGGGGCCTAACAGTCCATCCACATTCAGCTGCTCACACTCTCACACAGGCCTCCATGAACGCCAGCCCAGCACTGTGAGCACAGAGGGCTGTCCCCGTTGACCAGATGAGGAAATTCACTGGACTTCCCACAGGAGCACAGCTAGTGAGGGGCAAAGGCAAGACTCAACCCAGGTCTGAGCTGACCCATCTCTAGTGCTCATTCATAGCTGCACCTCTGTAAGGGCCTTCATACACTCCTTGATCACAGCCACCAAATCTCCCACCAGAATCTGAACATACCTGTCCACCTCCCCACAGTATGATGGGATTAATGACACAAACTGGCCTTTCTCAACAGGGTGGCTGCCTGGCGGGTCACACCTCTGGCCAGTGATCCCACAAACAAGGAAGAGAAGAAGAATCAACACGGGGCTTAGATGCCCACGGCATAGACTTTCAGATACCTGCCCTAGAGGCCTTTATAGCCCTGCTTTCCGAGAGTCAGGGCGTCCTAGAGACCAGTTCAGCCCGGTGTTCAGTTGAGAAAAGCTTCCCCCTCATCTGCCCAGACCTCTACTCCCTCCTTCTCTTAGCCCCATGATATGGCTTGGTCCCTGTTAACCTGCAAGACTTCCTCTGCAGGCTGATGCAGCAAAGGATTTCCATGTGGATACTCTTCGAGGAAAACTGACCCTTTCACCCTGCTGGCTCATGTTATTCTGCCAGTTCTGTAAATGTGAGAACACAGACTTTAGAGAAAGACAGACCTGGTTTTGGACCATGGTTCCACCACTTACTTACTCTGTGGCCTTATTCAAGTGGCATAATCTCTCACTTTGGTTCTTCACCGTAAAATGGAGATAATGATAAGCCATATCTCACAGGACTGTTGTAAGGATTAAATATCTAATAATAAGCACAGAGTCCCAGAAAGGGCACGGGGTAAAAACTCTGAATGCATAGGAGTTCCTTTCCAGTCAAAAAATCTGATGCTACTGTTCATCTCTGGGTGTGCAGTGTGGCTTTAGAATTTTTTTTTTTTTAAATAAAGGCATATAAAGCTGAGTTCCTGATGGGAACTCTGGACATAGGGACCCTACCCTTAGAGCCTGACACCCAGTCTTACGTCTCCAGTGCCCACCCACCAGGATGGATCAACTGAGAGCCCAGAGGGAGGCCAGAGATGAGAGCCATTAAAGCAAGAGCCGTTAAAGGTGGTCAGGCCTGGGAAGATGACTCAGGAGGAAACTGGGAAAGAAGAGCAATTTAAGCCTAAATCAGGCAGAAGAAAACAAATAATAAAAATTAGAGCATAAACCAGTGAAACTGAAAGCAGGAAATCAATAAACATCAACAAAACCAAAAGCTTATTCTCGAAAAGACTAGAATGATAAACATCTATCCAGGCTAACCAAGAAAAAAAGAGAGAAGAAACAAATTACTAATATTAGAAATGAAAGAAGGACCATCACTACTTATCCCATGGACGTTAAAAGGATAATAAAGGAATATAATGAACACCTCCAAGGCCACAAATTTGATAACTTAGATGAAACAATTCCTTGAAAAACACAATCTATCAAAATTTACACAAGGAGAAATAGATAATCTGAATAGGCCTATAACTATTAAAGAAATTGAGTTGATAATTAATAATCTTCCCAAAATGAATGCACTAGACCTAGATGATTTCACTGGTGAATTCTACCAAACAATTAAGGAATGATACCAATTCTGTACAATCTCTTCCAGAAAATAGAAGGAGAAGGAATACTTCCTTACTCATTATATGAAGCTAGCATTACCCTAATACCAAAACCAGGTAAAGCCATTATAAGAAATGGAAACTACAATCAAGTATCTCTTATGAACAGAGATGAAAATATCCTTAATAAAATATTAGTGAATAAAATCCAACAATGTAGAAAAGGAATTATGTACCACAACCAACTGAGATTTGTTCCAGATATGTAAGGCTGGTTCCACATTCAAAAATCAATTAATGTAATCCAACATACCAACAACTTAAAGGAAAAAAGTCATGATAGCATATCAATTCGTACAGAAAAAGCATTTGATAAAATCCAGTGCCCAATCATGATGAAAACTCCCAGCACAATATGAAAGAGGAACAGTGTTAGAGGGCTGACATTACCTGACTTCAGGGGTTGTAAGGAGGCTAGTGTAATCAAGATAGCATCATATTAGCAAAAGAATGGACATACAGCGCAATGGTATAGAATAGAGAGAGCCCAGAAATAGACCCACACAAATATAATCAACTGATATAAAAAACTTCTTTAAAAGGCCAAATTCAATTCAATGGAGAAAGGCTAGTCTTTTCAACAAACGGTGCTGGAATAATTGGACATCCGTATGCAAAAAATATACAATAATCTAGACACAGACTTTATATCTTTCACAAAAGTAAAAATAGACCATAGACCTAAGTGTAATGCTAAACTGTACAACTTTGACATGATAAGATAGGAGAAAATCTAGGTGACCTTGGGTTTCATGATGAGTTTCTAGATAAAATGCCAAAAAACAAAACATCAAAAATTTATGAAAGAAAAATGTTAAATTAGACTTCATTAAAATTTAAAACTTCTGCTCTGTGAAATACAGTTAAAGGAATGAAAATACAAACCAATGAATGGGAGAAAGTATTTGCAAAATATTGATACAAGGCTTATATCCAAAATGTACGAAGAACTCTTAAAATTCAGCAATGAGAAAACAAACAACCCAGTTTAAAACGGGCAAAAGATCTGAGTAGACACCTCACCAGAGAAGATATACAGATGTCAAGTCAGCATATGAAAAGATGCTCACCATCATATGTCATTAGGAAATTGCAAATTAAAACAACAAGATATCACCACACACCTGTTAGAATGACTAAAGTTCAAAATGGACAATACCAAATGCTGGTTAAGATGCATAATAACAGGAACTCTCATTTATTGCTAGTGGGAATGCAAAATTTTACAGCAGCTTTGGAAGACAGTTTGGCAGCTCCTTACAAAGTTAAACACAGTCTTACCCTAGGATTCACCAAATGCACTCAACCCAATCAGGTTGAAAATTTACGCCCACACAAAAACCTGCACAGGAATGCTTATAACAGCTTTATTTATAATTACCAAAAACTGGAAGTAACGAAGATGTCCTTCAATAGGTGAATGGATAAACAAACTGTGGTACATCCATACAATGGAATATTATTCAACCATAAAAAGAAATGAACCACCAAGTCATGAAAAGATATGTAGGGAACTTAAGTCCATATTGCTAAGTGAAAGAGACCAATCTGAAAAGGCTGCATTCTGGAATTATTACCTGATATTCTGGAAAAGGCATAATGGTAGACACAGTAAAAAGATCAGTGGTTGCCAAGTCTCAGGGAGAGGGGAAAAGCATACATAGGTAAAGCACAGGGGAATTTTAGGGCGCTGAAAACCAAAAGTCGGCAGTTCGAATCCACCAGCCGCTCCTTGGAAACCCTATGGGGCAATTCTACTCTGTCCTGTAGGGTCGCTATGAGTCGGAATCGGCTCCACAGCAATGGGTTTGGGTTATTTATTATACTGTAATGCTGGATACATGACATTATGCGTTTCTCAAAACTTACGGAACTTTACAACACAACGAGTGAGCCTTAATGTATACAAAGTTAGAAAATATAATTTAAGACTTTGGGAGATCCCAGAAAAGAATGCAGACTGTGACGAGAGACTACCTGTGTGGCCATATATGAAACAGCCTCACTGAGGGGCTTGGGGAAAAGGTGCTGACCTAAGTAACTTTGGAAATGAATGGAGCCTGTAAAACTGAGAGCAAAAGGAACTGAATGTGAGTATGTACTCTCATCAGTAAAGTTGTCTGCACAGGGACACGGGTGAACAATTTTCATAGTGCTATACAGGTTTACTGGAATTGAAATGTGTGATGTCATCTATCCAGCATTACATTATCATCTAGAATAGATGTGCTTCACCTGTGTATACTTTCCCTGTCTCCCTGAAACTTGGCAATTGCTGATCTTTTTACCGTGTTACAGGATGAGCCTGGGGCAGGCTGGATTGAGGCATGTGAGGGCCCTAAACACTGATAATCTGTGGTGTCCCCTCCTCTGCTTACTTTTGCATTAGAACGGAAATTGTAACTTTTTGTGTTAGATAAATATCAACACTTCCGGTATTATTTGGATGTTGCTATGTTGATATTATATTAAGTCAGCTCCCTGCGGGGTGGGGGAGGGAAGGAGGAGGTTAGATCCTTCTGTCCTGGAGGAGTGAGCAAGGGGCTTAGCTGAGTTTACTGCAGGTGGTTTCTGGTTTTTACCGTTGGAAACAATGCCGTGAATGCACTGTTCTCTACAAGGTAATTTATCTGCACTATAAATTCCCAGGAGCAGACTCACTGGTCGGGGTGGCCACTGCATCCCTTCCTTAGACCCTTGTCATGGCAGTGGCCACTCCAGCACCAGGCAGTGCTGCCTCTCGAGGCTGGCTGTGCGCTCCCAGCTCAGACTTCCTAGGTTGATGGATGGGAAGGCAAGCTCTGTCCCTTCCTGTGAGATACTTCACTGTTTTCCTCATGTCCTACATGCCCAGGGCTGCATGGAGAGAGGGAGGGGCTTCTGCCCATTTGCGATGAACTCCTGTGGGTTACGAACATGCTGTGGCAGATACTCTCTAATGCTCTGAATTCCTGGGCCCATGACTTGATGATTTTCAAAAAGTCTTTATCCTATAAATTTGCTGACAGAGGTCGTTAGGAGGAATAAATGCATTGAAAGCAGATTTCTGGGGCCTATCTAGGGCTCGTTGGGCCCCATGGGTGGAGGTGGTGAGGTCAGCAGAACACACAGCCTTCTCCATCGTATGGCACCATGTGGTGGACACCTGCCACCACATCCTTGCTGTGGAAATGGACAGGCCACCAGGTGTGACCAGCCTGGCAGGCTGGTGCTGAAATGCCAGCTCAGCCATCTACTGACTGGGAAACACACACATTCCCACGGTGCCTGCCTCAAGTAATCACACAGGTGGGAGCATTCAAAGTCCCCTAGGATATCTGCAGACAGAAACTCAAAACTGAAAATTTGAAAAGTGAGTAAGATGCGGGCGCAGCCCAAGCTGACTGCCCTACCATGGGGCAAACTGGGGCATCCTTGTCCCCTGCGCCCTACCCTGGAGCAGACCAGAGCATCCTTATCCCCTGCACCCTACACTGGGGCAGACTGAGGCATCCTTGTCCCCTGCACCGTAGCCTGGGGCAGACCAGGGCATCCTTGTCCCCTGCACCCTACCCTGGGGTAGACCGGGCCCATGTCCTTGTCGCCTGTGCCCCCGGAGCACCTGCTCTCTTGCGCACCCTGTCCTGGGCACAGGTCCAGAAAGAATGAGACAGGGCCCTTCTGTTGAGGGCCCCACCTAGACAGGGGACAGCCCACATAAGTGTCCTGACAACAGGGGCTGCCTCTACCATGGTGGCAGTGCACACATGCTCAGCCTAGGCTTCATGCAGGGTTAGTTCCTAATCAGTATGTGTGGGTAGGAAGCCATTGAATACGTCACATCTCATAGAAGCCCATCACCCCAATGATGTTGCCTTGGCCTTGGAACAGCAGTCAGGGCTTCAATGCTGAAGGCAAAAACTTAACAATGTCCATGTAACAGCCACTATTTATAGAAAACCGACTCAACTTCAGCACCATCTAGAAGAATTGTCTGTTCTCCATACATCTTCACAATAACCCTGTGGGGTAGATATCATTAGTCCCGATGAGGAAACCCTGGCTCAGAGAGGGTAAGATCCTGGTGGCAGTGGGATTCCAGCCCAGCTTACGTCTTGCCAATGCCTCGTCCAGTCTCCATGCAGCCGGGGCTCCTGAGCTGGAATGAGGCTAGAGAAAGACAGAGCCAAAAAGACTTCACGGAGTGAATCTGGTATAACCAGATCCAACTGGGAGGGGGTTTAGCTATTGTAGTATAACAAAATAATAACATTCAGTAGCTTCAAATAATAAGCAATGATTCTTGCTTGTGAGTCTAGGCGTTGAGCTCACCTGGAGTCACTCAGGCCCCTGCACTCAGCTGGTGGCCCTGCAGGGGGCTGCTTATCTCGGGAGGATGGCCTCACATTTGTGAGTGCTGCTGGTGGTGGGCTGGGGCAATACAGGGTTGATGGGCCACTCATCTCTCATGGATAGAGAGGGGTAAGGAATTTAGGCTATTCTTGTAATCAATCTACCATAAGAGGAAAATGGCAGCTATTAAGCACTAGAAGCTCGTTGACCTAGCCCTCTCTTGGGGTGAGATTTCCTGGTGGTAGGGAAGCACTTTCATTCTAGGTCACTCTGGCATCATACACACTGTGCAAGTATGACTTCACTCCTTCTCTGGGACTCCTGAGCGGCTAAGGGTGGAGCAGACACCATCTCCTGGAAGCCTTGAAGCTGAAGCACCATCAGATCTCTCCTGCCTCTGAGATTGGCCTGGGCCAGGAGAAAAGCCCAGCAAAGCAGGCGTTGTTGCAGGGAGGACCCTCCTTTGCAAAAAGGGAACAAGAGGTAGCGTTAGCACCATCTACTCTAGTTCCTGCTAGAATCACCCATCCTTAAACTGAAGGAGCATTATGAAAGCTCCTTCACAGTGGAAACGCAAAATAACAATGCTGGGAAGAAAGACCCTTAACTTCAGCATATTAGGAATATTAAGAGCATGTTTTTCAAAATATTTCATGGCTTTACAATGAAGCCTAATGCTGGTATGGATTCAAAATCCACTTCACCCTGACTCACTGACTGACCTCCCTCAGCTAGACACAGGGATCATGATGGAATCTAACTCAGAGTTTTTGAGTTCAAGAGTACCTTGCACACAGTATGTGGTCAATAATAATAATAAAATGTTCACCCTTGCTCTTAAGGTATCCGTCAAGAGAAAGGAACTCATTAGCTGAGTACTTACTCTATAATGTCTAATTTTCCCAACAGCCCTGTGAGATAGGAATTGCTATCCCTATTCGCATAAATGGAAGCTGAGGCTCGGAGAAGACCAGTGGCTGGCCCAAGTTCACAGGCAGGTGAAGGCTTTAAATCAGGTCTCATGGGCCTAAGGAGTCTCCAGAACTGCACAGGCCTCCTGGAATCAGTCTTTCTAAAGGGCTTCTGCTCACCCAATACCTGAGGAGTAGAATGTTCACAAGCCATCACCATGTGCTTATGGAGGGTATTTCATCTACTGCTCACTCAGCTCTGTAGCTTTTGTGTCTTGTCTGGAGAATCAATATTACTTTCTGAGAAGCTACAGCTATTGTTAGCAATATTTTTGTTGCTGGATGCCATTGAGTCAGTTCCAACTCATAGTGACCCTATAGGACAGAGTAGGGTTTCCAAGGAGCTGCTGGTGGATTCGAACTGCTGACCTTTTGGTTAGCAGGCAAGCTGTTAACCGCTACACCACCAGGGCTCCAACTGTTAGCAATAGGACCTCTGTTATTAGGGCTAGAACACTGGAGGAATCCCTTCATCCTAACCAAATCCTAATCAAACTCTGCTCTAACCCGTAAGCTCTGCTTCTTTCTCCATGAGATGAGAACTTTCCTTTCTCAGTCTTTCTGTTCACACCATCATATTCCCTCAGATCTTAAAGATACCTTGGCAGTTACCTAGTCCCCTTCTGTCATGGATTGAATTATGTCCCCCCAAAATATCTGTAAACTTGGCTGGGTCATGATTCTCAATATTGTATAATTGTGTACCATTTTGTAATCTGATGTGATTTCCTTATGTATTATAAATTCAGTTGCTATGATCTAATAAGATGGATTAGCGGCAGTTATACGGATGAGTTATACAAGATTGGATAGTGTCTTAAGCCAATCTCTCTTGAGATATAAAAGAGAGAAGCAGAGACACATGGGAACATCATACCACCAAGAAAGCAGTGCTGGGAGCAGAGTGCATCCTTTGGACCTGAGGTTCCTGTGCTGAGATGCTCCCAGACCAAGGGAAGACTGAGGCATCACGTGGACCTTCCTCCAGAGCCAACAGAGAAAGCCTTCCCCTGGAGCTGATGCCCTGACTTTGGACTTGTAGCCTACTGGACTGTGAGAGAATAAACTTCTCTTTGTTAAAGTCATCCACTTGTGGTTATTTCTGTTATAGCAGCACTAGATGACTAAGATACCTTCCCTCATTGTCCAAAAGAGAAAACTGAGCCAGAGAGGAGAAATAACTTGGGCTGGATGGAGCTTGGGATGTTAGGATGGGGCCTAACATTTGGAGAACCAGGTTTTTAATACCTACCATTTTTCAGGACTGTCCAAAGGACGATCCAAAGAGATTTGCATATATTGTCTTCTTTAATCCCCTCAACAATCCTTGGTGTTCATTTACCCATTTTAAAGAAGAGGAAGCAGAAGAGTGGAGACATTAACTCATTTTCCCGAGTCAAACCCCTTGGTAGTGGCAGAGCTGGAATTGGAGGCCAAGTGTTGACTACAGACGCTGATTCAAGAAGGTAATTGAAGCACAGACACATACAACCCAATATTAAGGAATTTTATTTCATGTGTAGAAAAAAAACACTCCAACCAGGACCAGATTAAGGCATGTGAGGGCCCTAAACACAGATAATCTATGGTGCCCCCTCCTCTGCTTACTCACATATTCAAAAGGGGTATGTGGGTTATACATATACATGTATATATACGTGTGTGTATGTGTGTCTTAACTATCTGTGATGTCACTTCTTTTTAAATGTGAATATAATATTAGCAATTGACCGCAAAAGTGCTGCATGCCGTTCTAGCAGAATGAGATGAACTGCATTATAAAATTTTTAGTGGATGCGGGTTACTAAGATTTTTACTATATACTACATTTTCTACAAAAAGAATATTCCACATATTCTACAACAAAGAAAATGAATCAGTGAACTTAGTTCTCAAAATGGATCAGAGACCTGTTATCTATTAACACACACCACCCTTGCCCACGGGAGGGGACCATAGGAAGCAGATGTCCAGAAGGTGTTGAAGTGGTAAGGCCTCATAGCTTAAACAACCTCTCGCGTGGGCGCCCTCGTGACCGTGCATGAACTTTATTTCCGGCCAGCACGCTCTAACGCGCTGGAGCGGGTCTCAGTGTCATTTAGTGCCCTGCCACTTCCTTTCCACTGCAGCACTCACTTTTCCTTGTGTGCTGTCTGCTCGGCATCTATGGGTCTTTCCTTTGGACAACTGGTGCCCCTGTTTTGTTGATGCCCTAAGCACGTGCTTACCTGGCTTATTGGGTACTCCATCTCTGACTCCAACCATTAGTAATTTCAGGAAGTGGTATTTCATGCTCCATTTGACTTCCTCTTGAAACTGTGAAGGCAGATGAGTCACAGTGACTCTGCCAGCTTCCTCTTTATGTGTGCTCTCAAGAGCATTCTCACTGTGGCAGTTTCTGTGTCAACCCCAGGCCCCCCTGGAGACTGGACATGGGCTCCTCTTAACTAGGAACTGGGCGATTGGTACAGATTACTTTAGCTGCAGCATCACCCTTTTTTTCTGAAGAAAGAGGTGTCCTCTGACCTGGACAACCCAGGGGCCTAGTGGCTCTCTGTCTTTTGATCCACATGGTTGGGTTTGGGGCAGAAGTGACTCTTTCTCCAAAACAACTCCCAGTCCCACCATCCAACCATGGTCCTACATGGCCCAATCATCTAGGCCCCTGGAGACACAAAACTGTACAAGGTTTGAAGTTTTTTCTCAAGGAGCGTTACTCACAGAGCTCGAATCAAAACTGCTACCATGCAGCCTTTTCTCAAATTGCCACTTTGTTAGCTGCCATCGAGTCAGTCCCCAACTCATGAAGACCCCAGGCACAATGGGATGAAACGCTGCCCAGTCCTGCACCATCCCCATGATTGGTTGCAAAACAGACCATTGTGATACATAGGATTTTCATTGTCTGGTTTTTAGAAGTAGATCACCAGCTCTTTCCTCCTCGTCTGTCTTAGTCTGGAAGCTCTGTTGAAACCTGTTTGGCATCATAGCAATACACAAGCCTCCACTCACAGATGGGTGGTGGCTACACATGAGGTACATTGGCCAGGAATCGAACACAAGTCTCCCAGATGGAAGATGAGAATTCTACCACTGAACCACCATTGCCCCTGTCATTGCCACTTAGAAACTTCCAGACTGTTCTGTCCAGTGCTGGATGACCAGATGGTGGCAGCAGAGAGCAGCAGGCAGCTCTGAGGCCCACCGAGCACAGAGGTGGTCAGTGTCATCCACACAGGCAGGCTAGTTGAAGGGAGGAAGGAGATGCAGGGCTGGTGGAAGGACCAGACAGGACAGATCAGAGGTGACCAGACAGGATGGTCACAGAGGTGACCAGACTAGGTCAGTGGGCTGGTGATCCCTGGCACGGCCACAGAGACACATTTGTGCATAGCTCCCCCGGGACCAGTAGCTGTCGTTGTTTTAAAGAGGAGGCTGCGGTGTTGACCAAAGTGAATGGCAATGAGAATAAACAATGAGTATGGGGAAGGGCAGGGAGATGGGGCCACTCACTGGATGATAAGGAGTCCACCCACCCCCATCAGCACAACTCCCACCATCAGGAAGCAGCAGATGGCACCATGTGAGTGGGACTCAGGCACAGCAGGTCTAGAGTGTTTAGGGGGTCACCCTGTGTGTCTCTGACAGCGCTGTGTGTGAGGGCCAGCCTGTGGGTATGTGACAATCTGTATATACAAGTTCACAGATGGACAGTGAATCCAAGTTCACGTGGGGGTGTAAGCCTGTTTCTGAACCTATGTGGTCATGTGCCTGAGTGTGTGCGTATGTGTGGGGGGCATGCGTGCCGTGAGCTTTAGCCACCTCCTCCGTCCGCCTCACCTCTCTCACTAGTTTATACAGTGTCTTAAAAACAGCAGCCCTGTTTCTCTGGTTTTCTGTTTAACAACCAGCATAAAGGAAGCCACTGAGGAATGGAGTTTTAATTCTTGTGGAATCAGATTTCTGGATTCACGGAGGTTGAGGTGAGCCACCCAGGATACCACCCTGAAATGATCTTTGAACCTTGAGCCTTGAGAAAGCTGGTTTTCTAAAAGTCACCTTTAAGTCAAACAATAACCTAGATTAATTAGCAAACAATGTTTTGCCTTGGGCATTGTGCTCTTGTAAAAGAATTATCTATGTGCAGTTTTGACAACAGAAGCCCCAAAGGTCAGAACAGAGCTATGTTTTAGGGTAAATCATTAATTATTTTAATCATTCTTGAAGACATTGCTATGTGGAATCCTTCGTGACCACAACTTGTTTGATTAGATGTGTTTGGACCTTTTCCTATGGCAATGTGTAATTACTAACAATGAGCTGGAGTATAAGAATCTGTAAAAGATTTTTCTTCTTTGGAACATTTTTTACTCTCTAGTCGAAAAGTTACCTGATTTGCAAATCATATATTAAATAAACCAATCAACTTCTGTCATTGGCTTAATATGATTTTTGTTTTAACAGAAACATGGCATCAAAAGTGCTACCTGGAAGGCATCTTCCCACGTCCCCAAATCCTTGGAGGGAATCAAGAACTAGGCCCATAGAGCATTATTTTTTGCTCTCTGCTTCTCTCCAGTCTCTTCGGGGCCTTGGTAAAAACTCTCAGGTCTTGAGCTTTGCGTTTTGTGTCACAGCTCGGCTCCTTAACTGAAACTGGTTTGAAGTTGCAAGGGACTTGGTCTCTAGCCGGCAGAATGAACTAGGTTCATAAGAATTGAAACTAGGTTTCATATGATGTCACAGAGGAATCTTAGAGCCTTTTTAAGCTGCAGAAATCAGTAGGCATGAGTCCGGCTCTAAACAGCCCCTAGGGCACTAGCCACCAACAGAGACACTCACGTGAGGATGAGCTGGACATGAGACGGGCACAGCAGCATTACTCTGCCAGGCAGCCACGAAAAAAGCTCTCGTGCAATGAAGGAACACTGTAAAATAAAACACGGACCAAACCCTGCAGCAGTCTCCCCATTAGGAATTTTATTTGGCTCTGGGACACCGAAGTTTCACCTTAAGGAAATAGGATCCTTGATATCTAAGAAAAAGGAGCTTGGAACTCGGTTTGGGGTTCATATTCAAAGTACTATAAGCCACATAGTTGTTTCTGAAAAATGGGCTCAATATACTAGAGGTAATTTGGAATTTCAGTGTCCACTTTGGGGAACTGGATTTCCATATGCTCTTTTTTTTTGCAAATTTATAATTTTTTTATTGTTTTAATTAAATGAAGTTAATCTCCCATACAAAAAATTTGCATACATCGTTATAAGACCCTAATTGCTCACCCCATTCTGCGATAGCACACTCCTCCTTTCCACCCCTGATTCCCCATGACCATTCAACCCACTCATAACTCTCTCTGCCTTCCCATCTCACCTCTGGACAGAAGCTGCCCCTTTGGTCTCTTGTATCTACTTAAGAGGCACACTCTTCATGAGTATCACTTTATGTCCCACAGTCCAGTCCAATCCCTGTCTGAAGAGTTGACCTCAGAAATTGTTTTAGTTTTGGGCTGATAGAGAGTCCAGGGGCCGTGCCTTCCAGGGTGCCTCCAGTCTCAGTTAGACCATTAAGTCTGATCTTTTTAGTAGAATTTGAGTTCTGCACCCCATCCTTCTACTGCTCCATCAGGGACCCTCTGTTGTGTTCCCTGTCAGGACATACATTGGTGGTTGCCAGGCACCATCTAGTTCTTCTGGTCTCAGGCTGATGAAGTCTCTGGTTTATGTGGTCCATTCTGTCTCTTGGGCTAATACTTTCCTTGTGTTTTTGGTGTTCTTTGTTCTCCTTTACTCCAAGTGATTGGGACCAATTGATGCATCTTAGATGGCCGCTTGCAAGCTTTTAAGACCCCAGATGCCACTCACCAAAGTAGGATGCAGAACATTTTCTTAATAAGCTTTGTTATGCCAGTTGACCTAGATGTCCCCTGAAAGCATGGTCCCCAGACCCCCCATCCTTGCTACTCTGTCTCTCAAAGTATCTGGTTGTATTCAGGAAACTTCTTAGCTTTGGTTTAGTCCAGTTGTGGTGACTTCCCCTGTAGTGTGTGCTGTCCTTCCCTTCACCTAAGATGATTCTTATCTAATATCTACTTAGTGAATAACCCTCACCCTCCGTCCCCACCCCCGTAACCATCAAAGAATGTTTTCTTCTGTGTTTAAACCTTTTCTTGAGTTCTTATAATAGTGGTCTTATACAGTATCTGTCCTTCTGTGACTGACTAAATTCACTCAGCATAATAAGTTCCAGCTTCCACCATGTTATACGATGTTTCACAGCTTCATTGTTGTTCTTTATCATTGTGTAATATTCCATTGTGTGGATATACCATAATTTGTTTATCCATTCGTCCATTGATGGACACCTAGGTTGCTTCCATCTTTTTGCTATTGTGGACAGTGTTGCAATGAACATGGGTGTGCATATATCTATTCGTGTGACGGCTCTTATTTCTCTAGGATATATTCCAAGGAGCGGGATAGCTGGATCGTATGGTACTTCTATTTCTAGCTTTTTAAGGAAGTGCCAAATCGATTTCCAAAGTGGCTGTACCATTTTACATTCCCACCAACAGTGTAGAAGTGTTCCAGTCTCTCCACAACCCCTCCAGCATTTATTATTTTGTGTTTTTTGGATTAATGCTAGCCTTATTGGGGTGAGATGATATCTCATTGTAGTTTTGATCTGCGTTTCTCCAATGGCTAATGATCGTGAGCATTTCTTCATGTGTCCGTTAGCCACCTGAATATCTTCTTTGGTGAAGTGCCTGTTCGTATCCGTTGCCCATTTTTTAATCGGTTATTTGTCTTTTTGTTGTTGAGGTTTTTGCAGTATCTTGTAGATTTTAGAGATTAGATGCTGATTGGATTTGTCGTAGCCAAAATTTTTTTCCCAGTCTGTAGGTTGTCTTTTTACTCTCTTGGTGAAGTCTTTTGATGAGCTTTTTAGGAGCTCCCATTTATCTAGTCTCTCTTCTGGTGCTTGTGCATTGTTACTTATGGTTTGTATTGTGTTTATGCCATGTATTAGGCCTCCTAGCGTTGTCCCTATTTTTTCTTCTGTGATCTTTATCATTTTCAATTTTATATTTAAGTCTTTGATCCATTTTGAGTTAGTTTTTGTGCATGGTGTAAGGTTTGGGTCTTGTTTCAGTTTTTGCATATAGATATCCAGTTATGCCAGCACCATTTGTTAAAGAGACTGTCTTTTCCTCAATTAATGGACTTTGGTCCTTTGTCAAATATTAGCTGCTCATAGGTGGATGAGCTTATATCTGGATTCTCAACTCTGTTCCATTGGTCTATGTATCTGTCATTGTACCAGTACCAGGCTGTTTGACTACCATGGCAGTATAATAGGTCCTAAAATCAGGTAGTGTAAGGCCTCCCACTTTTTTATTCTTGTTGAGTAATGCTTTATTTATTCGGGGCCTCTTCCCTTTCCATATTAAGTTGGTGATTAGTTTCTCCATCTCATTAAAAAATGTTGGTGGAATTTGGATAAGGATTGCATTGTATCTGTACATTGCTTTGGGTAGAATTGACATTTTCACTGTGTTGAGTCTACCTATCCATAAGCAAGGTGTATTTTTCCACTTATGCAGGTCTCTTTTAGTTTCTTGCAGTAGTGTCTTGTAGTTTTCTCTGTAAACATCTTTTACATCTCTGGTTAGATTTATTCCTAAGTATTTTATCTTCTTGGGGGCTATTGTAAATGGTATTGATTTGGTGATTTCCTCTTCAAGGTTCTCTTTGTTGGTGTAAAGGAATTCCATTGATTTTTGTGTGTTTATCTCGTATCCTGAAACTTTGCTGAAATCTTCTATTAGTTCCAGTAGTTTTCTTGTGGATTCTTTGGGGTTTTCTGTGTATAAGATCATATCATCTGCAAATAGAGATACTTTGACTTCTTTCCTACCTGTTTGGATGCCCTTTATTTCCTTTTCTAGCCTAATTGCCCTGGCTATGACTCCAGCACAGTGTTGAATAATTGTAGTGATAGAGAGCATCCTTGTCTGGTTCCTGTTCTCAAGGGGAATGTTTTCAAAGTCTCTCCATTTAGGATGATGTTGGCTGTTGGTTTTGTATAAATGCCCTTAATTATATTGAGGAATTTCCCTTCTACTCCTATTTTATTGAGAGTTTTTATGATGAATGTGTGTTGGACTGTGTCAAATGCCTTTTCTGCATTGATTGATAAGATCATGTGGTTCTTGTCTTTTGTTTTATTTATGTGATGGATTACACTGATTGTTTTTCTAATGTTGAACCATCCCTGCATACCTGGTATAAATCCCACTTGGTCATGGTGGATTTTTTTTTGATATGTTGCTGAATTCTATTGGCTAAAATTTTGTTGAGGATTTTTGCGTCAATGTTCATGAGGAATATGGGTCTGTAATTTCCTTTTTTTGTAGTGTCTTTACCTGGTTTTGGTATCAGGGTTATGCTGGCTTCATAAAATGAGTTTGGGAGTATTCCATACTTTTCTATGCTCTGAAATACCTTTAGTAGAAGTGGTGTTATCTCTTCTGTGAAAGTTTGGTAGAATTCTCCAGTGAAGCCATCTGGGCCAGGGTTTTTTTTTTTTGTTGGGAGTTTTTTAATAACTTTTCAATCTCTTCTTCTGTTAAGGGTTTATTTAGTTGTTCTACCTCTGTTTGTGTCAATTTAGATAGGTAGTGAGTTTCTAGAAATTTGTCCATTTCCTCTAGGTTTTTAAATTTGTCAAAGTATAATTTTTCATAGTAATCTGTTATGATTCTTTTAATTTCAGTTGGGTCTGTTGAGATATCACCCGTCTCGTTTCTTATACAGGTTATCTGCTTCCTCTCCAGTTTTTCTTTTGTCAGTTTTTGTCATTTTGTTGATCTTTTCAAAGAACCACATTTCAGTCTCGTTAGCTCTTTCAATTGTTTTTCTATTTTCTATTTCATTTAATTCTGCTCTAATTCTTATTATTTCCTTCCTTCTGGTGCCTGTGGGCTTCTTTTGCTGCTCTCTTTCTACTTGTTCCAGTTGTAGGGTTAATGCTTTGATTATGACCCTTTCTTCTTTTTGGATGTGTGCATTTATTGCTGTAAACTGACCTCTGAGCACTGCTTTTGCTGTGTCCCAAACGTTCTAGTAGGATATGTTTTCATTCTCGTTTGATTCTATGGATTTCTTTATTCCATCCTTAATTTCTTCTATAACCCAGTAGTTTTTGAGCAAGGTATTGGTCAGTTTCCATGTGTTTGATTTTTTTCCTTGCTTTTTGTGTTGTTGATTTCCACTTTTATGGCTTTATGGTCAGAAAAGATGCTTTGTAATATTTCGACGTTTTGGATTTTGTTAAGGCTTGTTTATGGCCTAATATGTGGTCTATTCTGGAGAATGTTCCATTTGTGTTGGAAAAGAATGTATACTTGGCTGCTGTTGGGTGCAGTGTTCGGTATATGTCTATAAGATCAAGTTGGTTGGTTGTAGCATTTACCTCTTCCGTGTCCTTGTTGAGCTTCTTTCTGGATGTTCTGTCCCTCACCGAAAGTGGCATGTTGAAGTCTCCTGCTACTATTCTGGAGCTGTCTGTCTCTCTCTTCAGAGCTGTTAGAGTTTGTTTTATGTATTTTGGAGCCCTGTTGTTGGGTGCATAAGTATTTATTTAGTTATGTCCTCCTGGTGTATTGACCCTTTAATCATTATATAGTGCCCCTCCTTATCCTTTGTGGCAGATTTTACTTTAAAGTCTATTTTGTCAGAGATTAATATAGCCACTCCTGCTCTTTTTTGAGTGTTGTTTGCTTGATTTTTTTTTTTCCATCCTTTGAGTTTTAGCCTGTTTGTGTCTTTAACTCTAAGGTGCGTCTCTTGTAGGCAGCATATAGATGGATCATGCTTTCTTGTCCAATCTGCCACTCTCTGTCTCTTTATTGGTGCATTAAGTCAGTTTACATTCAGCATAATTATTGATAGGTATGAGTTTAGTGCTGTCATCCTGATATCTCTTTCTGTGTGTTGTTCACAGTTTCTTTGCTCCCTTTAATTTTCTGCGCTGAGTCGTTTTTCTTTATGTATTTTTTTTCCATCTTTTTCATTGTTGTAGATTTTGTGTTTGCTGGATCTTTATCTTTTTCTACTTTTTTATTTTGATTTGTAGGATTGTTAGACTCCTTTGTGGTTACCTTAATATTTACCCCTATTTTTCTAAGTTTATACTGGTCTTTTATTACTTTATATCACCTTAACTTCCCCTCCATATGAAAAATCAATGTCTGCATTTTTTAAGTGCCTCTTTTTTGTTTTGATGTTGTCCTTTTTTACATATTTATATCTGTTTCCCTATTTTCAATGTTGTAGCTTTGATGTATTTTCGATTTCCCTGTTTGAGTCAATATCTGGTTGCTCTGTCCTGTGTTCTAGTCTTGGGTTGTTATCTGGTGTTATTGATTATCTAACTATAGGACTCCCTTCAGTATTTCTTGTAGTTTTGGTTAGGTTTTTGCAAATTCCCTGAACTTGTTTATCTGGAAATGCCCTAATTTCGCCATCATATTTGAGAGTCCATTTTGCTGGATATATAATTCATGGCTGGCAGTTATTTTCCTTCTAGGCTTTATATATGTCATCCCATTGCCTTCTTGCCTGCATGGTTTCTGCTGAGTAGTCCGAGCTTATTCTAATTGACTCTCCTTTGTAGATGACTTTTCTTTTATCCATAACTGCTCTTAAAATTCTCTCTTTATCTTTGGTTTTGGTAAGTTTGATAATAATATGTCTTGGTGACTTTCTTTTGGGATCTACCTTATGTGGGGTTCGATGAGCATCTTGGATAGGTATCTTCTCATCTTTCATGGTATCAGGGAAGTTTTCTGTTAACAAATCTTCAACAATTTTCTCTGTATTTTCTGTTCCCCCCCCCCACCCCGCCCCATTCTAGTAGTCCAATCACTCGTAGGTTATTTCTCTTGATAGAGTCCCACATGACTCTTAGAGTTTCTTCATTCTTTTTAATTCTTTTATCTGATTTTTCCTCAAATAAGCTGGCATCAAGAGCTTTATCTTCAGTGTCACTAATTCTAACTCCTACTGCCTGAATTCTACTCCTATGACTTTCTATTGAGTTGTCTAATTCTGAAATTTTATTGTTAATCTTCTGGATTTCTGATTGCTGTCTCTCTATGGATTCTTGCAGCCTATTAAATTTATCATTATGTTCTTGAATAACTTTTTTTAGTTCCCCTACTACTTTGTCTGTATGTTCCCTGGACGTTCTGCATTTTGTAGAATTTCCTTTCTAATTTCTAGGAGAGTTCTGCGTATTAATCTTTTGTATTCTGCCTCTGGTAATTCCAAGAAGTTCTCTTCCTTCAGAGAATTTATTGATTCTTTATTTTGGGAGCTTGCTGAAGCCATCATGGACTGCCTCTTTATGTGACTTTATATTGACTGTTGTCTCCGAGCCATCAATAAGTTATTATAATTTTATTTTATATTTGTTTAGTGAGTCATAGCTTCTTCTTTTGTTTTGTTTTGATATGCCCCAATAGGCTTCTCATGTGCCCTAGTTTGATTATTGACAACTTTGAAGCTCTAACATCCTGTCACCAGGTAGTTAGTTCTGTAACTAAGTATATGCCTACAGGAGTCCATTAAATTTTCCTACATGGGTTTAGCTCAGGTGACCAGGCTGTCAGTCTCCAACTGTGTGGTGCAGGCTCTCAACTACAGTCCTAGAGAGGCATGGGTGATTGGTGCAGGGACTGGACTCTGGCTGTGGTAGGGGATCACACATTGAGCCAGGCAGGGGGCTGATGGCTGCCCCTGAGAGTCTGAAAGGTAAGCATGTCCCTATTCTCTAGGGTGAGTAAGTAGGTGAGTTTTGCAGCCGGACTGTGAGCTCCCCACTCTGTTGGCTGTAAAGACTTGAGGGCACCACTTTTTCTTGGACTCCTGTAGCAGGTGACTAGGAGGTTTAGGTGCCGCCATCAGTCCTCAAGCCCCTGTTGTGGATCAATAAAAGTGCCTACTTAAGGGGCAGGGCTGTTTTGAGGGTCACAAATCTGCTGCTTCACAGCTGAAGCAGTTTGAGTTAAACTTCAGATGTTTGCCCTGTTGTCCTGTGGTAGTGCAGGCTAACGCTGTTGAGATGGGTCCCCACAAGTCTATACAGGGGTGTAAGGCACTCAGAGTCTGCAGACCCCTTATGCCTGTGCCTAGCAAAGGAGCTGTGCCAACCCTGTGTTCCTGGCTTAGGGGAGCCAGTAGCTTATTTTTTCCCTCTCCAAGGCCAGGAGAATGGGTCAGGGTGCCTTTTGGGATCTACTTCCGGCCCAGCAGACTCCTGGTGCAGAGCAGGGTGGGAGGAGGTAAAAGGGAGAGAGGTTTTTCCCAAATGGGCTTTTTATTTATTTTTTAATCCCCCTGAAAGGCCGCATGCGTGTACTTATCTTTAGCCACTTGGGAGCT
Source organism: Dugong dugon (assembly GCA_030035585.1). NCBI lineage: Eukaryota > Metazoa > Chordata > Mammalia > Sirenia > Dugongidae > Dugong > Dugong dugon. The sequence goes on from CM057475.1 coordinate 7,495,812, forward strand.
GCTTTTCACTGGTTTGGAGTGTCCAAGCAGAATCTCTGCTGCCGGATCTCTCTCAACGTGGTAACTGCTTTCCGAGTGCATGCACAGTTGTTTGCTTGTGTCACTGCAGACCCAGCATGCCTGAGGAGTTGCCAGCATGGCTGAAGAGTTTACGTCCTGCCACCGCCGCTCTGGTGCTGCTGGCTTCTTCTGAACCGTCTCCCTCTCCCCTCACCACTCAGTCAGATTCCTCAGCTTTGCCTTGTTCAGGGCTCCTAGATATTCATATATAATCAAATCACTTGTTTTTCCAGGTCTTTGTTGTAAGAGGGATATAGGAAGTGTCTAACTACACCACCATCTTGGCTCCACCTCCTGGATTTCCATATGCTCTTTCTTCTTCCACTTTGGGAAAATGAGTTCCCATTTGCGTTGTCTTTTCTTTCCCCTTTGGGGAATTTTTGTTTGGTGCTCAAGTTTCTATTTCACTTTCCACTTGCATTGTGTCAACGTCTTCTCAGTCTGGGTCCAATAAGGAAAGTCGGACTAGGTCTGACAAAGGCATCGGGTAGTTTTTAAAATGGGTTCAGTTGAGTCAAAAGGGTCTGGGATGCCTCTGTCTGAGGTTCTGGCATAAGTTTTAAAATTATGGATTGAACCTGTTTTTTTTTCTTTTTTTTTTTCTTTGTTGAAATGAGTCAACCTGGAGTTGCAGTAGACATTTTAGGAAACTGAGTTCCCTATTTGCTTTGTTTTGTATTGTGCTGTTTAAGAGTATTGTGCTATCTAAAATTGTTGATTGTTGTAAAATGGAAAACCATAGGGTAAAACACAGGCATCTTTCTGTTCTGTTTTTGTCTTGAGAACTTGAATTTAACCTAGAGAGAGTGTTCTGTCTGGGTTTTTTGCCCACTGTCATGTAGCATGGCCAAGGCTGACAGTCTGTCAGCTTTTCATGGGGTAGTTTTAATCCTCAGTTCTTTTTTCGTTCAAGAAAAACTGCTTCTTGTGCCTGTCTTATGATTTGATTTGGGCCTTTAGTAGCTACTTTGAAAACTCTTTTAATACAAAGTGGTTCATTTGAAAAGTGACTGAAAAAAAGGATGGATTGTTTATTTGGTCAGTATAAAAAGGCCTTAAAAAGACAAAAATTATTCTAACAATTGCTTCTCTAAAAGACTCTTAAAGCGTGCAGAAGGCAGGGTTATGAATATGTAATATTTTCCTACCTTTGGATGGCATTATCAAATTAGATTATAATATTCCTTCAAAGAGCTTTATTCTGATTTGTTTAGAGATAAATAAGTGCTTATATTAATTGAATCATCCTAAATGTACCCAAAATTAATGAAAGTGAATTCGTTCTGACAAAAGTTTTTATGTTTTGTGATATATAGGCTGGAAGATAATTTCCAATATCTTTAGGTAAACTTACTGATATTAAATTGGATTAATTAATGGATATTCATTATAATTTAAGCCTATGTATTTTAAATTTTTTTATATGCCACAGAGAGGATGTATATATATTTGGGTCTGCTAATGAATGTGTTCATTTTTTGCCACTTTAAAAGTTTGTACTGTAAGAGATACATGGTAAAGACAGCTTAAAAGGCTTATAAAAAAGAGAATTTTATTTAATGCTGTCAAAGTTTTTATCTGTCATGGCTAAAGTTTGATGGGTTAATTTATGAGGTTTTTAAGAGCTTCAGTATTAAAGAGTATATAGAAAATAGGTTTTTTTCTCTGTTAAAGTGACAATATTTTCTTTAATTACTGGATTGAAGGTTGTAGAAGGCTTGTGGAAAGCTGCAAAAGATTTGTTCCCACTTTGTAAGGGAAAAGTACTAGAAATCATAATATTTATTTAATGTGTTGTGAATTGCATGAAATGTGCTGTAAAATCAGAAGAAGTGCCTAATTTTCTTTGAGTTAAATATTTGCATAAGTGTCAGTTTCTCTTCTGTGCCTGATATTATACAACAAGGATATAATATTATCAGTTATAATTTCAGTTATTTTTAAATTGCTAACTCGGTCACAGCTTTATTTCTTTAATTTAAATCCAGCATCATCAAAGCCAGTAGTTCTGAGGAATTCACATCATTTACCTATGGAGTTTTATTAATATTTAGATGTTTAGAAACTTGATATTCTTGGTATATTCTTGATATATCCTAACTACATGCTATTATGTTTCAGAATTATTACATGTTATAGCTAAAATTCTTTGAAAATAAAATTAATCATTTATGTTTAGAGATATTTTGTCTAAAGTTTTTTAATTGACTTTATTTTGCTTTGTATTACTTTTGTAATTTTTTTTTAAAGTTTTTAGTAATAAGTTAATGACGGACTTTTTAAGTTTCGTTGTCTGCAGATAGCTTTTACTTTGAGACTCCTTGAGAGCACTTGACCAGAATATTTCATCAAGAATAGACTGTATCAGAAACTTACAGAAAGGACTGTGATAGATACTTTGAATGTGGATATTGCTAGACTGAATCAAGATTTTCAGAACTGTTGTGTAGAAGGTGACAGGTTCACTAGACTGGTGATTCAGAATCAAGTGGAACAGAAATTAATTACATAGGACTGAGTGGACTAAAAGCTTATTACAGGTTTTATGTGGGAAATATTATGTTTTGATGTTCTATTTTATGGATATAAGAAGCCACTTTCTCCTAATCTATCTAACTAATGGGTTTATTTCCTATCTGCAGACTGGACTGGTTCTTGTTACGCTACTCCTATGTGTCTATACATAATCAATTAACCAATTGGGAAAATAAGAAATATGAGAGGAACATAAAAATTAAGTCTAGAAAAGAAACTTTAAAAGGATTAAAACAAGAATTAGGCAATGAGAAAAACCCTTACCATTAGAAACACTTACAGAATACTCTGTAGCCAGCATACTATTTTTGTTGTCAGGTACTGAGTCAGTTCTGACTTATAGGAAGCCTATGTACAACAGAACAAAACACTGCCTGGTCCTGCACCATCCTCACAATCGTTGCTATGTTTGAACCTACTGTTGCAGCCACTGTGTCAATCCATCTCATTAATAATAACTCAGTTTTAAAGGTTATCTATAACTACTAAAATAGCTGATTCTTGCATTAAAAGGAAGATAATCAGACTTTAAAAGGTTTCAGATATTGTAAACTTCAAACTAGAAATTTTCATTGATAAATTAAGCTATGAAGACCATAACTAGAAAAGTATATGAAGTTCGAACTATGACTTTATAAAATAGACTAGCATTAAATTTCCTGTTAGTCTCCAAGGAGGAGTTTATGCCTTAATAAGTAACTGTTGCTATATCTATATTAATAATGTATGATCTGAGGTTTTCCATGGGGTAGTTGCTGCTGAGGCACATGAAAAGCAGTTACTGATGCTGCTTATGTATAAATTTGTTTCCTTGCTTCAAAGACCTAGGGTCATGGTTTCGTGGGTCATTTCAGACAATTGGCCTATTATTGTTCTTAATGTTTCTGTTCCCCCTCCTAGTTCATTATGTAGTGTGTGGGGTCTTTTGTTGAGAATATACACAGCAAAACATACACCAATTCAACCGTTTCTACCAGGGCTTCGAAGCCGTTCAGTTATGGTCGACAAAGCAAAACCAGAACAGACCTGAATTTTTACAATTTGGGTGATCCAGAACAATCACACGAATGGGGAAAATTATGGGTTGAAACTCATAATCTTTGGGAGATTTGGAAGAGGCATAGTCAGCCCTTTCAAGAGCCTGATGAATGAGATTAGATTATTGGCAGGACTGTGGAAAGTGACACACATTCAAAGCGGCATGGTTAGCCGCCGTCTTTGAGTGGGGCACTGCTGTTTCCAACTCTGCTCAAAATCCGATGGGCAAGAGATTTGGTTGCTATGCAACAGGTACACTGCCCTTGTTTTCTAGGAGTGTGATTAGATTTCTAGAGAGCTTTGATCTGTAATTTTTCCAGTTCCAGTTATCGTTCTGGTTCAGCCAAATTTAAAAAATTTGAGTTTGTTTAAATTTCACTTCCTGGGTCATGACCAAACCAGGAAGAACCGGTTCGAAGTCCGGGTTTCTACATGTTCAATTCAGTGACATTAATAACATTCTTCGAGTTGTGCAACCATTCTTACCTCCTTTTCTGAGTTGTTCCCCTCCATTAACAATAAACTTACTGCCCCCTAGGGTTCCTATCTAATCTTTTGAGTTGTTATTGCCACTTGGATCCCATAGATAGTTCTTAAAAGAGCATATTGCTCAAGGCAGGCATTTTTTACTAGTTAATCTAAATATTGTTTGATTTTATGAAAACTGCAGGGGGTATTTTTGTTTAAGTTTTAAAGATTATTTCATGGCAATAGTTTCATAGTTTCATCCAGCCTCTATGGCTGCATAAGTTTGGAATCCATGAATATTTGCAGTTCTGGTCTTTGTTTTCTCCCTTTTGATCAGGATTCTTCTACAGAAAGTGTCTGGGGTCTTAAAAGCTTACCAGCAACCATCCAAGGTGTAACAGTTGGTCTGTATTCATCTAGAGAAGCAGAGTAAAAAGAGAGCCAGGAGAAGGAGGAACTAGACTGTATGTCTGATTGCCTTCATTAACACCACATACTGACATTTCATGGAGGGCAGAATAGGCACTAAGCATTATGCTACGTGCTTTAAATTCTTGATTTTATTTAATTTCCTTAACAACCCTGTTGCTGTTGTTAGCTGCTGTCAAGTCAGCCTCCAACTCATGACAACCCGTGCATAATGGAACAAAACACTGCCTGATCCTGCACCATCCCCATGATTGGTCTTGGCACTCTTGGAAAAAATCAGTTGATGTGTAGTTTTATTTCTGGACTCACGATTCTGTTCTGTTGATCTATATATCTATACTTATGCCAGTACCACACTGTTTTGATTACTGTAGTTTAAGTTTAAAAATCGGGAAGTGTGAGTTCTCCAACTTTGTTCTTCCTTTTCAAGATTGTTTTTGCTATTCAGGGTTCCTTGCAATTCCATATGAGTTTCAGGATCAACTTGACCATTTTTGCAAAAAAAGAAAAAGGCAGTTGAAATTTTGATAGTGATTACATTCAATCTGTAGATACAAACTTGAGAGTGTTGCCATCTTAACAATATTAAGTCTTCAATCCATGAACACAAACTATCTTTCCATTTATACAGGTCTTTAATTTCTTTCAACAATGGTTTGTAGTTTTCAGTGTACAAGTCTTGTACTTCCTTAAATTTGTTTCTAAGTTTTTCATTCTTTTTGATGCAATTGTAAATGGGATTGTTTTCTTAATTTCATTTTTGGATTGTTCACTGGTAGTGTATAGAAATACAGCTTTTTTCTGGATATTGATCCTGTATCCTGCAACCTTGATGAACTCCTTTATTAGTTCTAACAGATTTTTAATGGATTCCTTGGGATTTCCTATATACAAGATTACATCATCTGTGAATAGAGATAGTTTTACTTCTTCCTTACCAATTTGGGTGCCTTTTATTTCACTTTCTTGCCAAATTGCTCTGGTAAGGACCTCTGGTACAATATTGAACAGAAGTGACAAGAGAAAACATCCTTGTCTTGTGCTGATCTTAGGGGAAAGCATACAGTCTTTTATCATTAAGTATAATGTTTTAAATATATTAAGTATAATGTTTCATTGTGAAAAGTTGTTGGATTTTGTTACATGCTTTTTCTTCATCAGTTAAGATGATCATACAGTTTTTTCTTTCATGTTATTAATATGTTGTCACATTGATTGATTTTCATATACTGAACCACTCTTGCATTCCTGAAATAAATCCCATTTGGTTATGGTGTATAAGTCTTTCATATGCAGCTAGATTTAATTTGCTAGTATTTTGTTGAGGATTTTTGTGTCTATATTCAAAAGGGATACACTGGTCTGTAACTGTCTTTTCTTATGATGTCTTTGTCTGGCTTTAGTATCAGGGCAATACTGGTCTCATAGAATGAGGTAGGAAGTGTTTTCTTATATTTTTTTGGGAGAGTTTGAGAAGGGTTGGTGTTAATTCTGCTTCATACATTTGGTAGAATTCACCAGTGAAGCCATCTGGTTCTGGTTTTTTTGTGGAAAGTTTTTGTTTACTGATTCAATCTCTTTACTAGTTATAGCTCTATTCACATTTTCTATGTCTTCTCCAGTCAGTTTCAGTTGTTTGTATGTTTCCAGAATTTCTGCTTTTCATCTAGGTTACCAAATCTGTGGTCATACAATTGTTTATAGTATTCTTTTAAAATTATTTTTATTTCTGTAAGGTCAGTAGAAATGTCCCTGATTTTGTTATTGATTTCAGTAATTTGAGTCTTCTTTTTTATTTCTTGGTCATTCTAGTTAAAGGTTTGTCAATTTTGTTGATCTTTTTAAAGAGCCAATTTTTGTTTTAGTTGTTTCTCTCCATTGTTTTTATATTCTCTATTTCATTTATCTCTGCTCTAGTCTTTATTATGTCCTTCCTTCTACTTGCTTGGAGTTTAGTTTGTTCTTTTTCTAGTTTTGTAACATGGAAGATTAGGTTAATGAGTTGAGATCTTTCTTCTTTTTTAATGTAGGCATTTACAGCCATAAATTTCCCTTTAAGCACTACTCTCACTGCATCTCAAGTTTTGGCATGTTGTATTTTTTCTTTTATTTATCACAAAGTATTTCCTAATTTCCCTTGTGATTTCTCCTTTGCTCAGTGATTATTTAGGAGTATGCTGTTTAATTTCCTCCTATTTGTGAATGTTTAGTTTTGTGGGTTTTTTTTTCTCTTTTACTGATTTCTGATTTCATTTCATTGTGGTCAGAGAACATGCTTTGTGTGATTTTAATCTTTTAAAATTTATTGAGACTTGCTTTGTGGCCTAACATATGCTGTCTCCTGGACAATATTCCATGTGTACTTAAGAAGAATGTATATCCTGCTATTGTAGGGCAGAGAGTACTATAGATGTCTTTAGGTCTAGTTGGTTTACAGTGCTGTTCAAATCTTATATTTTCTTGATGATTTTCTGTCTAGTTGTTTTATCCATTATTGAAAGTGGGGTACTGCAGTCTGCAACTCTTATTATTGAATGGTCTATTTCTGCTTTCAATTCTGTCCGTTTTTACTTCCTTTGGGCTGTATTGTTAGATGTATATATGCTTATAGTTGTTGTATTTTCTTGATGGGTTGACCCTTTTATCATTATATAATGCCCTTTTTGGTGTCTCATAACAATTGTCTTACTGTCTATTTTGTTAGTTGTTAGTATAGCTACTCCAGCTCTTTGGGTTACTGTTTACAGGGAGTGTCTTTTTCCATCTTTTCACTTTCAGCCGAGTTATGTCTTTGAATCTAAGATATGCCTTTTGTAGACAGCATGTAGTTGGATCAGTTGTGTGTGTGTGTGTGTGAAAATATACAGAGTCGTACACCATTTCAGCAATTTCTACACGTACAACTCATTGACATTAATTACATTCTTCAAGTTGTGCGCATTCTTACCATCCTTCTCTGAATTGTTTCACCGCCATTGACTTAGACTCACTGCTCTCAAGCTTCTCCTAACTTTTCTAATTGCTATTGTCAATTTGATCTCATGTAGATAATTTTTTACAAGAACACAACGCTCAAGGTAGACATGCTTATTAATTAAGATAAACTATTTTTTGGTTCAGAGAAGACGTCAGGGGATAGTTCTGATTTAACATTTAAAGTTTAAAGATTATCTCAGGGTGATAGATTCGAGGGTTTATCTAGCCTCAATGGCTCCAGAAACTCTGGCTTCCATTAAGAATATGAAATTCTGTTCTTCATTCTTCCTCTTTTTGATCAGGATTCTTCTATAGAGTCTTTGATCAAAATGATCATAATGGTATCCAGGCACTACCCAGTTCTTCTGGTCTCTTTTTTATTCACAGAGGTAACCAGACATGCAGTTTGTTTCCTCCTCCAATTCCTGACTCTCGTTTTTCCTCTATTGCTCCAAGTGAATGGAGACCTATTGTTGTACTTTCATGGCTGAAGACCCCAGGAATTACCTTATGAACTAAGAGGTAGAACAGAAGTAGTGAGAAACAATATTAGGCCAATTGATTGGGATGCCCCTCAAAACTATGACCCTAAACCTCCAAACCCAGAAAACAAATTCTGTGAGGTGTTCAGTTGTATCTAACCGACCTCAACAGCTGCTCTCTCTCTCTGTCTTTTTTGTAAATATATAACTATATATCACATTTGCCAATTTGACTTTTTTTAAGTGTACCACCTAGTGATACCAATTACAGTACTCAGTTGTGCAACTATTATCCTTAATCAATGCCAAGTTTCCCATCACCACAAACAAAAGCTCACTACTTCTCAAACAGTGTTTTCCCTTTCCCCCTCCCTCCTACCTGTGGTATTCCCTAACTTTGGTCTCCATGTATTTGCCTAGTCTCGTCATTTTATATAAGTGAGATTATACAATATTTGTTCTTTTGCAGTTGGCCTATTTCACTCAGCATAAAGTATCCAAGGTTCATCCATGCTGTAACATGTATCAAGACTTCATTTCTCTTTCTGGCTGGATCATGTTTTTTTTTAATCAGTTCTTCCCATTTCTGACTTTTGATTGGACAGTTTAATTGATTTACATATAATGTAATTACTGATGAAGAAGGACTGAATTCTGCTATTTTGCTTTGTCTTTCATGTATGTCATATGTCTGTTTTGTTTCCCAGTTCCTCCATTACTGATTTATTTTGTGTTAAATAGACATTTTTTTAGTATGCCCTTTAATTTATCTTACTATATTTTTTTGAGTTATTTTCTTGGTGGCTGTGCTGCCCTAAGGATTACAGTTAACATCTTAATTTATAATAATTTAGTTCAGATTAATATCAACGTAATTTCAGTAGTCTACAAAAACTTTGTTTTTATGGAGAGATGGACTTTTGGAGTTTCTTACTCCACCATTTTCACTAACATCATTCCTCAGCTACTTATTTTAAAAGATATGAGTTTTCTATATTTTATTAAGCATTTAATTTTTTTTTCCCTGAGGGAAATTTGGGGGATATGTAGTCCATAATATTGCTGGAATTAAAAATCACCAATCATTTTTCGGTACACTCTAATTTGGCATCCTATTTCACCCTGCAGTGAATCTGCTCTTAAGTTACAAACAAGTCTCATTTGCCAAATCCAGTGAACATTGTTTTCTTCTCAACTTTCTAAACTTCTTAGCATAACTCAACAGAGTGAAAATGCTAACTTGTCTTGGCTGCTGTGATATTACATTTCCCCAGGTTTTCTTCCACCTCTCTGCCCTCATTTTATTAGCTCTCTAGAGAAAATCTTCCTCCTCCCCCTTTTCTTTCTCCTTTTCCTCTTCCTCACTATCCCTAGATGCTGGAGAGTCTCAGGGTTTGGTCCTGCCCTCTTTTTCTACATTCTCCATAGTATAGTAGTCTATCACAGTTATATCTTCAGCCCAAGACTCTTCTCTGAACAATATAGTCTTACATTCAACTCTGTTCTCACCATCGCACTACAAAGTCCATGATACCATGAGATCTGGTCTGGGTTTAAGGACCAGCAATGCTGTTAGTTTGGATTTGACTTAAATTGCCTCCACTTTGGCCCTACCAATGATCCAGAAAAATCAGAAAAGCAACTAATACAGTGAATGGGTGTAGTCTATGCAGAATTCTGCTTGGTTTGAGGAGTTCAGAGCTAGGGTTCATTGTATTTACTATTTTCCTACTAGAGTATAAAGATCCATGATTGCCTATTTTGTTCACAGGGTCAGATGAGCACTGAGAAGGGGTAATAGAATTTGGCCAGTAGATGCTCATTGGAAACCTTCAAGAGAATGGTTTCAATAACGTAACAATGGTAGTGGGCAAAGAGACTGTATCATGACAATGAGTATAAACTGCTACATTGAGAAGCCTGCTTGTGAAGGGTATGGGAGCCTTAAGAGAAGGGTGGATTCATCAAGGATAGGCTAAAGCAAGGCTGTATGCTAGCACCAGACACTCACAAAGATCAGAGTTGTACACCCATACAGGAGTTGTATTTTGAAACAGGTAAGGATGAAATCAAGGTTGGAAGGAAAGAGTGTTTGTAAGAGGTAGGATGGCCTAATCCAGCAGCACCTTCTAAGTGGGCTAAACTCATTACTATTCAGGACCAACAAGAGCCTCACCCTGGCAATATGACAATGGAATGTGGAAGGCCAGAGCCATGGTCTGGAAGGATCACCTATGATTTCCAATTTGATATGTGCATTCATTTTGTTGGTGGCATAATTTTGGAGTAAGAAAAAAAATGGCATTTGTGGGAAAATGGGCAAGTGGGGATGGAGCTATCTGTGCTGACTGAGGGTAAGGAAGTGAGAGAGGAGAAGAAGAATATTGGAGCATGGCATAAGAGGCATGATATGGGCATTCATTAGAAATCTGTGGGTTGCAAGTCACAGAAAGGCAACCTCAATCAGCCAAAGCCAAAAAAGGAGGTCTTATTGGAAATATATTAGAGATTTACAGAATCCTTTGGAAACTGGGGAACCAGGCTTAGAAAATAGACAGGAATTATGGTGGCTCTAGAAGGCCAGAAAGCAAAAAGCACAAGGGTCATATTTCTCAGGAACAGCAAGGTCAGGACCCCTCTGCAGGTCACCTCCACCATGATGGAAAGTACTATTATCACAGCAGGATGTTGTCACTGCCACCAGTGCTGCAAAGTCCATTCTAACTATCTCTCAGTATTTTTACAGCATACTACAGATTAGATTCAAACCCAAGCAGGGGCATCAGATTGGCTGAGCCTACCACGGATAGAGCAGACCTATTCCATATAGCTTCCATCGAGGGCCATGGGCCTTGCTTCCCACCAAAGTACACACAGTGGGGAGTTACTCCAAAACAGGAAGAGGTTAGGTATTGTACAGCCAAATAGCAACTTCCATTCCACTATGATAAAATGAGTGGAGGAGAGGTGTAATTTTGAGAGTAGGCAAGACTTGAGTCCCTCAAGTGTGGGGAGGAATTAAAGATGCAAGAAGGCAGGAAAGTAACTGGAAGAGCAGGTGGAGATGATGGGCCCAGGAGCACAGGTGGAGGAGAATCGAGAGAGGGGCTGGTCCAACAGGGGAGACATTCTGATCCAGGGGAGAGGTGTGACCCGAGAGAGAAGGCAACTTGGAAATTTTCATTCTTTCTGCCTGTTCCAACCCCTGCCTTTCCACAGCAAGCAGCTGTTTTCACAAGGGAGAAGACTCATTTTTCAGTAATGTTGCAAAACTGATCGAATGATGATTTATCACTTTCTAAAATCTGACTCTTTACCTAAATTCAGCAGAGGAGAAATCGTTGCAGCCCAATTCCTTGGTGGGAAAGTGTGAGGCAGCTGTTTGGGTCTGGACAGTAGCTGGGTCCCACTCCTGGCTTCAGGAAAAGGGCTGCCAGCATCTTGGAACCTCGATGGGGTGTGTTCCCAGGACCCAGAAACACGACTGCTCCACCAGTGAGGTCAACATTCCCACTCCTCTCAGCCTCTGGGACCAGAAGCAGGAACACAGCAGGGGAGCCTGACCTGGCCCAGGGTGTCATCTCCACTGCCCCAGGCTCGGGTCATCCCAGGCACCCTAAAGGAACCCGACACACTCACAGCTGGACCCTCCCACGGTCGATTTCACACACTCTGTAATAGAACTACACTTTCTGAGAAATCCACAGCAAGACTTTGCAGCTAAATAAATTCTGTCTCTCAAAGCCACTCAATTTAACAAGGGCCAAGTGGAGCAAAGACTATGTTCAATTATTCAAAGTAGTGTTGGTCTGAACCTAGTGCTTTTGTTGTTGTTAGGTGCTGTCAAGTTGGCTCCGACTTACAGTAATTCTATGTACAACAGAACAAAGCACTGCCTGGTCCTACCCCATCCTCACAATCCTTGCTATGTTTGAGCTCACTGTTGCAGCTACTGTGTCAATCCATCTTGTTGAGGGTCTTCCTCTTTTTCACTGAACCTCTATTTTACCTAGCATGATGTCCTTCTCCGGGGACTGGTCCCTCCTGATAACATGTCTAAAGTACGTGATACTAAGTCTCGCCATCCTTGCTTCTAAAGAGTATTCTGGTTGCACTTCTTCTAAGACAGATTTGTTCATTCTTCTGTCAGTTCATGGTATATTCAGTGTTCTTTGCCAACACCATAATTCAAAGGCATCTATTCTTCTTCGATCTTCCTTATTCATTGTCCAACTTTTGCATGCATATGAGGCGACTGAAAATACCATGGCTTGGGTCAGATGTCAAAGTGACATCTTTGCTTTTTAACTCTATGAAGAGGTCTTTTGCATGCAGATTTGCCCAATGCAATACATCATTTGATTTCTTAACTGTTGCTTCCATGGGAGTTGACTGTGGTTCCAAGTAAAATGATCCTTGATAACTTCAATCTTTTCTCCGTTTATCATGATGTTGCTTATTGGTCCAGTTGTGAGGATTTTTGTTTTCTTTATGTTGAGGTGTAATCCATACTGAAGGCTGTAGTCTTTGATCTTCATCAGTAAGTGCTTCAGATCCTTTTCACTTTACAGCAAGCAAGGCTGTTTCATCTGCATAACACAGGTCTTCTTCCAATCTTGACGCCTTGTTCTTCTTCATATAGTCCAGCTTCTCAGATTATTTGCTCAGCATACAGATTGAATAAGTATGACTAAAGGATACAACCCTAACACACACCTTTTCTGATTTTCAACCACACAGTATCCCCTTGTTCTGTTCGAATAACTGCCTCTTGGTATGGATTTCTATGTACAGGTTCCTCATGAGCATGATTAAGTGTTCCGGAATTCCCATTCTTGCCAACGTTATCCACAATTTGTTATGATCCACACAGTTGAATGCCTTTGTATAGTCAATAAAGCACAAGTAAAAATCTTTCTGGTAGTCTACGCTTTCAGCCAAGATCCATCTGACATCAGCAATGGTATCTCTCATTCTAAGTCCTCTTCTGAATTTGTCTTGAATTTCTGGAAGTTCCCTGTTGCTGTACTGCTGCAACTGGTTTTGAATGATCTTCAGCAAAATTTTACTTGTGTGTGATATTAATGATATTGCTGGATAATTTCCGCATTCTGTTGGATCATCTTTCTTTGGAATGGGCACAAAAATGGATCTCTTCCAGTCAGCTGACTAAGTAGCTGTCTTCCAAATTTCTTGGCCTAGATGAGTGAGCACCTCCAGCACTGCATCCCTTTGTTGAAACATCTCCATTAGTATTCTGTCAATTCCTGGAGCCTTGTTTTTCGCCAATGCCTTCAGTGCAGCTGGGACTTCTTTCAGTACCCTCGGTTATGGTTCATATGCTACCTCCTGAAATGGGTGAATGTCGACCGATTCTTTTTGGTACAGTGACTCTGTGTATTCCTTCCATCTGCTTTTGATGCTTCCTGCACTGTTCAATATTTTCCCCCAGATAATTCTTCAGTATTGCAACTTGAGGCTTGAATTATTTCTTCAGTTCTTTCAGCTTGAGAAATGCCGAGCATGTTCTTCCCTTTTGGTTTTCTAACTCCAGATCTTTACACATTTCATCATAATACTTTACTTTGTCTTCCTGAGCTCCCTTTGACATCTTCTGTTCAGCTTTTACATGATCATTTGTTTCATTTGCTTTAGCTACTCGATGTTCAAGAGCAAGTTTCACAGTCTCTTCTGACATCCATTTTGGTCTTTCCTTTCTTTCCTGTCTTTTTAATGACCATTTGTTTTCTTCGTTTATGATGTCCTTGATGTCACCCCATGACTCGTCTGGTTTTTGGTCATTTGTGTTCAGTGCATCAAATCTATTCTTGAGATGATCTCTAAATGCAGGTGGGATATGCTCAAGGTTGTACTTTGGCTCTTGTGGACTTGTTTTAATTTTCTTCAGCTTCAGCTTGAATTTGCATACGAGCAATTGATGGTCTGTTCTGCAGTCGACCTCTGGCCTTGTTCTGACTGATGATATTGAGCTTCTCCATCTTCTCTTTCCACAGACGTAGTCGATTTGATTCCTGTGTATTCCATCTGGCGACGTCCACGTTTATAGCTGCCGTTTATGTTATTGAAAAACGTATATGCAATAAGTCATTGGTCTCGTAAAATTCTATCATGCAATGTCCGGCGTTGTTTCTATCACCAAGGCCTTAGTGCCTACAGAGGCCTAAAAATGAGGCCCATGAGCTCTGTCGGCCCATTCAGGGTTGACCAAGAGGTGAGCTGTGCAGAACCCCCTTCCAGAAAGCACTTGCAGCCCAGCTGCGAGGAGTGAGCTCAGCCAACAGCCTCCAGCTGTCAGCTCCTCTAGGGTCAGCCTCCTATTTCCAGCCAACTTCTCGACTTTTCTTGGGTGGCCCTCAGACAATGACTGCACAAGGTCACGCTCTTCTGGGAGAGGCCCTGGCCAATGACTGTGCAAGACAGTGGTATGCTGGCCTAACCACTTCCAGCCAGTGGGATTCTGCTAATGGGCAGTCACTGCTTTGGATCTCCCAGTTGGGTTGGCAGCGACATTGTCAGGTTTGCAGGGTACTCTGACAACTCCTTGATCATTCTTGCCTCCTCTCCTTTCCTGAATAGGTGCTTATTTCAAATAAAACTCTCACCTCAGCCTCTGCTACAGAGAACTCAGCTGATACACCACTCATTTTATCCATTCAACACAAGCATAGTAAGCACTTCTTGGACATTTGAGTGCCTCAAAGTTAAAGGCGAATTGTGACAAGTGCAACCACAGAGGTTGGAACTAAAGGTTGTGGTGTCTGAGCCAACTTGGTGCCATGAAACCTCCTCTCCACCCAGACCATGGGGCAGGACTTAGGGAAAATTCCCAAGGGTAGAGGTCACAACTACAAGGCTTTCCAGGCAAAGGCTCCAGACTCTGGTCTAAATCCCCTTGCTCAGGTCTTGTGTCTGGTTGGTTTTCCAATGCCCAAGCCTGGATCCTGCATCTTTCTCCTTCTGCCTCTCTGCCAAGAACCCCAGGATCCTAATAACCCCAGGAAAATGAGATTTCAGGGCTCAAGACTCGGTCTGGGGGCTTGTGTTGCATAGGGGAGGGTGTCCCATGGACGGCAGTGCACGGGCAAAACAAATTAAAAGCCAAGCTGCGTGTTTGACAGAGGCCTTGTCCCTAAGGACACAGACAGAATCTCCGCCCAAAGCAGCAGGATTGAGTCCAGGGATGGTGGACCAGAAGAGGGGCCCTGCCTTCTGGTGCATAGCAGTGTTCAGTGCCCAACTGCCCAGGCACGACCAAGTATACGTCCAGAGTACCTGCAAGGCAAGGCCAGGAAGCAGTAAAAAAGCTCACCTTCCATGAACCCTCCACAATTTTGCAATTTAAAAAATCTAGACAGAATATTTTAAATTCAGAATACTATGTTTTATTTATAGTTTATATTTAAATTATGGGTGAGGGGGCAGGAGGGGCTTAATCTGATAGGAGGTTATTTAGAGGGCTCCTGGGGCCTCAGGCATGGGTGGTGAGGAGCTATTAAAGGTCCCAAACTCTAACAGTGAGCAGGGAGGGACAGTGGAGCAGGACCTCGAAGGATGCATAAAGTGCGGGAGGCGAGGAAGGATGGGCAGCATGTCCATTCGATGGAAAGGTTGGCTGTACTGTAAAGTTCATTTCTCACTCTCATAACCATCCAAGACGTTTGCAAGTTGACGGGGGGCCTCAGCTCCATGTAGTCATTCGGAGACCCAGGTCAAGAGTGGCTCCAGCATCTTCTACATGGGACTGCAAAGCAGCCCTGTCCCCGTCAGCCGGGAAAAGGAGACAATCGTGGGGGAGTCAGAGGAGGAATTTTGTGGCCGGGTCTAGCAGTGGTCACAGCACTTCTGCTCATGTTCAATGTCCAGGATACGGTCACACCTAATGCAAGGGGCCTGGAAATGTAAAGTGTCTGTGTGTTCTCAGGATGAAGGGGAGAACAGATGTGGGTGGAGAGCCAACATTCTCTGCCCAGAACAGGAATCCACAGTGAATGTGGTGGGATGGGTCAGAGATGTGCTGGCAAATGCATAACAACCTGCTCTCTGAAAGGAAAGAACCTTTTTAAAGCCCTAATTTATAACATTTGCTAATTTCCTTGGTGTAAACACTCTTACCACGGTCAGTTTCAAATTTTCAACATGATATCACTGAACATGGAGTTGGGAAGAGATGCGCAGTAACTGCTCAATATGTAGCATTTCCACTGGACAGATTTATAAAAGAAGGAGATCGTAACCTTAAAAACATAGATAATAGTAAAATGTAGTAAAATAATTAGGAAGTGACGAGTTTTGAATAGTCATTACCTTTGTTTTAATACAATTCATTTAATTCTGAGTTTATATAGTTTAATGTCTTGCAAAGCTAATGGCTTGCACAATTCCTGAAGATTTTAGAATCAGCTCTCACCGATTGGTACGGGCAGCTGGCCCAGCACACCACGGGGAAGGATAGAAGAAGAAGCAGGAGAGGAGGAGAGCTGGGGAGCTGCAGCTTTGGCCTCCTGGCAGTAGCACGCTCTCAGTGGGCCATCAGAGGTTGCTGGGCCCATGACCACCAGGCAGTGTCTCAGAGTCAGAGTACAGTGTTCTCCACTCGGCCTCCGGAATGGCTTACTCAGGCACTTCCTGCAGTTTCTGGAGCTGGGAAGCAGGGCCCTGCTCTCTCTATGGCACCTCTGTTCAAATGAGAAAAAGGCTCGCCCTCCAGGCAGCGTGTGCCCCAATGCTCCAACACCTGGCTTTGTCAGCCACACCCCAGCTGGATTTCAGCCCCCACCTCCCCCTCTACTGGGCACTTTTGTGCAATGCACAGACTATACAACAGTACCTGTGGCTCTGTGTGGACTGGAGCTGTCTTCCATTGGGCTGAGGCAGATACACCGTACCACTTCCTGACCCGGAGACTGACTGGCAGACCTGCCCTCCCTTGGTGGCCCCAGGCTGAAGGGAACCCAGGTGTCTTCCCAAGAAGTGCCTGTCACTCCTGGCTGCATGCTGCACCACCTGAGGAGCCATTCTAGCTCCTGATGACTAGGGTGCACCCCGAACTGTTAAGTCAGTCTCTGCTGGTGGGAAGCAGGCTGGTTTTAAAAGCTCCTGGAATGCACCCCAAGTCCAGAACCACTGTTTGAGAGCATCCTGGCTCTGGGGCAACTGATGTGTGTGGGTGACTGTCCCACCCCCAGCTATGCATTCAGCAGATGCCTCCTGGAGAGTCCTGCTCTCTCAGTGCAACCCGTCCCTCTTCAGAGCCTAAGGGTGCCTGGCCCAGAGCAGCCCTTAGAAAATGCTGAGTGACAGAAGGAAGGAATGGAGTGAGTGGAGGAATGGGGCCGCTGTTGGGCAAGGGCAGTGGTGAGGGGGCAGCCCAGGGCAGGGGGAGAGGGGCTTCTCTCTGTCTCTGCTGCTGACTGAGACCTGCATCTCCCCTCCTTGGTCTCAGCTTATGCAGGAGGCCATCATGTGAAATAGATACCCTTGCACAGGTATGGTCCCCACACCCTCAGCCCAGAGGGACCTGGAAGCCCTGTGGAGTGGGGTCGGTAAACTTCAGGATGGAGGGGGCTGTGCTAGTCCTTCTAGCTCGGCCCCATGGATCCCTTCCTCCAAGGTGGTGCTGGGAATTTGCAGTGAGGGTGGGGAGGACGGGGGAAGCTGCTTTGCCCCCCTTCCCTGGCACTTCTAGGGTGCAGAATCGGGATTAGCTCCTACCCTTTCCCAGCTTCTGGGCTTTGGCCCAGAGCCTCTGTGGTTTTGTCCAGTTCCTCCTCTGATCCCCAGAAAAGCAGGCGGTGAGCACAGTGACTTAATGTCATCAGGGGAAACAGCTGCACAGGAAGAGCAGCCAGGGTGGTTTCTCAGCAAAGCAGCTGTGCGTGGCCCAGGGTCACGTCTCCAGGGCACTGTCACACCTCTGGCTTGGAGGAAGCCATGCAGGCTGCATTACTCACAGGTGGCTTCCTGGTTGCTCAAGACCCTTTCATGGGCCACAGGACCGTACTCTATGACCAAGGCCTCAACAGGACATTTGTCCAGCTCTCTGTGCTCCCCACTCCTTCCAAGTGCCTCTGTCCAGCCTGACCAGGCCTCTACCAGGGCCTACTGGAAAAGGAGGTTAATTCTGTCACTGGATGATGTTTCTTGGATCTGCCCATCAAGCCAATATTCCTCATGGGGCTCCTGGCCTGAGTCCAGCCCGGGCTCAGGGCTGGGAATACAGGACAGCATGGGGCAATTATGGGACACAGGCAAGAGCCCCTTTTCCTGGTGAAATCAAGTCAGTTTCACAGGGGAAGTGCTCAAAGCATGACCAGGATTGTGCAGCTGAAACAGTGTGGGGAAGGGCATTCCAGAGAGAGGGAACTGCCGGTACGAAGGCACAGAGGCCCACAGAAGCAGGAGATGCATGTGTATATGCATGGAAGCGCACAGGAGCAGGGGCCACACGTGCACACTCATGAAAGCTCATGAGTAGGGACTGTACACGCAAAAGGCAAGGACACAGGAGCAGGGGCTGCATGTGCACAAGCACAGAAGTACACAGAAGCAGCGGCGACATGTGCAAAAGCATGAAGCACACAGAGCTGAGGATGCACATGTAAAGGCACAAAGCACACAGGAGCAGGGACTGTCTGTGCAAAGCACGAAATACCTGAGAGTGGGAACTGCACGTGCGAAGTCACAAAAAACACTGAGCAGAGACTGCATGTGCACATGCACAGAGGGATGCAGGAGCTGGAGCTGCACATGTATATGGCGGGTAATGCCTCAGCAAGAGATGGGTCAGAGAGGAAGGCACGGCCAGTGCCGTGAGAAGCCTTAAATGCTATGCCAAGATAGTTACTATCCTCTCTGAAGAGTGGCTGGGGGCCGGGATAAGTGACTTGATGGTGAGTAAGACAGCTTTTGTCTGCCCTGGGCTCTGCACACTCCCTTCATCCAGCACATGACTCACCACCTCTTGGTGAGTCTTCCTCCTTACCCTAACCAGTCCTCCCCTCCTCCCCAGGGTCCAGACGCCATCATAGCAGCATGGACTGCTGCAGTGGTCTCCCACTGGGCTCCAGCCTCCAGACCCTCCTCCCCTCCAGCTGCTGGAGGTGAATATTCATCAATACGAGATTTGGGGATCAGTGGACATAGAGACAACAGGAGGTTCAGTCAGAGAGGTCATTGTTCAAATCCCTCTCCTGCCAACTCTGAAGTGGGTCACACAGTCCCTGGCATATAACAGGTGCCCAGTAAGTGGTAGTTTTTCCTCTTCTCAGCCTCTGCACCTTGAGAAACCATTTCCCACCAGGAAATCGTTCTCCTCCTTGCTTCTTGGAAACCTACTCCTCCCTGTGGATGACCTCGGTGTCTAATGTGGAAGCCATGAGCCGGCCACATATGACCTCTGAGCACTTCAGTCCAAACTGAGATGTGCTATAAGCACACTGAACTTCAAAGACTTAGTGCCAAAAAAATGGAAAATGGTTCATTGATAACTTGTTTTGTCTGTCTCCACTGCTGAGATTTCAACTCTGACAGGGCAGGGCTGTGATGGTCATGTTCATAGCTGTACCCTCGACCAGCATTAGGTGGGGATACAGTTAATTGTAGTTGGATGCATAATGGATAAATGGATCCGGTTCCTTAACTACTCTGCGCTTCAGTTTCTCCATCTGTAAAACGGGGCATATCACACTTACCTTCAGGGACGGTTTCACACCTTTAATAGGGTAATTATGTGAAAAGCCAGGCCAAGTGCCCAGCCTGTGGTAGGTATGAAACCCATTCTGCTCCCAGAGAGTTCCTGGAAAATAATCATGGCGTATCTGTTCCCTTCCAGTCACTGGTTCAAATGTATTTTGCTGTATTTGTGGGCATTATGCACTTTTCTGTATTATTTCAGTTTTTCAAAGCTGGGGGAGGGAGGGAAGAATAAGGGAATCACGTGCCA
This sequence comes from Dugong dugon, assembly GCA_030035585.1. Classification (NCBI taxonomy): domain Eukaryota; kingdom Metazoa; phylum Chordata; class Mammalia; order Sirenia; family Dugongidae; genus Dugong; species Dugong dugon. The sequence goes on from CM057475.1 coordinate 7,515,762, forward strand.
TGCTGAGGGAAGCGCACAGAGAACCGCCTTAGCGGCCCTGGGCTGGGCTTGCTCAGTGTGGCTGGAGGGCACGGCTGGAGAGATTGGGAGGAGCAGTGAGGGCCTAGATGCCGGGGTGTGTTTGTAATTCCCCCAACCTCTGCAGGGCCTTGCAGGCCAGTGCCCCTCCTGGGCCCGGGCGCAGCCACGGAGCGTTTCCTCCGGTCTTTTGCTGCTCTGCTCTCCCGCCGCCGCACGGACGCTGGCCGGCCCTCCCAGCGCCGAGGTCGGCCCATGCCCGCAAGCTCCGTCCCGCGCCGCCCTGCGCACTCGGCCGCTCCTCTGCCCCGCCTCCCTCCCCCTCCTCGCAGCCTCCGCTGGGCCTGGCGGGTCTTCCCCGCGCGTGGGAGGAGCCCGGCGGCCAGCGGCCCTCGCGGAATGGGCGGCTCCACGTGCGCCCCAGGTCCACGGAGGGAGAGCCCGGCCGGCCCCGCCCTGCCAGAGATTTATCGGCAGTGATGACTGAGGCTGTTAGTGGTTCGATTGGATGGAAATTAATTCTGGGGCGGATAAATAATGCATTGAGGTTTATTTAGTCCAAGGCAAGCCATCCATCGGGAACCGGGAGAGGGAGCCGAGGGAGGGTGATGTCAGAAGCCACCAGGGCCCCAGCGGGGCCTGAGGGGCGACTGGGCAAGAGGAAGAGAAGAGGGGACTGGATGACCGCATGATCGGCCCAGCGGCCGTGGCCGGGCAGTCGGGGGACATGACGAGCCCAAAGATCAGGCAGGCCAGGAGAGGTGAGTCCAACTTTCTGGGTGTATCCGGGCGCCGCGTGTGGCTTCTGGCAAACACCCGCGGTCATGATGGGTGTCACATGGGGCAGGCATTCTGTGGGCTTTTGTCACTGAGTGGGGAGCATCCTTGAGACTGATACAGCCTTCTTGGCCTAGGGCCCCGGATCGGAGGCGACCAGGGTCTCTGGGCTGAGTCCTGAGCTTGACTGTCTCAGTGCCTAGGATGGGGGTGCAGACCTCACCCCCCACTCGGTGTTTTACAGAGCACCTCTCTTGCTCAAGGTGGCCAGGTAACAACACTGGGGAAATTTATGTTTCTTTACTAGAGGGGAAATGCTCAGAATTTGCCCCAGCAGCAGCTAAAGCAATGCCCTGGCTTCTGGATTCAGCCCTGTCCAAGTGAGGGTGCTCATTCCAGTGGCCAGGCAGCTGCTCCGTGGAGCCTGCAGGTGCTGGCAGGGTGCAGGAAGCACTTACTCAGGCCGGCAGCAGGCGCTTTGACCAGAGATCTCTGGAAGCTGCAGGGCCCTGGAGACAAGAGGGATGGACGGGGAGCAGGTTCAGAGACAAGACAGGGGAGTCCAGAGAGCCTTGCAGGCCTTATCCTGTGGGACTGGGCTAGCACCTCGGCCAGCCTGTGTCCCACTAGAGTGGCCTGGGGACTTGGCCACTGGACAGGGCTAGGGACAGTCTTCCTAAACAGCAACTTCTTGGCCAGGTAGTCAAGTGTCCTTTTATACGAGAACATCTGCCTTTCAAGAAAATGCAGTGTGTTTGGGGAGGGCTGAGGCTCTCTTTAGAGGGAGATGCGTCAGCCAGGGGAGGTCAGTGTTCCATGTTGGTGGCAGGCACACTCAGCCTGCTGCAAACTGGAAGGGAGCACATCCATCTTCTCAGGTGCAGTCAAGTCAGTGCCAACTCACAGTGACCCGGGTACAGCAGACAGAACACTCCATCTCGTTGTTGTTGTTATTGTTAGGTGCCGTGGAGTTGGTGCCGACTCACAGTGACCTGGGTACAGCAGACAGAACACTCCATCTCGTTGTTGTTGTTATTGTTAGGTGCCGTGGAGTTGGTGCCGACTCACAGTGACCCGGGTACAGCAGACAGAACACTCCATCTCGTTGTTGTTGTTATTGTTAGGTGCCGTGGAGTTGGTGCCGACTCACAGTGACCTGGGTACAGCAGACAGAACACTCCATCTCGTTGTTGTTGTTATTGTTAGGTGCCGTGGAGTTGGTGCCGACTCACAGTGACCTGGGTACAGCAGACAGAACACTCCATCTCGTTGTTGTTGTTATTGTTAGGTGCTGTTGAGTCGGTGCCGACTCACAGTGACCCGGGTACAGCAGACAGAACACTCCATCTCGTTGTTGTTGTTATTGTCAGGTGCTGTTGAGTCGGTGCCGACTCACAGTGACCCGGGTACAGCAGACAGAACACTCCATCTCGTTGTTGTTGTTGTTATTGTCAGGTGCCGTGGAGTTGGTGCCGACTCACAGTGACCTGGGTACAGCAGACAGAACACTCCATCTCGTTGTTGTTGTTGTTATTGTCAGGTGCTGTGGAGTTGGTGCCGACTCACAGTGACCCGGGTACAGCAGACAGAACACTCCATCTGGTTAGCACGCTACATTCCTTTGGATGCCTTTCCCTGAGTTTAAGTGATGTTCCTCTTTCTGGACAGACAAGTGAAGAGTGTTGACCCATCAGGGTGTGTTCACTAGCCATCAAGACTCCGCTGTAGGTCCATTGGGATAGGCTGTGACTTGTGAACCCCAGTTGGCAAACTAGGGGGGAGTGCAGTCTGGTGATGACCCAAGGGGGTGGGACCAGGCCAGGCCCCCTCAGAGAGCTTAGGTCTTTCCTCCCCCCTCCTAAGGCACAGCTCCTCCAAGTGGCCTTCTCAGTGGAGACCCTGGGCGGTGGAACCCAAGCAGGCACATGGCAGACAGTTGACTGTGTCTCCCAGTTCTAGACCTGCGCTGTCTAACACAGTAGCCACCAGCCGCGTATGGCTGTTGAGCACTTGAAATGTGGCTCGCCGAGACTGAGGAAAGTGCATACCAGGAAAAAAGAGTATAAACTATCTGGTAATTATTTTATATTGATCACAGGCTGAAATGATAGTATTTTGGATATACTGGGTTATATAAAATATATTATTCGTATTACTTTTACCTGTTTTTTTCTTTTGCTTTTTTTTAATGTGGCTACTAGAACATTTAAAATTACATATGTGGCTTCTATTATATTTCTACTGGACAGCACTGGTCTAGAGAGAGACCAGTGCTTCAGTAAAAGGCTTTTCAGGCAGCCTGCCTTTGAAATCCCAAGGTTCTTACAAACATTTGCTGTAGACCAGTGGTTCTCAACCAGGGGGAGTTTGCCCCCCAGGAGACATTTGGCAACACGTGGAAACATTTTTCGGTTGTTACAACTGAGGGTGCTACTGACATCTAGTGGGTAGAGGCCAGGGATGTGGCCAGATATACTGCTGTGCATGGGAAGGCCCCATAACAGAATTATCTGCCCCAAGATATCAATGGCTTGAGAGACCATCTGCTAGATCATGTTATCTGGTTGGGTATATTAAAAGATTAAGTTTGTAGTGCTGTTCCTCAGACATTAATAAAATAATCACTTAAAAAATGTAATATTGTAAAGCATGACGAGAGGCCTCCTAAGAGGATATATTACAGATGACTCCATCTTGCACTGGGGATCAGGACACTTCCAGAGGACTGAAGTGGTGAACTGAGCAATGACAGCACTAACTAGGTGAAGGATGGTGGAGCGAGAGGCCATGTTCCAGGCAGAGGGTACAGCATGTGCAAGTGCCGTGGAGTGGGGGGCATTGAGGCCAGAGATGAGAGCAGGGGTGGGGCTGGGGGTGTGTGTGCGCAGCAGGCGGCAGGAGTCCAGGCCAGCAGCCAGATCGTGCAGGGTCATACTTGCAACTTGTTCAGGGGTAGCCCTCCCTGGGGACGTTTCTGGAGAAAAACAGACCAAACATTTATACATATGTGCCTCAAAGAAATCAGGCTCTGCTAGAGGGAGAACTTCCATCAAAATTCAGCCCTCGTTTAGTCTTGCAGAGCACGTGTTACAAACACAGCAAATGATAGCTTTGGAAATCCCAGCCCCTGGTATCCAGACACCGGCTTGTCCAGACTCTTCCAGAAGATAGATCGATAGATAGATGATGGACGGACAGAAGGGTGGGTGGACGGACGATAGAGAAAACCAAAAACCAAACCAGTTGCCGCTGAGTCAATTCCAACTCATAGCAATCGTATAGGACAGAGTAGAACTGTGCCATAGAGTTTCCAAGGAGTGCCTGGGGGATTTGAACTGCTGACCTTTTGGTTAGTAGCTGAACTCTTAACCACTGTGCCACCAGGGTTTCCACACACACACATACATGTACATAAATACATATTAGTATTCACATATCTACACACATACACACACTCTCACACACACACACACACACACACATACACAGATGATAAATAAAAATAGAGAAGAAGCCAAACCTGCTCCAGCTGGTTTACAATAGGCCAGTGAATTCAAACCAGTGTGGTTGGTTTTAAGTCCATTACACAATTCAAACTGGGCCTGATTCAAGAAAGTGGTTCCAATTGATTGAAACCAGCACATATTAGTCCAAAAGAGCTCAAACTGCTTATTGGTACTATGAGTGATTCTCGCTTGCCAGTACTTAACCTAGACCAGTTTGGACTCAGTCAAGCCAAACATGACCTGTTTAAACCTGGCCGGACTGTTGGAACCAGGTGTGACCAGCCCTGTCCAGCTCAGCTTCTGCCTGGCTGCTGGGGTCCCTGGCAGGGAACCTTTTCTGATGTTATGCCCCAGGACGACCTCTTCCTCCCCTGAATCCCCATCGCTATATTCTCAGGGGGTGAGAGTGCAAGACACACTTCACCCCCACCCTTGCCAATTGTCCTGGAAGAAAAATAGGACAAATCACTAAAACTTCATGGCATAAAGGCTTATTATTGTGGCCTTGCCCTGCTCCCCAGGTGCCCACTAGAGCCACCCAGCATAAAGGTTTATTGTTGTGGCCTTGCCCTGGTCCACAGGTGCCCACTAGAGCCACCCAGCATAAAGGTTTATTGTTGTGGCCTTGCCCTGGTCCACAGGTGCCCACTAGAGCCACCCAGCATAAAGGTTTATTGTTGTGGCCTTGCCCTGGTCCACACTCTGCCTATTTCACTCATCCTGACGTCCTCATCCTCCTGCAGCCACCATCATGTCTGACCTGGATTACAGCAATAACCTCATATTCCATACACTCTGTACCCCCATCCATTCTCTACTCCAAAGCCAGAGCAATATTTGCAACATGTAATATTTTCACAGTGTGAATCCAGCCATGCACCCACCTCCAGCTCCTTTCCTGGCCCCCATGCAGAATCCTTCATTGGCTTCCCGGTTACTCGTTGGGTTAAAATCCAAAGCCCTTACCATCGCCCTTACAGTCCAGCCCCAACCAAACCTCCAGCCTCCTCTCACTCTTCAAGTTCCAGCCACACTGGCCTCAAATTGTCCATAAGCCTCCTACCACAGGGCCTTTGCACATCTTGTTTCCCCTACCTGGAATGCCAGCTCACCAACCAGCCACACACACACATACACACACACACACACACACACACACACATACATACAGAGATGTACACTTAACTCCTTAACTCCTGCTCACTCTCCAGCTCTCAGCTTAAGTGTCACCAGCCAGGGAAGCCCTCCCACACACCCCTGTCTAAGCTGGGTCCTCTGCTCCATGCTCTCCTTTCCTTCGTAGTACTTACCTTAAGTTGTACTTGGACATTCCTGAGTGTGATTATTTGGTGAATATCTGTCATCCTCACTGAATTGTGACTGCAGTGAGGGCAGGGACAATTTCTGGTTTTGAACATCATTACACCCCCAGCTGCCAGGCCCCTGGTAGACACTCAGTATGTACTTGTCGAATAAATGATGGATGGTTGGATGGGTGGGTGGCTGGGTGAATAGTGAGGAAAGCCTTAGCCTGGGAAGCTGAAGCACTGTCTCTGCCCTAACTGATCTAGGTCCTTAGGATAGCTAGCCCCTCCCTTGACTGGCCTACGTTGCAAATATCTTCCCAATTTGTTGCTTGCCCTTTACATTTCTGTTAGAGTTTTATTTTTTTTCCTAGATATATGTGAGTTTTTAATTTTTATGTCACATCAGTCTACCAGTATTTTCTCTTATAGTCTCTGCCTTTGTTTGAAAGACTGCAAAATAGAATTAATGTTGCTATTGAGGAGGCTGCTTCTTTTAGAGGAAATCATTAGACTGTTGAAGAGTTGCCAGGCAGCTTTAGCTATCTTCATTGGCAGGAAGACCAGCGTCCTGGAAGCCTTGATGAATGATCAAAGTCTGGTCGATACTCTGGGGGTGAGGAGAGAAAGCTCTATGAGGGGAAGGCAGGACTTCTAGGGGCCGTGTTTTTCCTGTGATTTTCCTACAAGAAAGCATATCACCATTTATTGTACACCCCATGCTCCAGGCGTTTGCATTTTATTATTTCATTTAGTGCTTATGACGACACTATGATAGGATACTATTACTTCCATTTTAATGGATGAGAAGCAGAATTTTGGCCACCCTACTAACAACTGGTGGGATTCATATTCATGTCTGCCTGATGTGAAAGCTTCTGCCGACTCTCAGACCCAGTGCAGGGATTTGCATTATTCAATGACCTCTGCATGTGTTTATGAATAAAATGCAGTAATAGCTTCAAGAAGAACATATGCATCTGAACATATGGAGGTTAGATTTAGACAACAGGTGGAATAGTTAAAGTTGAACTATTGATACATATTAGAAAATTAAGCAAATGAAAAAGCAAAGCAATTATGAACTCCAGAGAAAACAAATACACAGGGGTGTGTGGGAGGGCTTCCCTGGCTGGTGACACTTAAGCTGAGAGCTAGAGAGTGAGCAGGAGTTAAGGAGTAAGTGTACATCTCTGTGTGGTTGGCGAGCTGGCATTCCAGGTAGGGGAAACAAGATGTGCAAAGGCCCTGTGGTAGGAGGCTTATGGACAATTTGAGGCCAGTGTGGCTGGAACTTGAAGAGTAAGAGGAGGCTGGAGGTTTGGTTGGGGCTGGACTGTAAGGGCGATGGTAAGGGCTTTGGATTTTAACCCAACGAGTAACCGGGAAGCCAATGAAGGATTCTGCATGGGGGCCAGGAAAGGAGCTGGAGGTGGGTGCATGGCTGGATTCACACTGTGAAAATATTACATGTTGCAAATATTGCTCTGGCTTTGGAGTAGAGAATGGATGGGGGTACAGAGTGTATGGAATATGAGGTTATTGCTGTAATCCAGGTCAGAGATGATGGCACAGGACCAGGCAATGTTTCGTTCTGTTGTACGTGGGTTGTCATGAGTTGGAGCCAACCTGCGGGTAGCAGGCAAGAACAACAAAGTGAACTCTATGGTTGCCCTGAAGAGCAGAAACCCGCAGGACTCTGAACAATCCCCCAGTCTGAACTGGCCTGAGATCATGTGACTTCTGGACTATCACTGCCCATCTCTCCGTCCACATCTCCAGGAGTCCTGCAGCCTGGGGGAACAACACTCTCCAGTCTTTTACCTCCATTCCCTTCCCTGGAGGCAGCTACTTCTGACACTTTAGCTGGTTCTTTTTGCACTTACCTCCATGTCGCTAAACAAATAAATAAATATTCATTTATTGCCACTTCTTGATTTTTCCCTTTTAATATTCTCTATTGACTTCTCACTATGGAAGATGAGGCTCTGGCTTCTTCTCCTACCACACATCCCATCCTGCCTTCCCGTCTTCCCAGAACAGTTATAGTGTAATTTTGGTTAGACCAATATACAGAATTTGTGTTATTAGTGCTGTGTGGTGGTTACTAGTCCTAGTTAAGTGATGTAGTATACTATAATAATTTTTCCTTTCTTATTGTGATCTGTAGGGTTTTCATTGGCTATTTTTTGGAAGTAGATGGCCAGACTTTTCTTCCTAGTCTGTCTTAGTCTGGAAACTCTACTGAAAACTGTCCACCATTGGTGACCCTGCTGGTATGTGAAATACTGGTGGCATAGTTTCCAGTATCATAGCAACATGTAAGCCACCACAGTAGGACAAACTGATAGACAGGTGGTGGATGGGGTTCACAGGCCTCCCGTAACTGCCTAGTTCTGAATGGAGCAGCCTCCTGGGACATATCCATGGTGACCACATACTGCCTTCTGCTTTTGGCCCAGGCTCAGCCAGGTACCCTGCCTCAGGGCCCTGAGAGTGGGGCAGGGAAGGGATAGCAGCCTAGTTAGGTAATGCAGTGTCTGTGATTGAGAGAGAGCACTGAGGACTGGCAGCGAAGTCAGCGAGGTAGGCCAAGGACAGGGAGCAGGAGAACCGTTCCTGGAGGGCTGGAACCAGGGTGAGGCCAGAGTCCTGCCAGGGACTGGAGGCTTCACGGACAAGAGCCTTCAGTGGAGACTGAGGGCCTCGAGTCACTCACCCCGCAGACTCCATACTTCCAAGCCGGCCCTGGCACCGCTGCTCATAGTGGTTCCCCTCCCCGAGGGCAGAGCGGGGCTCCGTCTCTGTGCTCAGGTGCCCGAGCCTGGCTTCCTCCACCCCTGGCCAGGCCTCTTCTCAACACAGAGGAGCAGGCTCTGTCTTACCTGGCCCTTCCAGAAGCTTTCTCAGATCAGTAAAGGATCCAGGACAAGTCCCAGGGCCTGATTGGAAGAAATAAAATTCCCCATTTGGGGATCCTTGAACAACAGCGGCCTCAAAGCACACTGCAGCCTGATATTTTGACTACTATTTATTCTAGGATTTTCATTGTTCTATTTTTTTCCTTCTTTTGTATTGAGGCATAGTTTACATACAGTAAGATGCACAAATCTTAAGTGTACAGCTTGATGAACTTTTATCTGTCTATGTATGCATATACCTTGGCGACCACCACCCCAGTCAAAATATGGAACTTTCCATTAACCTCAGAAAGTTTCCCCGGTCACGCCCCACCCTCCTCACAGCAGGGATCTCTGCTCTCCTGGTTTTGCTTGGTCTTCGGTTTCATATAAATGGAATCATAGGGTATGCCTCGTTCATTACTAAGACCCTAAAGGCCACAGACGGTCCTTCCACTTCCTTCTTTAGCGAAGGAGGGCAGGAGAGTGTGAAGGATCTGCTGAGTGTCTGTTATGTGCCCAGGTGTGAGCAGACCCTCCACTTACATGCAAGCAGCTCATGTTTTCCTCTCAACAACCCTGTGAGATGGCAGAGAAAACGGAGTGAGAAGAAATTCAGTAAAATGCTCACACTTGCAGCACTGATAAGATCAGAGGCAGTTTAAACCCAAGACCATCAGGGCCCAGAGTCTCCCTCCCCAAATACAGCCCTGCCCAGAGGCAGGTGGAAGCTGGTGGGCCTCAGCACCCTGAGCCCCACGATGTAAAGTTACCTGAGCACTAACAAGCACCTGTTTCATGGCATGAGTAGGTATTCACAACATGCAGGGGCCAGAACCAAAGGGGGGGTCATGCCAGCCCCCCGTCCTGGCCATCTCAGATGAGTTTAGCTGAAAGCAGCCTGGCCAAGCATCAGGTTAGTGGGATCAGGGCATGTCTTAGTGTCCTAGGGCCACCATAACAAAGTTCCACAAAGTGGGTGGTTTCTAAGAGCAGAAATGTGTTGTCTCACATTCTGGACCTGGGAGTCTAAGTCATGGTGTTGGCTGTGTTGATGTTTTCTGAGGCTTTGAGAGAGAATCTCTTCCAGCCTGTCTCCTAGCTTCTGGTGATGGCCAGTGAGCCTTGGCACGCCTGCACCTGTAGGTGTATTCCTGCAATGTCTGCTTCATCTTCACATGGACGACTTTCCTCTGTGTCTCTCCTATTTTATAAGGACACTAGTCATATGGAGTTAGGACCCACTCTGCTCCAGTGAGACCTCATGTTGACCTAACTGGTAACATCTTCAAAGACCTCCAGCTTATAGCAACCCCACGTCCACAGAATGAAACTTGGCTGGTCTGTACTGCCATCACAATTGTTGGTGTGTCTGAGTCCATTGTTGAAGCTGTTGTAGCACCTTCCAGTTCAGGGGCTCATCTTGCAGCACTGTATCAGGTGACTTTGGTTGTCATCCAGAAGATTTTCACTGGCTAATTTTTGGAAGGAGATTGCTAGGCCTTTCTTCCTAGTCTGTCTTAGTCTTAGATTCCAGCATGACAGCAACACGCAAAGCCACCACAGTAGGACAACCTGACCATAGCTAAGGCTTTTTGAGCGTGTGTGACCATGCCGTAGAACCACATAACTCATAAAGAGCCTTGTCTGTGCCCTCCACTGTCCCAGGGGGGCCCGGCATTCCCCTGTCCCTGCCTGACAGGCCCCATGACAGCTCTGGGCATGCTTAGATAACAGAACGCCCTGGAGTTGCTTTCAATGCAAAACCCAGTACCAGTTCCATCTTTCCGCGTTCCTCCTCGGCTTGTGTAACTGATTTTCCTGCCTCTTTGGAAGCTCGGTCCTTGGCCCAGCACCTCACCTGATGATATTGCATCTCTTGTGTCGTGGTGCCCTGTCAAAACTTCCCTTTTAATACCCTGTCACCTGCCATGTGTAGGTGCACGCAAAATCTCGTTCAACCCTCAGAAGACCCCCTTTTGAGAAAGAGACCACTGCTGCCGCATTTTCCAGATGAGGAAACTGAGGCCCCGAGAGGTGAACGAACTTGCCAGCAGTGGAAGTGCTGGGATTCAGTTCCCAACAGCTCTTGACACCCCATGCACGCTTATCCTCCAGGTCCTGATCTGGACAAGACTAGAGGAGCGTGGTTCCAGCAGAGAAAGCCTCATGTGCCAAGTCACAGAGGCACATGCACTGGACAGACTGTGGCCCCAGGTGTGGCTGTGGTGCAGGAAGGCGGTGGGGACAAGGTGATGTAGCCAGGGGACTAGACACCAGCATCTGTCCAGTTTTTACACAGAGGATTGGCATGGCTGGACTGAGCCTCAGGCAGTGTTGGCTGCAGTGTGGGCAGTGGGTCGGGAGTGGTGCCTCTGAAGGCAGGGAGAGTAGACACCCAGGACACGCTGTGGGAGGCATAGTGTGGAAAGCGTGAGGGAGGCACTTGGCTGCTACCAGCCAGTACCTCTGCTCTGGATACTCCCTGGAGCACCGGCTATAGGTTATGCAGTGGCTGGCACCCTTCCGTCTGCCTCCACCTCATAGTTTGAGTGCCAGGGAATTTACAGAACGCAGGCTGAGAACAAACACTCCCCGCCACCCGGGCTCCAGACCACCAGGACGCGATAGGAGATGGAGGTGACTGTCCGTGTCCCAGAGGGGCCTCCCTCCTACTGCCTGCTTTTCCCGGATGCAGCCACCAGCAGATGGGAAAACTGCCTTCCTCTCCCCGTGGAAGTTCCTAAGGGCCCTGCACTTCACCAGCACCCTCAGACACATGGCACTGCCACTGCTGGGGCTAGAGAGGCTCTGCACTGACTTCTGGCCCCGGAGAACTGGCCATAAGACCTTACTGTTTGAAGGTGGAAAGAAATGATTTGCAAAACAGGCCTGCACGGCCTGTTACAGCAGCCAGGGACCCTGCCCAGACTCTGCTGGAATTGTCCACAGTCTAGGTGATTACTTAACCAAGGATGAGAATGTGTTGATCTAAGCTAATGCTCGTGGGCAGGCAGAAATGAAATTCATAATCGATACTGAATTACATTGGCTTCACTGGTCCCAGGCTTTGGGTGAATGGCTGGCGAAAACGACTAGGAACGGAGGCAGCGAGCTCATGGGGATCCCCGGGCTGGCCTCCGGACAAGGTCTAGAAGAGAGGAGAGAGGCTTTTGAGGGACTTGGCCTGTGGTGACAAGGAGCAGCACTGACCACCATTCACAGGTGCTTCTGTGTTGACAAAGCACTTTCAAAATGAGATTCATGTCATCTTCAGTCTAGGAGGGGGTGGCATTATTATTTTCCTCCATTTCATAGGTAGGAATCTGAGGCTACAAGAGGCTAAAGGGTCTCAGGACTCTTAAGTCCCATGCTGTTTCCATGACCTCCCGCGGCCACTGCGCTCCCCTGCCTAACCAGGAGTGCTACACATTGGTGTCGGAGTCTCCATGTGCCCCTTCTCTGACTGCAGGGCTGCAGGCAGTGACCTCACTCCTGAACTCTTTCATTGTGTGGAAGCGAGCCGTGGGCAGAGTTCTTCCAAACCAAGAAGATAGGGACGAAGATACAGCAAGACTGCTTAGATCTGCTGTTCATTCATCCAACAAGCATTTATGGAGAGGCTCCATACTAAATTCTCAGGACTCAGAAATGAGGAGGGCACCCTCCTTGGCCGTCAGATGCACACAGATCATCACAGTGCAGAGAGATGCATGTCCAGCCCAGTCTGTGCAAGGCTACAGGGGTGATGTGGATGGAAGTCAGTAACTCTGCTTTGACAACCTACCAGAGGAATCTTTAGACTGTAGGAAACAGCTGCTCTGATGCTTCAGGAATGAGCCAGGGTTCGTCAGGCAGCCCAGGCAGGGGAAGGCAGAGGCGAAGGGAGAGTGGTGTGGCACGGGGTGGCCTGTTTGGGGAGCTGTGGTTGGCTTGGAGAGACAGAGGTGTGTGGTGTGCATGGAAGATAAAGCTGGAGAATGAGCTGACCACAGCTCAGACTGGTGCTTCCTGACAGCAGAAGATGTTTCCACTCTGACAAGAGGATGCACATGGCTCAAAGGAGCCTCAGCAAGTGGGGTCCCACAGTGGGACTGCAGTGGGAGGTTCAGTCTGAAGACAGAAGTTAGAGGAGGGGGCCACGATGCCAGTGAGACCTTGTGTTTATCTGTCTTGGTTTCCCCCTTAGCTCTGTGGGGGCGTCTCACACCCCCAGTGGCCAGCACAGTATGGATGCATAATTGTTAGCTGCCATAGAATGGCCTCTGACCCATGGTGACCCCATGGGTATCACAGTAGAATGTGCTTCATAGGGTTTTGAATGGCTGATTTTTTTAGAAGTGGATATCCAGGCCTATCTTTTGAGGCACCTCTGAGTGGACTTGAGCCTCCAACCTTTTGCTCAGCATCCGAGCATGTTAACCGTTTGCACCACTGAGGGACTCCAGATACACAATGGGAGTCAATGAACGCTGGATGAGTGGGCAACTGAATGATAAATACCACTGAGTTTGGGTGAATGATGCATAGACGTACAGATCAAGATGTTTGGGGGTCACAGTTGGACAGGAAGTGCACCCTGTCTTCTGCGTTGTTCCTTGGTGTGTGACAGAGGTAAGGCGGCTCTGGCCACTCATTGTGCCTCCTCACTCCCCTGCCGAGAGCCAGCACCAGCTGAGCCTGGAAGACGAGCCAGTAAAAAACGGCTTAAAGAATGTGATCTTTTACATCAATTTTTAAAGGGCATTGAAATAATCATTAAGAGAAATAATCTTAACTTTTTAGACTACTACCGCTAGTTTACAATTCGGTGATTTTTACTTGGAGTCCCTGGGTGGTGCTGATGTTTAACAAACTTGGCTGTTAACTGAAAGTTCGGAGGGTCGAGTCCAGCCAGAGGCACCTGAGAAGAAAGACCTGGCCATCTACTTCTAAAAAATCAGCCGCTATGGAACATATTTCTACTCTGACACAGATGGGGTCGCCATGAGTCGGAGTCAATTCAACGGCAACTGTTTTTTTAAATTTTCAGTGATGCGGGAGTAAGTTGTGTACCTTCTTGTCTTTTGGCCTTTGGCCCTGAAGTGAGACCCACTGGCAAGGCCTGGCTTGTTCTCTAAACCCCCTCAGACTGTGGACTTAGGGAAGGACAGATGGCCAAATGGAGTCCAGAAGAAATGCTAAGTAACAAGTTAAAAAAAGGTGGCAGGCAGTCAGGAGTGTAGAGTACTAAATCATCAGAAGCTGTTGCGGTATTCCCAGGACACTGTGGGCCCCTGAAAGAGGGCTCCCTTTGGCTGAACATTACATTAACTTTAGGAAACCATGTCGTCCCAGTCCCCCTGGAGTGCCCCTCCATTACCTCACCTCTCTCTTTCCTATCAGTCTTTCAGCCTCAGTGTTTATCCTGTAAATCAGCTTGCCTCTGAGCTCCATCTTGCTGCTTCCCCTGCCTGGCTTTAAAATCCCACTGACCTGCATAAATCAATTGTGGTTCAGCTCTTTTGCAGCCACTCCTCTGCTCTGGGGGCTGCACCATTTCCCAGAGACACTTACAGAGCTTGCAGATGGAAAAACACCCTTCACCCCAGCAAGCTTTGTGCAGGCCGAGAGGCCCCCACAGCTGCTAAAAGGCCTCCCCCAAACCAGTACAGACTGACCTGAAAACCGTGACGCCTTCTGTGTCATGGTGTGTCAGGATTCAAGCACAGTGATTTATTAGAACGGGACCCCAGGGGGAGTCCAGTGGGAGAGTGGGGGAAGCCAAGCATGGGTGCAAAGCCCATTCAAGGGCCTCAGCCTGAGCCCACAGGGGGCTCTGAAGTGTAAATGACCCCTCCTTGGAGTAGTTCCCAGCTAGAAACAAGATTGCAGAGGCCTTCATGCTCCCACATCCGCTAGTCGTTTTGGCCAGCGCTGTCCTGGGAGGAGCATGTAGATTCTTAGAACCTCCAGCTCTCCCGTTGCTCAGTTGGTGGCCCAGACCCAGGTTCCATTCAGGAAGAAACATGGTGTGATAGGATGAGAGCTTTTTGCCCGTGAGAAGGACATGAATTTTAGGGGGCCAAAGGGTGGGATGTTATGAATTGAATTGTGTCCCCCCAAATATTGTTGAAATCCTAACCCCTGAACCTGTAAATGTGACCATCTGGAAGTGGGGGTTTCTTTTGCTGTGTTAATGGGGTCATACCAGCGTAGGGTGGGCCTTAAACCTAATCACTTCTGAGTTATAGAAAGAGCAGAGCAAACATAGAGACACACACAGGGGAAGACAGACACCACGTGAGGATCATCTACAAGTCAAGGAATGCCAAGGCTACCAACAAGGAAGAAATTGACACAGCTGAGACCCTGATTTGGGCATTTAGCCTCCAGAACTGTGAGAAAATCAGTTTCCATTCTTTAAAGCCATCCGCTTGTGGTATTTGTGTTACAGTCACACGAAGAGACTAAGACATGTGCCAGCCCAACCTCTGTTTCTGGTCCAGGCCGACTGCCCTTCAGAGCTTATTAGGGGTATTCTGAGGACTAAGTGAAATCACTTACGTCAGCCGCCTGGCACCAGGGCTAGATGTTGTAGGCACATGAAGCATGTCCACCCCTCCACTGCCCACCTGCCCCCAGCCCAGCCCTGTCCCTGCCACTGAGTTTCTTCTTTTTCCCATTTCTGCCATCCCAGGCCCAGAGAGGAAGCGATACTCCTTTTGTCTACCTCCAGCTTTTCCAAGGTGCCGACTGTGACAATAGCCAAACCTACCAGTGCCCAGGGGCTGAGAAAGCTCTGCAGTCCCCACCTCCTCTGAGCTCGAGAGCCTTCCCAGGCCAGGTGGTGACCAGCACAGTTACAGAGTGGGTCACAGAGCCCTGGCCTGGGTGCAGCAGGGCAACGACAACATCAAGGGGTGTCCGGGCTGACCACGAAGAGCATCATGGGGCACAGATGGGATCTCTTAGGCCCCCGCAGGTAGGGCCCCAGCTGGCCAGCTGCTCTGAGCAGGGCTGCGATGACCAGAACCACTGGGCTGTGGGCCTTTTCAGCTGCTACAGGACCCATATCCACAGCCATCCCTGCCCTTCTGTCCCATGCTAACCCCCACCAACACCTGAGCTGACCCACGACCTTTCACCTCCCAGCAGTCCCTCTCTGACTCAGCCCCCACCCACTGATGCCCACAGGTCTGACCCCTCCCAAAGCCATGGCCCTCAGCCCTCAGTATTGAAACATCTTCCTCGATTCCACACTTCTCTCTAGAGACCATGTTCTTTCTCTCTTCTCCTTCACAGGGAAAGTTGCTGAAAGTGTTCTCCATACTTTTTGTGGCACTCCCCCCTCCCCAGCTGATCCCCTGGCCCTCTAATGGCGTTCCTGCCCCACCCTTCACCCACACCACCACCTCCCACAGACCTTAGCTCTTTTCGGTTGACCTTCTTTATCACTTTCATGAGGCGCTTTCCATGTCTCTCTGACCCGTCTCTCTCCTGATCTGCCATTTCTCCGGCTGCTCCTTCTCTCTGTCCTGTGCAAGCTACTCTTCCTTTTCCCATTCTCTGTGCCGAGTTCCAGGGTATAGTCCTCTTGTTTGCTCACTCTAGAGGCTTCCTGGGAGATCACCTGACTGCCAGGGCAGTTTTGTGAAGGGGTTAAGCATACAGGCTCTGAGTGGTTGGGCAGACTAGGTTCATAAGGAGGCTGTGCCGTTACCAGTGGAGTGACCTAAGCAAGCGCCTTGGCCTGGTGAAGCCTCTATGTATACATCTGTAGCACAGAAGCTCTGACACTTGGCCATAAGGACTAAATGAAACAATTCACATAAGCATTTGCTCCAGTGCATGGCATACAGAGAATGACCACTTGGAGAGTAGTCACTGTCACTATGCCTGTAATATTCACCAGCAAATACTTCCTGAGCACCTCCTGCATCTGGGGCATGACCTGCCGCCCTCTCTCTCGAGTCCGGCCCTCTCTCCCACACGCCAGACTGCGCATCTGACTTCCTTCTGGACATGTCCTCCTAGATGTCCAGGAGACAGTTCAAGTCCAACCGGTTAGTATTGAACTTGTCATTGCCCTGCCCCATCCTGCTCCTCCTTTCTCCATGGACACAATCCTTGACCACGCTGTCTCTCTCTCACACCTTCCATGTACCATCCATTGGCATCCCATTCCTGATGGTCTCTCCGGACAGCCCACTGCTCTCCACACCAGCCAGAGGTGCTCTCCTCCCCTGCAGTGGTCCCCCCAGCTTCCCTAGTCTCCTGACAGCCTGACTTCCTGGTGAGGATCTCAAGACACCAGGCCCTGGACTCAGGATCTCCTCCCCTGAGAGCTGCCCACCTGGACCTAAACCCTGGATTCAGAGCTTAGGATTGCTCCAGACAGGTGTGCATGTGCACGGATACATGGACTCAGACACACACTCACGCACTTCGACACCCATGCATATGCGCTCATACGTACACACATGTACACACACTCATGTACACACACTCATGCACTTTCACACTCATGTGGACATACACTTAAACACTCATTCACTTACCCACATATACATGTAGCACACACACAGACACACGTGCACAAACACTATTTCATGCACATGCACTTTCACGCTCATCAGCACACACATTCATGCACATACACCTAGCAGCCCCCAGCCGTTCCCCCATACTCCAACCCAGCCTCTCTTCCTGGTCCAGGCCAACCGCCCTTCGGACAGAGTCATTCTGTCAACGGATTTCATCCTCTGGCCAGCGCCAGGTGTGCCGAGATGAGCAAGACATGCTGCTTGCCCTCCAGGGACCCTCAGTCTTGTAGGAGAGGTAGGGCTGTACACAGACAGTGTAACGATAGGCTTTTATCTGTGCTATTTTAAAGATCAAATTGAATGAAAAGGAAGAGACTAATTTCAGTGAAGGATCTCGGAGGGCCACATGGAGGTGGTAAAACTTGATCTACACCTTGAATAGAGGGTAGGACTCTAACAGTGAATGTAAGAGAAAGGGCCTTCCCTGAGAAGTGCTGACTCAGCACACCTGGAGCCCTGTGTCTGTCAGGCCCCCAGGTGAATGCACCTGCAGGCACCATTGTCTGCCATTAGCTTGGGCCGAGGCTGAGCTGCACGGGAAGGTGGGCTGGCTGCACTCTGAAGGGGCCGTGGATGCCAGGCTGGAGTCTGGGTGGCACTTTGTACATCGTAACTAGTGTAGCTGCTTTGAGAAAGGGAGTAAAGTGACTGTGTCTGTGTTGACATCTCCTTGGCAGCTGCAGAGCTTCTGGGAGACTCCCCAGGAGGGCGGCAGCTAAGCTTAGGAAGCGGTCTAGCAGGGCTGGCAGACATTCAAGCTGATTCAGTGAAGGGAACTAGAAAGGAAGGACAGTGCAGAGGGCACCCCCTCAGGGTTGGGGAACTAATCAGCTGCAGGGTTTGAAGGGGAGATTTGTCAGAACAACTCCTGGCTGTCGAGGCGGGTTGGTCTGGCACATCCCCAGTGAGAAAGCAGGGAGGAGGAGCAGGATAGGGAGAAAGGTGCACATTTGGCCATAGGTTTAGGTAGTCAGGCAGCACCTCTATGGAGATGTTCAGCAGATGGTTTGACGTATGAAGTTTCAGAGTAAGATCCGGGCGGAAATAAAGACTTGGGACTTACGAGTGGCTGGAGTGGCTGGAGTCTACAGGTGGTGCAAATGGTTAAGTGATCGGCTGCTAAAAGGAAAGGGTGGTACTTTGAGTCTACCCAGAGGTGCCTCAGAAGAAAGGCCTGGCGATCTACTTCCAAAAAACCAGCTATTGAAAACCCTGTGGAGCACAGTTCTACTCGACAACATGAGGTCCACATGGGGCGGAATCGATAGCAACTGGTTTGATTTTTTTTTTTTTTTTTTGGTTTGGGGCAGCCCTGGGGAAGAGCAGGACTTTGGGGAGGACCGAGCAAAGTGGGGGTGGTAAGAGGTGTTGCAGTAAACCTGGGCAGAACCAAAGAAGGCGAGAAGAGTTTCCGGAAGGAGAGGGTGATAAAGTGCCAGGTGCCACCAAGAGGTCACAGGTGAGAACCGAAACAAGACAGAATGTCCAAACAGAAAGGATTGGGCGGGGTGGGGGGCTGGAGAGGCTGTGTGTGGCTGCTCTCTCAGGAGATGCTTGTCAGGGAAAGGCAGTGAGAGCTTCCACTCAGCAAAGGCACTGATTTCAGCCAAGGGGCAGCAGATGCCCCACTGATCCTCACTCCCATGTTGGAGCCCCACCGTCCCCGCAGTAGGTGGGTGTTCTGCTCATCTTCAAGGCCCAGCCCAGGGCTCCCCCTCGGGGCGGTCTGCAGACGGCTTCAGCTGAAAGGACTAGTTCTGGGCCCTGCCTGGCCCTCGCTGATCTGCGGCTCTTCATCCCTGCCTGCTTGTTCTTCGGGATTTATTTCCCTGCCAGACCCAGGGCCTCTCAGGGGACACGATCAACTCAGGAGTCTGTGCTTTACCTGGAGGAGTTCCGCAGATTGTGAATGAATGAATGAATGAATGATATGCTTGTGGGCAGAGCAGCCACAACTCTGAGAAGGGTGAAGAGCTCCCCGCTCACAGCCCTGCCCTGGGCCTGGCTCTCTGGTTGTCCCCGGAAATCCGCATCAGTTCTGGGGCCTTGGAAGATCAGAGCTGTTTGACTTGAACCCTTGGTTTAACTGTTTACAGCACTGAATACATTGGTTAAAGGAAGTGCTGAGGACAGGAACAGTAGTTATTAATAAATAAATTATAACAATGATATTTGCCTTCCAAGAAGCTCGATCAGCTTTATAAGTAGTATCTGTGAGACTGATCACAAAGAAAACCCTTGGCTGGTATGATAGCCTCAGCGGTGTCTGCTGGAAGCTCCTCTCTGGTGAACTGGGGGGGCAGAAGCTGGTCTTTCCTCCACCAGGGCCTGGGGGCAGGGCCAGGTGAGGCCCTCAGGGATGTGGGCATCAGCTGAAATAGAGTCTGGCAATAGCCTCCTGCCTCAAGGCTGGCCCTGGCTGACCCTGGTTCCCCTTGCCTGCTCCCTTCATACCTGCAGCTTTCAGGAGGGCCGCTGCCTGGGGCCGAGAACACCCTCACTCCTTTGCCCTTCCGTGTTGAGGGAACTCCAGGCCAGTCATGCAGCCAGCCACACAGTCATTGATGACCAAATGTGCTAGGCACCTGCTCATCACCAGGCTCTGTATACATGGTTCCTGTGCCCAGAAAGCTCAGCCTTCAGGGGCAGACACAGCTGGAAAGAGCACCTCCACAGACACCACCCAGCTCCCTGACAGAAAGATTACTGGTGCCCCTCAGGTCTTTGTTTCTACCTGGATTTTACCCCAGAACTTCAGACTCATATGTCAGACCGTCTGCTGGACATCTCCATAGAGGTGTTCCCCTGATGAGTCACCAGGTTTTTCTTGAGCTCCTACTATGTGCCCAGCCCTGTGCAGGATGCTGTGGGGGAATGTGGAAGGAGGGCAGATACATTCCCAGCCTTAGCAACACTTATGATCTCATTGAAGGAGCCAGCTCAGGCACCTGTGGTAGTAGAAGACAAGAGAACCGAACTGAGGATGTGGTCCTAGAGCACTCCATGAGGGGGCGCTGGAATGCTCTACTAGAACTCTTCATGACAGGGCGCTAGAATGCTCTGTGATGAACATTGGAATGCTCCAGGAGGGGGCACTAGAACTCTTCATGACAGGGCGCTAGAATGCTCTGTGATGAACACTGGAATGCTTCACGAGGGGGCACTAGAACTCTCCATGACAGGGCGCTAGAATGCTCTGTGATGAACACTGGAATGCTCCATGAGGGGGCACTAGAACTGTCCATGACAGGGTGCTAGAATACTCTGTGATGAACACTGGAGTGCTCCATGAGGGGGCACTAGAACATTCCACGACAGGGCACTAGAATGGTCTGTGATGAACACTAGGATGCTCCATGAGGGGACACTAGAACCTTCTATGACGGGGCACTAGAATGGTCTGTGATGAACACTGGAATGCTCTGTTATGAACACTAGGATGCTCTATGAGGGGAGCACTAGAACACTCTATGACAGGGAACTAGAATGCACAGCCCTGGAAGCGGGAAGACCCCTTCTGGTGCCACACCCGCAATCTCAGCCCTGCCTTGCCAAGACAGTGAATTTCTTCCAAGTCTGCTGAGGTTGGCAGAGCGGCCAGGGCTGGGCAGGGAAAACATCAGACTAGTGTACAGGTGCCCAGAAATGAGAAGGCAGCCTTCCCAGGGCTGCAGGAAGACTTCTGGGGAAGAGGGCTGGAGTGACCCATGGATCCAGGGGGACTCCAGCTGTCGGGTGCTCCCCCACCCCCACCCAGCCTCTTCTGCCAGAGGCAATCAGCTAAATGGGCAAAGGGAGTGAGCAGTCACTTCTTAGTTAGTAAAAGCCTGTGGGAGATGCTCAACCTGATCAGTAATCCAAAAGGGTGAGCTAAGTTACAGCTGTCATTTTATACCTGCTAAATCAGGGAGTGGGAATATTCGAATTACAATATTTAATATCGGTGGCTGTGGAGAAAGTGGCACACTAGTATAGTGTGGTGCTCTAATACTTGACACTGTCGTTAGAAGGCACAGTGTGGAATGGCGCTTAAGATCCCAGGCCATAGAGAGGTCCGTCCCTTCTGCCCCATGAGCCCACTGCTGGGAACCCATCTCCAGGTGAGTTCTGCAGGGATGTCCATCACACCATTTCTATGAGCATCATCGCTGTCACAGTCCAGTCGCTGGGACCCTGTAGTGCCAGGCAGTCTGCCTGGTGTGGCTGTCTCCCCTGCTTTCAGTCACTCACTCTGCGGGATCAAGTGTCATCATCCCAGATGGGCCCAGCTTGCTGATGAGCAGACTGAGGCACACACAAGTCCCAGAGCTGCAAATGAGCCAGACCCAGACTCAGCATCCAGGCCCAACCTTAGTCCAGAGCCTCTATTTCTTCAGCTGGGCCCTATTGCCTCGTTAATTAAATAACTAACATCTTTCAGTAACATGTGGTGCATGAGTTCATAGAGAGGGTATATAGCTGTTAGAAATAAAGGGGGAAGCACAGTTTAACCTGCACCAATATGCTTGGGGCGGAACCAGCAGGGAGGGGAGAGCGGAGGTGTGGATCAGCCTGTAAATGGGACAGCAAGTGGGACTCACACCCAGCGGGAGGTGTGGTGGCTTCAGCGAGGGAGCTGGTTTCCTGGAAGGAGAGCTGGGCCGTGCAGTCCAGACTGTCCTGGGGCCTCCCCAGAGGTGCCTTCCTCTCTGAGTCTCTGGATAACACCCACTGCCCTCAGGGATTGCTAGTCCCCCTTCCGTGCCCTGGGTCAGGCATGGCAACAGTCCACTTCCTGTCTGTGCCTGAAGCACGGCTGGCTTCACAAGTAGCACTGATGAGGCATTTCCTCCCATCCCCATCCTCAGTCTAGTGGGTCAGAAAGGCAACTACGTGGATGATTACCAGCCACCGGCCTAGGTGTCCTGTTAGGAGAGGGAAGACTGTCCAGAGGTGATTCGGAAGGAAGGCTACCAGGAGGAGGGGTTATTTGAGCTGGATCTTGAAGGATGAGTAGGAACTCGTCATGCAGCCAGAACTGGGTTTGAGTGGGTGAGGCATGTAAGAAAGGCCTAGGTAAGTGGGCAAGCAGGGCAACGGGCAGGCCAGGCTGAGGGGGCTGCAGTCACTGGTGTAACGGGAGAGCTTACACACACATACATGCAATAACTCATGCACACAATCACAGGTGCAATGCAAGAACTGAGGGCCGTAGGAACCATGTGTTCCAGTCAGAAGTTAGGATCTGTGGTATAAGAATTACAAGTGTGATTACATGTGAACCCAGAAGTGTTCCTCCAGAGTCCAGGATGGCCCCTCCTAGTGACCACTGTAGCAGTGCCCTTGACACTGGCCAGGGAGAGGAGAGGGGCTTTCCTTGGGACAGAGGAGGGAGGGAGAGGGAACAAGGAGGGGAGGGGGAGGCATGTGAAGGGGCCAGAACCTCCGTCATTCCTGTGAAGGGCAGCACCAGCCCTGCGGAGCACTGGCAGGGGGTCTGCTGGGGAGATGAGGGAACCTACAGGGCAGAGGGGCTCCCGGGCACTCAGAAAAGGCCCTGCCGGGAAGCCACCAACATGTCCCAGCCAACAGCTGAAGCAGAAGGCGTTGCAGTCCCATCTATTCTGCCAGTTTTTTAATCCCAGGAGCTGGTCCCGGGGAAGCAGCTTTGGGGGATCTGGACAGTGAGGCTGGGCGCCTCCAGAGGGGCTTCATAGAAACCAGGGAGGAGATCTGGATGGAGCCAGTCCTCAGGGCCTGAGTAACAGCAGCTCTGCTAGGATGTGGGTGCCACCAGTTTCTTACTTCAGTGCTTTATCCCAGTACCTGGCACAGTGCCTGGCACAGAGTGCCAGTGGCCTTACAGTCGACTCCGACACCTGGTGACCCCGTGTGTGTTAGAGTGGAACTGTGCTTTGTAGGGTTTTCAATGGCTGATTATTCAGAAGTGATCACCAGGCCTTTCTTCCAAAGCATCTCTGCGTGAACTTGAACCTCCAACCGTTTGGTTGGCAGTGAGCATGTTAACCATTTGTACTACCTGGGGACTCCTGGCACATAGTAGTTACTCTTTAAATATTTGGTGAGTGAATAAATGAATGAATTCTTGAATGAATGAAGTAATGGATAGATAGTTGAACACACCTGGGAAGTGGATAGCATGGCATCCCAGAGACAGAGCAGAAGCTAACAGACAGGTGGCTGTGCACCTGCCCAGGTGGTAAACTCAGCTGCTGCTCCAGCTCCTGCAGTGCTGATGTTGCTGCCTCAGTGGCTGCAAGCTGCAGCCCACAGGCACAGGTCACCAGATGGCCCTCCAGACCCCAGGGGGCGGCGGTGAGAAGGCCAGCTGTACTCTGGTCACAGGGCAGCCGGGATGCTGCTGGCTTTCACACCCACTGTGTCTGTTCTTGGTTCCAGCCCGCTCCAAAAGCCTGGTGAGTGGAGAACAGAACCAGAGCCCGGGGCGGTCGCCTGGACCCCGCAGGCTTGGCCCCGTGCTGAAGACGGGCTGGCTGAAGAAGAAAAGCATCATGAAGAACTGGAAGCCGCGGTGGTTCGTGCTCCGTGGGGACCAGCTCTTGTACTACAAGGATAAAGAGGAGACCAAACCCCAGGTGAGTGGTGTGGGCTTCAGGTGCGGCTGGATGGTGCTTGGGGAGGAGGAGGCAGAGAGACCCTCGCTGCTGGACTCCCGCCTCTCAAGCACCCGAGCCATTGATTTGAGTCAGAGTGATATTTCCACAGGATTTCCGAAGTAATTTCTATCCTGGGCTCCCATGTTCCTGGTGCAACAGCTGAGTTTGCTGAAACACATCCGCAGCTTGAGAAATGAAAATGCTCCCTTGTAAAGTTGGTAGAGAGCATCTCTGCAAAGGTTAAGAAAACAAGGCTCCCCCATGCTCTTTTCTGCCCCTCTGTGCTTCCAAGGAGGACACATGCACACCCATTGTGTTAATTCCTTCCTCTAGTAAAGGCAGTGCCCAGGCAGAGCTAGCCTCCAGCTGAAATACTGGCTAACGGTGGAGCCCTCTGCCTCTCAGTGGCTGCCTGTTTCCCGCCAGCACTATAAGGTCCACCTTGGGTGCTGAAAAGGCCTGCCTTACCATCCGGACTGCTCCATACCACCAGGAGTGGCCAGGCCCATGTCACAGGGATGCTCATCTTCCTGCCATCCAGGACTCCGCACTCGGAGACTAGTCACTGTAGTCTTTGTCATCGGTTTCAGAGAAAGCAAGATACCTCAGAGCTACCCACACTTCTCTTGGAGAAGTGGGGGAAAGGGGCTTCAGTGACTTGTCCACAGGAGGCTCCCAGTCATTGTCTGAGTCAGCAGGAGAAGCCAGTCTCCTTGTCCAGGGTCAGGGGTAGGGGCCCTGGGCATCTCTGCAGCTCCCACCACGTGGGAGGTACCCTGGGGTGGGGGACAGAAAGGGGGTGCTTAGTGATGAGCAAGTGTGAGGGGGTACATAGCTGCAGCGTGGGGTAACATCAGCTTCAGAGGAGGAAATGACCCTTTCCACTCATCTTTGAAGTCTCCCGAGTGTATCCAGGGTGTAGTCTCAGTTCGGTGCTAGGGTATCTCTAACGCTTACTCCGCCAACACTCGTGGTCCGCCCATTTAAACAAATTAGGGGAGGGGCAAGTCTCAGCTCCGAGCCTTAACTAGCAACAAGAGCTAGCTGGGATTTTGTGATTTGCTGTTTTCACTCTGTTCGTTCTAATGGTTCCCTTCTACCTTGGTTACCTACTGCTGCTGTAAACAGAAATAACACGAGGGTGGCTTTAAAGAACAAAAAATTATTTTCTCACTTCTGGAGGCTAGATGTCCAGATCAAGGTCTTCGTAGTGTCGATTCCTTCCTTGTTGGGAGCCCTGGGTGTCCTGGTTCCTCGGCTTGTAGATGATCTTCACGTATCTCTCTCCTTGAAGGACATGTCATCAGGAGGGATCAGTCACTAAAGGAGGACAGTGTGTCTGGGGAAGGGAAGAGCCAAGGAGGGTGGGGAGATGCCCTCATGTGTACATGTCTCTGTGTCCATTCTACTCTCATTATAACTCCGAAGTGACTGGATTTAGAACCCGCCCTCGCCAGGCATGATCTCATTCACATAACAAAGAAAAGACTGTTTCCAAACATAATTACATCCACAGGTATAGGGGTTAGAATTCCAACATATAATTTGGGAAGAACACAATTTAATCCATAACACCTCTGTTTATGGAAAGTAATACTGGTTTCTATTCATGATAGTGATCTCCTGTTTTCCTTTCTAAAATATATTTAAGTTAAAAATGAAAAATGAGACTGTTTAAGGAAAACTTTGCCATAAGTAATAGTGCAGATGAAAGGTGGTTATGAGAAAAATCAGGAAGGTGGATCTTGAAAAACGCAAATTTAGGAAACGCTGATCTTGTCCAGCCTCCTCAGTTTTATAAGGAATGGAAGCAACCCCCAGAAAGGTTAAGTGGAACAGTTACAAACTATGGAGTCAGATAGATCAGAACTTAACTTCTGGCTCACCATGCTAGCTGTATGGCTTCGGACGTGTCACTTATTTATTTTCTATGTTAGGTTTTATTATGGAGACAATATTACTTACATCACAGGCATGCTAAGGATTAGATTCTGCACCATATACATAACCAAGTCCAATTCGTAGCACGTTCCAAAACCCAAAACCAAACGCACCGCCATCAAGTCGATTCCAACTCACAGTGACCCTATAGGGCAGAGTAGAACTGCTCCAGAGGGTTTCCAAGGCTGTAAATCTGTACAGAAGCAGACTGCCACATCTTTCTCCCGCAGAGCGGCTGGTGGGTTCGAACTGCTGATCTTTTGGTTAGCAGTCAAGCACTGTAACCACTGTGCTACCAGGGCTCCTTCCCTAGTGCATTAGGTACTTAAATATGAGCCCTCTTTCTCCGTCAGCCTCACCTTTGCCTTGGTCTCATCTGGCCTCGCTCCTAAGCCTACTCCCCAGGCCTAGGGCCACACCTCCAGGCTTGCTGACTGCTGTTTCACTTTTGCACTGAAGACCAGCCTTGGCCCCTCAACAGCGTCCTACCTCCCTGGTTGACCTGTCGGTGACCAGTCACTCTGAAGACTGTGACCAAAACTGCCAGGGTCTGCAGTCTTTCAGAGCCCTGCCTATGGCCCCTCTGTCACGCCCTTCCTGTCACAGCCCCTAGTGTTATCTCTTAGGATAACTGCGTGGTTTCCCACCAGATTCCTCACGGTGGGCGCTACGTGGTCCATGCATTCCCCACCCATCAGCTATAGCTCCATAAGGAACCTCCATGTCCCAGAACTCCTGAACTGACTCTCCCCGCACCTGCCACCTTTTCCAGACCTCCAGTGGCTTCTGGTAGAAGCAGCTAATAAAATGGAGGCATCAGCATGCCCAGTCACCAGTCTGGACACAAGGGCAGCCTTCAGGTCCAAGCCAAACTAGACCAGTGCACTAAACAAGGGGCAGAATGGGTAAGGATCAGCATAAATGCAATTCCCAAAGTATGGAAATGGATCCAGCCCTCACCTTCCCACTTCTCCATCCTTGTCACTAGTCACCCAAACAGCATTCTCTCTCTGAGCCTTGCCAACCAGAGGTGGGTCAGAACTTACAAGTTACATGGACACCATCTTTCGGACTGCCAAATGGGCAGAACCTGCCCCTGCTGGCTCTCACTGCCCCTGTGGGTTTGTTAATGCACTGGAACAACTCACAGAACTCATGGAGAATACACCGTACTTACAGCTACGGATTTCTTACAGCCCAAAAGGATACAAATGAAGAGACATACAGGGTGAGGTCTGGGAGGGTCCCTGACATGAAGCTTCCATGTCCCAAATAGGGATGAGCTACTATCTCCATGCGTGATCACCAACCAGAAAGCTCATCTGAGCCTTAGGGTTCAGGGATGTTATTATCCTAACCACCATAGCCACGATAAATTACATCATGCTTCCTGAGGCTTAGCCAGCACTGGGCCCCAGGTACTCCCTTCTAGTCTGGTCAGCCCCCACTCATTAGCCTCAGGTGTTGGTTTGGCTAGGAAGAACCAAGAACAAAGACCAAATTGCTTTCTGCAAGATGATTCTACCAGCACTTCAAACCATTCAGACAGGTTCAGTCATGGCTGACAAAGCCAAACCAGAACAGAGCCAAAGTTTTACAATTTGGGTGATCCATAACAATAACCAGAGTGGGAAAAATTACGGGCCAAAGACCTGAAATGGGAGACTTGGAAGAGGCGTAGTGAGCCCTTTCAGGAGCCTGATGAGTGAGATTGGATTATTGGCAGGATTGTGGAGAGCTACACACGTTCAAAGTGGCACAGTCATTCACCATCTTTGAGCGAGGCTCAAAATCCCATGGGCAAGAGATTTGGTTGCTGTGCAACAGGTATACTGCCCTTGTTTTCTAAGAGGGAGATTAGGTTTCTAGCAGGGCTTTGATGTGTAATTTTTCCAGCTCCAGTTATCATTCTGGTTCAGCCAAATTTTAAAAATTTGGGTCTGTTCTGGTTTCGCTTCATCTGCCATGACTGAACCAGGAAGGACAGGTTCGAAGCCCTGAATTCCACGTCTTACGCTAGGGCATTCATCACCAGGGAGCACATAAGATCCCTGGGAAGGAGGCAGCATCTTCAACAGAAATCAGAGCACTCTCTGGGGCCTGGCTGGCACTCCAGACACTTCTGGGACATAATGAGCAGAGACTCGAGCCTCCAGTTATTCTTTCCTTCCTGCAGTTCCCCCTCCCCAACAAAGCCTGA
This sequence comes from Dugong dugon, assembly GCA_030035585.1. NCBI lineage: Eukaryota > Metazoa > Chordata > Mammalia > Sirenia > Dugongidae > Dugong > Dugong dugon. Next base: position 7,543,610 of record CM057475.1, read on the forward strand.
CTCCTATGGCAGCCCCATTGCACAGGTTCCCAATTTCAAGGCCACTATTTGTCAAATTTGACTTATTTAGTTTCTGCAGTATGATCTCAAACCTGCATGTCTGCTGGCAAAATAGCCCCACAAATTTATGTTTAATTGCATCTAACTACATGCAATGACTAATTCTCAATGTCCGGTTCCTGGAAAAATGTGTCCTGCTCACTGTTTACAGTGACAGAAGTGCCCACACAGTCAGCAACCCCTGTCAGGAGGCCTGCATTAGCAGCTGGAATTGTCTGGAGAAAGATGTCCAGCTACTCTTGATGCTGTCCAGAGCTACTATCACATGATGATTGCTCTCAGCTTACATTCCTGGTCCTCTCTCCAAAGCCCTTATCTCTTCCCCTGCCCCTGTCACTGGCAAGAGGGTCATCAGAGGACACAGAGCATAGAGATAAAGAAAAGCTAAAATGCAGAAATAGCAAGTGGCTCGCATAAGCCCAGATGGAATAACAAGGCAACAGCACTTTAAAACAGCCTGAAAGGGGACCCTTCTCCCTCAGCTTTTCCTAACAAACGTCAGGGGTAGTTTCCAACAGACAGACCCTTCGGTTTCATTAATAGAGGATTCCAGATTTTTTTCACCTTGATGGTTTTAGCTTCTGCTTGAAATGCTTATTGAGCCATGATAACTCCTGCCGCACTTCTTGTTGGTCGGCCTGGTCCTTCGACCTTCAGTCTTTAATTATTCCAGTCCTGTCTTCTGGGTTCCTCGGCTTTGAATAGAAATGGAAAGTATAACTTCCAAAACATAAGAGGGAAAAAATGTAACAAGTTAAATATGATCAATCCAACAAAGGACAGAAAATTGGGAGAGGAAAAAGCAAGAGAGAATGGTAAATAGAAAACAAAAAAATAAATAAGCAAACGGCAGGGACAGGTACAAACACTTCAGTTATAATAAATATGACTAGGTTAGACTCTTAAAAGATATAAAATGGGAGATTGGCAATAAGTGGAACAGAAAGTAATATAGAAAAAGTTGAAAACAAAAAGAATGAAAAAAGATAAACCAGCAAATGCTAGCAAGAGAAAGCAGATTTAGCAACTTAAAATGAAGTAGAATTTAAGGTGATAAGAACAAAAAGGAACAAAAGGGAATACTTCATAACAATATGATGACCTACCAAGAAAAGAGAGCAGCCGCAAACATTTATGCTGCTAACAGCTACATACTGATGGTGCAGTGGTTAAGAGCTCAGGCTGCTAACCAAAAGGTTGGCGGTTCAAATACACCAGCTGCTCCTTGGAAACCCTATGGGGCAGTTATACTGTGTCATTCAGGATTGCTATGGGTCAGAATTGACTCGATGGCACACAACAACAGCAAGAAAAGCGAGCAGCCCTAAACATTTATGCTCCTAACAACATGGCTTTAAGAATATATAAACAAAGAATACTCATTGTTTTCCTTTTCTAAAAAAAAAAAATGAGATTATAAAGACACATTCACTGACAATAGTGCAAAAGAAAAAAAAATCCTTTGAAATTAAGAACAAAGGGATATCAAATGAGGATGTACATGCCAGAGACACAGAGAGAAATCTATATGTGGAAATTAAACACACACACTGTAAAATGCTTCTTAGAAGTGAGAATGGTGGGACTTCATCTCACATACTTTGGACATGTTATCAGAACGGACTGTTCTCTGGAAAAGGACATCATACTTAGGAAGGTAGAGGGTCAGCGAAAGAGAGGAAAACCCTCAATGAGATGGATCGACACTGGCCGCAACAGTGGGCTCAAGCATAGCAACGATTGTGAGGATGGCACAGGACCGGGCAGTATTTCATTCTGTTGTACATAGGGTCGCTGTGAATTGGAACTGACTCGTTGTCACCTAACAACAATAACAACAACACACTTTATAATACCTCCCAAGTTAATGAGAAAATCAAAACTTAAATTTAAACTTGCAGTTAAGGATGACAGATTTAAAAATCAGCTTTGGCTTCTCCACATCCCCATACTCCACTGAGCAACAATAAAGATATGTCTGGAAGGTGTGAGCACACCTCGATGAAAAGAACAGGAGTGGGCAGACAGCAACAACTGCCTTCTGGATGCTGGAAAGCGGAAGGGCGAGAGGTAGCTCATTCAGCAGACCCGAGAGAGCTCAATTCCTGTCAGCAGCGGGCGACAGCACAGAATCCATCTGGTTTGCAAAGCAGAACCCCTCAAAGACCCTGGAACTGGCCGGACCAGATATCTCTGGAAATGAAGGCAAAAGAGGAACTAAAAACAGAACTGGTTGAAAGTCAGTTTAAAAAGCAAGTAAATGCAGATCTCCTGAACAACATAGTGAAAAAAGGTGAGTGGCTCCCCACTCAGGCGGAAGAAGATTGGAGGCTTTTTCCTCTGGGAAGGGTAAGAGAGAGGGGCTCTGGGCTGAAGACACTAGGCCCAGCTGCTTGTGGGGGTACCATACTGCAAGTAGAAAGATTAGCTGACAATGTGTATGCAAACCAATTACTTAGCACCCATCCCCATCCTCATCCATTGTGGGGCACCTAGGCCCCAGCAGTCATCTGGCAGGTCACACAACCTCCATTCAGCTCGTTGGAGAACCCTTCCTGAATTCGAGTAGAGAGTCTTGGGTCACCAGACATTTAAGGAAAGCATCTAATATGAAAGAGAGGAAAACAAAGCAAAAGAGCAAGTTTGAGGCAACAGAGACTATGCAGGAAAAGAAAATGTTTACGCACGACCGCCTTTAACCTCCTCAGAGAGTGACTATAAAGATGGAACAGTCAGAGAACAAATCAGCTCACAGAAATCAGACATAAGATATCAGAAATGAAAAATTCAGCAGAAGGGTTGAAAGAAAAATTTGGCACAATGTCAGAGGAAGAAGAGAAAAATAAGGAAGTAGAAAATAGCCAAACGTCTGAGTAAAAGGAGTTCTAGAAAGAGAGAAGAAAGAAAGAGAGGGAAAGGAATCTTTAGAGAAACACTTCAATTAAATTTCCCGGAGTGGGAGGGAAGACGGTGAGTATTGATATAATAAACGTTACCAGGAGATTAGGAAGGTGTCTGAGGGGGATAAAAAGCAAAATCTCATCTTCCATGGTGGGAATTCCATAGATAAGGCCTGAAATTTAAAATCAGCAACTAGTAATATAAGCATATTATTTAGAAATCAATACCTCAAAAGTCATAATACCAATAAATGCCGAAATAAATTAAAAAATAAAACCTCACCTCAGAGTTCAAAGTGGCTAAGAGCTGAAAGTACTTGAGATCCTGGCTATGGTAGAGGAGGTAGAAACTGCTGTACCTCATAACAAGCCTTGTAGAACTATTGATTCTTTAACCTATATGCAGATATAACTCTAATAAGTAGTAAATGAAATAAACAAAAATAATTTGCATTTGGAATTTTTTTTTATTGTACTTCAGGTGAAGGTTTACAGAACAAATAGTTTCTCATGAAACAGTAGTACACATATTGTTTTATGACGTTGGTTAACAACCCCACAACACGTCAACGCTTTCCCTTCTCGACTTATTCTTTTTTTTTTTTTTGGTGAAAATATACATAGCCAAAGATACACCATTTCAAAAATTTCTACATGCACAATTCAGTAACATCGATTACGATCTTCCAGTTGTGCTGCTATTCTCACTGTAGATGAAGGTTTACAGAACAAAATAGTTTCTCATTAAACAGTACACACGTTGCCCTATGACAATGGTTAACAGCTCCACTACATGTCAACACTATCCTTACTCAACCTTGGGTTCCCTATCACCAGCTTTCCTGTCCCCTTCTGCCTTCTAGTCCTTGTCCCTGGACTGCTGTGCCTCATTAGTCCTGTTTTGTTTTATGGGGCTGTCCAATCCCCGGCTGAATGGTGAACCTCGGAAGTGACTTCACCACTGAGCTAAAAGGGTGTCTGGGGGCCATACTCTTGGGGTTTCTCCAGTCTCCTTCAGGCCTGTAAATCTGGTCTTTTTTGTGTGTGTTAGAATTTTGTTCTACATCCTTCTCCAGCTCTGCCCAGAACCCTCTGTTGTGATCCTGGTCAGAGCAGTCAGTGGTTGTAGCGAGGCACCATCTAGCTGTACTGGACTCAGTCTGGTGGAGGCCTTGGTAGCTGTGGTCCATTAGTCCTCCGGACTAATCTTTTCATTGTATCCTGTTGTCTTCATTCTCCCTTGCTCCCAAAGGGATGAGACCATGGAGTATCTTAGATGGCTGCTCACAGGCTTTTAAGACCCCAGATGCTACTCACTAAGGTAGAATGTAGACCATTGTCTTTATACTGTGTTACGCCAGTTGAACTAGATGTTCCCCAAGACCATGGTCCCAACAGCCCTCCACCCAGAAATTCAGTCCCTCAGGGAGTTTGGATGTGTCTATGGAGCTTCCAAGACCTTTCCTTGTACAAGTTGTGCTGGTTTCCCAGTATTGTGTACTGTCTCACCCTTCACCCAAGATACCACTTATCCATTGCCTATTTAGTATTCCCCACCACCACCCTTCCCATCCCTGGTAACCAACAAAGATTGTTACATTTTGTGTGTAAACTTTTTCATGGGTTTTTGGAATAGTGGTCTCCTACAATATTTGTCCTTTTGTGACTGACTTATTTCACTCAGCATAATGTCCTCCAGTTTCATCCATGTTATGAGATGCTTCACAGATTCATCATTGTTCTTTACTGTTGCATAGTACTCCATTGTGTGTATGTACCATAGTCTGTTTATCCATTCATCTGTTGATGGGCATCTAGGTTGTTTCCATCTTTTTGCTATTGTGAACAATGCTGCCATGAACATGGGTGTGCATATGTCTATTCAAGAGACGGCTCTTATTTCTCTAGAATATATTCCTAGGAGTGGGATAGCTGGATCATATGGTATTTCTATTTCTACCTTTCTAAGGAAGCACCATATCATTTTCCAAAATGGTTGTATCATTTTGCATTCCCACCAGCAGTGCATAAGAGTTCTGATCTCCCCACAGCCCCTCCAACATTTATTTCCAGGGTTTTTGATTCGTGCCAGTAATGCCGGGGTGAGGTGGTATCTCATTGTGGTTTTTATTTGCATTTCTCTAATGGCTAATGATCATGAGCATTTCCTCACGTGTCTGGTGGCTGCTTGAATGTCTTTTTTGGTGAAGTGCCTGTTCATTTCCTTTGCTGATTTTTTAATAGGATTATTTGTCTTTTTGTTGTAGAGGTGTTGGATTTTCTTGTAGATTATGGAAATTAGACCTTTGTCTGACTTTTACTGTCCAAAAATTTTTTCCCAGTCTGTAGGTTCTCTTCACTCTTTTGGTGAAGTCTTTTGAAGAGCATAGGTGTTTGAATTTTAGAAGATCCCAGTTATCTAGCTTATCTTCTGGGGTTTGTGTGTTGATGCTTATGGTTTGTATCCTGTTAATGCCGTGTATTAGGGCCTGTAGTGTTAGTCCTATTTTTTCTTCTATGAACTTTATAATTTTTGGCTTTATATTTAGGTCTTTGATCCATTTTGAATTAGTTTTTGTATATGGTGTTTCATTTTTTTGCAGATGGATATCCAGTTTTGCCAGCACCATTTGTTAACAAGACTGTCTTTTCCCCATTTGATGGACTTTGGGCCCTTGTTGAAGATCAGGTGACTGTAGGTGGATGGATTTGCATCTGGGTTCTCAATTCTGTTCTATTGGTCAATGCATCTGTCGTTGTACCAGTACCAGGCTGTTGTGACTACCGTAGCTGTATAGTAGGTTCTGAGATCTGGTAGTGTGAATACTCCAACTTTATTCTTCTTATTCAATAGTGCTTTACTTATTAGGGGCTTCTTCCCTTTCCATATAAAGTTAATGATTAGTTTTTCTGTCTCTTTGAAGAATGTTGTTGATATTTGGATGGGGAGTGCATTGCATTTGTAAATTGCTTTGGGTAGAATTGTAATTTTCACAATGTTGGGTCTACCTATCCATGAGCATGGTATGTTCCTCCATTTATGTACATCCCTTTGGGTTTCTTGCGGTAGTGTTTTGTAGTTTTCTTTGTATAGGTCTTTTACATCCCTGGTTAGATTTATTCCTAAGTATTTTATTTTATTAGGGGCTATTATAGATGGCATTGTTTTCCTGATTTCCTTTTCATCATTCTCTTTATTGGTGTATAGGAATCTAGCTGATTTTTGTATGTTTATCTTATATCCTGCTACTCTGCTGAATATTTCTATTAGTTCCAATAGATTTCTCATGGAGTCTTCAGGGTTTTCTATGTATAGTATCATATCATCAACAAACAGGGACAGTTTTACTTCTTCATTACCGATTTAGATATCCTTTATTTCTTTTTCTTGCCTTATTGATCTAGCTAGAACTTCCAGCACAATGTGAAATAGGAGTGATGATAAAGGGCATCCTTATCTTGTTCCTGTTCTCAAGGGGAATGTTTTCAGCCTCTCTCCATTAAGAATGATGTTGGTCGTTGGTTTTGCATAGATGCCCTTTATTATGTTGAGAAATTTCCCTTCTATACCTATTCTATTGAGAGTTTTTATCAGGAATGGGTGTTGGACTTTGTCGAATGCCTTTTCTGCATCAGTTGAGATGATCATGTGATTCTTTTCTTTCCTTTTATTTATGTGGTGGATTACGTGGATTGATTTTCTAATGTTGAATCATTCTTGCATACCTGGTATGACTCCTACTTGGTCGTGGTATATTATTTTTTTGATATAATGCTGAATCCTGTTGGCTAGAATTTTGTTGACAATTTTTGCATCTACATTCATGAGAGACATTAACCTGTAATTTTCTTTTTTTGTGGCGTCTTTGCCTGGTTTTGGTATCAGGATTATGCTGGCTTCATAGAATGAATTCAGAAGAGTTGCTTCCTTTTCTGTGCTCTGAAATAGCTTGAGTAGTCCTGGTACAAGCTCTTCTCTGAATGTTTTGTAGAATTCTCCAGTGAAGCCATCTGGGTCAGGGCTTTTTTTGTTGGAAGTTTTTTTATTACCTTTTCAATCTCTTCTCTTGTTATGGGTCTGTTCAGATTTTCAACATCACTTTGTTGTAGTTTGGGTAGGTAGTGTATTTCTAGAAATTTATCCATTTCCTCTAGGTTTTCAAATTTATTGGAATATAGTTTTTCATCATATTCTGTTATGATCCTTTTTTATTTCAGTTGGGTCTGTTGTAATGTCACCCATTTAATTTCTTATTTGGGTTATTTGCGTCCTCTCCTGTTTTTCTTTTGTCAGTCTGGCCAGTGGTTTGTTGATTTTGTTGATTCTTTCAAAGAATCAGCTTTTGGTTTTGTTGATTCTTTCGATTGTTTTTCTGTTCTCTATTTCATTTATTTCTGCTCTGATCTTATTTTCTTTCTTCTGGTGGCTGTGGGCTTTTTTTGCTGTTCTCTTTCCATTTGTTTGAGTTGTGTAGTTAATGTTTTGATTTTGTCCCTTTCTTCTTTTTTAACATGTGCATCTATTGCTATAAATTGTCCTCTGAGGACTGCGTTTTGGTATGATGTGTTTTCATTCTCATTTGATTCTAGGAATTTTTTGATTCCCTCTCTGATTTCTTCCATTACCCAGTGATGTGTAAGCAGAGTGTTATTCAGTTTCCATGTAATTGATTTTCTTCTTTTCTCTTCCTGTTGTTAATTTCTACCTTGATGGCATTGTGGTCAGAGAAGATACTTTGCATTATCTCAATGTTTTGGATCTTGTTAAGGATTGCTCTGTGACCTAAGATGTGGTCTGTTCTGGAGAACGTTCCATGTGCATTGGAAAAGAAAGTGTACTTTGCTGCTGTTGGATGGAGTGTTCTAGATATGTCTATGAGGTCAAGTTGACTGATTGTGCCCTTTAGGTCTTCTGTATCTTTGCTGAGTTTGTTTTTAGTTGTTCTGTCCTTTTCTGAGAGTGGTGTGTTGAAGTCTCCTACTATTATTGTGGAACTGTCAATTTCTCTTTTCAGTGCTGTTAGAATTTGTTTTATGCATTTTGGAGCCCTGTCATTGGGTGCATAGATGTTTATTATGGTTATGTTTTCATAATGGATCATCCCCTTAATCATTATATGGTGTCCTTCTTTGTCTTTTATGGTGGACTTTGTTTTAAAGTCCATTTTATCCGATATTAGTATTGCCACTCCTGCTCTTTTTTGGTAGTTGTTAGCTTGATATATTTTTTCCAACCTTTGATTTTTAATAAATTCATGTCTTTGTTTCTAAGGTGTATTTCTTGTAGACAGCATATTGATGGATTCTGTTTTTTTTTAAAATCCATTCTATCACTCTCTGTCTCTTTATGAGTGAATTTAGTCCATTTACATTCAGTGTAATTATTGATAGATGTGAGTTTATTGCTGTCATTTTGTAGTGCTTTTTTTGTGGTGCTGACTTTTTCTTTGTTTTTCTTACTCTCTTGTGCTGAATTCCTTTTGTTTGTGGATTTTGTTTTTCATTTCTTTTGTTTTTGTAGGTTTTGTTTTTACTGAGACTTTATGTTTTTCCTCTTTATTTTTATGACTATGTTTGTTAACTTTCTTTGTGGTTACTGTGAAATTCACCCTTATCTTTGTAAGTTTGAAGCAGTCTATTATTACTTGGTATGGCTTTGTCTTCCTCTATTAAAAGGTTTTATACCTACACTGTTTATTCCCTCTTTTATTGTTCTGATGTTGTCATCATTTACAGATTAACTATTCTGATTTCCTGTTGTATTTCTTTTGGTTTTGGATAGTCCTTGAGAGTACATTTCTTAGATTGGTGTCTGGCTGGTACGATCCTTCATCCTAGATTCAGCCTGTGAGCTGAAGTTGTTTGTTCTCAGATTGAAGGTCTCCCTTTAATAATTCTTGTTAGTTTGGTTTGGTTTTTACATATTCCCTTAATTTCTGTTTATCTGTAAATGTCCTAATTTCACCATCATATTTGAATGAGAGTTTTGCAGGTATATTATTCTCGGCTGGCAATTTTTTTCTTTCCAGGTTGTATATATGTCATCCCATTGTCCTCTTGCCTGCATGGTTTCTGCCGAATAATCTGAGCTTAGTCTTATTGTTTCTCCAGTGTATGTGACTTCTTGTTTTTCACGAGCTGCTCTCAGGATTCTTTGTTTGTCTTTGGTTTTGGTGAGTGTGATTATGATTTGCCTTGGTGATTTTCTTTTGGGGTCTATCATATATGAGGTTCTTTGAGCTTCTTGGATGGCCAGCTTTTCATCTTTCATGATATTGGGGAAGTTTTTTGTCAGCAGTTCTTCAGTGATCCTCTCTGTGTTTTCTGTTTTCTTCCCCTGTTCTGGAACTCCAATCACTTCCAAATTTTTGCTTTTGATTGTATCACACATAGTTCTCAGGGTCTGTTCATTTTTGTTTGTTCTTTTTTCTGAGTTTTCCTCAAACAGAGTTGTATCCAAGTGTTTGTCTTCAATTCCACTGATCCTGTCTCCCACTGTTTCAAATCTGCTCCTCAGTCCTTCTATGACACTGTCCATTTCTGAAATCTTGTTGTTTATCCTTTGGATTTCTAATTGTTGTTTTTATATAACTTCTAGTTGTGAATTTATTTTGGCATTTTGTTTGTGTATTATTTTCTTGAATTCTTCCATGTTTTTTGTCTGTATTTTGCATGAATTTGTCTGCATTTTCCATGAATTTGTCTATTGTTTCCTCATTTTTATCTGCTTTTTGCTTCGACTCTTGGATAATTCTGAGTATTAGAGATTTGAATTCCCTATCAGGTAGTTCTAGTGCCTTTTCTTCCACTGGAAAGTCATCTGGTGTTTTATTTTCGACACCTACTGGAACCATCCTGTCCTGTTTTTGTAAATGTTTTGATATTGTCTGCTGTCTTCGGGGCATTCAGTAATTATTTTTCTCATTTACTGATTGTAGATTTGTTTGTTTCATCCTTCTTTTTATTATTTGGCTATGTCTGAGTGGGTGGGCTGTGTATTCTTCATTGTTTGCTTGTTTGTGGATACGATACTTTTTGCCTCCTTCTCCAATTGGCAGGATCAGTTGCTCAGATATGGTACAGCAGGGTAGGTCTAGCTAAAGAGGAGTTGCTGGGATGGGTTTTTTGTGGCACTTACTACAGCCACCAGGGCAGGTCGGTAATTGGTGCAGGGCAGGTTCCAGTAGGCCATGCCTGTGGTGCTTGATGGTTTGATGTTAAGTGCATGGTGCAGGTAGGCAGGATGGAGGGGCGGATTGTGATGTGTGGAGCTAAGATGGGTATGCGAGAGAGGAGAGAGGAACAGGAGCCAAAAACATACAAACAAACAAAAAAGAGTGCTAGGGGAGCTTGCCATTGGAGTGGAGAGATGAGAGACTATGAAATGGAGAAATACAAAAAGGGGAAGAAGAAAAAAAAAATAGAAGAAATGAATGAATAAATAAAAACTAGAAAGAAAAAAACAGTAAAGCTCCCAGGGATCCCACAAGTGTGGCTACAAGGTCTGGGGAAGTTGTTCCCAGGTGGTGAAGGCATAGAGGTATTCATCGCCAGGTATTCAGGGGACAGGAAGAGAAGGAAGGTATAGAGAGACGAGAAACTGAGTAATAAAGAAAGACAAAAAGGGAAAAAGAGGGGAAAGAAAACAAAACAAATTTAAAAAAATACAAGAACAAGAAACCTCCCCCCAGAAAACAGAAAGAAAAAAAACCCATGAAGAAAGAAATACTCTTAGGGATCCCTCTGTGGGTCTGCGCAAGCTGAGGGAGTAGGTCCCAAGCTGCACAGCACTGCCCTGCCAGAACAGGCCCCCAACTCAAGAAAAGAAAAAGAAAACAAACAAACAAAAAAGCCCTGGGATCCCACTAGTGTGGCAGCACAGACCGTGGCAGTTCCACACTCGAACAGAGCTCTGCAGCCCCTTAGGAAGAAGCAAAGATGGTGCACAGAGCCAGGTATTTGATCGAAAGGAGGGGGAGGTGGTGAGAGGTAAGGAAGAAATCAAAAGAAGCAGAAAAAAGCAACACCAGCAGCCAACAAATGGAACTCAGGGAAGTCGGCCAGTGCGGGCGGGTGGAATCAAAGCAGCCAGTGCTTCCCGGCCAAGAGACTGTGGCCGCGGGAAACAGAGGAGGCCAGGTGGAGGTGAAGAAGGGTGGGGGGTGGGAAAGCATATGTCGCCAGTTACTGGTTGTTCTGTCTCCTGCTGGAAGCTCTGTGAAGCTGCTTTCTCGTACCCCCTATTTGCTGGTCTCTGATAGGAGTCCAAGATGGCAGATCCACACTGCGTTAGCTGATAGGGTACCTCTGCATGAATCTCTCCTTGCTGTCCGTTCTCTATCAGTTTGTCACTCCATTTGGTGCTTGGCTGAGTTCTTTATCTCTTCATTTGATGTTTTAGGGTTTCAGGATTGCTGTTTTCTCTGTTTGGCTTAGTTTTTTGGATCTTTGCTGTGGAGGGACGGCGTGGTGCTTCTGCCTACAGCGCCATGTTCTGCATTTGGAATTTTGAGAATACGAATACTGTCAATCAAACCTGTGGGGTGGGGTTATGGGGAAGACAGAGAGAGACTGAGATGTAGTGATAACATAACTTTAGCTTTACCTATATTTTAATTTCTCACCAGAAGACTATACTCATTTTTTAAGAAAGGAAAACTAAAACTAAAATAGCAGTGAGACAGATCCACAGATCTAGCGGGTTCTTCTTCAAATAACCAGAAAGAGATCAGGCGAAGGAATCAAAGGGCTTCTTCTTGAAGGAACCACTGAGCCCTGTGCTTGGTTCCATGGAGTGTGCCCTGGCACATTGCAGGTTCTCAGAAAATGGATATAAAACGAACCACAGAAGGGAGGCCCATGGATGCTGTGTGTCAGGCAGCCCATGACCAAGATGGAGCTCATGCTCTGAAGTGTAGGGAATGAGGCTCATCCTATAGATACAAACACAAACTGCAGGTCTTAGACTGAAATCTGCATGTAGAGGGGCTTGGGTGCCACAATCAGGCAGTGGGTCTTAATTCTGTCAGAAGTGTGAGGGGCTGTAAAGGTTTGAAGACCACTATATGGCACTTAGAGCTCAGAGAGGGAATCATCCCAGCAATCACACAGGTGGACCTTGGGAGGGGTCAGGCTGGAGGTAGGAGACCATTTAGATAGGGCTGTCCTACATGGCTGCTAACCAAAAGGTTGGCGGTTCAAGTCCACCCAGAGGAACCTCGAAGAAAGGCCTGGGAATCTACTTCTGAAAAATCAGACATTGAAAACCCTGTGGATCACAGTTCTACTCTGGCACACATGGGGTCACCATGAGCTGGAATCAGATCAATGCAACTAGGTTGATTTTTGGTTTTTTGGTTGCCGTAACATCTGGTGTGGCCAAGAAAATCCCAGTCATGTTGGAGAAGGGGTGGGGGAGCCTTGGGAGAAGCAGATGAGAGAGTGTGGGGTGATGCCTGCAACCTTGTGTGGGTGTCTTGAATTTATGCCCCCTGTGGCTGATGCAGAGACCTGGTGGTGCAGTGGTTAAGAGCTCAGCTGCTAAACAAAAGGTCAGCAGTTTGAATTCAACATCTGCTCCTTGGAAACCCTATGGGGCAGCTCTCCTCTGTCCTGTGGTGTCGCTGTGAGCCAGAATCGATTCAACGGCAATGGATTTCTTTTTTGTTTTGGTTATGGCTGATGCAGCTGTAGGTTCTAGCAAAGGCAATTTAAAAATCACTTTGAGAGCAGGCTGGGTTTTTGTCATTGTTTTCCAGGAGAGTAAGTGATGGGAAGCTCAGCAGTGGGAGAGAAGATTGATTTAAAGTTTGATTTAATTTAGAGTAAAAGCTGGGAAGTGGGAGGAGGAAAGACAAGATGGATGGGAAGGCGGATGCCCTTATGAGCGTGAACATTAATACTGGACAACCAGAAATCTGTAACGAAGAAGAAGCCTCAGAGGGAGAAAGAGAGGCTGCCTGATCCTCAGAGGGACAGAGAGGGCTGGAAGGTCACAGGCAGTATTCCAGCACGTAGCCAGTCCTCACTTTCCTCGGGCCCTTGTTCACCAAACTTGCACATCGATACACGGTGTTGTCCCTGTGCTAGCTCCCTGGGTCCCTGGCCCTCGAAAAGGTGTGAGTTGTCCTCACCGTTCAGAGAAGGAGCCGAGGGGCTGGCAGCAGGCCTAGGCCTGGTGCTCTGTGATCGCGCCTGAAGTCACACTGCTGGAAGCAGCTCCCTGCTGTGCATCTGTCCATAAAACCTCACAGCCTGGGCTCCGTAAGACTCGAATAACCATGTCCTTACCTCAGTGTTGTCTGCAGCATAATTACGAGTCTGCCAGGTTGCTCAGAGGCCCCCTTACGTTCCTTAGCAAGGCACAGAGCCGTCCACGTACTCGAGGGCCTTTCAGGCCTGGTCCTCAGTAACCTGACGCAGCGCAAGTCAATTCAGCAAACATTCACTGAGACAGCATCCTCCTTAAGCTGTAAATGGTTACCTAGATTGGACAAGAAGTCCTTGTCATTATCGTTGCTGCTGTTGATATTGCTATTGTAATGTTATAATATTTCGGTAGTTGTAGGTGTCTGTTTTCCACTCTAGAATATAAGTTCCATTCAGGCGGGGCCTCAGTCTACCTTATCACTTCTCTTCCCCCACCACCTAATAGGGTGCCTGACGCATAACTGATACTCAGTAATATTTGATGCTTGCATGAATAGTTAAATGAGTGAATGAAGAAATAAATAAGTTGACCGAATGAATACTCTGACCCAGCTTTGTGCTGGATCCTCAGAAGAAAAATACTTCATTTTTCTTGTAAAGTGCTTAATAGTCTGCAAGGAGCTTATTGGCATACTTTTGCTATAAGGATGTAGCTCATCAAGGTCAGAGATTTTGGTTACAGTACCTAACACATAGGGGGATCTCAACAGATACTTGTTAAATAAACATCTCTGGTTTCCTTTGAGACCACAGCACCCCTAAAAGGGCAGGCACAGTCAAATTCCATCATACGGACGGAGAACACGATGCTCAGAAAGGCTGAGTGGAAGCTTTGCATGGTATAGTGGAAAAAGGTAATATTTGGAATCAGAGGACCTGGGTTCAAGGCCCGTTTATACCACCTACTAACTGTAGATTTGGGGCAGATCGCTGAAGCTCCTCTTGCTCCAACTTCTCCTTCCTTTTGGTGTGGTGTTCTGGGGCTCCGGCTGCACTACAAGCTGGACAGATGGTGTTGTTGTTGATGGTGGTGTTGTCAGAGCTGCCTAAACAGCCACAGACCAGATTCGTATAATCCTTGGAATAGACTCTAAAATAGGAGTGCCCCAGAAAACATGAGAAGGCTTCTAGAGAGAAATGTGAGAAGCCGATTGTTGATCCCGAGAGCAGGGATTGCCTGAACCGCGGGGACCCTAAGAGCAGCCCTGCAGTGGTCCCCATTGCTTTTTCTTTCTTTTTTAATGTATGATCTTATTTACTTGTCTCTCTTAGAAGATTTCATTTTGACTGGACTCAGACTCAGAGGCAGAAGCTCTCAGAGAGGACAGCCTCCGCCCCTTGGCAGTCCGTTCCTGGCATTTTCCTTTGGCCTCCTTCATTCTCTTGGCCAAAAGCCTGGCATGTTCTGCGGCCTCCTCCTCATTTGTCTTGGGGCGTTGTGTCTTCAGAGCAATATACCGACCTGTTATGTTGCAGGACATGTGGAGTAACAAGACGCTGAATCTTGGGCACTTTGGTCCTGGGTTTCTTGCCTTCTTTGTGTAGGGGCTTTCTCACAACATGCTGACGGGTATCATCTTCTTTAGGGAGATTGGAAAGTTTGCCAATTCGGCTTGCTCTTTTGGGCCCCAGGCGACGAGGCACAGTAGTATCAGTCAGTCCTGGAATATCTCCTTTTTTACAGTTGCCAAGTTGAGAACACTCAGATTGGCTTCCGCAGTGCAGCCCGGACAGATTGGCACTTCTGTTCTCCAGTTCTCCTTGGTCTGTAACAGGATGCCCCTTTCTCAGCAGCAGGCGGCCGCGGCCGTGGGTCAAGACACCCTGCTTCATGGGAAAACCTTGTTTGTTGTTCCCACCACCGATTCAGACAACATAACCCTTCCACTCATCACCCAGAGCCAGCAGCAACTTCTGTGGCCATTCCCTTCTCATAAAAGGTACGAAGTTTGCGTTCATCGTCCACTTCAATGAGTTTCTGGCCACCAGTGGCTGGGAAGGAGATGGTCAGCTTCATGGTGAAGCAGCTGATCGCCTCTGCAGCACCAAGAAAAAGAGCCGCACTACTTTTTCTGATGAAGAGTCCAGACCAGTGCATGTGAGGACTACCGCCGATGCTCAGTCTCAGGACTTCAGAAAGTCAGTTTGCGGTCCTGCATGACAGAGAAAAATGGCAGATTTCTGGACTTTGGCTCCACTGTTTACTAGCTGATAACTAGAGAAGATATCTCACTCTCTGCTCCTCAGTGTCCTCTTGGTAAGATGGGAATGAGCACACCTGCCTCCTAGGACTGCTGTGAGAGTGAAGGGAAACGTGAATGAACACCCTGGTGGTCACTGTCTCCCCGGGAGGAGCTGTACCAGCAAAGGGTTAGCAAACCATCAAACTAAATCTGGATTCAGTGAGAGGTCTAGTGGCATGCCACATGACTCTGACCTTGGCTCTGCCTTATCTCATAGGTTTTGAGCAATAGCTTGAATAAAAATAAAAGCTAACATTTCCATGTGTTAGGAACCAGGCACTATTGTAAGTGCTTCGCGTATACTAACCTGCTTTAATTCCCACAACAGCCTAGTGTGGTGGATAGTCTCCACAGTGGCACCTTGGGTGCCTTCCCTCCCTGTGCGTACCCCTCCGTCCAGCAAGAGGTGGAATCTCTTTCCCGTACTCTTGAATCTGGGCGGCCCTTGTACTTGATTTGACCAATAGAATGAGACGGAGTGATGCTATGCAAATTCCAGATTTAGCCTCTGAAAGCCAAGCAGCTTCCACTTCTGCTGGCTTTGTTGAGCCAAGGTCCACGGTCACCAAGAAACACGTGACTCACACAGGCACTGGTTGAAACAATGCTTTACTCACATGGAGAAGAAATAGAGCAAGGTCAGCTTCAATAAGTGGGGCTCAGCCCTCCATGATCAGTGGGTCTCATTTCCACTGGAGGACACAATTCAATCCGTAACAGCAGATTACCTTACATTATCCTGGTCTTGCAAATTCAGCATGACCCAGGACGTTTTGGTATTATTATTGTGGTTACTCTTCATTCATAATTAATTAGTGGACAGCTCAGTATAGGCTAACAGTGAGATTTGGTTGCCAGAAAAGGTACTGAGGACCTTGGGTTGTATTAAGAGATGCATAGAAATCAGAACAAGGGAGGGGATAGCCCCACTGAGCTCTGCATTGGTCAGACCACAGGTGCTCACATGTGGAGAATTATGATCCTCTCAAGGCACTAGATTATAAGCATAGCACAGGGTCAGGGCAACCAGAATAATAAGGGGTATGAACATCTTTCCATATAAGGGACAAGAATAAGCCATCTGTTGTTGCTGTTAGGTGCCATCAAGTTGGTTCCGACTCATAGCAAGTCTCTGTACAACGAAACAAAACGCTGCCTGGTCCTTTGCCATCCTCACAATCATCGTTATGTTTAACCCATTGTTGAAGCCACTGTGTCAGTCCATCTTGTTGAGGGTATTCCTCCTTTTTGCTGACCCTCTACTCTGCCAAGCATGATGTCCTTCTCCAGGGACTGGTCCCTTCTGATAACATGTCCAGAGTATGTGAGATGAAGTCTCATCATCCTTGCTTCTAATGAGCATTCTGGCTGTACTTCTTCCAAGACAGACTTGTTGGTTCTTCTGGCAGTCCATGATATATTCAATATTCTTGACCAACACTGTCCAGCTTTCACATGCATATGAGGCAGTTGAAAACACCATGGCTTGGGTCAGGCGCACCTTAGTCTTCAAGGTGACATCTTTGCTTTTCAACACTTTAAAGAGGTCTTTTGCAGCAGATTTGCCCAATGCGATGTGTCTTTGGATTTCTTGACTGCTGCTTCCATGGGTGTTGATTGTGGATCAAGTAAAATGAAATCCTTGACTTCAACCTTTTCTCTGTTTATCATGATGTTGCTTATTGGTCCAGTTGTGAGGATTTTTGTTTTCTTTATGTTGAGGTGTAATCCATACTGAAGGCTGTGCTCTTTGTTCTTCATCACTAAGTGCTTCAAGTCTTCTTCACTTTCAGCAAGCAAGGTTGTGTCATCTGTATATCACAGGCTGGTAATGAGTCTTCCACCAATCCTGATGCCACGTTCTTCTTCGTATAGTTCAGCTTCTCGGATTATTTCCTCAGCATACAGATTGAATAGGTATGGTGAAAGGATGCAACCCTGACACACACCTTTCCTGACTTTAAACCACGCAATATACCCTTGTTCTGTTCGAAGGGCTTCCTCTTGGTCTATGTACAGCATCCTCATGAGTACAACTAAGTGTTCTGGAATTCCCATTCTTCACAATGTTATCCATAATTTGTTATGATCCACACAGTCGAATGCCTTTGCATAATCAATAAAACACAGGTAAACATCTTTCTGCTATTGTCTGCTTTCAAACCAGGATCGATCTGACATCAGCCATGATATCCCTTGTTCCATCTCCTTTTCTGAATATTGTTTGAATTTCTGGCAGTTCCCTATTGATGTACTGCTGCAACCATTTTTGAAAGATCTTCAGCAAAATTTTACTTGCATGTGATAGTAATGATATTGTTCGATAATTTCCACATCTTGTTGGATCACTTTTCTTTGGAATGGATACGTATATGGATCTCTTCCAGTTGGTTGGCCAGGTAGCTGTCTTCCAAATTTCGTGGCACAAATGAGTGAGTACTTCCAGTGCTGCATCTGTTTGTTGAAATGTCTCAATTCGTATTCCATCAATCCCTGGAGCCTTGCTTTTCGCCAGTGCTTTCAGTGCAGCTTGGACTTCTTCCTTCAATACCATTGGTTCTATATGGTACCTCCTGAAATGGGTTGAACATTGACCAATTCCTTTTGGTACAGTGACTCTGTGTATTCCTTCCATCTTCTTTTGATACTTCCTGCATCGTTTAGTATTTTCCCCATAGAATCCTTCAATATTGCAACTTGAGATTTGAATTTTTTCTTCAGTTCTTTCAGCTTTAGAAATGCCAAGCATGTTTGTCCCTTTATTCTAGTCATCTAGAGAAGAGAATTGTTGGGAAGTGTACTGCATAAGCCACCACATCTTCATGTGTACAGGACCAGATTTATTCTGTGAACCTCCAGAAGGCATATCCAGGACAAATGACTAGAAGGGGGACCGCTGTCCCCTCTTTATGTGAAGAACATTCCATTCCAGTGGAGTGGTCTGCTGGGCAGGTGCTGGACAAGCTGAAGGAAGACCCTCACTTAGCTGAGCAGCTTTGAGGAAAGTCAATCGTTTGGTGGGAAGTTGACCAGAGATGATCTCCAAGTGCACTTTCAACTCTCAAAGTCAAGAGGTCAGTGGGGACCTTATGAAGCAAAGAGGAATGAAGGGGCAATAGCTAGATTCAGCCAAAACATCGTGGTTTCTAGAAGTTCAATCCTGGATGAGTAAAAAGTGAGGCAGAAGAAGCAGGGGTGCCCTGGGGGTCTGGCCAGTGCGCAGCTCCACAGAATTCATGCGGTGGGGGGAGGTGGGGGCACTTGCAGTCTTTGACAGCCATTTTGTTCCGCGTGTCAGGAACCCAGGCTCAAGTGTGGTGCCTGGTGAAGGTCTTTGTGGAGACACGGTTGGTGGTAAGAGAGCTGGCAGATACAGACCTCGATTCCATGACCCCCTTTGCAGCTGGTGTCTCACACTGGTCACATCTGGCTTAGTGAACTTGCCCCTGACATCCTGAAAAGTCCCAAGGAGTCTGTCTTCACTCCTTGGGACTCTCCATCTGCAAATCTCTGTCCACAGAAGAACAAGCAAACTAATTACCTCCCTGGCTGCTACCACAGATCCTGCCCCAGCAAATTCCAGTTTATCTAGCTACACTCGGAAGGAATAAATATGGACGTGAGAGAAGGGCACAGAAGCAGCTCATAGCACGTCTCACCACCTCAGGATAACTCAGCAGCTGGTGGGAAAGTGCCCGCCACAGCACATGAGAAGTCACCTTGGAATTAATTGAGGACTGATACGAACGTTTTCATTAGTGCTACAGAAGAAAAATTAAACAGTAAGTATTTTCTTGTTTAAAATGTCCTTAGGACAACTTCAGATGCTTCTTTTGTGAAGAATTACTCATTGGAGTCTCATAAAAAGAGAGAGAAGGATCATTTATTTAAGTTCAAATGTGAGAATTTGTGGGGCTTTTTTTAAGGGATGCTTTATATTTTTGCAGTTATTTAATAACTATAACTCCCTAATATCAAACAGGTCCAAGTGAAAATTCTAGTCAAACAAGTTATTTTAAATCATATGGAAACATATTTACTAAATTCAGGGTGACAGCAGCAGTCACCTTGTTTTTAAGCAATTTTAAAACAATATTTAATGTATGTGGCATGTGAAGAAAAATATAAGATTTAAGTAATCATCCAAAATATGTATTTTAAAGCTTACCTTACACCATACACCAGTGGTTCTGAAAATGGGTGGTTCAGTGGTAGAATTCTCACCTTCCATGTGGGAGACCTGGTTCGATTCCCAGCCAATGCACCTCATGTATAGCCACCACCCGTCTGTCAGTGGAGGCTTGCGTGTTGCTGTGTTGCTGAACAGGTTTCAGTGGAGCTTCCAGACTAAGACAGACTAGGAAAAAGGGCCTGGTGATCCACTTCCAAAAATCAACCAGTGAAAACCCTGTGGATCACAGCGGTCTGATTTAGGACTGATCATGGGGATGGCACAGGACCAGGCAGCGTTTCACTCCGTGGAGCTTGGGGTCTTCATGAGTTGGGGGATGGTTCGACAGCTGCTAACAACTAGTACTGTCTTACCATTGTTCCAGGGAAAAGAAGACCAAGTTACTAAGAGGCCTGATGGCATGCTCTAGGTTATATAAATTGCAATTGATAAGTGTCCTGGTTGCTGCCAAATTTTCAAGCACCTGAGGCTACACTGCAGAATGTATCTGCACCTCCTTAACATGACTTCTTTGTTCCCTCAGTGTCTGTGGCTGTGCATGTGAACGTGGTGCTCTTCTCTCAGAGTCTGCTAATCTAAGTTGGTATGGGCATTAGCTTATAGTACTTAGATGTCTTCCGCTTAGAATACATCAATGCTTTGGTTCCATGGAACCCAGGTAACTTACAGTAACAGCTGGAAGACTGATTGGTAAATTACTAGGTTTATCAACTACTGGGTAGAAAAATGAGTCGGATGACACTGAGGCAGCACGGAAAACATATCTCATTCTTCTTTAGACAAGCATAACTTACGTTTCATTGTATCTGGGGAATCTAGCTCCTTCCTGCATTAGTAGGCCCCGGTGTTACAGGTGATCAGCACAGATTTGGAGGAGCACTGCCTTGTCAGGTCTGCAGAGGACCGTGGATATAGTTCCTGAGTGAACAGCAGCCTTTGCAGAAGACCAAGTGAGTTGTGACTTCCTCAGCAAAATGCAGCTGGTGCCCATCAACCTGACACAAACAGGGCAGGGCAAAGCGAAAGTACCCCTAAGACGTTTTCTCAAACTGACCGGTTCTAGACAAATGGCCTAAGTGGCCAACAGAAACCCCCACGTGCTTCAGAGTAGAGCTGAACTCCATAGAGTTTTCAATGGCTATGATGTTTTAGAAACAGATCACCAGGCCTTTCTTTCATGGCACCACTGGGTGGATTCGAACTACCAGCCTTTTGGCCTAGCACAAACCATTTGAGCCTCAGAGACCTTGCCTTCCTCCCTAGAGCGTGGCACGAGGTGCAGGGCTTCGTAGGAATGAGACAGAGCAAGCCATTTCCAGTCAAAGGCCATCTCCTCCCACCCCAAGCCAGGCCCCTGGACCCAGCCCCAACAAGTTCCAAAGTTGTATTCTGAGCAAAAAAAATTCCCAAGGGTGTGTGCTTCAAGGCTAGGGCAGGACTCTGGATGGCAGAGATGCTCCCTCTGCGTAGGCAGGGTCAGCTTCTAGGACAGGCCGGTCACCATGTGCAGAGAAGACGGGATCACTGCAGCCTCAGAAAACTCTGCCCTGACTGGGGAGCTGAAGAGCAGACCTGTGTTCCCGTGGCCCCCTCACAGTGTGGGAGGGGCCAGGCAGCACCACCCACCCAGGGCTCCCCACACTGAAGGAGCCGCAGAGGCTGTTCCAGACCCTCCAGGAGGCTCCACAGAGCAGGGGCAGGGCGAGCACTGAGTGGGACAGAAATAGACACCAACGTCTGCCTGAGTCCTGGATCAGGAAAAACACCAGAAGGAAGTGGTGGTCAGTCCAGATCCACTCTCTGGAGAAACTTTCTTCTAGAGAAACTCAGAGTGTGTGCCCTTGGGCGGCTGCTTCCCTTTCTGGACCCAGCGGCCTGTGTCTGCAGCATCTGATGCAGTTACCAAGCGCCCTGGGCTGCCAGAGGGCTAGGCTTCTTTGGTTTCCCCTTTAACCCCTCCTCAGTGGGCATTTTAAAGAGACAGTGAGCCAAAGAGGAGGTGAGGCCATTTGCATGATCCTGGGTACCTCCCACTGCCCACAGCAGGTCCTTCACAGGACCGGCATTCAGCCAGGGACTAGCGTGGTTGGCCGTCAACCTCCTTGGCCCACGACTTCACTCTTGGCTGGGCTCCTTCCGGTGCTGCCATCCAAAAGGCTAGGGTAGGTCTCCGGACACCACCAGAGCTGGAAGGGTGCACTACCACAGCCGTCTTGGCTCGAGGCCAGAACCCAGACCTTCCACCTGCTTAGCTTAGACAGCTCCCTGCAGGCCCGTGTCCCAAAGCCAGATTGCAGGTAGATGGGCCTGCCCTTTCCCAGTTTTTCCTCCCAAAATCCAAACAGAGGAGCAAAGGGATAATTATCATTAGTTAAACTGCTTTATCTGCTTAGAAATACAACGTTCTTTTGTTTGTTTGTTTGTTTGTTTCTGCATGTGGTCAAGTGAGCAGCTCAGGACAAAATTATCTAAAATTTTCTCAAAGTAACATCTAGTTAGTTAAAATACCAGTAAACAGTTGCCACTGAGTTGACTTCAATTCATAGCGACCCCATGTGTGTCAGAGTAGAACTGTGCTCCGTAGAGTTTTCAATGGCTGATTGAGCACCAGGCCTTTCTTCTGAGGTGCCTCTGGGTGGACACTAACTGCCAACCTTTCAGTTAGCAGCTGAGCATGTTAGCCATTGACATCACTCACGGACTCCTGTCGGTTAAAATAAACAACGCTAAATGTCTCCAGAACCCAAGTAGCTAGATACAGTAAAAGCTTACTCCTCCCTGTGACAGAGCCAGCTACGGGTCAGGTGCCCCCTCCATCTGTTTCCTGTGGTCTCCAAGTTTGACCCACCAGGGGCAGGAGGAGGGGAGGTTGGAGGTCACAGACCAGGCCCACGTCCTACTGGCCAAGTACCCGGTCACATGGCTCCAACCTAAGTGCAAAGGACATTCAGAAATGGAGAACAGCCCCAACCACAGAGGGACAAATATGTATGAGACCACTAGTATAAAAAGGCAAGAATAGGTTTACACACTGAAAGAAACATTGTTTGATGGTTACTAGGGATGGGAGGGGGAGGGAGGGGGAAACACTAACTAGGCAGTAGACACGTGTTAAATCTGGTAAAAGGAAAGGCTATACGCAGTGCAGGGGGAGTCAGCAGAACGTGGCCAAGGCAAAGGAAGACAGAGAGGCACACACGAATAAAGGGCAAATACTGGAACATACTCAGTTCTGCAACAACAGTGATAACAAACAGTAGTCTCTGAGTGGATTGATATGTGTGCTAAACAGGTGTGTGAGGACATAGGGGAGTACACCTGCCTGCACATATAGATATGGTTGTGGATACATACATATCTGTAAGGGCTGATATATATTCATACATATAGTAGAGCACCTAGGGGGCAGAGTCATGGAAACTTCTTAGACATATTCAAACACCTCGTGGAACTAAGTTCCTAGGCTTGAAGGACCATAGTCTTGGGGGACATCTAGGTCAATTGGCATAACATAGTTAATAAAGTTTTACATCCTAGTTTGGGGTCTGGGGTCTTAAAAGCTTGCAAGCGGCCATCTAAGATACAGCTAGTGGTCTCTTCCCACCTGGAGCAAAAGAGAATGAAGAAAACCAAAGACTCGAGGAAGCAATTAGTCCAAAAGACTAATGGCTCACGTGAACCACAGTCTCCTCTAACCAGAGACCAGAAGAACTAGATGGTGCCCAGATTCCACTACTAACTGCTCTGACCAGGATCACAAATGAGGGTTCTCGTTAGAATGGGTAAAAAATGTAGAACAAAATGCAAAAAAGACAAGGCTTACTGGTCTGATGGAGACGGGAGGGACCCCTGAGACTGTTGCCCTAAGACAACCCCTTAACATGGAATGGAAGCCACTCCCTGAGGCCACGTTTCAGCCAAATAATACACTTGCATATAAAATACACAGTAACACCCGTGAAGAATGTGGTCCTTGGAACAACCAACTACTGGAAACCAAAAGGGCAGCATTTGCCCAAAAGCAAAGATGAGAAGGTGGGGAGGGGCAGGGAAACCAGAGGAACGGAGACGGGGAACCCAGGGGGGAAATGGGGAGAGTGCTGACACTTTGAGGGGATGCAGCCAATGTCAGGGAGCAATTTGTGTGTGAATTATTGCGTGGGATGCTAATGGGCTGTGTAAACCTTCACCTAAAGCACACTAAAATGTGATAAAAGAAAGAAATGGAGAGCAGCCCGTGGAAATTTGGTACTACTGTCTGTCCAAACCTGTTATGAAAAGCGTTCGTAAGGCCTCTGCGTCTTCCTTCTCCCAAGGCAGGACAGCCCCTAGAGGAGTCGGGAGGTTCCTCGGTTTAAGCACTTTGCTCCACTGGTCCTTAAACCTGGTGGTTGTTGTTGCTGTTAGCGGCTGTGAGTCCGCAAACACAGGAATGAAGCGCTGCCGGGCCCTGCACCATCTCCTGACTGGTTGTGGGTCAGACCGTTGTGATCCATAGGCAGGATCAGATTAACCAGAGCAAGGTACGCAAGGCCTTAATTGGGTTTACTTACTAATCTACAGTGGACGATTTCATGTGGGTTTCACCACATTTGTGGTGAAAAACAGGTGAAATTGTGCACTATAGATTAGTAAGTAAGCACACGTAAGTCTGTGTGTACCTTGCTTATTGGGTAATCTGTCATTGTCCATAGGGTTTTCATTAACTTATTTTCAGAAATAGATCACCAGGCCTTTCTTCCTAGTGTCTTAGTCTAGAAGCTTCACTGAAACCTGTTCAGCATCATATCAACACACAAATCACCACTGACAGGTGGGTAGTGGCTGCATATAAGGTGCATTTGCTGGGGATCAAACCCAGGTTTCCTGCATGGAAGAGGAGAATTCTACCACTGAACACCACTGCCTCCCATTAATCATTAGTTCCCCAGTGCCCCCTGGAATTACTCAGCCCAGCACTCGCCTGAATGAGGCCATACAGCCCATGCTAGTGGGGCTGGCTGGACAGCCCTTTCCAGCCTAGCGTCGCCCCTCCTTCCCCATGCATGATGAGGGCGGGTCGGGGAGAGGCTGAGCCGAGGTTTCAGCATTAGGACCGCTTGTGCAGCCTCAGCCACACCCCTCCGAGTCCCCAACAGAGAGCTGACGGCGGAAGAGCCCTGAGTGCCACAGGGGATGCGGCAACCAGACCACTGTGTCCTGCCCGAGTCTAGGACAGGGGCATAGCATTGCCTGGTGGGGAGGGTCCTGGTTCCAGGCCTCCTCTAGGGAAGGGGCTTAGGGATCCAGTGAGATGTGGTTGATTCCCAGGAATGACCTCCGGGCAGGTCAGGGGCACCCATTTTGGCTGGAGTCTAGGTCAGGGTGCTGAGTTGGCAGAGCAAACGAGGACCTCAGGGAGAAAACCCACCCACCTGGGAAGAGCGTGCCCTCTGGGCTTGGGAGAGGCAGTTAGCACTGAGGTCTGGGGGTTCCTGGGGGCTCTGCCCAGGCCTCAGTCTCCAAGCTTACCCTTGGTTCCCGGCTGCACTTCACAGACACAGGGCCTGGGCTGGACTGGGCAGGCCTGCCGGTGAGGGCTGGGGAGTAGGGTGCAGAGCTGGTGCTCAGGCCCCAAAGCCCCCCTCTGCAGCACCATGTGTCCCTCCTGCATCCTGCCCCATGGAGAACTTGCCCTGACTCACTCGCTAGGGAGCCTAGGTTGAGCCCCGTGATGCAGGGAGCAGAGCGTTCCCTGGGCTGTTTGCTGACTACAGACCACGGAGCACACCAAGGACATGGGGAGTTCACACACACACAAAAAGTTTGCCGTCAAGTCCACCCCAACTCATGGCAACCTCATGTGTGTCAGAGTAGAACTGTGCTCCATGGGTTTTCAATTGCTGGTTTTCTGGAAATAGATTTCCAGGCCTTTCTTCCAAGGCACTCTGGGTGGATTTGATCCTCCAACCTTTTGTTTAGCAGCCAAGTGCGTTGAATCGTTTGCACCACCCAGGGACTCCTTTGTGTCCACTGGAGGCTGCAATTATGGTGGAATCTTCTGAGAGACGCTTCAGGAGAAGGTCACGAGCGGAGAAAGAGGCTCAACAAGCGATTCTTCTCAACTCCTGAGGGAGGGAAGATGCCTCAACCAAGAGCCAATTTGTCTCCAACTTTTACGTTGCCTTTTCTTTGGACAGGAATGGAACATAGTTACAGGCCTCTGTGATAAGGTAGAGGGAGGATATGTCCCTACTTGGCACTAGACTTTGTTCTAATCTGTGCTATTTATATAAAATTCACCCTGGTGGCTCAGTGGTTAAGCGTTCTGCTGCTAACTAAAAGGTCGGCAGTTGAATCCACCAGCTGCTCCTAGGAAAACCTATGGGGCAGTTCTACTCTGTCCTGTAGGGTCGCTATGAGTTGGAATCGACTGGATGGCTATGGGTTTGGTTCAGCTCCTGATTGCGTGTCAGATGGCTAAAGCTCTTTAAGATTGATTTGAAGCCTCAATCCATAATACCAAGAGATAAGGAAGCCCGGGTGATTTCTTCTAAAAACGCGTCTGCAGTTTTCCAAGGTGCTGTCTGTGGAACGTCTTGTCATGCACCTTGGTAAGAAGGATTTCAGAAGCTGGTTCTTCAGACAGCCTCGCCTAGACAAGGTGAAAAATGAAGATTTCCCAGAACGCCAGCCTCAGTGAGCTTGGGAGAGAACTGAGCCCAGATTGCAAAGACCTCAGAACTGTCACACACCCCAAAACCCAGACCACTCTCTAGAAGGGTTCTCAGACAGAAGGAGAATCCAGACCTCCCGCAGGATCAGCACCTCGGACTGTGAGGGAGGAATCCTGCCCTCATCACCCTATTGTTAGTGGAGTTGATTCTTACTCCCAGTGACCCAACGTGATCAGAGTAGAACTGCTCCACAGGGTTTTTAAGGCTTGTGACCTTTCAGAAGCAGATCAGCACGTCTGTCTCCCGGGGTGCCTCTGGGGGGATTCAAACCGCCAACCTTTTGATTACTAGTTGAGCACTTAACTGTTTACTCCACGCAGGAATCCCTGAACTCTACACCGTACCACACCCCTTATCTTGGGGCACAAGGGGAGGGAGGTTGTTTCGAGAGACAGATCATTTAACCAATAAAGTAGCCAAAATAAGTCTGAAAACAGTAATTATAATAAGTATTTGTTATAGATTGAATTGCATCCCCAAAAAAGACATGTCAAAGTCCTTACCCTTGTTCCTGTGAATGTGACCTTGTTTGGAAACAGAGTCTCTGACGATGTTATCAGTTAACATGAGGTCCTGCTGGTCCTAATCCTATATGCGTGGTGTCCTCATACAGAGATGCCATGTGACAGTGCAGCTGGGAGCCCGAGAATCCGGGAGCCAGCAGAAGCTGGGAGGGAGGCAGGGGGCAGATTTGCCCTCAGAGTCTCAGAACGAACTGACACCGTCAGCACCCTGGTCTCAGAGTCTCAGTGTCCAGGACTGTGAAGGAATACACTCCTGTTCTTAGTAGCTCCCCCTTTGTGGTGTTTGTTACAGCTGCCCCTGGAAGCCGATACGGTGTTCGTGTTTGTACAGGCCCTTAGCACTTAGGAAGCACTAGCTCAGTCAGTGAGCAACAAAGGGCAGAGGTTAGCACCCGCGTCGTAGCAGGTAAGAAAGCCAGGCCTTAGCCCGTCATGACCTCCTGAGTCCCACCTAAGTGGGACCGACAAGTCGACTCCAACACATGGTGACCCCATGTGTGTCAGAGTAGAACTGTGACCCATAAGGTTTTCAATGGCTGATTTTTCAGAAGTAGATTACCAGGCCTTTCTTCCGAGGTGCCTCTGGGTAGACTTGAATCTCTAACGTTTCGGTTAGAAGCTGAGCACATTAACCACTTGCACCACCCAGGGACTACCTCCAATAATCATAAAGCCCTATCATTATTTTTAAATGTTTAAGCATATTCCAGCTCTCCTGCAAAGTGGCCATAAATGGACTATACCCCTAGACTCTGGGATAACCCACAAATCATAACAACAGCACTTAACGCTCGTCCGGCACTGAATACAGTGCTGTTGAAGCCTTAGGTCAGGAAATCCTCATAACAACCCACATTACAGAGGAGGAGACAGGCTTAAAGAGGCAGTGTGCTCCGGTAGTACAGGTGTCAGCCATGGAGACCCAGGTGCTCTGCAGCCGGGGAGCTTGGCGCTCGTGCTGGTGCTGCCTTGTCTTGATGTGAGTCCGCCTGGTCCCTGCTCCAGTCCAGCTCCAGTCCAGGTCTTTGACTCACTTTGTCCCATTTAATTCTCAGAGACTGGGAGGAGAATGCTATTACCCCATTTAATAGAGAGGGAAACTGAGGGATGACGCAAACGTGGCCAAACTCATACC
This sequence comes from Dugong dugon, assembly GCA_030035585.1. NCBI lineage: Eukaryota > Metazoa > Chordata > Mammalia > Sirenia > Dugongidae > Dugong > Dugong dugon. The sequence continues at coordinate 7,571,589 of CM057475.1, forward strand.
ATCAGTAAGTAGTGGTGCCAACATTGAACCAGATCTGTCTGAAGCTAAAACTTGTGATGTTTCCATGACTACCCCACACCAACTCAGATTTAAAGTGCCATTACTGCGTATCTTTTCATTGTCTGGGGAAGTTCTGGTGTGAGGCTTCTGACTGCAGAGATGTGAGCAGAAACCTTGGTTGCTGTTGTTCCCCTGGATGAGCTGAGGCTCTGAACCACCAGGTATCCCGGGAACTGTTTCCCAGGGGACCATGCTTTGCAAAACAAGCCGTGGAGGCCTCTCCAGGTGGACAGGGACTCCCTCAGACTCTGGTTAGAGGACTTGGAGAGGACCACAACCCTCCATGTTTGCAGAAAACAGGGAGAGGGAATATCACTGTCCTTTGCCCGGATGATGGCTCGACATCCCAGTGGCAGGAACGTTGGTACAGGCTGGCCTAGCATGGACACATGAGGTGTGGGCTGCACTCCATCGATTTTCTGACAACCTTTATCTCTTTCCCTCTTTTTCACTTTTACATTATTTAAATTCTGTTGTTTTGATGAAAACATTACAGAGCAAAACAGGAAAGCCCCTCACCACGCCCGTCACTCCCTCCTAAAGTGCAAACTTTCAGTGTCACTTATGCGTATTGACACATAATTTGTGGGTTCACTGAAACTGAGATGGGATCACTCTAAAATTGTTTTCCTGGCACTCCTTTTTTTCACTTGCCAATTTGGCTTAGACACCTTTTGTGCTTACCTCATTGAGGTGTGGCCGGACCAGAAATTATTTACTCTCTCCTCCATTGATGGGCTGGGCAAGTAGGTTGTTTCCCATTTTTTTCTAGAAGAAAGAGTGCTACAGTGAACATCAGTACCCATACATCTTTGTGCATTTGTCTTTCTTTGGAACAAATCCTTAAACACTAGGTTAGAGGATATTTTGTTTTTCAACTTTTTAGACATTGCCAGATTGCTTTCAAAAAGGCTTTATCAAACAATCTTCTCATCAAAAGGGTATGAGAATGACCTTTTCCACATGCTGTCCCCAATATTAGATATTAGCCATCTTTTTAAGTCGAAAACTATATGACATGCTCATTAACCATTTTCATTTCTTCTGTTCATTTCTTGTTGATATCCTTTGCTCAGTTTTCTGCTGGGTTCTTTTCTTTATGGTTGTTGTTGTTGCTATCAATTGCCATCAAGTCAGCTCCGACGCATAGTGACCTCACGTATAAGAGGATGAAACGTTGCCCAGTCCTGCACCATCTTCATTGTTGTGGCCATCACGTTGGTCTGTCTCGTTGAGGGTTTTCTTCATTTGCGCTGACCATCTGCCTTACCAAACATGATGTCCTTCTCTAGGGATTGGTCTTTCCTGATGATATGAATAAGGTAAGTAAGATGAAGTGTTGCCATCCTCACATCTAAGGAGCGTTCCAGTTGTATCTCCCTAAAACTGAGTTCTTCATTCTTCTGCCAGTCCGTGGTATATTCAGTATTCTCTGCCAACACCACAATTCAGATGCATCCAGTTCTCTGCCTTCCTTATTCGCTTACATATGAGGTGATGGAGAGGCCGTGGCTTGGATCAGGCTCACCGTCTTGGCGACCTGGTGCTGCTACAACAGAAACACCACAAGGGGATGGTTTTCACGCAGAGAAGTTTATTTCCTCGCAGTCAAAGTAGGGTAAAAGTTCCAATTCAGGGCGTCAGCTCCAGGGAAAGGCTTTTCCTCTCTGTCGGCCTTCTTCTCTTCGGTGTTCCCCCGGATTAGGAGCTTCTCTGCGCGGGGACCCCAGTCCAAAGGACACACTCTGCTCCCGGCACTGCTTTCTTGATGGTATGAGGCCCCCAACTTTCTGCTTCCCTTTCCTTTTATCTCTTGAGACATAAAAGGTCGTGCAGGCCACACCCCAGGGAAACTCCCTTTACGTTGGATCAGGGATGTGACCTGGGTAAGGATGGTGTTACAGTCCCACCCTAATCCTCTTTAACATAAAATTACAATCACAAAATGGAGGCCAACCACACAATTCTGGGAACCGTGGCCCAGCCAAATTGATACACACATTTTGTGGGGGACATAATTCAAACCATGACACTCACCTTAGTCATCAATGTGTCATCTTTGCTTTTTAAAACTTTAGAGAGGTCTTTTGAAGCAGATTTGCCCAATGCAATACGTCATCTGAATTCTTGACTGCTGCTTCCCTGGGCACTGATTGTTGATCCAAGAAGAATGAAATTTTTGACAACTTCAATTTTTTTCTCCATTTATCATGATGTTGCTTATTGGTCCACTTGCGAGGATTTCATTTTCTTTACATTCAAAGTGTAATTCATACTGAAGGCAGTTTGCTCTTCATCACTAAGTGGTTGGTTTTCGGCAAGCGCGGGTTGTTAATGAGTCTTCCTCCAATCCTGATGCCACATTCTTCTTCATGCAGTCCAGCTTCTTGGATTTTTTGTTTAGCATACAGATTAAATAAGTAAGGTGAAAGGATATAATTCTGCTGGACACCTTTTCCAATTTTGAACCGCTTTTCTTAATAATGTGTTTTATTCAATCCAGTATATCCAAAATATTATCATTTTAACATGTAATCGGTATAAAAACTATTAATAAGGTATTTTACATTCTTTTTTATAGTAGCTCTTGAAATCCATATGCAGCGTATCTGAACACTAAGTTTTTATTAGAAATACTTGATCTGTATTTAGATTTCATAAAACTTATATTTGATGAAGTAGACTTACTTACCCAAATTGTTCCAAATATATTGTGGTAGGCAGAATAATGCCCCCCAAAGAAGTCCACGTCCTAATCCCTGAAGACTATGAATATTTTGGGTTACATGGCTGTCATAGATTGAACAGTGTCCCCCCAAAATATGTGTCAACTCGGCTAGGCCATGACTCCCAGTATTATGTGGTTGTCCTCCATTTTGTGATCTGATGTAATTTTCCTAAGTGTTGTAAATCCTAATCTTTGCCTGTGGTTAATGAGGCAAGATTAGGTTATGTCAAAACGGATTAGAGTGGAATGCAACACCCTTACTCAGGTCATAGCCCTGATCTGATTGATATAAGGGGAGTTTCCCTGGGGTGTGGCCTGCATCACCTTTTATCTTACAAGAGATAAAAGGAGAGGGAAGCAATCAGAGAGATATAGGGACCTCCTGCTACCAAGGAAGAAGCGCTGGGAGCAGAGCATGTCCTTTGGACCCAGGGTCACTGTGCTGAGAAGCTCCTAGACCAGGAGAAGATTGATGACAAGGACCTTGCCCCAGAACTGACAGAGAAAGCCTTCCCTGAGAGCTGGCACCCTGAATTTGGACTTCTAGCCTCCTAGACTGTGAGAGAATAAATTTCTGTTTGTTGTTTGTGTTCTGTTTGTGGTATTTCTGTTACAGAAGCACTAGATAACCAAGACAATGGCAAAGGGGAATTAAGGCTGCAGATGGAATTAAGGTTGCTAATCAGCTGAGATTAAAATAGGGAGACTATCCTGGATTATTTGGGTGGGCCCAGTGTAATTACAAGGATCCTTTAAAGTGGAAAAAGAAAGCAAAAGAGGAAGTCAAAGTCAAGAGAGATTTGAAGATGCCAAGCTGGGCTCTGGAGATGGAGGAAAGGGTCAGGCGTCAAGGAATGCAGGTAGCCTCTAGAAACTGGAAAAAGCAAAGAGACAGACTTTCTCCTAGAACCTCTGGAAGGAGCACAGCCCTGCTGACACCTTGATTTTAGTCTAGTAAGGCAAATTTAGGTTTATGAACTCCAGAAATGAAAGATAATACATGTGTTTAAGCCACTAAGTATGTTGGTAATTTGTTACAGCAACAGGAAGAAGCTAATATTTATACACTTAAAAATTTTCTAATAACTGAATCAAATATCAGTTTTTCTCAATAGCTTTATGAGGTATAATTCACATACAGTAAACTATATGTATTTAACATGTACAATTTGGTAAGTTTTGATATATGTGTACATCTGTGAAACCATTACCACAATCAAGATAAGAGACATACCCATTACCCACCTAATTTTTTGTGTGTCCTTTTGTAATCCCTCCTTTCCCCCATTCCCTTTCACCACTCCTGACCCCTGACCCCAGACAATCACTCATCTACTTAGTTCGCAGTTTCTAGGAATTTACATAAGTGGAATAATATGGTATGTGCTCTAGCTTGTTGTCTGGCTTCTTTCACTCAGTATAATTCATTTAGAGATCCGTCCATTTTGTAGCATGTGTCAACGATTCATGCATTTTTATTGCTTAGTAATGTTTCTTTATATGGATATCATAGTTTATTCATTTACCTATTGATGGCCATTTGGATTGTATCCAGTTTTTGTATCTCAGAAATGAAGCTGCATTGAACATTCATGTACAAATCTTTGTTTCTCTTGGGTAAATACCTAGGAGTAAAATGATTGGATGATATCTCAGGTGTATATTTAACTTTTTAAGAAACTGCTGAACTGTTTTCCAAAGTGGTTATACCATTTTACAGTCCCACCAGCCGTGTATGAGAGTTCTAGTTCCTCCACGCCCACAATAACACTTGGTTTGGCCAGTCTTTGTAACTTTAGCTATTCTAATGGATATGCAATGCTGTCACAGAGTGGTTGTAATCTGTATTTCCCTTGTGGGTTTGGGTGGGAAGGACTATGGTGTCGAGGATATTTAGGGGAGCTTATTTGCATTCCCTGCATTTTCTATGGTAAAGTATCTGTTTATATCTGTTGCTATTTTTCAAATTGGGTAGTTTCTTTATTATTGAATTTTGAGAGTGTTTTATGTATTTTGGGTACAAGTCCTTTATCAGATATATGAATTGCAGCTATTTTTCTCCCAGTATTTAACTTGTCTTTTCATTCTCTTGTCTTTTGAAAAGTAGTGTTTTTAATTTAAATGAAGTCCGGTTCATCAATCAGCTCTTTCACATGTTGTGCTTCTGATGTTGTATCTAAGAAATTTTTGTCTAATCCAAAGGCATGAATGTTTTCTACTAGAAGTTTTATAGTCTTAGATTTTACATTTAGGCATATGATTCATTTTGAGTATATTTTGGTTTCCAAGGGGCAGCTGGTGGATTTGAACTGCCAACCTTTTGGTTAGTAGCTGAGCTCTTAACCACTGCACCACCAGGCCTCCTTTGCATATGGTATGAAGTATGGATTGAAGTTCATTTTTTTGAACATGAATATGCAATTGTTCCACCACTGGTTTTTATTTTAATTTTTTTATTATTGTACTTTAGATGAAGGTTTATAGAACGAACTAGCTTCTCATTAAACAATTAGTACACATATTGTTTTGTGACATTGGTTACCCCATGCCTCCACTGTTTGTTGAAAACGCTATCCTTTCTCCACTAAATTGCCTTTGCACCTTTGTCAAGATCAGTTATCCCTATATGTGTGGGCCTATTTCTGAATTTTCTGTTCTATTGCATTGATCTGTCTTGATGCTGACATCACACTGTCTTGATTACTGTAGCCTTTTATGTCTTGAAATCAGGTAGTATTAGACCTCCAACTTTGTTCTTCTGTTCCAAAATTGTCTTGGCTATTCTAGGGCCTTTACATTTCCATATGAATTTTAGAATCAGCTAGTTGATTTCTACAAACATGCCTACTGGTATTTTGATTGAAATTAACATTGAATCTGTAGATCAGTTTAGGGAGAATTAACATCTTAGCAATATTAAGTCTTCTGACTACTCAACATGGTATATCTCTTCATTTATTTAGACCTTCTTTAATTTCTCTGAGTAATTATTTATAGGTTTCAATACACGGGCCATGAACATACTTTGTCATATATAATCCTCAGTATTTCAGATTTTTTGATGCTATTAAAAATGGTATTGGTTTTCATGTTCCAATTGTACATTTGTAGTATATAGACAAATGATTTAATATTACACATATATCTTGTATTCTGCAACCTCGTTGAATTCATTTATTAGTTCTCACAGTTTTTTGTAGCTTCCACTGGATTTTCAACATAGACAATTATATCATCTGTGAATAAAGACAGGTTTACTTTTTCCTGTCCAATCTAGACAACTTTAATTTCTTTTTCTTGCTGTATTGCACCTGCTAGGCCTACAGTACGGTGGATGATACATGTGGTGAGAGCAAACATCATCTTGATCCTGTTTTTAGGGGAACAGCTTTTAGTCTTTCACCAATATGTATGATAATAGCTGTAGGTTTTTCATAGATGCCCTTTATCAGGTTGAAAATGGTCCCTACTATTCCTAGTGTGCTGAGAATTTTGTATCAGAAAGGTATGTTGAATTTTGTCAAATGCTTTTTCTGCATCTATTGAGATGATCATATGTTTTTCTTTTTTTAGTTTAGGTAAATTGCATTAATTGGTTTTCTAATGTTAAACCAATCTTGCATTCCTAGAATAAATTCCACTTGATCATGAGGAATTTTCCTCATTATCTGTTGTTGGATTGGATTTGCTAACATTTTGGTGAGAATTTTTGCATCTATGTTCATGACGGATTTTGGTCTGTAGTGTTCTTTTCTTATAATTCTTTGGCTAGTTTTATATCAGGGTAATACTGACCTCATAGCATAAGCTGATGAGTATTCACTCCTTTTCAATTTTTGGAAGAGTTTAGACAGCATTGGTGTTATTTTTTCCTTGACTACTTGGTAGAATTTACCAGGGAAGCCATCTGGACATGGAGTTTTCTTTTTGGGAAGGTTTTTAGCTACAAATTCAATTTCTTTACTAGATGTAGGACTATTTAGACTAGCTGTTTTTACTTGAGTAAGCATTGGTAGTTTGTCTTTCAAGAGGTTTATCCATTTCATCTAAACTGCCAAATTTACTGGCATAATGTTGTTCATAACATTACCTTATTTTCCTTTTAATAACTGAAGAATTTATAATGATGTCACCTTTCTCATTCCTGATATTGGCAATTTGTCTTTCTTTTTTTCCGGAGTAGTCTGGCTAGACACTTATCAACTTTATTGAGCTTCTCAAAGAACCAGCTTTTGGTTTCATTGATTTTCTCTATTATATTTCTATTTTCTATTTCAATTATAGTCACTGATCTTTATTTTTTCTTTCTCTTACCTACTCTTGGTTTAATTTACTGTTCATTGTCTAGTTTCTTAAGGTAGAAGCTGAGGTTGTTGATTTGAGACCTTTCTTTTCTAATAGAGACAGTTAGTGCTATATTTTGCTGCCTAAGTACTCCTGTAGAGGAATCTCATACTTTTTTACATTGTGTTTTCATTTTTCTATTCAATTTAAAAATAGTTTCTAATTTTTCCTTTTAATTACTTTTTGACCCATGGATTATTTAGAAGCAAGTTGATTATTCTCCAAATATTTGATGATTTTTCTGGATATCTTTTTGTTGTTGATTTCTAAATTAATTCCATTGTTGTCAGAGAACATGTTGTACTATTTGGATTATTTTATGTTTACTTAGACTTGTTTATTGCCATTTTATTGTAAGTTCTGTGTGCATTTGAAGATAATAGGTATACTGCTATGGAGGAAGGGCGTGTTCTATAAATTTTAATTAAATCAAGTTGGTTGACAGTGTTTTTCAAGCCATCTATAGATTTACTGATTTTTTCTACTTGTTCTGTCAATTATTGAGAAAGTGATATTGAAATATTTTTTTACTATAATTGTATGCTTGTCTCTTTCTCCTTGAAGTTCTATCAGTTTTTGTTTCATGTATTTTGAAGCTCTGTCATTAAGTTCATAAACTTTCATATATTTTCTTGGCCTGAAATCTGCTTTGTCTGATTTTAATATAGCCGCTCCAGCTTTAGTTGATTAGCATTAACATGACATAGGATTTTCCATCCATATACTTTAACCTGTTTTCATTTTATATTCACAGTATACATTTTATGTTTATATTTATTAAAATTTATATTTTTTGTTTATAGTCTGCTTATAGTTGGTTCTTGCTTTTTAAAAAAATCTAATCTAAGCCTTTTAATTGGGGGTATTTAGACCATTTTTATTTAATGTGATTGTTGATATGGTTAAGTTTAATATATGATCATCTTGCTATTTGTTTCAAATTTGTTCCATTTGTTACTTTTTCCCTATTTTTCTGCCTTTTTTTTTTTAGAGTAATTGAAATTTTTTGTGATTCTGTTTTATCTTATTTGCTGAGTTATTAACTTTAACATTTTGCTGTTATTATGGCGGTTTCTTTACAGTTTGTAATATACACAACTTTAACTTTTCATGGTCTACCTTCAAATGGTATTATACTATCTCATGTATAGTCTGAGAAACTTACAGCAGTGTACATCCATTTCTCCCTACCTTTCCTTTGTGCTGTTTTTGTTACAATTCCTGCTTTTACTGTGCTTTAAGCCTCACACTAAATTCCTATTCCTTTCACTTAGACAGTCAACTATCTTTGAAAGAGATTTAAATAGTAATTTAAAAGTCTTATTTATTTATTTATCTAGTTATCACTTCCATTTGGGTAGATTCTTATTTCCATGTAATATCATTTTCCTTTGGCCTGAGAGACCGTCTTTAACAGTTCTTGTAGTGTGAGTCTTCTGGTGATTAATTCTTTCAGCTTTTGTATATCTTAAAAATTATTTACTTAGCTTTCTTTTTTTTTTTTAATTGTGCTTTAGGTGAAAGTTTACAGCTCAAGTTAATTTCTTATACAAAAATTTACACACATATTGTTATGTTACGTTAGTTGCAATCCCCACAATGTGACAGCACGTTCATGCTTTCCACCCCAGATTCCCTGTGTCCTTTCAACCAGTTCCTGTCCCTTCCTGCCTTCTCATCCTGCCTCTAGACAGGAGCCGCCCATTTGGACTCATGTATCTGATTGAACTAAGAAGCACACTCCTCACATGTATTTTTTTGTTGTTTTATAGTCCTGTCTAATCTTTGTCTGAAGAGTGGGCTTCAAGAATAGTTTCAGTTCTGGGTTAACAGAGCGTCCAGGGCCCATATTTTGGGAGTTCCACCAGTCTCTGTCAGACCATTAAGTCTGGTCTTTTTATGTGAATTTGAGTTCTGCTTCACACTTTTCTCCCACTCCATCCGGGACTCTGTTGTGTTCCCTCTCAGAGCGGTCATTGGTGGTAGCTGGGCACCATCTAGTTCTTCTTGTCTCAGGCCAATGGAGTCTCTGGTTTATGTGGTTCTTTAGTCTCTTGGGAAACCCTGATGGTGTAGTGGTTAAGTGCTATGGCTTCTAACCAAAAAGTCAGCAGTTCAAATCCACCAGACTCTCCTTGGAAACTCTATGGGGCAGTTCTACCCTGTCTTATAGGCTTGCTATAAGTGGAAATCGACTGGACAGCCATGGGTTTTGTTTTGTTTTAGACTTTTGGGCTAATATTTCCCTTGTATCTTTGGTTTTCTTCATTTTCGTTTGCTCCAAGTGGGATGGGACCAATTGATGCATCTTAGATGGCCAATTGCAAGCTTTTAAGAGTCCAGACACCACTCACTTTGTGATGGATTTTGCTTTAAAGTCTATTTTGTCAGAGATTAATATTGCCACTCCTGCTCTATTTTGGTTGTTGTTTGCTTGATATATATTTTTTCCATCCTTTGAGTTTTAGTTTGTTTGCATCTTTGAGTCTAAGGTGTGTCTCTTGCAGGTAGCAATTAGATGGATCGTGTTTTTTTATCCAGTCTGCCACTGTCTATCTCTTTACTGGTGCGTTTAATCCATTTACATTCAGTGTAATTATTAATACGTATAAGTTTACTGCCGTTATTTTGATTTTTTTTTTTTTTTTGGTGTTGACAATTTCTTTGTTCCACTTAATTTTCTGTGCTGAGTCATTCTTCTTTGTCTATTTTCTTTTTATCTTTTTCCTTATTGTTGATTGTGTGTTTGCTGAGTCTTTTTTTTTTTTTTCCATTTTTATTTTGATGGGTAGATTTGTTAGCTTCCTTTATGATTACCTTAAATTTTACCTTTACTTTTCTGAGTTTAAACCAATCTTTTATTTCTTGATATTGCCTTAACTTCGTCTCCATATGGAAGTTCTATGACTACACTGTTTATTCCCTCTTTTTTGTTTTGACGTTATCATCATTTACTTATTGATGTCTCTGGTTCCCTATTTTCAGTCTTTTAGTTTTGTCTTGCTTTTGAAACGTCCCTATCTGGGTGGATAACTGGTTGATCTACCCTGTGTTCTAGTCTTGGGTTGTTTTGTGATATTGTTGGTTCTCTAGCCAAAGGACTCCCTTTACTATTTCCTGTAATTTTGGTTTTGGTTTTTACAAATTCCCTTAACTTCTCTTTATCTGAAAATTCCCTGATTTTGCCATCGTATTTGAGAGATAGTTTTGCTGGATATATAATTCTTGGCTGGCAATTTTTTCCCTTCAAGCCTTTATATATGTCACCCCATTGCCTTCTTGCCTGCGTGGTTTCTACTGAGTAGTCAGAGCTTAATCTTATTGGTTCTCCTTTGTAGGTGACTTTTTGTTTATTCCTAGCTGCTCTCAAGATTCTATCTTTGTCTTTGGTTTTGGCAAATTTGGTTATGGTGTGTCTCAGTGACTTTCTTTTGGGATCTACTCTATGTGGGGTTTGTTGAGATTCTTGGATAGATATCTTCCTGTCTTTCATGATATCACGGACCTTTTCTACCAGCAAATCTTCAACAATTCTCTCTATGTTTTCTGTTATTCACCTGTGTTCTGGTACTCTGATCACTTGTTGGTTTTTCCTCTTGATAGTGTCCCACATAATTCTTAGGCTTTCTTCATTTTTTTAAATTCTTATTTCTGATTTTTCCTCATGTAAATTGGTTTCAAGGGATTTATCTTCAGTCTCACTAATTCTGACTTCCATTGCCTCAATGACCTTGTATTGAGTGAGTTGTCTAATCCTGAAATTTTATTGTTAATCTTTTGGATTTCACGTTGCTGTCTTTTTATGGTTTCCAGCAGCCTGTTAAATTTGTCATGTTGTTCTTGTATTGTTTTCCTGAATTCCTCTATTGCTTTGTCTGTGTGTTCATTGGCTTGTTCTGAGTTGTGCCTGGTCTCCTTCCTGATATCTTGGAGAGCTCTACATATTAGACTTTTGAATTTTATCTCAGGCAATTCCATGACTTTATCTTCCTCTGGAAGGTTTCCTAGTTCTTTATTTTGGTCACTTGCTGGAGCCCTCTTGACCTGATTCTTTATGTGATTTGATATTGACTGTTGGCTCTGAGCCATCAATAAGATATTTGTTTATTTATTGTATGTTTGTTTACTGTGTCCTAGCTTTTTGTTTTGTTTTGATATGCCCAAATAGGCTGGGCATGTGAGCTACTTTAGTTATTGGCATTTTTGAAGCTCTCACGTCCTGTTTCCAGGTGGTTAGTGCTGCTGTTAGGTGTGTGAGCCCAGGAGTTTGTTCACTTTTCTTGTGCAAGTGCGGAACACGTGTCTAGGTTGTCGGTCACCGAGTGTGTGGGGCAGACTCTTACCTGCAGTCCTAGATGGGCAGGACTGCGTAGGGGTGTTCAGAGCAGGCACAGGTATCTGGCTGCAGTAGGGGGCTATGTGTGGAGCAAGGCACTGAGCTGACAGCTGCCCCTGGATGGTTGGGTGGAGAGTGTGTCCCTGGTCCCTAGAGCACGTAGTGCAGCTAGTTCTTGGGAAGCTGGTGCTGTTGGCTGGAGGGACTAGGATGCATCACTTATTCTCAGACACCTGTTGCGTGTGGCTGGATGGAGTCGTTGGTACCGTCAGCCCTCAGGCCCCTGATGCGGTTAGGTGAAGTCCCTGCTTAATGGGCAGGGTGGTATCAAATGTCACAAATGTGCAACTCCCCTTGGCTGCTGCAGTTGAAAATGGGCTTCAGGTGTATGGCCTGTTGTTTTATGCTAATGGGGGCATGTGATGTTGAATTGGCCCACACAGGTCTAGGCAAGGGTGAAGGGTGCTACAAGTCTGTAAACCCCTTATGCCAGTTGTTGGAGGAAGGGGCAGGGCTTCCTGACCTGCCCTGAATTCCTGGCTTAGGTGGGTGTGATGGTTAAGATTGTGTGTCAACTTGGCTGGGCCATGATTCTCCGTGTTTTAATGTAATCACTCCCGTGATTGAATATACCGTGAGTAGCCAATCAGATGAAAGGGAGTCTCCTTGGGGATGTAGCCCGCATCTGTATATAAGTAGACGTTCTGGCTTTTTGCTCTCTCTGGACCCTGCGGCTGCTTCCTGTCATCTCATCTCCCGTTCTCGGGACTTGAGCTGTCAGCTTATCTGCCAAAACTGGGATTCATTGATCTGCACAGCCTGTGAGTGGGAGCCCTGCTCTCCGACCTTCTGATCTTGGGCTTGCCAGCTTCTGCAGCTGTGTGACTTGGGAGAGGCCTCTACCCTGATCCTTGGACTTGGGACGTTCTAGCGTCTACAATCGCGTGAGCTGTTTCCTTGATATAATCTCTCTATATATATATATTTATACACTTTACTGGTTTTGCTTCTCTAGAGAACCCAGCCTAAGACAGGGGGCATGGTGTTTTTTAAAGCCACGAGACTGGTTTTGGCATGGATAGCCCTGAGTTCTGGCTTAGGGGGTGTGGCAGTTACTGAATACTGCTAGACTGGTGTCGGAGTGGAGGAGGGTGGGGGGTGGGTGAGGGAAAGGAAGCACTTCTCTGTGAAGCTCCTGGAGGCGGAGGGGTTATTTTGTCCCCGTGTGGCGGGTTAGACACTTGCAGTTAACTTTCGCAGGCCCACTGCCACTTCTGCTTGGCTACGGAGGCATGTGCAGACTACCGTGGCCCGGCCTCTAGCAATGTGGTGAGATGCATCCCGCACACTACTGCTCACCTCAGCCTGTGTGCTCTGGCCGACCAAGCCAGCAGGGTGCCGGCAACCTCGCGACTGGCACTTCTTCGCTGCTTTTGAATTGTCTCTTTGCCCCTGCCACTCAGTCTGACTCCTCAGCTTTGTCTTTGATGATCAGGGCTCCTAGATTATCATATACAATCGATTCACTTGTTTTTTCAGGTCTTTATTGGAAGAGAGATAACAGGAAGTGTCTGACTATTCCACCATCTTGGTCCCGCCTCCTCTAGCCTTCATTTTTGAAGGATATTTTCACTGGATTCAGAATACTAGGGTGACAGTTTTTTTCCTTCAGTGCTTTAAAGGTGTTGCTCCACTGAATTCTCACTTGCATTGTTTGTGACAAGAAATATGATATCATTGTTCCAGTGTACATACTGTGTTATTTCCCTCTGGATACTTTTAAGATTTTCCTTTTATAACTGGATGTGAACCATTTGATTATGATATGTCTTGGTGTGCTTTTCTTCATGTTTCTTGTGCTTGGGGCTCACTGAACTTCATAGATCTATGGCTTTATAATTTTCATAAATTTGGGAAATTTTTGGCCATTATTTCTTCAAGTGTTTTCTTTTTTTCGTTCTCCTCCTCTCAGGGACTTGAATTACATGCATTTCAGGCTGCTTGAAGTTGTCCCACATCTCACTGACGCTCAGCTCATTGTTACTGTTTTAATAATGTTGTGTTTTTGGTGAAGGTTTACACGGCAGTTTAGGTTCCCATTCAACAGTTTCTACCCAAGTTGTTCACTGACATTGGTTACATTCTTCAGAATGTATGAATATTCTCATTGTTTTCATTCTGGTTGTTTTGTTTTCATTAGTCTAGTTTCCCTGTCCCCTTACATCTTTATTTTAAAGCAATTGTTGACCATTTGGTCTCATGTAGGTGATTTTTTAAAGGAGAACAGTACTTATGGGTGATATTCATTATTTTTTGAGCCAGTTCATTATTTAGCTACAAGGTGACCTCAGGGTCTAGTTTCAGTTCAAGTCTTGAAGAGTATCTCAGGGCAGTAGTCTCGGGGAGTCCTCCAGTCCTAACCAGTCAAGTAGGTTTTTTTTTTTTGTTTGTTTGTTTGTTTTAGGAAAATGAGGTTCTGTTTCACAATTTGCTCCCATTCTATCAGGGTCCATCTACATTGGCCCTGATTAGAATAGTCAGTAGGGGTAGCCAGGCATTATCTAGTTCTTCTGGTCTCAGAGTTGATGAGGCAATGGTTCATGTAGACTATTTGTCCTGTAGACTAGTTTGTTCTTTGAGTCTTTGGTTTCCTTCTTTCTTTTTTGATCCAGATAAATAGAGACCAATAGTAGTATCTTAGATGGCCACTTGTAAGCTCTGAAGACCGGAGATACTACTCACCAAACTAAGATGTAGAATATAACTTCATGAACTATATTATGCCAATTTACCGAGATGTCCCATGAGACTATGGTCCTAATTTTTCAAACCCAGAAATTCAATCACACGAGGTGTTTGTTATGTCTAAGATGTATCCATATCTGTGCCCCCATGTGCTTTATTATATATATGAATATAAGTGCATACAGCCACCTAGAGGCATATACATGTACTATGCATATACCTATATATTCACATATACATACCTCATTGCCGTTGAGTCAATCCTGACTCATAGCAACCCTATACGACAGACTAGAACTGCCCTATAGGGTTTCCAAGGCTGCAGTGTTTATGGAAGCAGACTGCAATATCTTTCTCCTAGGGAGTGGCTGGGTTTGAATCACCTTCATTTCGGTTAGCAGCTGAGCATTGTAACTACTGCACCATCAGTGATCTATTCACATATATACATACCTGTATACATATATATATATATATATATATATATATATATATATGTTTTGACAAACGGATGCAGCACTGGAAACGCTCACACATCTATGCCAAGAAATTTGGAAGACAGCTACCTGGCCAATCGACTGGAAGAGATCCATATTTATGCCTATTCCAAAAAAAGATGATCCAACCAAATGTGGAAGTTATCGAACAATATCATTAATATCACATGCAAGTGAAATTTTCCTGAAGATCATTCAAAAGCGGCTGCAGCAGTATATAAACAGTGAACTGCCAGAAATTAAAGCTGAATTGAGAGGAGGATGTGGAACCAGGAATATGATTGCTGATGTCAGATGGATCCTGGCTGAAAGCAGAGAATACCAGAAAGATGTTTACCGGTATTTTATTGACTATGCAAAGGCATTCAACTGTGTGGATGATAACAAATTATGGATAACATTGTGATGAATGGGAATTTCAGAACAATCGTACTCGTGAGGAACCTGTACAAGGAACCTGATCAAGAGGCAGTCATTCGAACAGAACAAGGAGATACTGTGTGGTTTAAAGTCAAGAACGGTATGTGACAGGGTTGTATCCTTTCACCATACCTATTCAATCTATATGCTGAGCAGATAATCCGAGAAGCTGGACTCTGAGAAGGAGAACTGGGCATCAGGATTGGAGGAAGACTCATTACCAGCCTGTGATATACAGATGGACACAACCTTGCTTGCTGAAAGTGAAGAGGACTTGAAGCATTTACTGGTGAAGATCAAAGACCATACCCTTCAGTATGGATTGCACCTCAACATACAGAGAACAAAAATCCTCATAACTAGACCAATAAGCAACATCATAATAAACGGAGAAAAGATTGACGTTATCAAGGATTTCATTTTACCTGGATCCACAATCAACACCCATGGAAACAGCAGTCAAGAAATCAAAAGATGCATTGCATTGGGCAAATCTGCTGCAAAAGACCTCTTTAAAGTGTTGAAAAGCAAAGATGTCACCTTGAAGACTAAGGTGTGCCTGACCTAAGCCAAGGTGTTTTCAATTGCCTCATATACATGCGAAAGCTGGACGATGAATAAGGAAGACTGAATAAGAATTGATGCCTCTGAATTGTGGTGTTGTCGAAGAATATTGAATATACCATGGACTGCCAAAAGAATGAACCAATCTGTCTTGGAAGAAGTACAATCAGAATGCTCCTTAGAAGCAAGGATGGCGAGACTACGTCTCACATACTTTGGACGTGTTATCAGGAGGGGCCAGTCCCTGGAGAAGGACATCATGCTTGGTAAAGTAGAGGGTCAGTGAAAAAGGAAAGGACCCTCAACAAGATGGATTGACACAGTGGCTGCAGCAATGGGCTCTAGCATAACAACAGTTGTGAGGATGGCGCAGGAACAGGCAGTGTTTCATTCTGCTGTACATAGGGTCACTATGAATTGGAACTGACTTGACGACACCTAACAATAACAACATATACATTATGCCTATATACATACATATATACCCGCATACATATTTTTTTGGCTAGCTTTGCTGTTGTTTCAAAATTATATATGCCACAACAGTTACCAACAGGTCCTTTTTTCTTGTGTAGTTTATTTTTTTACTTTATTGTTGTACTTTAAGTGAAAGTTTACAATTCAAGTTAGTCTCTCGTACAAAAATCTATGCATACATTGTTATGTGACCCTAATTACTCTCCCTATACTGTGACAGCACACTCCTCCTTTCCAGCCCTGATTTCCCACGTCCATTCAACCAGCTCCTTACCCTGTCTGCCTTCTCATCTCACCTCCAGACAGTAGCTTCCCATTTGGTCTCATGTATCTACTTGAGCTAATAAGCACACTCTTAGCAAGTATCATTTTATGTCCCATAGTCCAGTCTAATCTTTGTCTGAAGAGTTGGCCTCAGGAATGGTTTTAGTTCTGGCTTGACAGAGAGACTGGGGGCCATGCATTCTGGGGTTCCTCCAGTATCAGTCAGACCATTAAGTCTGGTCTTTTTACTAGAATTTGAGTTCTGCACCCCATTTTTCTCCTGCTCCATCAGGGATTCTCTGTTGTGTTCCCTGTCAGGGCAGTGATGGGTGGTAGCTGGGCACCATCTAGTTCTTCTGGTCTCAGGCTGATGCAGTCTCCAGTTTATGTGACAATTTCTGTCTCTTGGGCTAATTCCTCCTTGTGAGTTTGGTGTTTTTCAATCTTCTTTACTCCAGGTGGGTTGGGATCAATTGATGCATCTTAGAGGCCACTTGCTAACTTTTAAGACCCAGACGCCACTCACCAAAGTAGTAGGCAGAACACTTTCTTAATAAACTTTGTTATGCCAGTTCACCTAGATGTCCCCTGAAAGCGTGGTCTCCAGACCCCCACCCCTGCTACTGTGTCCTTCAGAATGATTGGTTGTATTCAGGAAACTTCTTAGCTTTGGTTTAGTCCAGTTGTGCTGACTTCCCCTGTAGTATATGCTGTCTTTCCATTCACCTAAAATAATTCTTGTCTACTGTCTAGTTAGCAAATACCCTTCTCCCTCCATCCCCACCCTCGTAACCATCAAACAATGTTTTATTCTGTGTTTAAACCTTTTCTTGAGTTCTTATAATAGTGGTCTAATACAATATTTGACCTTTTGTGACTGACTAAATTCACTGAACATAATGCCTTCCAGATTCCTCCATGTTATGTTTCATGGATTCATCATGGCTCTTTATCGTTGCATAGTATTCCATTGTGTGACTATACCATAATTTGTATATCTGTTTGTTTGTTAACGGGCACCTAGGTTGTTTCCATCTTTTTGCTATCGTGAACAGTGCTGTAGTGAATATGGGTGTGCATATATCTATTTGTGTGACGGCTCTTATTTCTCTCGGATATATTCCAAGGAGTGGGATAGCTGGATCTTATGGTACTTCTATTTCTAGCTTTTTAAAGAAGTGCCAAATCAATTTCCAAAGTGGTTGTACCATTTTACATTCCCACCAACAGTATGTAAGTGCTCCAGTCTCTCCACAACCTCTCCAACATTTACTATTTTTTGTTTTTTGGATTAATGCTAGCCTTGTTGGGGTGAGATGGTATCTCATTGTAGTTTTGATTTGCATTTCTCTAAGTGAGCATTTCTTCTCTAAGTGATTTGCATTTCTCTAAGTGAGCATTTCT
The DNA here is from genome assembly GCA_030035585.1 of Dugong dugon. Taxonomy (NCBI): domain Eukaryota; kingdom Metazoa; phylum Chordata; class Mammalia; order Sirenia; family Dugongidae; genus Dugong; species Dugong dugon. The sequence goes on from CM057475.1 coordinate 7,589,428, forward strand.
TCATGTGTCTGTTAGCCACCTGAATGTCTTCTTTGGCAAAGTGCCTTTTCAATTCCTTTATCCATTTTTTAATTGGGTTATTTGTCTTTTTGTTGTTGAGGTTTTGCAGTATCTTGTACATTTTAGAGATTAGACACTAATCAGACTTGTTCTAGCCACAAATTTTTTCCCAGTCTATAGGTTGTCTTTTTTACTCTTTTGGTGAAGTCTTTTAAATAAGCATAAGTGTTTGACTTTTAGGAGCTCCCAGTTATCTAGTTTCTCTTCTGGTGTTTGTGCACTGTTACTTATGGTATGTATTCTGTTTATGCCATGTATTAGGGCTCCTGCATTGTCCCTATTTTTTCTTGATGATCTTTATAGTTTTTTGATTTATATTTAGGTCTTTGATCCATTTTGAGTTAGTTTTTGTGCACGGTGTGATGTATGCGTCTTGTTTCAGTTTTTTTGCAGATGGATATCCAGTTATGCCAGCAACATTTGTTAAAGAGACTGTCTTTTCCCCACTTAACGGACTTTGGGCCTTTGTCAAATATCAGCTTCTCATAGGTGGATGAATTTATGTCTGGATTCTCAATTCTGTTCCATTGGTCTGTGTATCTGTTGTTGTACCAGTACCAGGCTGTTTTGACTACCGCGGTGGTATGATAGTTTCTAAAATCAGGTAGTGTAGGGCCTCCGACTTTGTTCTTCTTCTCCAGTAGTTCTTTACTTATCCGGGGTCTCTTCCCTTTCCATATGAAGTTGGCGATTTGTTTCTCCATCTCATTAAAAAATGCCATTCAAATTTGGATCGGGATTGCATTGTATCTGTAGATCGCTTTGGGTAGAATTGAGATTTTCACAATGTTGAGTCTTCCTATCCATGAGCAAGGTAAGTTTTTCCACTTATGTAGATCTCTTTTGGTTTCTTGCAGTAGTGTCTTGTAGTTTTCATTGTATAGGTCTTTTACATCTCTAGTTAGATTTATTCATAAGTATTTTATCTTCTTAGTGGCTATTGTAAATGGTATTGATTTGGTGATATCCTCTTCAATGTTCTCTTTGTTGATGTAGAGGAATCCCACTGATTTTTTTATGTTTATCTTGTATCCTGAAACTTTGCTGAAATCTTCTATTAGTTCCAGTAGTTTTCTTGTGGATTCTTAGGGGTTTTCTGTGTATAAGATCATATTATCTGCAAATAGAGGTACATTTACTACTTCCCTACCAATTTTGATGCCCTTTATTTCTTTTTCTAGCCTAATTGCTCTGGCTATGACCTCCAGCACAGTGTTGAATAAGAGTGGTGATAAAGGGCATCCTTGTCTGGTTCCTGTTCTCAAGGGGAATGCTTTCAAACTCTCTCCATTTAGGATGATGTTGGCGGCTGGCTTTGTATAAATGCCCTTAATTATGTTGAGGAATTTCCCTTCTATTCCTATTTTGTTGAGAGTTTTATCATGAATGGGTGTTGGACTTTGTAGGATGCCTTTTCTGCATCGATTGATAAGATCATGTGGTTCTTGTGTTTTGTTTTATTAATGTGATGGATTACATTGATTGTTTTTCTAATGTTGAACCATCCCTGCATACCTGGTATAAATCCCACATGATTATGGTGAATTATTTTTTTGATATGTTGCTGAATTTATTGGCTAGAATTTTGTTGAGGATTTTTGTGTCAATGTTCATGAGGGATATTGGTCTGTAATTTTCCTTCTTCGCGGTGTCTTTACCTGCTTTTGGTATTAGGGTTATGCTCGCTTCATAGAATGAGTTTGTGAGTACTCCATCCTTTTCTATGCTCTGAAATACTTTTAGTAGTAGTGGTGTTAACTCTTCTCTGAAAGTTTGGTAGAATTCTCCAGTGAAACCATCTGGGCCGGGGCTTTTTTGTTGTTGTTGGGAGTTTTTAAATTACCTTTTCAATCTCTTCTTTTGTTATAGGTTCATTTAGTTGTTCTACCTCTGACTGTGTTACTTTAGGTAGGTAGTGCGTTTCTACAAATTTGTCCATTTCCTCTAGGTTTTCAAATTTGTTAGAGTACAATTTTTTGTAGTATTCTGTTATGATTCTTCTAATTTCAGTTGGGTCTATTGTGATTTTATCAACCATCTTATTTCTTATACGGGTTATTTTCTTCCTCTCCTGTTTTTCTTTTGTCAGTTTGGCCAATGGTTTATCAATTTTGTTGATCTTTTCAAAGAACCAGTTTTTTGGTCTTGTTAACTCTTTCAATTGTTCTTCTATTCCCTATTTCATTTAATTCTGCTCTAATTCTTACTATTTCCTTTCTTCTGGCACCCGAGGGCTTCTTTTGCTGCTCTCTTTCTACTTGTTACAGTTGTAGGGTTAATGTTTTGATTTTGGCCCTTTCTTCTTTTTGGATGTGTGCATTTATTGCTATAAACTGTCCTGTGAGCACTGCTTTTGCTGTGTCCCAAAGGTTCTGGTAGGATGTGTTTTCATTCTCATTTGGTTTTGTGAACTTTATTCCAGCCTTAATTTCTTCTGTAACTCAGTAGTTTTTGAGCAGTGTGTTGTTCAGTTTCCACGTGTTTGATTTTTTTCCTTGCTTTTTCTGTTATTGATTTCTACTTTTATGGCTTTATGGTCAGAAAAGAGGCCTTCTAATATTTTGATGCTTTAGATTTTGTGAAGGCTTACTTTATGGCCTAATATGTGGTCTGTTCTGGAGAATGTTCCATGTACATTGGAAAAGAAAGTAAACTGGGCTGCTGTTGGGTGGAGTGTTTGGTATATGTCCATAAGATCAAGTTGGTTGATTGTAGCATTTAGATCTTCCGTGTCTTTATTGAGCTTCTTTCTGGATGTTCTGTCCTTTACCGAAAGTGGTGTGTTGAAGTCACCTGCTATTGCTGTGGAGGTGTTTATCTCTCTTTTCAATGCTGTTAGAGTTTGTTTTATGTATTTTGGAGCCTTGTCATTTGGGTGTGTAAATGTTTATTATAGTTATGTCCTTCTTGTGTACTGACCCTTTAATCATTATATAGTGTCCTTCCTTATCCTTTGCGGTGGATTTTACTTTAAAGTCTATTTTATCAGAGATTAATATTGCCACTCCTGCTCTTTTTGAGTGTTGTTTGCTTGAAATATTTTTTTCCATCCTTTGAGTTCTAGTTTGTGAGTTTAAGTCTAAGGTGAGTTTCTTGTAGGCAGCATATAGACGGATCATGTTTTTTTATGCATTCTGCCACTCTCTGTCTCTTAATTGGTGCATTTAGTCCAGTTACATTCAGCGTAATTATTAATAGGTATGAGTTAAGTGCTGTCATTTTGATGTCTTTTTTTGTGTGTTGTTGACAGTTTCTTTGTTCCACTTAATTTTCTGTTCTGAGTCATTTTTCTTTATGTATTTTCTTTTCATCTTTTTCAGTGTTGTTGGTTTTGAATTTGCTGAGTCTTTATATTTTTCTTGTTTTTATTTTGATGTGTAGGATTGTTAGTTTCCTTTGTGGTTACGTTAATATTTACCTCTATTTTTCTAAGTTTAAACTAATCTTTTATTTCTTTATATCACCTTGACTTCCTCTCCATATGAAAAATCTATGTCTACATTTTTTTAGTCCCTCTTTTTTGTTTTAATGTTGTCATCTTTTATATATTGACATCTCTATTTCCCTATTTTCAGTGTTTTAGCTTTATTTTTGTGACTTCCCTATCTGGGTTGATATCTGGTTGCTCTGTCCTGTGTTCTAGTCTTGGGTTGTTATCTGATGTTATTGGTTTTCTAACTGGGGGACTCCCATTAGTATTGCTTGTAATTTTATTTTGTTTTTTTACAAATTCCCTAAACTTCTGTTTATCTGGAAATGCCCTAATTTGCCAGCGTATTTGAGAGACACTTTTGCTGGATATATAATTCTTGGCTGGCGATTTTTTTCCTTCAAGGCTTTATATATGTCATCCCATTGCCTTCTTGCCTGCGTGGTTTCTGCTGAGTAGTCCGAGCTTATTCTTATTGACTCTCCTTTGTAGATAACTTTTTGTTTATCCCTAGCTGCTCTTAAAATTCTCTTTGTCTTTGCTTTTGGCAAGTTTGATTATAGTATGTCTTGGTGACGTTCTTTTGGGATCTACCTTATGTGGGGTTCAATGAGCATCTTGTGTAGATATCTTCTCATCTTTCACGATATCAGGGAAGTTTTCTGCCAACAAATCTTCAACAATTCTCTCTGCATTTTCTGTTTTCCCCTCTGTTCTGGTACTCCAGTCACTTGTAGGTTATTACTCTTGATAGAGTCCCACATAATTCTTAGGGTTGCTTCATTTATTTTTTTAATCCTTTTATCTGATTTTTCCTGAAATAAGTTGGTGTCAAGTGGGGCCTGAGGACTGGTGGCTCCACCTATGCCACCTAACCACCTGAGACAGGGGCCCAAGAATAAGTGGTGCCCCCCCAGTCGTTACAGCCAACAGCATTGGGTGTTCATAGTCTGGCTGCAAAACCGCCAACCTACACACTGTAGGGAACAGGGACACACTTTCCTCCTGGACACTCTGAGCAGTGGGGTGCACACTGGGGTTCCCCTGAGTGAGGGGAGCAGTGAGTCTTAGAATCACACAGCCTGTCTCCCTAGGGTGGCTCCTCGTACACCAAGTCAGCTGGCACCTGTAATCACAAGGTGGGGAAGCAAAGTGGGAACAGCTAGCCTCTGGCATCATTCACACCTCAGATCACACCCTCCCCCCTGCCCCACCCCCACTCACCCTTTCCGGAGGCTCATCACTTCACCTCTCTACACCTCCATCTGCTTACTGAGGATGATGGGAATAAAAGTACTCACCCCATCCAGTCATTTAGGCAAAGAGGCAGGAATATATGACAAGCCCCATAAATAGTTGCCATGACTGCTTTTCCCTTTAGCTGGAGTAGAAAGCAATGTCAGTTTCAGTACTATCACTCCCATTTTCTGGATGAGAAATATTGCGGCATAGAGAGAAACAGCAGTGCCCAGAGTCACACACAGATTCAGCTACTGAAACAGCAAATGCCCAAGACTCATCTCATTAGGCAGTGATGGATCACGTCCACACCCACTAATGAGCTTGTTTCCTGTCCTGGGGCTGTCCTCCTCCTGATTTATTCCCAATAGCTCCAGGATCAATAGAAAGAAAGTAACCATTAATTCAGTTATAATAATTACCCGCTGGTTCTCCAGTTTATTGCTGTAATTTCTCTAAAGCAGGCATCTGTGGGTAGAGGCATCATCTGCCTTGATGTTGCTTAAAGGATAAAAGGCATTTCCCTGTGTCATTCGGAGTTCAAGAATCCAGCAGCTGTGTGTGAGGGTCTTTTGAGGCTAGGATTTGCCAGGAAAAGAGCAGTGGACTCTGTGAGCACACATGGGGGTGGGGGCTGGGGGCGACCTGGATAGAGCAGGTGACTCTGCCCCTCACCTGGGCATGTGCAGTTTCAGGGACACTGCTTTCTTCCCTACGTGGAGCCCTGACCCACAGTAAAAGCTGATTTATTTAGCAGACGTGGACATGGCTCTCACTGTGTACCAGGCACTGCTCTAGGGACTTCCCAAGTACAAACTTATTTGGAACTTCCAGGCAACATGGCGCTATAAACAGAAGAACCATGCTGTCCCTCCACAGCAAAGATCCAAAAAATTCAGTTAAACAGAGACAAACATCAGTGCTGAAACCCTAAGCATTAAATGAAGGGATAAAGAACTCAGCCAACCAGCAAATGAAATAAGAAACTGACAGAGAACAGAGAGCGAGGAGAGATACATGCAGTGGTCCCCTATCAGCTAACACAGCACAGATCCGCCATCTTGTACTCCTATCAGAGATCGGCTAACGGGGTACAAGAAAGCAGCTTCACGGAGCTTCCAGCAGAAGAGACAACAACCGGTAACCAGAAATATATGATTTCACACCCCCCACCCTTCTTCACACCAACTCAGCCTCCTCTGCTTCCTGCAGCCATAGTCTCTTGGCCAGGAAGCACTGGCTTCACCCTGGTGCCTCGTGGATTCCACTCGCCTGCACTAGCTGGCTCCCTGAGTGCCATTTGTTGGCTGCTGGTGTTGCTTTTTTCCGCTTCTTTTGATTTTTTTCCTTACCTCTCACCATCTCCCCTTCTCTTCTCTCAAATACCTGGCTCCATGTGCCATCTTTGCTTCTTCCTGAAAGGCTGCAAAACACTGCTTGACTGTGAAACTGCTTCCTGGCCCATGCCACCACTCTGGTGTGATTGCTGGGGCTTTTTTGTTTGTTTGTTTTGATTTGTTTGTTTGGTTTCTTTTTCTTTTCTCAGCTTGGGAGCTACTCACTCTGCACAGATGTGCAATGGGATCAATGGGGGCATTTTTTTTCTTTTTTGGGGGGGGCGGTGTTGTTTCTTTGTTTTTTCTTCTCTCTCTTTTTCCCTTTTTGTTTTTCTTCATTTCTCAGTTTCTCATCTCTCTGTGCTTACCTCCTCTTCCTGTCTCCTGAATAGCTGGCGCTGTGTGACACCTCTACCCCTTCTAGCCAGGCGTACTTCATGGCCTGGAAGCAACTTCCCCAGTCCTTGCAGCCGCACCAGTGGGATCCCTGGGGGCTTTGCTTTTCCTTCTATTTTTTTTTCTAATTTTTATTTATTCATTTTTTTCTTTTACCCATTTTCTTTCTCTTTTTTTTTTCTTTTTGTTTTTCTCCATTCCTCAGTCTCTCATCTTTCCCCCCCAATGGCAAGCTCCCTTAGCATTCTTTTTTGTTTGTATGTTTTTGGCCTCTGTTCCTTTCTCCTCTCTTTCCTCTTTCCCAAACCCTTCTTAGCTCCACACATCACAATCTCCCCCCTCCTTCCTGCCTACCTGCACTGTACGCTGATCATCACACCCCCAAGCAGCACAGGCATGGCCTACAGGAACCTGCCCTGCACTGATTCCTGGCCCACATTATTTGCCACAAACAACCCACCCAGCAACTCCCCTTCAGCTAGGCCTGCTCTGCTGTACCACACCTGAGCAACTGACCCTGCCAACTGGAGAAGGAAGGGAAAAGTATCGCCCCTACAGATGGCAAACAACAAAGAATGCACAGCCTGCCTGCTCAGACATAACCAAATAAAACAAAAATACAGGATGAAACAAACAAATCTACAATCAGTAAATGAGGAAACTAACTATTGAATGTCCCGAAGACAGCAGACAGTGTCAAAACATGAAGACAGCAGACAGTATCAAAACATATACAAAAACAGGACAGGATGGTTCCAGTAGGTGTCCAAAATAAAACACCAGATGACTTTCCAGTAGAAGAAAAGGCACTAGAACTACCTGATAGGGAATTCAAATCTCTAATATTTGGAGCTATCCATGAGTTAAAGCAAAAAGCAGACAAAAATGAGGAGAAAATAGACAAATTCATGGGAAAGGCAGAAAAAGTCATGGAAAATACTGACAACAAAATGGAAATAGTCAGGAAAATAATACAGGAAAAAATGCTAAAATAAATTCACAACTAGAAATCATACAAAAACAACAATTAGAAATCCAAAAGATAAACAACAAGATTTCAGAAACGGAGAGTGTCATAGAAAGGCTGAGGAACAAGTTTGAAAGAATGGAAGACAGGATCAGCAAAATTGAAGACAAACACTTGGATACAACTCTGCTTGAGGAAAAATCAGAAAAAAAGAATGAAGAAACCATGAGAATTATGTGGGATACAATCAAGAGCAAAAATCTGCAAGTGATTGGAGTTCCAGAGCATGGGGAGGAAACAGAAAACACAGAGAGGATCATTGAAGAATTGCTGACAGAAAACTTCACCAGTATCTTGAAAGATGAAGAGCTGACTATCCAAGAAGCTCAACAAACCACATATAGGATAGGCTGCAAAAGAAAAACACCAAGGTATATCATAATCGCAGTCGCTAAAACCAGAAACAAACAAAGAATCCTGAGACCAGCTCGAGAAAAAAAAGTCACATACAGAGGAGAAACAATAAGACTAAGCTCGGATTATTTGGTGGAAACCATGCAGGCAAGAAGGCAATGGGATAACATAAATAATACCTTGAAAGAAAAAAATTACCAGCCAAGAATAATATATCCTGGAATGCTCTCATTCAAATATGATGGTGAAATTAGGACATTTCTAGATAAACAGCAATTAAGGGACTATGTAAAAACCAAACCAAACAGACAAGAATTAATAAAGGGAGACCTTCAATCTGAGAACAAACAACATCAGATCACAGGCTGAATCTAGATGCAGGATCATACCAGCCAGATACCAACCTAGGAAATAAACTCTCAAGGACTATCCAAAACCAAAAGAATTACAACAGGGCACCAGAGAGGTTAGTCTGTAAATGACAACAGCATCAGAACAATAAAAGAGGGAATAAACGGTGTATGTATAGAACCTTCTAATGGAGAGGAAGGCAAGGCAATACCAAGTAATAATAGACTGGTTAAAACCTAGGAAGAAGGGTAAATTTCATGGTAACCACAAAGAAAGTTAACAAACCTACTCATGAAAATAAAGAAGAAAAACATAAAGTCTCAGTAAAAACAAAACCTACGAAAACAGAAGAAATGAAAAAAAAATCCACAAACAAAAGGAATTCAGCACAGGAGAGTAAGAGGAACAAAGAAAACGTCGGCACCACAAAATGACAGCAATAAACTCACACCTATCAATAATTACACTGAATGTAAATGGCCTAAATGCACCCATAAAGAGATAGAGAGTGACAGAATGGATTAAAAAAAACAGGATCCATCAATATGCTGTCTACAAGAGACACACCTTAGAAACAAAGACATAAATTTATTAAAAATCAAAGGATGGAAAAAAACATTATCAAGCAAACAGCTACCAAAGAAGAGCAGGAGTGGCAATAATAATCTCAGATAAAATGGACTTTAAAACAAAATCCACCATAAAAGACACAGAAGGACACTATATAATGATTAAGGGGATGATCCATCATGAAGGCATAACTATAATAAACATCTATGCATCCAATGACAGGGCTCCAAAATACATAAAACAAATTCTAACAGCACTGAAAAGAGAAATTGACAGTTCCACAATAATAGTAGGAGACTTCAGCATACCACTCTCAGTAAAGGACAGAACATCTAGAAAGAAACTCAGCAACGATACAGAAGACCTAAAGAGCACAATCAGCCAACTTGACCTCATAGACATATATAGAACACTCCATCCAACCACTGAAAAGTACACATTCTTTTCCAATGCACATGGAACGTTCTCCAGAATAGACCACATCTTAGGCCACAGAGCAATACTCAGCAAGATCCAAAACATTGAGATAATTCAAAGTATCTTCTCTGACCACAATGCCATCAAGGTAGAAATTAACAATAGAAAGAGCAAGGAAAAAAAATCAACTACATGGAAACTGAATAATACCCTGCTTACATATCACTGGGTAATAGAAGAAATCAGAGAGGGAATCAAAAAATTCCTAGAATCAAATGAGAATGAAAACACATCACACCAAAACCTTTGGGACACAGCAAAGGCAGTCCTCAGAGGACAATTTATAGCAATAGATGCACACATTAAAAAAGAAGAAAGGGACAAAATCAAAACATTAACTACACAACTCAAACAAATAGAAAAAGAACAGCAAAAAAAAAAAAAACAAAACAAAAGACCACAGCCACTAGAAGAAAGGAAATAGTAAAGATCAGAGCAGAAATAAATGAAATAGAGAATAGAAAAACAATCGAAAGAATCAACAAAACTAAAAGTTGGTTCTTGGAAAGGATCAACAAAATTAACAAACCACTGGCCATACTGACAAAAGAAAAACAGGAGAGGACACAAATAACCCAAATAAGAAATTAAATGGGCAATATTACGACAGATCCAACTGAAATAAAAAGGATCATAAGAGAGTATTATGAAAAACGATACTCCAACAAATTTGAAAACCTAGAGGAAATGGATACATTTCTAGAAATACACCTACCCAAACTAACACAAAGTGATGTTGAAACTCTGAACAGACCCATAACAAAAGAAGAGATTGAAAAGGTAATAAAAAAAACTCCCAATAAAAAAAAGCCCTGGCCCAGATGGCTTCACTGGAGAATTCTACAAAACATTCAGAGAAAAGCTTATGCCAGCTCAAACTGTTTCAGAGCATAGAAAACGAAGCGACACTTCTATGAAGCCAGCATAACCCTGATACCAAAACCAGGCAAAGACTCCACAAAAAAAGAAAATTACAGACCAATGTCTCTCAAGAATATAGATGCAAAAATTCTCAACAAAATTCTAGCCAATAGAATTCAGCATCATGTCAAAAAAATAATATACTGCAACCAAGCAGGATTTATACCAGGTATGCAAGAATAGTTCAACATTAGAAAATCAATCACTGTAATCCACCACATAAATAAAAGGAAAGAAAAGAATCATATGATCATCTCAGTTGATGTAGAAAAGGCATGAGACAAAGTCCAACACCCATTCCTGATAAAAACTCTCAATAAAATAGGTGTAGAAGAGAAATTTCTCAACATAATAAAGGGCATCTATGCAAAACCAACAGCCAACATCATTCTTAATAGAGACAGGCTGAAAACATTCCCCTTGAGAACAGGAACAAGACAAGACCACTCCTATTTAACATTGTGCTGGAAGTCCTAGCTAGATCAATAAAGCAAGAAAAAGAAATAAAGAGCATCCAAATTGGTAATGAAGAAGTTAAACTGTCCACCTTTGCGGATGATATGATACTATATATAGAAAACCCTAAAGACTCCATGAGAAATCTACTGGAACTAATAGAAAGATTCAGCACAGTAGCAGGATACAAGATAAACATACAGAAATCTGTTGGATTCCTATACACCAATAAAGAGAACAATGAAAAGGAAATCAGGAAAACAATGCCATTTATAATAGCCCCTAAAAAACTAAAATACTCAGGAATAAATCTAACCAGGGATGTAAAAGACCTATACAAAGAAAACTACAAAACCCTACCGGCAAGAAACCCAAAGGGATCTACGTAAATGGAAAATCATACCATGCTCGTGGATAGGTAGACTCACCATTGTGAAAATGACAATTCCACCCAAAGCAATTTACAAATACAATGCATTCCAGATCCAGATACCAACAACATTCTTTAAAGAGATGGAAAAACTAATCATTAACTTTATTTGGAAAGAGAAGAAGCCCCGGATAAGTAAAGCACTATTGAAGAAGAAGAATAAAGTAGGAGGACTCGCATTACCTGACCTCAGAACCTACTATACAGCTGCGGTAGTCAAAACAGCCTGGTACTGGTAAAATGACAGATACATTGACCAATGGAACAGAATTGAGAACTCAGATGTAAATCCACCCATCTGCAATCACCTGATCTTCAACAAGGGCCCAAAGTCCATCAAATGGGGAAAAGACAGTCTTTTTGACCAATGCTGCTGGCAAAATGGATGTCCATCTGCAAAAAAATGAAACAGGACCCATACCTCACACCATATACAAAAACTAATTCAAAATGGTTCAAATACCTAAATATAAAACCAAAAATGTAAACTTCACAGAAGGAAAAATAGGATCAACGCTAGAGGCCCTAATACATGGAATTAACATGATATAAACCATAATCAACAACACACAAACTCCAGAAGATAAGCTAGACAACTGGGATCTTCTAAAAATTCAACACTTATGCTCATCAAAAGACTTCACCAAAGGAGTATAAAGAGAACCTATAGACTGGGATAAAAATCTTGGACATTACAAGTCAGACAAAGGTCTAATCTCTAAAATCTACAAGAAAATCCAACACCTCTACAACAAAAAGACAAATAATCCTATTAAAAAATCAGCAAAGGAAATGAACAGGCACTTCACCAAAAAAGACATTCAAGCAGCCACCAGACACGTGAGGAAATGCTCACGATCATTAGCCATTAGAGAAATGCAAATAAAAACCACAATGAGATACCACCTCACCCCGGCATTACTGGCACGAATCAAAAACCCTGGAAATAAATGTTGGAGGGGCTGTGGGGAGATCAGAACTCTTATGCACTGCTGGTGGGAATGCAAAATGATACAACCATTTTGGAAAATGATATGGTGCTTCCTTAGAAAGGTAGAAATAGAAATACCGTATGATCCAGCTATCCCACTCCTAGGAATATATCCTAGAGAAATAAGAGCCATCACACGAATAGACATATGCACACCCATGTTCATGGCAGCATTGTTCACAATAGCAAAAAGATGGAAACAACCTAGATGCCCATCAACAGATGAATGGATAAACAAACTATGCTACATATACACAATGGAATATTATGCAACAATAAAGAACAATGATGAATCTGTGAAGCATCTCATAAAATGATTGTCTGGGACTATGTAAAAACTGGAGGACATTATGCTGAGTGAAATAAGTCAATCACAGAAGGACAAATATTGTATGAGACCTCTACTGTAAAAACTCATGAAAAAGTTCCCACACAAAAAGAAACAATCTTTGTGGTTTACAAGGGATGGGAGGGGTGGGGGTAATACTAAGTAGACAATAGATAAGTGGTAACTTTGGTGAAGGGTGAGACAGTACACAATACCAGAGAAGCCAACACAACTTGTACAAGGAAAGGTCATGGGAGCTCCATAGACACATCCAAACTCCCTGAGGGACCAAAGTGCTGGGCGGAGGGCTGTGGGGACCATGGTCTCGGGCAAGATCTAGCTCAATTGGCATAACACAGTTTATAAAGAAAATGTTCTACATTCTACCTTGGTGAGTAGCGTCTGGGGTCTTAAAAGCCTGTGAGCAGCCATCTAAGATACTCCACTGGTCTTACCCCTTCAGGAGCAAGGGAGAATGAAGAAAACAAGATACAAGGAAAAGATTAGTCCAAAGGACTAACGGACCACAACTACCATGGCCTCCACCAGACTGAGTGCAGTATAGCTAGATGGTGATCAGCTACCACCACCGACTGCTCTGACCAGGATCACAACAGAGGGTCCCGGACAGAGCTGGAGAAAAATGTTGAACAAAATTCTAACTCACAAAAAAAGACCATACTTACTGGCCTGACAGAGACTGGAGAAACCCCGAGAGTATGGCCCCTGGACACCCTTTTAGCTCAGCAATTAAGTTGCTCCCGAGGTTCGCCATTCAGCCAAAGATTAGACAGCCCCATAAAATCAAATGGGACTAATGGGGCACAGCAGTCCAGGGAATAGGACTAGAAGGCAGGAGGGGACAGGAAAGCTGGTAATGGGGACCCCAAGTTTGAGAAGGGACAGTGTTGACGTGTGGGCTTTTTAATCATTGTCATAAAACAATATGTGTACTAAGTGTTTAATGAGAATCTATTCTGTAAGCCTTCATCTTAAGTACAATAAAAAAAAAAAACTCATTTAACACTCATGGCAGTCCCACAGAGTACTGTTATTATTCCCATTTAACCTAAGAACAGTGGGGCACAGAGAGGTTTATCAACTTACCTGAGGTCACACAGCCAGTAAGTTGCAGAGCCAGGATTTGAACCCAGGCAGTACGGCTGCAGGGGTGGCATTTAAAATGAGTTTCCAATGGAGAGAACCAAAATTGTGTAGTCAGCCACACACAGTTGGAGTTGAGCAAAGCTGAGCATGAACAGAAATGAAGAAAGGCCTCAGCAGAGATCAAGGTCACTAACTTAGTGTGATGCACTCAATCGCTTTTACATGGCCTTTCTAGCCGTGGTGTTGTAACTCCTACAAAAATGATTGGCTGGGACTATGTAAACTGAGTGACCTGCAGTCCATCTAGGAGGTTGGTCATTTTATGGCCCTGGTGGGAGGGCCATGCCTTGAATTTGATAAGGGGTTTCCTTACATAAGGGCTAATCCCACAGAGGAAGAGTCTGGAGCAGAGCACATCCATTGAACCAAGGACCTGGGGTTCCTGTGCTGAGAACCTCCTAGACCCATAAGAAAGAGCGACCACTGAAGACAACCCAAGACAGTGAGAGACAGTGGCAGTGGGCCTGTCAGCCCATGGAGTGAAAGCTGAGCTCCTCCAGAGGCCTGCCAGTGGAGCTAACAAAGTTGTCACACTTGCCCGTGCAGGGCAGAGGTCTGAGTGTGCCCTGTGCAGGGGTTGCACACCTCCCCCCTGGGCAGTGGGGACCTGGGTAGCATAGCAATTGGAGAGCCCTGCAGGCGTGGCAGGCATGAAGGGAGCAGCAGCAGAGCCCAGCGAGGCCCAGCGGCAGAGCAGAAACCTTGGGAGCCATGCAGGCCTCCGTGCAGCATGGTGGTCACTGGAGACAGCAGTGATGTGAACACAGCACGTGACCTGAACCTCTGCACCTGCCCAGCAACAGAAGAATAGTCGTGTGTAATTTGGGGAAGGGTAAGCATTACCTCTTTAGGGAACCTGTTGTAATTATTTACCTTTTGCGTGCAATAAATAGGAGCCCTGGTGGCACAATGGTTAAGCGCTCAGCTGCTAACCAAAGGATCAGCAGTTCAAAACCACCAGCCGCTCCTTGGAAACCTTATGGGGACAATTCTACTCTATCCTATAGGGTTACTATGAGTTGGAATTTACTTGATGGCAGCGGGTTTTCAACAAACAATAATAACAGCTTTCACTTACCCAGCACTGCATAATGTCTCATGTGTCCAGCTAGATCACAGATGCACGTAGCCCCTCATTCCTTTGCAGTCTCATGGTGCACGTACATACCCCTAGCCGAGGGTGGGGAAAGGGTGAGTCAGGGTGGTTTGACAGCATCTAGTCCCCTAGAGCAAGAGGACTTCCTGAGCAGGAATGTGGCATTCCAACACCCCTGAGAAATGGAAGTTACTGTCCCATTGTACAGACCTGGAAACTGAGGTTCAGAGAAGTTAAATGGTTTGCCTGAGGTCACACAGCCTGGAAGTACAGGACTGGGACTCCAACCCTTCCTGGCTGGCACTGCCCCCCACACTTCTGCCTGCATCTTTCAGCCTGGCCGGGCTGCAGTATCAGAGTGCAGGTAGAGCCTGCCCTCTGTGACATGCTCAGGTGCCCGGAGCATGGCGCTATGTTGGGGACCTTATGTGTGGTGACTTGCCCCCATTTTATTAAAAACCAGACAGTTGCTGTGGAGTCGGCCCCAACTCCTGACGGCCCCATGAGTGTCAGAGTAGAACTTTCCTCCATAGGGTTTTCTGTGGCTGATTTTTAGAAGTAGATCACCAGGCCTTTCTTTCAAAGCACTGCTGGGTAGACTCAAACCTCCAAATTTTTGATTAGCAGCCGAGTGCGTTACCTGTCTGTATCTCCAAGGAAGCAGTCTCACCCAGCCAGAAGGTGGCAGAACTGGACTGAAACAGGTCTGCTGGTCCTTCCGTTCACGTCACACCAGGGACAGTGACAGCAGGAGAAGCCCAGCCTAGGATGCCATATGTCCCCTCCCTGGTCCCCTACAGCCTAATATTCCTGGCTGCCTGGTGATTGGAACGGGCCTACTGGATCTAGCCCTCCTTGTGCCCCGGACTTGCATTCCCATGCCTTACCTGGGGAGTGACGGCTCAGGCAGGCCAGCACCATGTCTCCAGGCAGAGCTCTTCAGCTGTGTGCACAACAGTGCCCCGCTGCCTCCACCAGGAAATGCTGCGGGGGCCTGGTCTCACCCCAGGTCCTCTGCCTGGAGAGGAGCCCTGTGCTCTCCCCTGGCGCCCAGCCTGCCCTTTGGACCCTGATCCCACAGCCCCCACCCTCCACCCTCCTGGAGTCAGAAAGCCCCCTTCCCAGTCATCTCATGCTCCCTGTGTTTGTGTTTTTCTCTTTCAGGGATTTATCTCACTACAAGGGACCCAGGTGACCGAACTTCTTCCTAACCCTGAGGTCCCGGGGAAGCACCTCTTTGAGATCTGCCCAGGTAGGCCTGAGCGCCTTCTGCTCTGTGCTGGGCGGGTTGCAGAGGCTGGGGGCAGGTGAGGGGCCGTTCTCCCTGGTGTGGGGGGAGGCAGGCCTCCTTGCAGGGCACTCCCTCCCCGGGAACCATCACCACTGTCTCCATGCACAAACTCAGAAATTTGCACCAAATCTACAGGATACTGCAAGTGTGGGGGAAACTAGAAAATCTAGCAATTATGTGGACAATTAGCCCCTCAGAATCTCCAGCTCTTAATGTGAGAAGAAATAGTGAATTTTAAATTCCTGATAAATACAAAGGAAGAATCAAGTCAGCAGGACGTCTTAGGGTGAAGCTCTAATGCAGCACCTGGATCATATGCAGATGAGGCCAGAGAGAAATGTTAGCACAGATTCAGAGTGTTAAAATGAGGCTTGTGAATTCAAAACCAGAGATTTGGGATGTGGTAGGTAAGAGGAAATAGCTGGACCCGAGGAACTGCTATCATTCTCATGGTTACAAAACAGTTTTTTGAAGTTGCAGTTTTAAAATGTGATTGCGTTTGAGCTCAGTGAAAGTGTCCTGCCGCTGAGCCAGCTGTCCACAGAGGGGCATTTCTGCAATTCGGTAGGGTGCTAGCATGGGCTCCCCAGAAGCAAAGCCTGAAAGAAGGATCTGGGAGGAAGTGGTCTGTGTGGGAGGTCATCCCAGAAAGCCCCCGGAAGGGAGGAAGGACATTCAGGGTACGCCATTGCTGCTGTTCCAGTGGGGCTTCTGAAAAAGGGTGAGAACACGCCTTGTTGTCTCACCCAGGAGGGAGGAAGCTGGGCATTGACCCACCACCTCCAGCAGCCGTTCATGGAGCCTGCTCACTGGGGAGCTCACCCTGGCCTTTCTGGCTTGCCTCATACACGGAGCAGGTGCCTGCAGCCTGAGAGGACCCTCAGGTAGAGTTGCAAGCACTTGAAGAAAGAAGCTGCCAGTGTGGGTGGGAAGCGTGAGTGCCAGGGGCTCTGGGCAGTTAGCCACCATGTCCTGTCAGTGTGCGTCCTACTTCAGACCTCCCTCGGGCAGCGGTGGCTGTGAACAGTGAGCGTGCCGTCTCAGGGCAGGGGCGCCCCACAGACTGCTCCTACAAGACGACCTGCCCTCAGCCGTGTGCCTGGGGTGGGCAGCTCAGGCTCAAACCATGAGCAGAACCCGGCCTGGGGGCCGAAGCCAGTTCACCTTTGCTTAGTCCACACCAGGAAGTCCAGGAGGACAGGCTGGGGTCCAAGTGTGGGAGCATCATCCCCAACTTACGCCCCATGTGCAAAACGCAGGCCTCAAGGTTTCCCTTGGGGATTCCCTTCCATTGACTACAAGGTGTCAGCACCAAATGGCACATTCAGAGGTGGAAACAGGGCACTGGGGTGTGGAGTAGAAGACTGAGGCTTGATGGGCTGTGGAGCAGGAGGACAGGTTTCTGCAGTGACAGCAGTGGGGAGGAATGGTGGCCCTGGGGTGAAGGCCTGGGGAGCTGGGGACAGGGCATGGTCCCTGGGCCTGGGGGTGTCAGGGAGGCGAGGCCAGAGCCATAAGGTGCAGGTCAACAGACCCCAGCTCTAAATTCAGACAGGTTGAACTGAACCTGCGTCCCGGGAACTAGAGAGAGGTCGCCTGTGCATCTGCTGTCAGAACCGCTTATGAGAGCCTCTGTGAGTCTGGCAGGGAGGACACTGGAATGTTTCTAGGTACCAGTAGATGGCAAATGGGCATTAATGACGGTGCTGTAGATACTAGTTTAAGACGTTTAAGCTACTGTCGTGACCTGGGTGTGTTCCTTTGTTTCATAGGCGCCAGGGCTAACGGTGTCCTTGTCTCCTGCCTCAGGTCTCCCTGCACTGTACTCTGCTAACTCCTTCCCGGTTTTCAGGAAACCACCTCCAGGGGTTGAAGTGTGCCGCTGCACACGATATTGGATGAACTAGTGTAACGTCTTGAGTAAACAGCTGGGACCTTAAGGAGCGTAGGGCACACCCACTAAGTCCTGCGCACTGCTCGTGATCTCCCGGAGCCTTCAAGGAGTCGTTGAGGCTGTTCCTTGTGCAAACTCTCCTCTGTGGCAGCTGTTGTGCCAGGCCATGGAGGGAGAACAGTGCAGCCACAAGCAGTGCAGGGGTGGTGCCCGCACGTGGCTAGATTGGAGGCGTCTGGGAGCGTAGGGAAGGGGCCTGGAGGTTTCCCTAGAGGACACTCATGCACTGGACCTGTGACTGATGGAGCACCCACTCTGTGCCAGGCCCTGCTCTGAGCACTCGACATGTAGTGCCACCATCCTGTAAAGAAGGTACTGTAATTATCCCCATTTGCAATGAGGAAACTGAGGCTGAGCATCTTGCCCAGCATCTCATACCTGGTAAGTCGCAGAGCCCAGATCAGAACTGAGATGGTGACCCCAAAGCCCACCCTTTTATCCACTGCCCTCAACCCTCTCTCAGCCAATGCCTCTCATACCTGAGGAGAAATATAATCCATATAAGGAAGGTGCTGATAAACTGATAAACGAATTCATAAATGAACGAGTTAGGGAACAGCAGATTAGCACGTAATTGAGAGCTGTTTCGGAGGGCCCACTGGAGGCAGCAAGGTGGGAGGAAGTCGTCTGTGCCCTGGGTAGCTCGTGCAGCCCTGTCTGCTCAAGTGCTCTCGTCACAGAGGTTTAGCCAAGGAACAGAGTCCACCAAATATCTGCTGGGCCCCCACTGCCTGGATACTGTCATCTCAAGGGGAGGCGAGAATTCCACAAAAGTGCCAGGCCACATGGGCATAGGGGGTGGGCAGCAGAGGGTGCAGGCCCATCCCCTTCAGGAGATGTAACCAGACCAGGAGGCAGGCAAGGGCGGTGAGGAAGGAGGAGGTCAATGAGGGGCTCCCCCAGGGTTGGCCCTTCCCTCCACCTTGTCCCCAGTTTGGGTCTGCCAAGGGGTTTCCGCACAGAGCTGTCAGGTCTGCTGCCCATTTGCTCCCTCACCCTCTCTGTCCCTCCTTCCAGAATCTTTGGAGGTTTCCCCTCCTTTCAAATAGTATTTTCAGGCTGGTAGTTTTCTAGAGATCAGCTCATTTAATACTTGTATGAGTTCTCTGTTGCTGCTGTAACAAATTCTACAAATTCAGTGGCTCAAAGAACTCAAATTTATTGTTTCACACTTCTGTGGTTAGAAGTTCAACATGGCTCTCATGGGGCTAAAATCAAGCTGTTGGCAGGGCTATGTCCCTTCCTGGAGGCTCCAGGGGAGAATCCCTTTCCTCACCTTTTCCAGCTTCTGGAGACCTCCCACATGCCTTGACTCATGCCCCCTTCCTCCATCTCAAAGCCAGCAACAGTGGGCCAAGTCCTTATGTCACATCTCTCTGACCCGCCTTTTACCTCTTCTTCTTCCACTCTGAAGGACTCATGTGATGAGACTGATCCCACCTGGATCATCCAGGATCCTCTCCCCAGCTCAAGATCAGATGATTAGCACCTTAACTCCACCTGTAACCTTGATTCCCTTTGCCGTGTAACCTAACATACATATTCCGGGGATTAGGATGTGGACATCTTTGTGGAGACTTGATTCTGCCTACCACCATACTCAAAACATTCCTCTAAGGGATGTCTTTATTCCTGTTTAACAAAAAATGGCCCTGGGGGTAGAAAGGATGAGTGACTTGCCCAAGGACATGGCTGGAAAGCGGTGGGGGCGGGTGTGACTCCAGGCACCTAGGCTTTCAGACTCCCACCCATGAGCTGCCCTCCCAACCCTGCATCGGAGGCCTTGTGCAGAGCCACATGTTTCCCACCTGGTCCTGGGAGGTCTGGGGACTCAGTTACAGGAAAGAAAATGCATGCACCCTGTCTTAGTCATCTAGTGCTGCTATAACAGAAATACCACAAGTAGATGGCTTCAACAAAGAGGAATTTATTCTCTCTCAGTCTAGGAGGCTAGAAGTCCGAATTCAGAGTGCCAGCTCTAGGGGAAGGCTTTGTCTTTCTGTCAGGTCTGGAGGAAGGCCCTTGTCATCAGTCTTCTCCTGGTCTAGGAGCTTCTCAGCGCAGGAATCTCGGGTCCAAAGGACGCACTCTGCTTCCGGTATTGCTTTCTTGATGGTATGAGGTCCTCCACGTCTCTCTGCTTGCTTCTCTCTTTATATCTCAAAAGAGATTGACCTAAGACACAACCTAATCTTGTAAATTGAGTCCTGTCTCATTAACATAACTGCTGCTAATCCTGCCTTGTTAACATCGTTGTTGTTGTTGTTAGGTGCCTTGGAGTCCATTCTGACTCACAGTGACCCTGTGTACAACAGAACGAAACACTGCCTGGTCCTGCGCCATCCTCACAATCATTGTTATGCTTGAGCTCATTGTTGCAGCCACTGTGTCAGTTCATCTTGTTGAGGGTCTTCCTCTTTTTTGCTGACCCTCTACTTTACCAAGCATGATGTCCTTCTCTAGGGACTGGTCCCTCCTGATAACATGTGAAAGTATGTTAGATGAAGTCTCATCATCCTTGCTTCTAAGGAGCACTGTGGCTGTACTTCTTCCAAGACAAATTTGTTTGTTCTTTTGGCAGTCCATGGTATATTCAATATTCTTCAACAACACCACAATTCAAAGGTGTCATTTCTTCTTATTCATTGTCTAGTTTTCGCATGCATATGAGGTGATTGAAAATATCATGGCTTGGGTCAGGCACACCTTAGTCGTCAAAGTGACATCTTTGCTCGTTAACACTTTAAAGAAGTCTTTTGCAGCAGATTTGCCCAGTGCAACACGTCGTTTGATTTCTTGACTATCCCTTCCATGGATGTTGATTGTGGATCCTAGTAAAATGAAATCCTTGACAACTTCAATCTTTTCTCCATTAACATCATAGAGGTAGGATTTACAACACATAGATAATCACATCAGATGACAAAATGGTGGATAACCACACAGTACTTAGAATCACGGCCTAGCCAAGTTGACACACATTTTTGGGGGACACAGTTCAATCCATAACACACCCTTTATCTCAAGCACAGCAGCAGCAGCCTGGTTGAGTGCCAGATTCATGCGAGTCCCTAGAGCTTCCCATCTCCACCCTCCTTGCAGGCTTGGGGTGGGAGGGGATGGCTGCTGAGGCTGCTTAGGGAAAGCCACGATGTGGGCAGTGGGGAGTCCAGGCTGCCTTTGGGGGGCATACGCAACGTGGGTGCTGCCCAAAGCCTAGCGAAACTTCGCTCCCTTCTCTCCTTCCAGGGGCTCTGGATTCCAGATGCTTCCGTATCAGCCCTGGTCAGATGGGACCTGGGAGAAGCACCCCAGGCTGATGACTGCATCTGGTTGAAGCTGGCGATGCTTCCTGCTTTCATGGTCCATAGACCAGTGTGGCAGTCCAGAGAGGTTAGGTGAATTGCCTGAGGCAGTGGAGCAGGTCAACCTAACCTCATAACCATTACCAAACCAAACCGATTGCCGTCGAGTCGATTCCGACTCATAGCAGCCCTATAGGATAGAGTGGAACTGCCCCATAGGGTTTCCAAGGAGCTGGTGGATTCAAACTACCAACCTTTGGGTTAGCAGCTGAGCTCTTAACCACTGTGCCACCAGGGATCCATAGCAGTAGACTACAATTGCAGGAAGCCCACGGAGCCCACTCATGTTCAGCTCAGCAAACCTCTAGTGTGTCCTTGGTCTTGAGCCTATCTTGAGGGGCCTGATGTAAATAAGGTACATCTCTACCTTTAGGGAGTCAGAGGATATTGTCTCCCTGAGCTCAGCACAAGGAGACAGCTTAGTTGCTAGGTTGAGGTCACCTCAGTAGGCAGGGGTGGGAAGTGTCACTGAGGGGGGCATGACAGAATCTCACAGCCACGGGCACAGCCCCCAGGTGGAGTCTGCACGGGCCGAGGAGATTGAGCCATGGGCTGGGTGGGCAAGCGCTGCAGGAGGGACCACAGTGAGGGGGTTTAATGGGACCCCAAGGGTTCGGGTGGTGGGCACTGGGAGCAGAGCCTCCTGGGAGGGTGAACTGAAAGAAGCAGGAAGACACCTAATAGCAAGAAGCCTCCAGCTGTAGGACAGGAGGGAGAAGGAGAGGCTTAATCACCCCCCACTGGACACTCCTCATTCTGGTCTGGGGAGGCCTGTGTCTGCCACAGCCCAAAGTCCCTCACTCCCCACCTAACACCCCAGAGGTGGGCGATAGAACCCCACATATGATAATGTGTAACACCAAAGACATAAATTTTAAGCCATAGTTCTACTTGTGTGCTTCAACAGTATAAAATATGACAGTTTTTCAAGACAGAATTGAAACTATAAGGAAAAAAATCGTACTGAGAGTGCCATCTAGTGGTGAGACCTGCCACCCTGTCAGCAGAGCTACACCTGATTCCACAGCATCCAAGAACCTGCCCCGTCCCTTCGTTGTGCAGGACCCAGGGAGCACAGTGTTCTATGGGGGTGTCCGTGCCTGTGGGACTTCCATTGTTTTCCTGAGGCTAAGACCGCCCTTCCCACGCCCACGTGGTCCGTGTGAGGAGAATCCCAATGGGTACGAGCAAGCGCTTTGGGTGCAGGTGCCAGCCTGCTCTCTGAAGGCACTGGACACCCACCCGGGGGGTAGCACTGAAAAGTTTAGGGGCCTGCAAGAAGGGGTGACGGGCACTTTGCTCCTTGCCTGGATATCTGCTGGCCCACTGAATTTGCTTCTCATGGTCACCAGGCAGGGAAGACACAATGGTACTGGTGGCAAAGTGGGGGTTTGCCAGGCAGAGGGAGGTGCCCAGAGGCTAAGAGGAATAGGTGGCACAGGCCAAGCACTGATGGAGGGGGACACAGGCTGAGCACTGATGGAGGGGATGATGAGGTGCCACCAGCTTGTGGAAACACTGATGACTGTGGCCCATTCCAGGGGCCGAGGTGGAGAGGCGACCCCGGTGTAGCAGTAAGCAGAGGACTTAGAATCCTCGAAAGGAGGACGATGGGGTCTCATGGGGAAGTGATAAATAGGGAGGCAGGCAAAGCTATAGCCACTGTTTTAATGACAGTTATTATTACAGGAGGAGGAAGACAGAACAATTTGTGGAGATGCTGATCTGTGCTTTGGTCTCCTGGCCCTTTTCCTGCTCTCCGTTAGCAGCCAGAAGTCAGGCCTTGGGTTCCCATGCCCCAGGTGCAGAAAGCAGAAGTCCCCCAGACAGTCTGCCCTCCTGGCTCTTGTCTTCCAGCGTCTTTACCCGTCAAGCCTCAGGGGAGGAGAAAGCAAAATCTCCCAGACTGGCTCAGCCCAGGGGCAGTGGAACCCACACCTCGCTGCTGGCAGTGACCAGGCAGGTAACAAGTCCTCCTAAAGGACAGGCCATGTAGTGCCACCAGGGAGACTGGCCCCAGGGGCCCAGAGTCCCGACCCAGGCCGACACTCTATAGCAGGAGAGCTGCAGAGCCACCAGCCTGCCAGCAGCTGCAGGTGCAGGTATCGGTGGTGACCACAAGGGACCAGAGACAGCCATCGCTCTCCAGGCCCCACATGAGACTGGCCACAGAAAAGGGGAGCCCTTCACCCCTTCCCAGTAGTGACTGAGACTAGAAATGTGACAGCCTGGGAGAATATGGGCTCAGGGATAGAATGAATATGATTTCTATAAAACATACGTGATATTTATTGAGTTCCTGAGGTTGTAGGCCAAGATTTACATGGGTGCTGTTTGGCTAAACATTTACTGGGTTCTTCCTAAGGAACAAGGCTGAGTACTGCCATATTTAATTCTCTCTACAATCCTGTTGTTGTCGTTAGCTGCCATCAAGCTGGCTTTGACTCATTGCGACCCCATGCACAACAGAAGGAAACATTGGCCGGTCCTGCACCATCTGCATGATCGTATGCTCAAGTCTATCGTTCGGCCACTGTGTATTTTGAGTGCCTCCCAACCAAGGGGGCTTATCTTCCAGCACTGCATCAAACAGTCTTCTGTTGTGATCCATAGGGTTTTCATTGGCTAATTTCCAGAAGTAGATAGCCAGGCTTTTCTTCCTAATCTTAGTCTGGAAACTCCATTGAAACCTGTTGTAATGCACTAGTAGCATCATAGGAAATCACCTTCACAAGAGGGAAGAGAGTCAAGATCAACAGCCCAAGGCTGATTCCTATGAGGCAGAGGTCAGAGACACCTCCAGTCTCCAACCTTTTTACCAGTTCTCAGGCTAGCTGTCCTCTCCATGGTACTCTCTACTTCTCTGTTGGGTTCAATACTTTGTTGCAATGGCTACAGAGAACTCACAGACCATACTCACATGTATGTGGCCTATCAGGGAAGTAACAGGCTACAGCTCAGGATGAGAATCCACTTGGAAGTAACAGGAACAACTCAGGAGACAGGATACAGTTTGTCAGTCAGGACAGCTTCCAACCTGGAAGCAGGCTGCACTTCTCAGCTGTGCCCACAGGCCGGGCCCGCTCAGGCAAGTGCCACAGCTGTGCAGGCTCTGCCGTCAAGTGCCTGGAGGCACTCAGCTCTCTCACTCTTCCGTTGGTCAGCAAGCCCAATACAGCCACCTCGCTGTGTGAGCTGAAGCCCACGGCAGCTGTCTCTCGCCGGTCTCCTGGTTCTCTCTGTGCGTACTGTCTCGTGCTGCACTGTGCCATCTACAGTGTTACAGCTCTCTCTGTCTCTGGGTCTAGGAGGTTCTCAGCACAGGAACCCCAGGTCCAAAGGACATGCTTCACTCCCAGCTCTTCTTCTTAATGGTAGTGAGGTCCTCTTCAACCTCTGTGAGATTGGTCCTTTTATAAGCTACTCCTCCCACCAAGACCACAAACTGACCACTCCCCTTGGTAGGTCACAGGCACCTTATTTGCATAGTAAACTGTCCAATCCCTGCAAGGGTTTTACCCACTTTATTTGCATAATAAACTGACCAATCCCTTTGCAAAACTGTGGCCTAGCAAATCATCTTGGCAGAACTACAAACCCAGGGCCAGAAAGGCCATATATTAAAAAACTCATTGCACTGCACCTGTCCACCATGGGTGACCCTGCTGGTACTTGAAATGCTGGCAGCATAGCTTCCAGCATCAAAGTAACACACAAGCCAACCAGAGTGTGACAAACTGACAGATGGGTGGTGGTACTACAGTCCTAGTGCTAACCTAGTACTAACCCATTTGATGGATGAGGCAACTGGGACTCTGACAAGCCAAGGTTTCACGGCCCACAAGTGGAGGAGCTGCAGTTAAGCACCCTCTCACCCTGGAGCCCTGCCCACCTGGCTGTGTCTGCTGGGACTCTTCTCTTGCCCAGGCCAGTTAAGCCCCCGCTCACCCCGAAGCCCTGCCCACCTGGCCATGTCCGCTGGGACTCTTCTCTTGCCCAGGACAGTTGCTTGTCAAACCGTGCACCACCCCACCCCAGCCTTTTGAAAGCTGTCTGTCCCTTGTCCCACCAGAGTCAGTGGCCAATTCTATTGGCTTCCCAGACCCTCACTTCTTGGCAATGAGGACATCTGGTCCCAGGCCAAGTTTAGGCCTCCCTCTGAATCCACAGGGAAGGGAGAGACATGGGGAGGTCTGCTTTGGCACTGTAGCCAAAAACGTGGCTAAAACCCAAGTAGGCCGTCCCCATGAGCTGCTTGTGTTCAGACTAATCAGTCATCAGTAAAGTACTCCAACGCGTCGTCAACATCTGCAGCATTGCACTACCAAGGGAGGTAGGAGGCCCTGGGTGACATGCTCTGCCGCTAACTGAAAGGTTGGAGGTTCAAGTCCACTCAGATGCACTCAAAAGAAAGGTGTGGTGATCTGATTCCAAAAAATCAGCCATTAAAACCCTATAGAGCAGTTTTACTCTTGATATACGTGGTCACCATGAGTCGTAGTTGACTTGAGAACACCTGTTTGCTGTTGTTGTTTTAACCAAAGGAGGCGACGCCCACCTGCAGTGGCTCAGACTAGAGCCCAGGTCTGTCTGGTGGGGAACAGGCTGAGCCATCCCATCTCCTTGGTGCTATTAGCAAGGAAGAGTACACGGCACGTAGCCCAATGATGATAGACACACCTGTTCGGGGCTCTGTCTCTGCAGATGGAAGTGTCACATCACTGCCCTTGGCCCTGTCCATACAGTCACATGGTGGAGAGGTGGCCGAGGACCGGTACCTGTCCGACAACCATTGTCACCAAGTGCATGGTACAAGGCTCTGGCTGCATTTCCTCCCAGGAGGGCAAGGTCAGGGTGGGGCTGAGGATAAGCCCGGTAAGATGTGACGGAGAGGGGAGGAGGAAAACCCTCTCTTCTTGAGCAGAAGGAGGGGCGGAGGGGATAACAGCTGCTCGAAATCTGGGCTCACTTCCCACCATGGCACACCTCTCTGCTTTGGGTTGGGTAGACCGTCTTTCTCAAGATAAAGTGCTGGAGACTATGGAGGAAGCTGCCCCATTTAGAAGCCTGGAAGGAGGTCAACTTGTCCACAAAGCTATGGACTCCTTCCCTCCCCGCAGGCTGCGGGGGCCTATGGTCAGCGTGTGAACCAGGCACTGCCCGATGACAGTGGGCATCCTAAAGGCAGTAGGCCTGGGCAGGGCATGGCTGTGAGGTCTTGGGTTTTCAGCTCCAACCAGGTGTTGGGCACCAGGTAGGAACAAAGATGGCAGCGGTGCCCCTGGAGACCAGGGAGGTCCAGCTGATTATGCTCGAGCCTGTCAGGCATGCAGAGGGTCCCCAGTGGGCAGGCCGGGGGTCAGGATGCAGAGAGGAAGGTTCCAGAGGGGAAGCTTCCAGGGACAGTTGCAGAGGCCCGGGTGGTGTCTCCCATTGGTGCCTGTTTTGTGCACACTCTCAGCAGGACACCTAGTCTAGCAGCATGTCACACTGGTCATCGTTGTCCAAACTGCCAACTCTCCAACTGCAGAATCGGGGGGCCTAGATGGGAGCCCGGCCCACCACCCAGGAACCATGTGTCTGGACAAGCTCATGACTGTCCCCAGAGGGGCTTCTGCTGGCCATTTGTAATCTGGCAACAAGAAGATGCCGAGCTCCAGGGGCTATGGTGCGGATTAGGGGAGAGCCCAGTGCCTGGCTCATAGGAGGTCACTGATGAGTTTTTGTTTTTAATGGTGGTAAAACATGTATAACAGAAAGTTTTGCCCTTGTAGCCATTGTTAAGTGGGTAATTCAGTACCATTAAGTGCATTCACTATTGTTGTACAGCCATCACCACAATCTATTTCCAAAAGTTTTAATCACCCCAATCAGAAGCTCACCACCCCTTCCCCTCCCCCTAGCGCCTGGTAACCAGGAATAAAAGCTGGTCTCTATACACTTGCCTGTTGTAGATATTTCATACAAGTGGGACCATACAATATTTGTCCTTTTGTATCTGACTTATTTCACTCAGCAAAGTGTTTTCAAGGTTCATCCATGTAGTAGCATGCATCAGAGCTTTGTTTCTCTTTATGGCTGAACACTGTTCCATTGTATGGACAGACCACATTTTGTTTATCCCTTCATTTTTGATGGACATGGGTTGTTTCCACCTTTTGACTATTGTAAATAATGCCCCAATGAACTGTGATGGACAGTATCTGTTGAGTCCCAGCTTAAGTCTCTTGGGTATATATTTAGAGCGGAATTGCTGGGTTGTATTGTAATTCTATGTTTTCCCTTTTTACGGAACCTCCAGACTGTTTTCCATAATGGCTGCATCATTTTACATTCCCACCAGCTGTGCACAAGGATTCACCTGCTAACTGTATATTCTTCCCTTCTCCCTGCAGTCCCATAACCATTTATCACTATCATTAATAATAATAATAACAATGACTGCTTCACTGTGATCTGTAAGTAAATGATCCCAATACTGGCGGGTAGGTGCTGTCACAGAGGCGTCTCCAGGGCTGAGAGCCCAGAGTGTGGAGGAGGGTTATGGGGATGGCCCTGCCTGGATGGTCAGGGAAGGTTTCCTTCAAGCTAAGCCTTGACAGAAAAGTAAAGAATTACCCAGATGGGCAAAGAGGAGAAGGACATTAAAGGGAGATAGAGCACATAAAGGCACAGAGTTGGGGAAAATGTGGGGCCTGGGAGACCTGAAGTGGTATAGGATGCAGGTGGACAGGGGGCCGGGACCAGATCATGAAGGGCCTTGGATGCCTGGCAGAAAGACTCGGGCATCAGCCATTGAAGGTCTTCAGCTGGCAGGAGGGATGTTACAGCTGTATCCTGGGAAGATCGCTCTGGTGATAGATCAGATAGAGGTGGCTACAGGGACCAGGCAGGAGATGAGGGTGAGCTGATGCTCCTCTCCACCACCATCTACACCTGCTCCCCGGCATGTCCCCCAGGCAGTGTTCAGAGAAGGCCCAGGCAGCCACCTGCGGAGCAGGGAGGAGAGGTCTCTCCACAGCTCTCCTACAGGCTCATGGGGAGGGGGCCCAGAGGTCAGTCGCTTAAAGCCCTGCCTGTTTCTTTTTGTGCAGGTACAAGAACATGGGCCAGTTCTCTAGGGCCGAGCAAGGGCCCCCTGATCCCTCACAGCCCCTCTGCCTTTGGGGCCTGTGTAAGGAAGCTGGTTCCAGCCCCGGCTTGGCCCTTAACTCCCTGTGGGAGCCAGATCAGGTCTCTTCCCTTCCCTGGGTATCCACTTCCCCATCTGTGCATGAGAGGCCGGGCCTCAGGGATCTCTCAGGGTGCGCCTGCCCTAGCGGAATGGCATGTGTGACATTCTGTTAACCAGTTTCCCCAGAGAAGGGCTCCCAGTGGTGCTAAGGCTGCAGCAGGTAGCAGAGCTGCCCCCGGCATTTCGCCTACAGCTGCAGGTCCTTCTCCAGCCTGCAGTTTGAAGCAGATTTGAGCAGTGCTGCTGGCTAGCTCTCAGGGCTGACCTTCAAAGGGAGCCAGCACGCCCAGATTACTCCATGGAAGCAGACTGATAGCGTGCTCCTGACATCCACTGAGCATCCCTGATCTAATTAGCACCTCCTGAGGGAGTTGTGGATCTGGGCAGCTCTGCACCTGGTACAAGCAGCTTGCATATCAGCCTGACCTAGCAGAGCCCCCGCTGAGTTTGCCTCCAGGGCGCCAGACGGTGGATAATGACTAGAAATAAAATTACAGGAGACTCTCACAAGAGAGCCCCACCCCTGAGAATGGAGGAGTCAGCAAACACGGAGTCCTTGCTTATACCTCCCTGCGTTGCAGGCCGGCGCTCCTGTCCTAACCTCCCTTCCCTTAGCTAACATAGGCCAGGTGGGGGGACTCCCATGGGTGTCCCTGAAGTAGGTGGCCTGGAAGAGTTGCTGGCAGCTCACTGCCTTTAACCAAAGTCATGTTCTGGAGCAGCACTGTTCCCGAGAAATACAGTGCAAGCCACATTTGAAGTTTAAGTTTCCTTGCAGCCACATTAAAAAAGTAAAAGAAAGCAAGCAAAATTTTATTAATATATTTAACCCACTAAGTCCAAAATTTTTCATTTTAACATGTAATCGAGTTGATTCCAACTCATGGCGACCCTATAGGACAGAGTAGAACTGCCCCCTACGGTTTCCAAAGAGCAGCTGGTGGATTCCAACTGCCTACCTTATGGTTAACAGCCTGAGCTCTTAACCACTGGGCCACCAGGACTCCAATCTACGTAAAGACTGAGGTATTTTATATTCTTTTTTTTTTTTTCCTTTGAAATCTAACAAGTATTTTACACTTAGGGTATATATCAATTGGACACAAAGTTTTCATTGGAAGACTGTGACCTGTATTTAGATTTCATACAGTTACAGTTGAAAAAGTAGATTCACATACCCAATTTATTCCAAAAACTTAAAAGTGTTCCAATAACTCAATTAAGTGTCAGTCTTTAAACTTAGATGTAAATTAGTTAAATTAAGAATTCAGTTCCTCAGTCACACTGGCCACATTTCAAGGGCTCAGCAGCTACATGTCCGGTGGCCACAGTATTGAAGGGCAGAGGTCTGTATGAGGAGATGACACAGAACAAATAGCTGCTCAGCAGGTACCCTTAAGAAGGAAGGAGGGAGAGAGGCAGGAAGGGAAGAAAGGATGGGAGGGAGGGAGGAGCAAGGATGGGAGAGAGGAAGAGAGAAAGGGAGGAAGGGCTGAGGGAAAAAGCTTAGCCTTTGGAGTCAAACAGACCTAGACTCATACTTAGCTCTGACACTCACTGATTGTGAGAACTCAGACCAATCACTTGAATTCCCTGAGTTTCATTTTCATTATCTGATAATAGAAATAAGACTACCTACTTGGCAAGCTGGCTATAACCATCAAGTGATGTATGATATATAGAAGTGCTAAATACAAAACAGTCACTTAAAAACATTCCCTTTCCTCCTTCCACACCAAGAAAATCAGTGACTCAGGAGGCCCCCTTAGTCCTCAAACAGAGCATTTCCTCGCACACACTCTTAGATGTGAATTGGAACACTTTGGGAAAGGAATTGACAATATAAAGAACCTTAATGCTGAGTTCTTTAGAATAGAGCCCCTTCTCATGCCCCCACCTCCACCCCAGTGGAGGCCTGGTGGCTCAGTGGTTAAGAGCTTAGCTGCTAACCAAAACGTCAGCAGTTCAAATCCACCAGCCGCTCCTTGGAAACCCTAAGGGGCAGTTCTACTCTCCCCCCAAATATCCATTACTTTTGACCGGGTGCTAGCAAAGTATACTAATGAAACAATATGTGGAAGAACATCTTGTGCCACGTGTGGTTATGTATAAGTAAATCACAGTACAGGCACTGAGCGGGCTGTGGTGGGGCTGCAGAAAATAATGGTTACAGCGATATAGCCACGTGCCCATGATACAACTTCAGGTGAAGAGTGTGGCTCCAAAGTGCACCTACGCCGTGATTACAGCTATGTAAAAGAAAGCATAGGCAGATGGAGAAAAACTGGCAGGAAATATCCCACCATGCTAACAGTGGTTATGTTAAAGTGCTGTGTTTAGGAGTAATATTCTCTCCAGGTTTTTGTAATGTGCTTATATGGGAGAGAAAGAGAAGTTAAAAGAGCCAGCAGGCATACTAAGCCAGTAGTGAAATTTCCAGAGTTGCCCTCACTGTCAAATAAAATGCACTCTCCCCAAATGCAGTTATCCTTTACCCTAGAAACAGCATCCTGTGGGGACAGAGTGGGCTTCAGCAGCCTTTGCTTAGACTCTCAGGACTGATGCAGGATTCTTCCTAAGAGGTTTGCAGACTGTTCTCAGGGCCTCTGTCTTAGTTATCGTGTGCTGCTATAACAGAAATACCACAAGTGGATGGCTTTAACAAAGAGAAATTTAGTCTCTTACAGTTTAGGAGGCTGGAAATCCGAATTCAGTGCATCAGCTCCAGGGGAAGTCTTTCTCTCTGTGAAGGTTCTGGTCTCCTTTCAACATCTGTGGGCCTAGCGTTCCTTGGAGATACGTCTTGGCATCAATCTTCCCCTGGATCTAGGAGCTTCTCAGCACAGGGACTCCAGGTCAAAGGACACGCTCCACTCCCAGCTCTTCTTTCTTGGTGGTAATGAGGTCCTTCCCCTCTCTGCTTGCTTCTCTCTTCTTTTATCTCTTATAGAAGGTGTGTTGCCTTACATAAGGGCGTGACTTGAGTAAAGATGGGACTTAAGTCACACCGTCTTGTAAGGCTGTGACTCAAGATACACCCCACACTGATCCTGCCTCATTAACATATAGAGGTTAGGATTTATAATTACATTAGATCACAAAATGGAGGACAAGCACACAATATTGGGAATCATGGCCTAGCCAAGTTGACACATATTTTGCGGGGGACACAGTTCAATCCATGGCAGCCTCACATGTTCTTGGGATGCTGTCGTGGATTGAATTGTGTCCTTCAAAAAAGATATGTCCAAGTGCTAACCCCCTATTCCTGAGAATGTGACCTTATTTGGAAAGGAGGAGGTCTTTGAAGATGTAATTAAGTTACGGATCTTGAGATGAGATCATCCTGATTTTAGGTGGGCCCTAAATCCAATGACTGTGCCCTTATAAAAGAAAGGACACAGAGAAGAAGGCCATGTGAAGACAGAAACAGAGATTGGGGTGATGGAGCTACAAGCCAGGAAATGCCCACAGTTGCTGGAGCCACCAGAACCACCAGAAGCCACTGGCCGCACCAGGAGAGAGGCATGGAACAAGTCTCCCCTCAGAGCCCCCAAAAGGAACCAACCTTGCTGACACCTTGCTTTCAGACTTGTAGCCTCCAGAACTATGAGAGAAAAAATGTCTCTTGTTGTAAGGCACCTAGCCTGTAGTCCTTCATCGGGCAGTCCTAGGACACAGATACAGAGGTGACTCGGGCAGCAGGAGGGGCAGGCTCTAGGATCCTGATTCCCTGCACCCTCTTCCCGCAGAACAACTCTTTTATCTGCTGTATACAAACAAGCTTCCAAATAAGATTTCACATGAAAAAAAGCCTCTCTTGCTTAAAAAAAAATAAAAAATCATAGCTCTACAGCAGTGGTTTACAATGTGTGTATCTGAATCCTCTGGAGAGGTTGTTAAAACCCAGACTGCCGGACCCCATCCTGAGGTCCGGATTCAGTTGATCTGGAGTGGGACCTGAGAATCTGCATTTCTAACCCACTTCCAGGTGATGCTGACGCTGCTGGTCTGGGGACCCGACTTTGAGAACTATTGCTTTATAGGAGCCCAGATATTCACCTGCTTGAACAGGTGATGAGCACATCTCAATGTTGCCCCTCGTTTTTGAAGGGTTTGCATTATAAGACAAGTACTCCTTATCTGAAGCTAAAGCTGGGCTCTCCTGCAGCAAGCCCATGGCGTCAATTTGCATGACCATGAAGCCCTCTGTCCTCCTGCTCCACAGTGGAGCAGCTCAGAGTGCAGGTGAGTGTGCTGGCTGCCGGGCCCTTCACCGTCCTGGAGACAAGCCCCCTTTGCATAGGTTCCTCTTAAACACAGCGCCCAGAATGGAACCCAACACAGGATGGTCACCTTCTTTATTTCAGACTCGTGTCTCCATTAACACAGCTCCTAGGCTCCTTCGCCCCTGTAGCCGCTCATCCACTGTGGTCAGGGCTGGCTGCCGAATAGAAATCCAGGGCTCCTTGTTCAACAAGTGGGAGAAAGTGCCACTAAGGGTATTAAGTACAGGTTTTTTTCTTTTCTTCCCTGGTCTTTCTCTCTTGATGTGTCTCAGTGTTTTTTATTTGCTATGTAAGCGTCACAGTCTCTTGGGCATGGGGATCCTCATGGGGTGACAATAGGCCCTCCCAGGCACCCAGGGCTCTTTAGTTGCCACACAAGTGCCCATCAGCTGCCCAGTTTCCCCTCCCACCAGCCCCCAGACTGAAGCGCCCATGTCCCAGCCTCAGCGAGGAGTCCAGCCAGGCACCTGCCCTTCACACAGACTGCTGCTCCAGTCCACAGCGGGAGGCTGCTCCCTGGGTATTCAGCCTCCAGGCAGGGACACACTAAGTATCTGGATTGAGGATGGATGAGAGACTTGCCCATCAGATGCACAGTGGTGCCAGCCTCAGACAGGAACAGGTGCCACCATGGTTTACCTCAAGATGCTGGCCCTCCCATGTCTGTGCCCAGGCCTCCACTAAGGGTGGGGGATGACGGCAGTCGCTGGGCGAGGAGCTGGGGGAGGCCAGGTGGGCCAGACTAACACAGGACTTGACTGAGTTCTGTTAAGCTCCATCTTGTGGAAAGCAACCGTCACCACACCTTGTCGATCCCTTCCTGCAAATTCAGTGGCCCTCAGAGCCTCACATCATAAATGAATTCAGTCCATGTCTTATCAGTGTTCTTGTCTGATTCATAAATTTGGGACCCAGAAAGGGAAGGAGACTTCCCAAGCCCCTGTCAGCAAAGCCGCTTCTGCCTTCTATCTTCTCCCTTCAGGCCTGTTGAGTGAACTGCTCCTGTATATGGGCTAGATTCTTAGAAAGCATCACGCCCAGACAAAGTACTCCTCAGCATTAATGCCTGACAAGGGATGAGGGAAAGTGACTGAGGAAAGGGGAGAACCTTTGCAGAGGCTCAGCATCCGTGTGGCTGTCCCTGAGGCGGATGTTGATTCTGGAGAAGGCAAGGAACTTGGGTGAGGAGTTAAGGCTCAGTGTAGAGAGGGGAAGTGTTGCTGCTGACAGGTCCATCGGAAGCCATGGGTGGTTGCAGAGGTGCAAGACTTACGGAATCTTCACGTCACTGTGAGTGGCCAGGGCAAGACCACAACTGCTGAGGGGTTCCCGTGAGCACTGCAGAGATCAAGGAAGGGCTTGTTAGGGATTGAATTGTTAAATTCGTTGTGGTCGAATCACCTCTAACTCCTGGTGACCCCATGTACAAAAGGACAAAACGTTACTTGTCAGAGTCCCAGTTTCCTCATCTGTTAAATGAGTTAGTAGCAGGTTAGTACTAGGAGTGTTTGTTGTTGTTGTTAGTTGCAATCAAGTCGGCTTTGATTCATGGCAACCGTACGTATAGCAGAACAAAACGTTGGCTGATCCTGTGGCATCTTCATGGTCGTCAATATGTTTCAGTCTGTTGTTGTGGCCACTGTCAGTCCATCTTACTGAGGGCTTCCCTTGCCTTGGCTGGCCCCCGAGTTTACCAAACATGATGTCTCTCCAGCAATCAGTCCCTCCTGATGACACATCCGAAGTAAGCAAGTCGAAGTCTCAGACAATATTCTTTTGCAATCCATAGGGTCTTCATTAGCTAATTTTTGGAAGTAGATAACCAGGTCTTTCTTCCTAGTCCATCTTAGTTTGGAAGCTCTGCTGAAACCTGTCCACCACGGGTGACCCTGCTGGTATTTGAAATAGTGGTGACAGAGCTTCCAGCATCACAGCCACACCCAACCTGCCACAGTGTGACACATTGACAGGTGGTAGAAAGTAGACATTACACTCCCGCTTATAGATGTGAAAACTGAGGCACAGAGAGGTAGTTTGTTCAAAGTCACGCAGCTAGTAAAAGGTGGAATCCAGATTCCATCCCAGGCGAGTCCAACTCCAGCGTCTCTGTCTGACCCGGTTACTGAGGTTATGAGACGAGAAGGCGCCGCAGACAGAAATCCCTCTGGTGATACGTGCTGGACAGAGAAGGGTGATGTGCCGGAGGAGTCATGCTCAGTGCCAGCTCAGCACAAAGATGTAGATAAAATTCTTTACGAGTGATCTTGTGATCCTAAATCCCTAGATAAATTAGGATGTGGGAGGAATGTGGCAGGGGATTAGTGGGAGGGGGTTGAACAACCCAGGTCACCTCTGGGAAACCAACCCTAAATGCAGAGCTCCGCCAACCGGGAACCTCCAGCTTAGCAACTTTCTTAGACACAGAGCTGTTTTGTAGTCTTGGTCCTTATTACTCAAGAGTGTGGTCCATGGGTCAGCAGCAGCAGCGTCACCTGGGTGCTTGTTGGAAGTGCAGAATCTAGGATGCCACCAGACTACTGAAGCAGAATTTGTGTTACAGCAGTAGCTCCTGGGTGATTTGTGTGCATAGTCAAATCTGGGAAGCTCTAGAGCAAAACAAGGTTCCTGGGTGACGCAAATGGTTTGTGTTCAATTACCAACTTAAAAGTTGACAGTTCAAACCTACCCAGTGGCACCATGAAAGATGATCTGCTTCCATAAAGATTACAGCCAAGAAAACCCCATGGAACAGTTCTACTTTGTAACACATGGAGTTGCCATGAGTGGGAATCAACGTGACGGCAACAGGTTTGGTTTTATTTGGTTAGAGCAAAACAACATCAACGCTACCCACAGCCAGACTCTGAGCTCCGGAAGGAAAAGATCACATCTGTTCCTCAGAGTCTGATGCCTGCTCTTAAAAGGGTCTCGATAAGTCAAATCAGTGAAGAAACCATCATTCAAAAGCAGGAAGAGTGCTGAAGGTAATGGTAAGAAAAAGAAACAATGGCAAAGACACTGAGTCTAGTTCCCGAGTTCTAACTGGGCTGCAAACCCAGGGTTTGATCACCCACAGTGGATTCTGGCCCACAGACATACTTTTGTTTGGCTTATAAAATATTTATACGGGTTCGATGGCTCTCTAGTGGGCCAGAATCACCACCACTCCCTGTTGTCTCACCTAACCTGCTTTGTCAATTCATTTTACCTGTCTGATCTCCTCAGAAGTTTGAATCTCTGGGCCCTAGTGTAGATAATCAAAAAAACTCAAAATCAAAGATGGCTACAAAATTACAGTTATTGCATATTGGCTGAATCATCTGACACCACCAATTATTTTGAAAAACAAGGAAAAAAATCATGAAATGTGGGAAAAGTACTGTTCAAATGCAATAGACAATAACTAGCAAGAGACAAGGGAAAGTGACTGAAGAAAGGGGAAAATGTTGGCAGAGGCTCAGCATCCATCTGGGTGTCCCTGAGCTTGATGTGGATTCTGGAGAAGGCAGGGAGCCTGGGTGAGGGGTTAAGGGCTAAATGTGGGAAAGAGAAGTGCTGTTGCTGAAAGGTTCATTGGGAGCCACTGATGGCTGTAGAGGTGCAAAGCTTACTAGAATCTTTATGTCACTGTGAGTGACCAGGACAAGACCACAGCTGCTAAGGGATCCCCATGACGATTGCAGAGATCATTAAGGAAAGGGCTTGTTATGGATTAAATTGTGTTCCCAAAAAAAGATATATTGACGTCCTAAGCCCTGGTACCTGTGACCATAACCTTGTTTGGAAATAGAGTCTTTGAAGATGTTACCAGCTAACATGAGGTCATACTAAAGTAGGGCGGTTCCCAAACCAATCTCAGTGGTGTCCTTATAAAAAGAAGAGAGATACACAGAGGATAGATGGAGGTAGAGATGGAGTGATGCTGGAGCTGCAAGCGGAGGATCGCCTGGGACCACCAGAACCTGGGAGAGACAAGAAGGGACCTTCCCCTAGAAGCCTTTAAAGGGAATATGACCCTGCTGACAACTGAATTTGGACTTCCAGTCTCCGGAACTTTGAGACCAAAAACTTCTGTTCTTACAAGCCACCCAGTTTGTGGAACTTTGTTACAGTAGCCCTAGGACACTAATACAGAGATCCACTAAGAGATTTCCCAGGTGGCTGAAGCAGATGGATGTTGGAAAGAAAGGAGACCTGTAAATTATAAATTAAAGAGGAACACTCGCTAAATATTTGTTGTGTTAACGATTTAAAGCTTTGAAGGATCAGTTTAATACACGTACTAGAAAGAAGTACATCTGAGACTTACAAGCTTAAATCCCTTGGTCAGAAATAAACTGGGCGTTCCTTGATTCCTTGGCGATCCTCACATGGAGCTTCAGAGTGGGGTTGTGGTTAAGGACGAAGTGCTGTAGTCTGTCTGAGTTTCAGCTCTGGCCAATCTTCTCCCCAGGTCTGGGGTCTTGAGCGAGTCACACAATCCCCTAAACTTCAGGCTCCTCCCCTGTAAAATGACCACGATAAAAGTAGCTCCTTGAGAGCATTAAGCACGGTGCCTAGCACATGGTAAGCTATTGCTAAGTGACTATAACTACCGTCCGTCAGTGTGTCATACGGGGGTGGTATGCGTGTTGCTGTGATGCTGGAAGCTATGCCACTGGTATATCAAATATCAGCAGCATCACCCATGGTGGACAGGTTTCAGTGGAGTGTCCAGACTAAGACAGACTAAGAAGAAAGATCTGGTGATCTTCTTCGAAAATTGGCCAATGAAAGCTATGTATCACAACAGAATATTGTCCGACAGAGTGCTGGAAAATGAGCCCCCTAGGTTGGAAGGCACTCAGAATACACAGCAGCTGCAACAATAGACTTGAGCGCACCAACAACTGCAAAGATGGCGCAAGACTGGGCAATGTTTGGTTCTGTTGTCCATGGGGTTATCATGAGTTGGAGCCAATCGATGGCAACTAACAACAACAACAAGTCGCTAAAAAGGCATTAGTGATTGCAGGTGTCAGAGCAAAATAACGCGCAGGAATGTGGATACTTAGACCGCAGTTCTAAAACATAAATGGGAATTATCAGTATTTCCCATTAAAAAGTAAAAAAGGTTTCAATACATATAAAATTTTAAAAATGGGTGAAGCTAAATATTTTATACATTTCAAGTAAAACTGTATAAACATTAAGAGCATTAAATAAAAACAAACTCATGAAACAAACATTAAAAATACAACCATTAAAAAAAATTAAGGAGCCCTGGTGGTGCAACGGTTAAGTGCTTGGCTGCTAACTAAAAGGCTAGCTGTTTGCATCTACCCAGTGGCTCCACAGGAGAACGACATGGTGATCTGCCACCATAAAGATTACTGCCTAGAAAACATGATGAGGCAGTTCTGCTCTATCACATGGGGTCACTATGAATCAAAATCGATTCAGTGGCAACTAACAGCAGCTAATGAAAATTATTAACAGATAAATTTAATAAAATATTATTTAAAAATAACAAGCTAGAGGCGGAGCCAACGTGGTGCTACAGACAGAAGCACCATGCTGTCCCTCTGCAGCAAAGACCAGAAAAACTAAGTAAAACAGATACAAACATCAATCCTGGAGCCCTAAGCATCAAATGAAGGGATAAAGAACTAGATCAAACACCAAATGGAAGAAGAAACTGGACGAAACAGAACGAGGAGAGATTCAGAGTGGAGGTCCCCTGCCAGCTAACATGGCACAGCTTCACCATCTTGGAGCACAGCTAGCAATGACCCCAGACAGAGTACAGGAAGGCAACTTCACAGAGCCCCAACAGGAGACAGAGCACCTGGTAACCAGGGAAACATGCTTTCCCACCCCTCACCCTTATGCCCTGTACGCCACCCCCAGCCATTCCTGATGGGCCACATGTGCCACTTGGCAACAGACCTACCGTCCTGCCATCACCCGGAGTCTGCCTAGCCCCCACCTGCCAGCTCCTGCCATGCCTTTTTTTCCCCCCTTTCTTCCCATTCTTTCTCCCTCCCATCTAGTCCCATATGATACTACGACCCCTTCCAGATGGGCAACACTGTGCCTCTTGGCTAGAGAGCTACTGGCCCGCCATCACCCTAGGTCCACGTTGTGCCCACCTACCCCCACCCGCTGGCTCCTGCCATGTCACTTTTTTGTTTCTTTTTTTCCCCATCTTCCTTTTCTTTCTTCCTCCCACCTAGCCCCATATGACACCTCACCCACCCTTCCACAGGCCCCCAGGTCCACCTTGCCCTTTTTTCCTTCCTTTCTCTCTTTTCTTTTCTTGGATCCCCCACTTAGTCCTGTAAGCCACCCCCCCTTCCTGCTGACCCTTGGGGTGCCACCACCACAAGAGCATCTTTAGCTCAGGCCTGCTGCCACACTGGGCTCATAGTGCCCCTCCCCTTCCACCACTCGACCAGTCACTGAATGGGGGGAAGCAATCCCGTACTACTCCCTATGCATCACCCCCACCTCTCTGGCAAGGGGCTGTGAATGCTTCCACACTGCTGGGCCAACACTAGGAGGCAGACAGCACCCGCTCAGTCTGCTGTCAGTCACCTTGCTAAACAGTGTATAGCAAAGCAGGCTCACCCTGCCTGCTGCCGCCCAGCCCACCTGGACAAGGTACTGAGAGCTACTGTGCCACAGATGAGCAATTAAAATCACACCCAGCCCACCTGCCATGACATATCAAAACAAAACAAAATAGCAGGACAAAACATACAAATACACAATAAATATAGAAAATAGCACCTTAATGTCTCAGAGAGAGCAAACAGTGTCAAAATATATAAAAAAGCAGGACAAGGTGGCTCTAGCAAGTGATCAAAATAAAGAAACAGATGACCTTCCGGTACAAGAAAAGGCAGTAGAATTACCTGATATGGAAATCAAAAGACTAATATTTAGGGTTTCCCAAGAGATTAGGAAAGAGATGGGATAAAACCAAAGAAAAAACAGACAAAATCATGGAAAACACAGGTAAAACCAACAAAAACATAGCCAAAATCAAGAGTAACACAGACAAAGCAATACAAAAATTCAGGAAAATAATACAAGAACAAATTGTCAGAATAAATAAACAATTAGAAATCATGCAAAAACAGCAGCTAGAAATCAAAAAGATAAACAACAAAATTTCAGAAATGGACAACTCAATAGAAGGTTTTAGGAACAAATTTGAAACACTGGAAGATGGAACCAGTGAGATTGAAGACAAATCCATGGATGCCAGTTTGTTTGAGGAAAAATCAGAGAAAAGAATGATGAGAAATGAAGAAAAACTAAGAATTATGTGGGACAAAATCAGGAGCAAAAATTTGACTGTGATTGGAGTTCCAGAACAGAGGGAGAAAATGTAAAACACAGAGAGTATTTTGAAGATTTGCTGGTGGAAAACTTCCCAAGTATCATGAAAGAAAAAAAGGTGACCATCCAAGAAGCTCAACGAACCCCGTATAGGAGAGACCCCAAAAGAAAATCACTAAGACATATCATAATCACACTTGCCAAAACCAAAGACAAAGAAAGAATCCTGAGAGCAGCTCAAGAAAAAAGAAAAGTCACTTAAAAAGGGTAAACAATAAGACTAAGCTCTGATTATTCAGCAGAAGCTATGCAGGCAAAAAGGCAATGGGATAAAACCTTGAAAGAAAAAAACTGCCAACCAAAAATAATCTATACTGCAAAATTCTCTCTCAAATACAATGGTGAAATTAGGACATTTCCAGATAAACAGAAATTAAGGGAATTTGTAAAAACCAAACCAAGCATACAAGAAATACTAAAATGAGTCCTTCAGTTAGAGAACCAACAACATCGGACAACAACTGGAGTCTAAGACACAGGACAGCATCAACCAGATACCAACCTAGGTAAAAAACTCTCAATAATAAAACAAAGCTAAAAGGTTTAAAACAGGGAAACAAAGACTAAATCGGTAAATGACAACAACATCAAAACAATAAAAGGGGGAATAAACAGTGTAGGTATAGAACTTTCAAAGGGAGAGGAAGTCAAGGTGATATGAAGTAATAAAAGACTAGTTCAAACCTAGGAAGATAGGGGTAAATCTCAAGGTAACACAAAGAAAGCTAACAGACCTACTCATCAGAATAAAAAAGAAGAAAATATAAAGTCTCAGTAAATACAAAATCTATAAAAACAAAAGAAAAGAAAATCCGTAAACAAAAGGAACTCAGCACAGGAGAGTAAGAGGAACAAAGAAAATGTGAGCACCACAAAAAAAAGTACAATAAGACAGCAATAAACTCATACCTATTGATAATCAAACTGAATGTAAATGGCTTAAATGCACCTGTAAAGAGACAGGATTGGTGGAATGGATTAAAAAAACACACCCCATCAATATGCTGCCTAGAAGAGACACACCTTAGACAGACACAAAAATGTAAATATATTAAGAATTAAAAGATGGAAAAAAATCTATAAAGCAAACAGTAACCAAAAAAGGGAAGGAGTGGCAATACTAATCTCAGATAAAATAGACTTTAAGGCAAAATCAACCATAAAAGACAATGAAGGACATTATATAATGATTAAAGGGACAATTCACCAAGAAGACATAACCTTAATAAATATCTATGCACCCAGTGACAGGGCTCCACAATACATAAAACAAACTAACAGTACTGAAAAGAGATATCAACAGTTGCACAATAATAGCAGGAGACTTCAACACACCACGCTTGGTAATGGACAGAGCATCTATAAAGAAACTCAACAAAGATATAGAAGATCTAAAGGCCAAAATCAGCCAACTTGACCTCATAGATATATATAGAACACTCCACCCAATAGCAGCAAAGTCTACATTCTTTTCCAACTCACATGGAACATTCTCCAGAATTGACCACATTTTAGGCCACAAAGCAACCCTCAGTAAAATCCAAAACATTGAAATAATACAAAGCATCTTCTCTGATCACAATGCCATAGAAGTAGCAATCAGTAACATGAAGATCAAGGGGAAAAAATCAAATACATGGAAACTGAATAACATTTTGCTTAAAAGTAACTGGGTAACAGAAGAAATCAAAGAGAGAATAAAAAAATTCTTAGAATCAAATGAGAATGAAAACACATTGTACCAAAACCCTTGGGACACAGCAAAGGCAGTGCTCAGAGATCAATTTATAGCAACAAATGCACACACTGAAAAAGAACAGGCCAAAATCAAAATGTTAGGCCTACAACTCAGACAAACAGAGAACAGCAAAAGAAGCCCACATCCACCAGAAGAAAAGAAATAATAAAGATTAGAGCAGAAATAAATGAAATAGAGAACAGAAAAACAATAGAAAGAACCAAAAGTCGGTTCTTTAAAAAGATAAACAAAATCGACAAACCACTGCCCAAACTGAAAAAAGAAAAACAGGAGAGGAAGCAAATAACCCACATAAGAAATGAGATGGGGAACATTACAACAGACCCAACTAAAATAAAAATAATCATAACAGAATACTATGAAAAATTGTGCTACAACGAATTTGAAAACAGAGGAAATGGACAAATTTCTAGAAAGACACTACCTAGCTGAATTAACACAAGCTGAGATAGAAAATCTGAACCATACCCTAGCAAGAGAAGAGATTGAAGGGATAATTTTAAAAAACTCCGAACAAAAAAAGCCCTGGCCCAGATGGCTTCAGTGGAGAATTCTACCATTTAGAGAAGAGCTCACACCAGTACTACTCAAACTATTTCAGAGCATAGAAAAGGAAGAGATACTCCTGAATTCATTCTATGAAGTCAGCATAACCCTGATACCAAAGCCAGGTAAAGACACCACAAAAAAAGAAAATTACAGACCAATATCTCTCATGAATATGATGCAGAAATTCTCAACAAAATTCTAGCCAATAGAATTCAGCATCATATCAAAAAAAATAATACACCACAACCAAGTAGAGTTCATACCAGGTATGCATGTGTGGTTCAACATTGGAAAAACAATCAGTGCAATCCATCACATAAAACAAAAGATAAAAACCACATGATCTTATCAATTGATGCAGAAAAGGCATTTGACAAAGTCCAACACCCATTCCTGATTTAAAAAAACTCTCAGCAAAATAGGA
This sequence comes from Dugong dugon, assembly GCA_030035585.1. NCBI lineage: Eukaryota > Metazoa > Chordata > Mammalia > Sirenia > Dugongidae > Dugong > Dugong dugon. The sequence continues at coordinate 7,632,309 of CM057475.1, forward strand.
ATAGAAAGGAAATTCCTCAACATAAGAAAGGGCATCTATAAAAAACCAACAGCTAACATCATTCTCAATGGAGAGAGACTGACAGCATTCCCCCTGAGAATAGGAAAAAGACAAAGATGCCCTTTATCACCACTCCTATTTAACATTGTGCTGGAAGCCCTAGCTAGAGCAATAAGGCAAGAAAAAGAAATAAAGGGCATCCAAATTGGAAAGGAAGAAGTAAAACTATCCCTATTCGCAGATGATTTGATACTATACATAGAGATTCCACAAGAAAACTACTGGAACTAATAGGAAGATTCAGCAGAGTAGCAGGATATAAGATAAACATACAAAAATCAATTGGATTTCTATATACCAACAAAGAGAACTTTGAAAAGGAAATCAGGAAAACAATGCCGTTTATAATAGCCCCTAAAAAGATAAAATACTTAGGAATAAATCTAACCAGGGATGTAAAAGACCTATACAAGGAAAACTACAAAACACTATTACAAGAAACAAAAAGAGACCTACATAAATGGAAAAACATACCATGCTCACGGATAGGATGACTCAACATTGTGAAAATATCAATCCTACCCAAAGTGATCTACAGATATAACGCAATCCTGATCCAAATACCAACAGCATTCTTTATTAAAATGGAAAAACTAATCACCAACTTTATATGCATAGGAAAGAAGCCTCAGATAAGCAAAGCATTACTGAAGAAAAAGAACAAAGTAGGAGGCCTCACACTACCTGATTTCAGAATCTACTATACAGCCACTGTAGTTAAAACAGCCTGGTATTGGTACAACAGACATATAGACTAATGGAACAGAATCGAGAACCCAGATGTCAATCCATCCACCTATGATCAGCTGATCTTTGACAAAAGCCCAAAGTCCATTAAATGGGGGAAAAGATAGTCTTTTTAACAAATGGTGCTGGCAAAACTGATGTCCATCTGTAAAGAAATGAAACTGGATCCATACCTCACATCATACACAAAAACTAACTCAAAATGGATCAAAGACCTAAATATAAAATCTAAAATGATAAAGATCATGGAAGAAAAATTAGGAACAAAGCTAGGGGCCCTAGTACATGGCATAAATTCAGTACAAACCATAACTAACAATTCACAAGCCCAGAAAAAAAACTAGATAACTGGGAGCTCCTGAAAATTAAACACTGCTCATCAAAAGACTTTTCACCCAAAGAGTAAAAGGAGAACCTACAGACTGAGAAAATTTTTTTGACTATGACATATCTGACAAAGGTCTAATCTCTAAAATCCATAGAATACTTCAACACCTCAATAATGAAAAGACAGATAATCCAATTTAAAAAATGGGCAAAGGATATGAACAGACACTTCACCAAAGAAGACATTCAGGCGGCTAACAGACACAAGGAAATGCTCACCATCATTACCATTAGATATATGCCAATCAAAACTACAATGAGATACCATCTCACCTTGACATTACTGGCATGAATCAAAAAAACAGAAAATAACAAATGTTGGAGAGTTGTGGGGAGATAGGAACTCTTATACACTGCTGGTGGGAATGTACAGTAGTACAACCAGTATGGAAAATGATGTGGGACCTCCTTAAAAAGCTGGAAATTGATCCAGCAATCCCACTCTTAGGAATATATCCTAGAGAAGTAAGAGCCATTACACGAATAGATATATGCATACCCATGTTCATTGCAGCTTTATTCACAACAGGAAAAAAAAATGGAAACAACCTAAGTGCCCATCAACCGATGAATGGATAAACAAATTATGGTACATATGCACAATGGAATACTATGCAACAATAAAGAACAATGATGAATCGTGGAACATCTCACAACATGGATGAATCTGGAAGGTATCGTATGAGTGAAATAAGTCAATCACAAAAGGACAATTATTGTGTGAGGTCACTATTATAAAAACTCGAGAAAAGGTTTACACACAGAAGAAAAACAATCTTTGATGGATATGAAGGACTGGAGTGGTGGGGAGAAGAAATCACTAACTCGATAGTAGATAAGTTTTAACTTTGGTGAAGGGAAAGACAAGACACAACAGAGGGAAAGTCAGCACAACTTGACCAAGGCAAAGCCATAGAAGCTCCCTAGACACATCTAAAACCTTGAGGGACCGAGTTACTGGAGCTGGGGGCTGAGGACCATTGTCTCAGAGGACATCCAGGTCAACTGGCATAACATAGTTCATAAAGAAAATATTCTACATCCTGCTTTGGTGAGTAGTGTCTGGGGTCTTAAAAGCTTGCAAGCGGCCATCTAAAATACATCTATTAATCCCATCACGTTCGGAGCAGAAGAGAATGAAGAAAACCAAACATGCAAGGAAAATGTCAGTCCAAAGGACTAATGGAGCACATGGACCACAGCCTCCACCAGCCTAGGCCCAGAAGAACTAGACGGGGTCTGGCTACCACAACTGACCACTGTGACAGGGATCACAGTAAATGGTTCCAGACTTAGTGAGAGAAAAACAGAGAACAAAATTTAAATTCAGAAAAAAAGACCACACTCACTTGTCTGACAAAGACTGGAGGCACCCCTGAGATCATGGCTCCCAGACACCCTAACCCAGAACCGAAGCCACTCCTGAAGTCCACCTTTCAGCTTACACAGGCGTATAAAACAAACAATAACACACGTGAGGAATGTGCTTTCTTAGTTCAATCAAGTATAGGGGACCTAATGGGCAACACCTGCCCAAAAGCAAAGATGAGACAGCAGGAAGGGACAGGAAACCTGGACAAATGGACTCCAGAAACCTGTGGTGTAAAGGGAAAGTGGGAGAGTGCTGACACATTGCAGGGCTTGCAACCAATGTCAAAAAACAATTTGTGTATGCATTTTTTAATAAGAAGCTAATTTGCACTGTAAACGTTCACCTAAAACACAATAAAAAAAAAAATTCTTCAAGAAAAAAAGCTAAACTCTATGAAATAAATAATAATAATGAGCCATTGAAATTAATATTATTTGATGTTATTTTAATCATTGGCATGTTTTGTGCCCATTTTCTCCAGCCGTTGTAAATTTCTTTACAAGGGCCGAGGCAATGGTGAAGAGATTGTTTCAAGCTAAAGTTCAGGCTAAATCCAAGTATTACCCTTTGACGTCTTCATCCTCATATAATCCAATTTCTCATTGGATAATTTAGAGGAGATCTTTTTAAAATCCTCCTCCACCCCCTTTTTCTGGCAGGGACTCAGTCTTTTCATCGATCATGAGCTCAGAAAAAGAATTTCCAGGTTGTCTTCGTCTTCCTTAGTGTGATTGTGGGAACAGAGAGTCCCATGAGCCCCTGGTTCTCACAGTGTCAGGGCTGTACGTTTGAATCCCGCGGGTTTGGAAAGTCTCAGAATCAGGATAGAGGCACCTTGCTTCTTTCCGCCCCTGGTAGATTGTGGAGTAATAGAAAACCGCTTTTCTAGGCAACTTTTATTTAATCCAAACTTCTAGTGTAGCGTATTTCCCAGTGTAAATGATTCAGATTTCTAAAACATACATCACAAAAAATGCCAGTAGTTCAGCCTTTTAAAAATGCACATTATTATTCCAGAATACCAGAATATTAAAAACTGGACTTACAGTCACTAAAAAACACCAGATTTGGAAATTCTTCTGGTCAGTGATGCCTTCATGGGACCCTTCCCCATGCTTTTCTGTTGACTGAGAGGGAAAGGACAGGGTCTGGAGGCCATGGCTGGGAAGGGGGAGGAGGGATGGAGAAGTTGGAGGTGAAGCTGCCAGCGGGAGTAGCCCTTCGCAGCGGGACCTCACTTTCACTGACCTTAGGAATCAAATCCAAGTCTTTCAGGCCCAAACCCAGGAGACATGGCTCCTCTCTGCCCTCCTCCCCTGATGGGTCCCCATCACGTGCACCCCCTCTCTGCCCAGCACCTCCATACGGAAGCTCCTGACAGGGCATTCGGTGACTTCTAGGTGCTGCTACCTGGAGGCCTGGGGACCAGAGTTAAGGACAGAGGTGCAAGAGTCCGAGAGAGCCAGGGTGGACCTGCTGCTTCCTGAGTGTATACCTCCACAGAAGTCACCTCCCTAAGCCTCACTGGGTGTGAGAGTAATGACCTCGAAGGAAGGGGTGGAGGGAAGGTTGGTCACCTGAGGTAACAGTGCCTGGCACATAACCCATTGCTGTTGAGTGGATTCTGACTCATGGCGACCCCATGTGTTACAGGTCTTTACAGAAGCAGATCACTAGACTTTTCTTCCACAGCACTGCTGGATGGGTTCCAACCAACCTTTAGGTGAGCTGTCAAGCTCTGGGCACATAGCAGGCACTCAAGTGTGAGAACCTCTTAATGATGGAAAATCCTAATGTCCCAGCTCTCCTTTCTTGATGGGCTTAGCGGACCAGGAGCAGGTGGGGACCCACAATAGCAGCACCTTCCGGTCACATACCTGGCCTGGGAGGAAGCGCTGGAGGGATGGTGGGAGCCCCCGACGCCATGATACCCATGTGCACAGGCCCAGGCTGAGAAACGGAGCTGCAGAGGCAGACAGGTCTGGTCTGTGGCTGACTGTGCTGGCCCAGCGTGGGCGCTCAGCAAGTGACTGTGGAGTAATGCGTGCTGAAGAAGGGCAGAACAAACCGGCAGATGTGTGCGGGTGCTGAAGACCCCTCCGCCCTTGAGACCCTGCCCTGCCCTCAGGGGTGTGGGAGGCAGGGGTGTTTTTTATTTTTCTTTGTAAATTAAGAGAAGGTGACTTTGTCCAGTGAAGTAACCCTTAGATATGCAAATGTCCGACAAGTAAGCAGCCAGTGTCCTGGGATTCATGTATAACAAGACCTTTTGCGGCCTTCCGCGGAGGATTTTCTTTTTATTTTCAGGAGGTTTGGCAACGATGGCCTCCGCCTTAGGCGGCGAGCAGAAGGGAGAGCTGGGGAAGGAGGAGAAAGATGGTGGACTAATTTGCGTAAGGAGCGCCAGTTTTCTGGGCGGAATGAGGCTGATATTACAAAATGTTTTTCACTTTTTTTGATAAGAAATAAGCATTTGTTGAAAAAGAAAAAAAGAAATCACCGAAATTTAAATAAGGTTAATTCTGGGTAGTTTTTTTATATTTTATATAGGGAAACCATTTTGATTTCAGAAAAGCAAATGGCTCAAAGAAGCTAGGTACAATGAGGCTTCTAAAGGAAAGAGAAGGGAGAATTATAGAAGGCCAACCATTGGCTAATCTTAACGTGATTGATGGAACCCTGGTAGGGCGGGGTGGGGGTGGGGGTTCTTGGGAGTTATCAGATAGTAGAACCGGACTGGCCCTTGGAAGTCGTCTGTGTATGTGTGTGCCTGTGTGTGTGATGGGGGAGGGTGAGGGGAATACACTAGGGGCATGCGGACCCTCCGCCCAAGAGATACTTGGCCGCCATCTCCCTCCCCAAGTGGGCAGCTCTTGCGGCACCAGCATCCCATCCCCACACAGCTGTAATCTCAGCCACTAGCAAGGCCAGTTTATGTGGGGCCCATCCCGTGCCGACCATCCTGGGCAGCCGGATGCCCTGTAGAAACCCACGGCCATGCCCCTGAGGGCCTTGCTTTGTCTGGCGGGAGCCCTCCAAACTGAGCATGCGCTGAGGCTGGATAGCCGGCCCTTGAGGAGTTGCTGCTTCCACAACAAAACTACAGGCCATAGCCTTGACCCCGGGGGACTTCACCCGGCTCGGCGTCTGTGCTCTGGTCACACGGCCAAAGCCGGCAGCCTACTAGGCATCAGGATGGGAAGAACTGGCCTAGATACCTGCTCCCTGAAGCGCAGAAATGGAAAGGCAACGTTGTCCTGAGCTTTTCTCCTTCCACGGCTAGGTGGCAGCAGCAGGCGCACTTGCTTGAATATCTTCCTTAGTGGAATCTGCCCCTCCCCACCCCCCACCTCAGACCAAGGTTTCCAGGTCCTGCCCCTCCACTGGCCATGCACCCCTGGCCACAGCTCCTTCAAGAAAGGGAAGTTTATTAATTACCATGTGCCAGGCTCTTTCTTAGTGTCACAGCTAATCCTCACAGCCTTTTGAGGTCAGGACCGTAAGCCCCCATTGTCCAGGTGAAGAACTGAATTTCTCTCAGTATGTTGGAAATTGGAATTCAATTCAGAAAGCTTTGGCATCAGTTCTGGCCAAGGCAGAATGGTGGCAAAACGCAAGCTTGGGAGTGAAAAGTACTCCCACCTCTCTAGACCCCAGTGTGGGAGGCAAACCCGTTTTCTTTTCCTTTCCGGCATGCAGCGGACTCCATTTCCCAGTCTCCCCTGCAGTGAGATGAGGTCACATGACTCTCTCTGTGGATGTGGCTGGAATGTTGATGGAGGCCGCTGTCAGGACTAGCTCCTAAATCCCCTGAGAGATCCTCCCTGCTCCCTTTCCTGTGCCTGGCAAGCAGATGCAGAGGATCCAGAGGAAGATACGAGGTCCTAGGGTCCGGGCCCTGAGTGACCACCTGAAGCAGAGCCCCCTCCCAGCTCCAATGCTGACCAACAAGAGATGGTGACCTGAGCCAGAAAGACTCTTTATGGGGTGAAGCCACTGAGGTTTTGGAGTTGTTACAGCTGCAAGCATTAAGTGTTAGCTGCCTTCGAGTCAGCCCCGACTCAGGATGACCCCATACACAACAGAATGAAACACCACCCATTTCTACACCATTCCCATGATGAGTCGCGGATCCAAGCATTGGGATCTTTAGGGTTTTCATTGGCTGATTTTTCAGAAGTAGAACGCCAGGCCTTTCTTCCTAGTCTGTCTTAGTCTGGAAACTCGGCTGAAACCTGTTCAGCATCATAGCAACACACCAGCCTCCACTGACAGATGGGTGGTGGCTGCTCATGGGCTGCATTGGCCTAAAATCAAATGTAGGTTTCCTACATGGAAGGCAAGAAACACTCACTCCCAGTGTTGTGGTGTCAGTGCTGTGTATATGTAAAACACCAAGCCCAGGGCTGGCCCACTGCGGACTGCCTTGGTAACGGGTTCCTCCCCACACTGTCTGCAGCAGCAGCAGCCCAGGTGAGGAATTGCAGCACTAGGTCCCCCCCTGTTGTAGCGCTGTGCCCCAGCTAAGAGGGCCAGATGCTGGGCGGGCCCAGCTTGTGGAAGAGGGTCTCATCTTCTGTGGCATGCCAGGTGCTGGGAGCCCTTCAAAGATTTGAAAGCCCTATCTATGCAAATGCTTTTTAAATACATTGTTGCCACACCTTCCCAGACACACCATTAGGGCTACATCTATGAGTGCAATGCTGAGCCACAAGGAAGTGAGAGCTAAGAGTCACACTAGAGCCAGGCATCTCCGTTCACATCCCCTCTCTTCACTTACTAGCTGCGGCACCCTCGGTAAGGCCCTTAACCGTTCTGTGCCTCAGTTTCTCCGTCTGTAAAATTGAGATTGTAATAGGGCTCTTGTGAGAATTAATGAGTTAATATATGTAAGATGCTCAGAACAGTGCTTGGCATATGGTAGGCGCTCAGTACACATTATTACTGAAGCACTGAAGCAGTATCCTCCTGCCTCGCGCCTCCCTCTAGGGCATGGAAAGCCTGAGGCCTCAGTGCAGGAAGTGCACTACCCCCCTCTGTGACTGCTGCCACGTCTGTCCACCTTCTGTCCACCAGCAGGAAGCGACAGCCCTCTCAGCCAGCGCCTGGCTGGGCGGTGGCCTCTGGCTCTTTCCCAAGCTGCATTTCTCCTGGGGGAGGGAGGAAAGAAAGAAAAGGTAGGGGCAGGGGTGGGGGTGAGACTTTGCAGGAAAGGACAAAGGGCTTTGTAAAATCCCTCCCTGGGCAGTCTGGCCAAGTTCAATGGCTTCAGGCCACATGAACAGCAAGAAAAATGTGGCCCAGGAATTTCTCTCCAATGAATCCCCTTGTCTTTCACTGTGGGAATTTGGAGCGGCAGACACATTCCTTCCATGAACAGTGTCCACTGCAGCTGAAGGCCCACTGACCCAAACTGGGGAACTCAGCTGGCCGTGCCCTTCCAGGGCCCAGACCAACAGCTGGAGCAGCCTGGGGTTAGCCCCAAAAGACCAACAGCTGGAGCAGCCTGGGGTTAGCCCCAACTCATCATTAATGCCCCTTGCAGTGCTGGATCTAGGCTCTTTGGACCTCACATTTCCCACAAAAAATGAAGACATTGTGTTAAAATTTAGAGTCCTTTCCAATCCCAGAAAGTCTGTGAGTTTGTGTGTGTGTGTACATGTAGTGTGTACAAGCTGAATTTCCACCAAACTCCTAACATAGATCAGAACTATGATGGGAGGAGAGTAGTATTACGTGTTTCTGCTTAATACACATCAGTGTCATGTTTCAGTCGTCTTTTACTGCATAACAAACTACCCCAAAGCTTTGTGGCTTGAAATAACAAAAATTGTATTTATTTGCTCACCATTCTGCCATTTGGGACAGCTGGTCTCTGCTCTATGTGGTATCAGCTGGGGCAACTCAAGCAGGGTTGGAGTGTCCACACCCGGGTGGCCTCCCTCACATGCTGACTGGAACCTCAGTCCTCCACGCAGACTCTTTTCATCGAGGGGTGGGCTTCACACAGCACCGGGGTCGCAGGACAGCCCCACTTCTCAGCAGGGACTGGCTTTCCCTGGAAGACAAAAGCAGAAGCTGCTGAACTTTCTTAGGATTTAGACACACAACTGGCCCCAGGTCACTTCTGGCCCCTCCTGTGAGTGAAAGCAGGTCCCAGGGTGGCCCAGATTCCAGGGGAGAGGACCACACAAGGGTGTGGGCACTGGGAGGCGTGGGTCACCAGCTCCCATGTTAGCACACTGCCCGCCTCGCCTTCAGCTCCTCTGAACTGCTGTCTTCAGGCCCTGCATCTCTCACCTGGCTTAGGCCTTTTGCTCCTTAGCTTTTCCCTTGCTCCTCAACTCCCACTTCCAGGCCCTACTTCACTCTCTGGAGCCGAGTCTCGGGTTCTTGGTCAGGTACTCAGCATGTTTAGTCATCATTTGATACACAGAGAAATGAGTGAATGAATGAATGAATGAGATCATCATAGCCCCCAGAACTACACTTGTGACTAAGTTGGCCTGTCCCCATTTCTACCTTGGGCACATCTGGAGAGGGGCAATCCAGACTCTTGCAAAGGGACTATGAAGATGAGCCCCTGAGTATCCTAAGAAAACCCCTGAACGGCCTGGGGCATGTCTGGAACCAGAAGTGGCAGCCTTCCTAGGGACCAGCCCCATCTCCTCACCCTCAAACTTTGGGTCTCCCACAGGAATGGAATAAAGCAGCAGGAGGTAGAAGAACTCTGGGTGGGTAGGGGTAGCCCAGCCCCAAAGAACCTTTCTCCAAACCTGCACCCAACCCTCTTCCCAGAGCCCATTGCACTCATTGGATACCCACCCCTGGTTCTAGCTCTGATTCTCTGTGGCGTACAGAAGGTCTGCTGTCCCAGCTCAGGAAGAGGTCCCAGAGACCTCTACCCCCCTGGTCACTCACCTGGAGTGGGGCAGTTAGAGCTCAGCTGGACCCATGCAGCACTCAATGATCCTGACATTTTGGCTTAATTTATGAAAATTTGAGGTCATGATCAGTTTTCAAGGTAGAACAAGATTCAGGGAGTTTGATTTTTCAGGCAAACTCCATGCTCACTATGTGTTTTTCCATAGTGACTTCCATAGTGCAACCCATCACTCCAGGACTAACTGGGGAAATATCCATTTATCCAATCACCCATCCATCTATCCACCCAGCTGTCAACCCCCACCACCCACCCACCACCCATCCACCCATCCACCCACCCACCCATCCATCCATCCATCCACCCACCCACCATCCACCCATCCACCCACCTCTCCACACACCCACCCACTCATCCATCCACTCACCCATCCATCCATCCATCCATCCACCCATCCATCCATCCATCCATCCACCCACCCACCCATCCATCCACCCACCCACCCACCCATCCACCTCTCCACACACCCATCCATCCATCCACCCAACTCTCCACACACCCATCCATCCACCCATCCACCACCCACCCACCCATCCATCCATCCATCCATCCATCCATCCATCCATCCATCCACCTCTCCACACACCCATACATCCACCCATGCATCCAACCATCCATCTTGTCTCTGCCACTTATCACCTTAATGAACTTGGGGAAGTCCCTGAACTTTTAGTTTCTTCCTCTGTAAATTGAATCTAATGGCATTTGCCTCATGGGGGTGTGTCCTGTAATTTAAGTGAAATAATAACATTTGTGAATTCCCTGATACATGGTAGGTAGCACATAGTGCGTGTTATTTTTCTTCTCCCTTGAGGAATAATACACACAACAAGAAAACTGTACAAGTACAATGTATGATCCGGAATTAGAGTGTGTGGAAGCAAAGGCAATAATGCTAGAAGCTCTTGCCTAGCTTTCAGTCTGCGAACTGTGGTGGGGGTTGATGTTTAAAGCCACTTTGAAAAGTCGAGTATCCCAAAATATATTTGAATGGTTCAATGGGGACGCTGACCCTCTATAATAGGCTTATTTGAAACCATCCTGCTTTGCTACTTCCTCTTAGAAAGATAAACAAGCAGCCTACAATGGTCACTGTGATGTTTTCTTTTAAATCTTGCTTTCCAAATGTAGGAGTTGGCCACTGGACAATCCCCCGGGGCTCCCTCCCCGCAGAGCTCTCCTTGAATGCCAGGGAGCTCTAGCTTGGAATTCCTGGGGCCTCATTAAACCCGCTGTGACTAAGTGATCTTGCCTGGTGCTAAAATGGTTTAAAACGACTGACTTGGCAGCAACAGAAATCAGGTCTCTCTGTCTTTTCTCAGTTACTGTCTCTGTGCACACCCCCCACCCCCCACATGCCATGCAGTGAGACATCTTTCTTTCTGGATCTAGTGCAGAACAACCCTCTGCTCGCTCTGGTCTTTCTAGAGGGTTGAAGGAGAGGGAGGCAGAAATATGCCCCACGGTTGTGAATCTCTCCTTTGAATGAAGACTTAACTCCTGGGAAAACCTCTTCTCCTCTCTAATTCATTCTCTCCTCAGCACACCTCCCCTTTTAACTCGTCTGCTCCTTGCCTCAGGCAGCCTCTGCCGCAGGCTCTGCCCCTCTGCTCCTCTCCTCTGGGAAGCTGTTGTCCTCCCAGGATGGCATGGGGGGGGGGGGGAGGGGGAGAGCATCCTAGCCCAGCCAAGGCGATCAGAGGCTGACCCACAGCCCTGCGTCCGGGTCAGGAACAGATTCTGGTAACTGGAGGGTGAGAAAGAACCTTGTATTGGAACCCCAGACACTTGAAATAATCTCTCTCAACTGGTTGTTTACTTCTCTTTAATTACATAATAATTCATGAATATACCTTTCTTTTAAGAAACGAGACCACTAGAAAAGCTAAAGTCCCTTGACAGCTACTTTCAATCCATTCTCGTCACCCCTCCCCTCCCCAAAGGGAACCAGGCTGGGTACCCTGTTTTCTTCCCATATATCTTAATAGGTTCAAGCACCTAGAACAGTGCCTGGCATAGAGTTAGCCTTCATGAAATATTTGTTGGATTTTTTTCCCCCAAGAACCCTATAGGGCAGTTCTGTTCTGTCCTATAGGATCTCTATGAATCGGAATCAATTCCGTGGCAGTGGGTTTGGTTTTTTGGTTTTGATACCCCAAGAAATTCTACAGTAATATTATGTGGGTGTGTGATTTAGGCCACAGGTGGTGCAAAGGGTTAAGTGCTCGGCTGCTGACCAAAAGATTGGTGGTTCAGATCCACCCAGAAACCCCTGGCGTGGGTGGGGAGGGGAAGCCTGGTGATCCACTTCTGAAAAAGCAGCCATTGAAAAGCACAGCTCTCGTCTGACACACCTGGGTCACCATGTGTCAGAATCAACTAGTTTGGTTTTGGTTTTACATTAAAAAAAAAAAAAAAAACCCGTGGCCATGGAGTCGATTCCAACTGCTAGTGACCCTATAGGATAGAGTAGAACTGCCCCATGTGGTTTCCAAGGAGTGTGTGGTGGATTCAAACTGCCAACCTTTTGATTAGCAGCGGTAGTTCTTAACTACTATGCCACCAGGGTTTCCATAAGTGGTATCAGTCTGTAAATCTGTGGTATCAATCTGAATGTTCAGGCATTCAGCTCCAGCTGCCCCCTTTTATGTAGTGGTACATTTTATTAAAATGTCAGTGTATTTGACAACTTTTTTACTGATGAACGTTTTGGTGGTTCCAGTTCTTTGCAGTTACAAACAATGCTGCAATCAGTAGCCTTGTACAGGCTTTTCCAGCATGTGAGCAAGCATTTCTGTAGGTGCTTACTGAAAAAGGGAGTCCTTGGGGGTGCAAAACAGTTAATGAAGTCGGCTGCTAACTGAAAGGTTGGAGGTTCAAGTGTACCCAGAGGTACCTTGGAAGAAAGGCCTGGTGATCTACTTCTGAAAAATCAGCCACTGAATATCCTATAGAGTAGTTCTACTCTGACATACATACAGTGGCAACTGGAAATACTGAGAAATGGGATTGCTTGGTCACCGGGCATTAGCAGTTTTAGCTTTAATAAGTAGCTCCCTTGTACCTCCCGTGATTGCACGAAATCCTCACAGCAGGGGATGATGATGGCTCACATTGACGTAGGATTTATGATCCTTGTGTATATCAACTCATGGAATCCTCTCAGGGATCCGGTGAAGCCAGTTCTACTATCCTTGCCATTTCCTAGATGGGGAAACTGAGCACAGAATATTTAAATAACTTGATATTGTCAAACCTTTCACTTGTGAGAATTCGAAATGGTGTCATTTTCCTCACTTTTCAGGTGAGGGAGGAGTCTCAGAGGAAGTGATCAGCCCAAGGTCATGCAGCCCCTAGGAAGCCCAGCTGGGACAAACACTCTCTTTTCCTGCTAATCAGAAGTTCCAGTCAGCTGAGAGCATGCCTGGAACACACGTTCATAAGGTGACTGTTCAGAGGACGGTGCTGGGGGAGGGGGAGGCGCCTCCTGAGCACAGCGAAGGCACCTCTTCTTCCCTGTCTGAGCAGAGGGGCCAGTGTCACCACCCCCTCCAGCGTCGTCGGTTCCCGGGGCCAAAGGAGGAAGACGGTGGCTTTTCTTACTCGACAGAGCCCCCTGGCGGCCGCTCGGCGAGCGCGCAGCTTTGCGCCCTGGGAGAGTAACGGGCCGCGGGGAGGGCGCCCGGAGGGCCTGGACCCGCGCGGGGCCGCCCCGGCGCGCGGAGATAAAAGCGATCTGCGCGTTCTCCAATTGATTAGCAGGGTCTGCCCGGCCCCGGGATGCCGGCGGCCTGGGGCCTGGAGGGAACAGGGCTGTCCCTCTCGCCGGGGACCTGAGAGCGAGGGACCTGCGAGCAGGCTGCCCAGTGGGCGCAGCGCGCACGCCGCGCCCAGCTTGGCCCTGCCCGCGGACGGGACCTTGGCCACGCAGTCCCAGGGGGTGTCGGCAGGCAGCGTTGGGGAGCCGAGCGGAGCGTCGGAGCCGCTGGTAGCTGCAGGCTCCGCGGCTGCCATGGGGCTGTGCTGCTGCAAGGACTGGCGGGGACACCTGCGAGCGCCCAAAGGTAACTCCCTGGTGCACGTGCGCCGCGCGGCTCGGAACTCTGCGCGGAGCTCGGGGTGCACGCCCCCGGCTGCTCCTAGTCCTTGCTGGGGGCAGTCAGCCAGCCTCGGGGCTTGCCGGGTGGTTCTCTGGGGCCGCCCGGCACCTGCCTCAACTTTGAAAAAGACGCCGGCGCGCCTGGGACTCTCCAGAGTCTCTTAACTTTGGAGTAGGAGCCTCCCCGGACTCGAGATGCTGAGTGAGTGTCCAGGGGGCTCCTCTTCTTGGAGCCTGGCTGGGGTCTGGCCAAGGAAGGGAGGGAAGATGGGAGGGAGCATCCACCCTCCGGGGTCGGGAGCAGATCGTGGGCGCCCAGCTGCGGGTCGGCCAAGGCCCCCGGCCGGTACGAAGAGCCGCCAGGCTCCGCAGGTCCTCTGCAGAGGAAGCGGGGTCGGCGCTCGGCGCCGCCTCTGCGGCTTAACCGCCGGGGAGAGGGGCCATTCATTCTCCTCGCCTGCTCCTGTCACAAATTTGGACCACGGGGCAATGACTTAGAGTTTTCCAGAAGTCGCGGCGGAACCTGCGAGGGAAGCTGCTTGTGGAATGCAGCGGCTTGGAGAGGGCCCAAGCAGAGAAATATGCTTAGGACGTTGGCGGCTCTGCGGGCGGCTTTTAAAGCCCAGCCTCCTGCGAGCAGTGGCCCTTCCGACTTAACCCTTGACTCACTGAAACGATTCTTGTCGATTATCGACAACATAGTGGTGCGTACCTTGACTGCAGCGTATTCCAAACTCGCTGGATCGGATCCCAGCATTCACCTGCCACACTTGCCAAACATGCAGGTTCCTGGGCCCCAACTCTGACCCGATGAATCAGGCTGTGGGACAGGGACTGGGAAGCTGTGTTTTTAAGGCACCCCCTGAGTGATTCCGATGACCAGGTAGACTGAGAAGCCCCGCCTGTAAGCCATAATGTCAGCGCTGGCTTTACCAGAAATGGTGCCAGGTCCGTGTTTCTCTGAAAAGTATATTCTGGATCCAAGACGGAGAAGCGGTATGGATGGCAGTGAAGTAGTTTGGAAGGCTCTTGTGCACGTGATAATAACGCCACAAATGTGCAGATTTGTTTCACAAAGGATTTGGGGTCGTTTATAACCTACATAATAATTAAAGATAAAAAAGCTAGACAGGGCCATACACTAAAGCAGGAGGCATAGAAGGAGGGGAAAAATAAATAAATAAACCAGTTGCTGTCAAGTGAACTCCGACTCATGGCAACCCCATGAGGATTCAGTGTTTGCAGAGTAGAACTGCACTCCATAAGGTTTTCAAGGCCATGATCTTTAGGAAGCAGATTTCCAGGCCTTTCTTTTGAGGCACTTCTGGGTGGGTTCAAACCCTTTGGTTATTAGTTGAGTGCTTGGCTGCACCACCAAGGGACTTCCATGTAATAAGTAAAGATTAAAAAAAACAAACAAACACCTAAGCAGGACGGTACATTAAAGCAGGAGGAGTAGAATGAAGGAAAATTAGAGCCCAGTTAATCCACAAGGTAGTATTTGTGATTGAGCTTCCTCCCAGCTAAAACCAAACAGGATATGTGAGTACTTGCATGGTTCTCATTGTCCCAGAGCAATGGTTTTCTTAGCTTTTGGTTTAAAAAAGAAGAAAAGAAATTTGCTTGTGGAGCTTCATGTTTGTTAGGCAGAGACTGAGAAAGTGCTCAGCAGTCAGGGCGCTCATAGGGCTCGGAGCCCAGGGACGCTGCACGCTCACTGGAGGTAGAGCAGGGCCCCAAATCAGAGGGAAGGGGTTTCACTGGGGAGGAAGGGCAGGGGTAGCGAGAGGGCCCTGGTCTCTCCTGACCCCTCCTCAGTAAACATGGCAAGGTTGGATTTACAAGGTGTTTGTTTGGGAAGGCACATGTTGGCGGTGTTGTTAGCTGCCTTGAGTTACCTGGTCCTATGCCAACCCCATGATTCATTAGGGATTCAAATGTCGGGATCCATGTTTCCACTGGCTGATTTTCAGAAGTAGATTGCCAGGCCTTTCTTCCTAGTCTGTCTTAGTCTGGAAGCTCTGCTGAAACCTCTACACGAAAGCCTCCACCGTTGGATGGGTGGTAGCTGCTTGTGAGGTGCATTCTCCTGGAATCGAACCTGGGTCTCTAGCATGGAAGGTCAGATTTTGACCACTGGATTCAATACCCCCATTTTTCTAAACTCAAACAGCAGCCTTAGAAGGGAGACAAGGACATGTCCTTCCCTGGGCTTGTCTTCCAGGCGATGAACCCCCAGGGCCAGCTGGCTGGCTGCACCATTCCCGGTACAGGAGAGTTGCCCAGCTGGCCCCAGCAGCCTGGGAGCAAGGGCCCAGTCTGAAGCACTGGTAAGTCCTGCAGCCCAAGTCTGGGGCAAGGGGGATTGGTGAGCACTGTGGTGTCAGGCAGGAAGGAGAGGACCAGTGCAGCTGGGTCTACTGTGTGTTCAAGAGAAGGCAGACGTTTGACCTTTTAATGTAAAATCTCCAAATGTTTTAATGTTGTCAACCAGTTTAAACCCATGTGGCCAACCTGGCTGGGTGGTGGACAGTTGGAACCAGTGTTCAATGTGAGTTCTGTAGTAAATAGGAGGAGGGGTTCCTTGGTCAAATAATCTCAGAAATTATGAGTTATCACAGTTTGGAAGCCTTTTCACTACCAGCGTGCTTGGCTCCTTTACTACACTGGTGCAGTTGTGTCTCCAAGAGAATGATGAATTGTAGGAACCGTCTCCAAACCTTGGCCAGGGAACCTGCTTTTCATAGAGCATGTCAGGCACCCATATCTTTGGACACACTTTGAAATATGCTGCTTTAGACATTAATTAAACTGATTGAGTTGTCACAGCAGTGACACAGAACCTGTGTTCCCAAGGGTGTGTGTGTTTCAGAACAGGTCAAAAGAGCGTCCATTATTCATTGATATAATTTACATTTTCCTAAGGCAACAGCTGTTCTTACGGATTTTATTCTTGCCTATTTCTGAATCAAAACTTTTACAACAGAGTATTTTTCCACGTTGTCCCTCTAAGAGCATACTTAACAAATTGGAAAAGCTCTAATAATAAATCTATAATCCCACGCACAGCGCAGCAAACATATATCCAGCACCAGATTCCAGTTGTGTGTCATCCTCATGCCGTTAACATTCAAAGCCTGGCCCTTTATGCAGGAGCTGCAGGTGGGCAGTGCGGACCTGGAAGTGATTGCTACCGTGTGTCTTTTGGAAATGATACGCTGGCTTCACACATCATATACAGGATGGAAAGTTGCAAATGGAGCAGCCCAGTTCAGGTGCCTGGGAGAAGCCTGAGGTCAGCGAGCAGGGGCTGGTTTGTAGAGGAGGATTTCTGACGTGGAGGGCAGAGGGCAATGTCCTGGCTCTGAACCCTGAGGACACCAGTCTGATTTCTTTGTTTCTGGGGGATGTTTCCAGATGCTTTGCTGTTTAGTGCTCTGTGGGGCGTCTGCTTGGTGGTTCATTTTCTTCAACTTTGCATTGTTGCCCGAGACTGAGACTTGGGGTAAGAAGCATGGCGTTTGAGCAGAGCATTAAGTCAGCTTGTTTAAGGCCAGAGAGGGGACAGACTGTTGGGTCTCTAAGACCCTGAATGTGCACCCAACCCTGCAGCTGCTTCTTCCCCACATGCCTCTGGGCTCTCCCGCCTTCACACTTCTGTCTGGCCTCAGGGTCAGAAGGAGCCCCAGTCTGCCTTCAGGGATCTTACCCACCATCATGCCCTCCTCTCCCCCTGCCCTCCCCTTCCCTTTTGCTGGTGCTCCTTTCAGCCCACACACCAGCCTACTCCCGCCACCCCTCATTTGGCCTCTGGCCGTGCTTGACCTGGGCCCTCTGGGCAGCTGACACTCACGCCCCGTGCCCTCTCAGCGCCCCCTCCTGGCTGCTGGGGCCTGCAGCTGCCTGTCATCCTCCCCTTCTCCTGGGCCCGCTCCTCTTCTCTGCCGCTCCTCTTCCCTGCCCCTCCCCCAGCCCATGCACGAAGTGTTGTGTGAACTCTGCTTCACCTTCAGAGCCCCAGCCCTCCCACCCAGTGCCAGGACTACAGTCGCCTCTGAGCAAATGGCTCCAAATCCCCTCTTTCCCGCTGCCAGCTCTTCAGTGCCCACCTCCAGCCTGCCAGTCTGGACCTCCTCGCCAGTCTCTGGCTGGGGGCCTGTGCACTGACCTGCCCTTCCCCATTTCTCTACTTCAAGACTGTCTCTCATTTCCTGCCTCTCATGCTCTTGCTGTGCGTGTGCAGAGCCTTGTCATTGCGGCGGCCTCCTGACCAGCCACCAAGTTCATTCTCCACTCTTCCTGATCCACTCCCAGCTCCGTTTGCACTCTGTCTGCAAACCCCACCTTGGCTCCACCGTGCCCACAGAAAAGCCCCAACTCCTTAGCATTCCTGGTGGTGCATGTCCTGAGCAGCCCCTCTGGCCTCCCCTGCACCTACACACCTGGATGCCTCTCTGGTCACCCCCACCCCACACATACCACACATACCTTCTTGGACCTTCCGTGGGCCAAGATGTCCTCTTTTGTGCAGACAGGCCACAGTCAGATGGGCTACCTCCGGAGGCCCCCCTCAGCCCTTGGCCCGCCAGGCTTGGTTCATTTCATCTTCTCCAGTGTCGCGGTCAGTCAGGGTCTGTCACACTTGTCTGGAGATCATCTCATCATCTCTGTGATCCAGAACCACACCTGGCACAGAGTCTGAGCCCAGTGAGCAGTGTGCAGAGCGGATGGGGTAATGGCCGTGTCCACTTTCTGGCCAGCCCAGCCCATTGGTGTTTCCCGAACACCCCAGGGATCCCTATGGCAGCCCACACTGGGTTTATCACTCCACTGTAATCAAAATGAGAGCCAAGGATGGTCCCCGTGGCTAGCCCTGCCCTCCTTCCTGTTGCACAAAGTGCAGGCTCCTGCCGAGCAGGGGTCATGGGCTGGCAGGGGCAGCCAGGGTGCAGCAGGCAACTGGGCCAGCAGGAGTGTGCTGCTGCAGGGCCAGCGTGAGATGGGCAGACAGAGAGTCCCTCTCTGTCCTGGACAGAGGTGGAGGGAGGAGTGGCTGTCCTTGGGTGTAATTCACCAGTGAAGCCGTCTGGTCCAGTACTTCTCCTTTTGGGAAAGTTTAAATTACTAATTCAGCGTCTCTACGCATGCATCTCTTTAGAGCTATTTCTTCTCGTGTCAGTTTCTGTAGTTTGTGTCTTCCAGGAATTTGTCTTTTTCATCTGTTATGGACTGAATTATGTCTCCCCAAAATACGTATTGTGAATCCTAACTTCTATGCCTGTGGTTATAATCTCATTTGGGAATGGGTTGTCTTTGTTACGTTAACAAGACAGGATTAGTGTCGGGCATGTCTTGAGTCAGTCTCTTTTGAGATATAAAAGAGATTAAATAAGCAATGCAGAGAAGCAGAGATGGGGGAAGACACATGCCAAGCCACATGAAGATCGCCCAGGGGCAGAAGCTCAGAAGAGACAAAGACCTTTCTCCAGAGCTGACAGAGAGAGACCCTTCCCCTAGAGCCAGCATCCTAAATTTGAACTTCTAGCCTCCTAAATTGTGAGACAATAAGTTTCTATTTGTTAAAGCCACCTATTGTGGTATTTCTGTTATAGCAGCACTAGATAACTAACACATCATATAAGCCATCTAATTTATTCACATGCAGTTGTTTATAATACTTCTTTTGTAATCCTTTCAATTTCTGTAAGGTCAGTAGTGGTGTCCCCTTTTCCATTTCTGATTTTAGTATTTGAGGCCTCTTTCTATCTCTGTCTATCTGTATAAAGGTTTGTCAATTGTGTTTGTATTTTCAGTGAACCAACTTTTAGTTTTATTGATTTTCTCTGTTTTTGTAGTCTTTATTTTATTTATTTATGTTCTAGTCTTAATTATTTCCTTCCTTCTGTTGGACTTGGGTTTAGTTCTCTCTCTCTTTTCTAATTTCTTAAAGTGGGAAGTTAAGTAATTAAGTTAAGCTCTCCTATAAATACTATAAAGTATTTTACTGCTATAAATTTCCCTCTGAGCACTGCTGTAGCTGCTTTCCATAGGTTTTAATATGTTTTCATTTTCATTCATCTCCAAGTATTTTCTAGTTTTTCTTGTTATATCTTCTTTGACTCATTAGTTATTTAGAAGTGTGTTGTTTAATTTCCACATATTGGTGAATTTCCAAAATTTCCTTCTCACTGATTTCTAATTTTTATCCTTATAGTTAGAAAACGTCCTTTCATGCTTTGTTTGATTTCATTTCTTTTAAATTTGAGGCTTGTTTTATGGCTTAGCATATGACCTGTTCTGGAAAATGTTCCATGTACCTCTTAGAAGAACATGCATTCTGCTGTTGTTGGATGGAAGTGTTCTGTAGATATCTGTTAGGTCTAATTGGTTTATAATATTGTCACAGTCTTCTATTTCCTTATTGATCAGTCTTCTGCCTGCTTGTTCTAGCCGTTATTGAAAATGGGGTATTGGCATCTCCAGATATTACAGTTGAGCTATTTCTCCTTTATGCTGTCCATTTTTACTTCATGAATTTTGGGGCTCTGTTTTACTTCATATATTTTTATAACTGTTATATTTTCATGCTAAACTGGTCTTTTCATTGTTTTTAAAATATTCCTCTTTGTCTCAAGTAACAATTTGTATTTTAAAGTCTTTTATGTCTGATATTAGTATAGTCAGTCCAGCTCGCTTTTGGGTACAGTTTGCATAGTGTATATCTTTTTCCATTCTTTTACTTTTAACCTATTTGTTACTTTGAATCTAAATTATGTCTCTTGTAGATAGTATATAGTTTGTTCATTTTTTAAAATCCAGTCTTTTAATCTCTGCCTTTTGATTGGAGTATTTAATCATTTAATGTAATTACTCATAAGGTAAGATTTATGTTGGCCATTTTACTGTTTGTTTTTTTATGTCTTTTTTGTTTGTTTCTTTATTCTTCTATTAATGCCTTCTATTGTGTTATATAGTGTACCATTTTAATTCCTTTATTGCTTCTTTACAGCATTTTTGAGTTATTTTCTTAGTGGTTGCCTTGGGGAATACAGTTATCCTTTTAATTTAAAGCAATCTAATTCAGATTAATACTAGTTTTGTTTCAGCAATATACAGAAACTTTGTTCCACTGTAGCCCTCCCCCCTTTTTAGCTATTATTGTCATACTGATTGTATCTTTATAGTTTATAAGCCCATCAACATGATTTTATAGTTATAGCTTTGTGCAGTTGTCTTTTAAATTTGATGGAAAAAAACAGCTATACAAATGCATTTATACTGTCATTTATATTTATTTATAGAATTATCTTTGTTGGTACTCTTTATGTCTAGTTAACATCTAGTGTCCATTCGTTTCACCTGAAGGGCTCCTATTAGGATTTTTTGTAGGCCAGGTCTACTAGTGATGAATTTCCTCAGTTTTTATCCAGGAATATCTTAATATCTCCATTTTTTGATAGGTAGTTTTTCTGGATATAGAATTCGTGGTTGACAGTCTTTTGTCTTTCAGCACTTTGAAAATGTCATCCTACTGCCTTTTGGCTTCCATAATATAATCTAGTATCTGAACTTATCTAGACCCTTGAGGGATAAGAATCAGGATCAGCTTAAAGCTGGTTTCTATGAGGGGGAGGTCAGACATACCTCCACTCTCCAACTTTTTCACCCTTTCTGAGACTACTCATTTTCCCCGTGGCACTCTCTATTTCTCTGCTGGGTTCAATAATTTGTTGCAGTGACCACACAGAACTCACAGACCATAGTCACACTTATGTGGTTTATTAAAGAAGTAACAGGCTACAACTTGGGATCAGGATCAATGGAGTAACAGGAACAACTCAGGAGACAGGATGCAGTTTGTCAATCAGGACAGCTTCCAGTCAGGACAGATGTCTCAGCTGCTCTCGGCTGTACAAGTGACCAGGCTGCCCTTCTCGGCCATGTTATCTGATGACCTTTCTCACCTGTTGTGCCGCCAGGCCCCTTCCCAGGCCCTTCTACCATCAGGCCCCTTCCCAGGCCGTTCTGCCACCGAGCACTTCTAGGTCTCTGCCACAGGGTAGGTTTCTATCCTGCTCTGGCAAATATTACAACTCTTTTAGCTCCACTGACAAGTGCCTAGAGGTAACCAGCTCCACTGGCAAGCCTCCTGCCCAAAGACTCTCAGCTCTTTCTCTCCATGGGCCAGCAAGCCCACCATAGCCACCTCTCTCTGTGGGCTGGCAAGCCCACCACGGCTGCCTCTCTCTGTCTCTCTTTTTCTCTCTCTCTGTGGGCCTACCAGCTGACCATCTCTCTATCTTCAGTGTTACAGCCCTTTCTTCAGAGTCTAGGATGTTCTCAGCACAGAGACCTCAAGTCCAAAGGACATGCTCTGCTCCAAACTCTTCTTGATTGTAATGAGGTCCCCCTGAACCTCTGTGGGATTGGCCCTTATATAAGCCTAGCGGGATGGCAAAACTGACCAATCCTCACAAGTCACTCAATCCTACTGGGTGGTTTTACACACCACTATTTGCATAGTAAATTGACCAGTCCCTGCAAGATGCATAAAATAGACCAATCGCAGGGCAGAGTATGACCCAACCAGTCATTTTTGACAGAATTATAAACCCAAGACCAGAAGGACCATATGTAAGAGAAACCTATTGCACTGCACGTTGTTTCTAATGAGAAGCCAGCTGTTAATCATCTTGAGCATTTCTTTTATGAGTCATTTTTCTTTTGATTCAAGATTCTCTGCCTTGACATTCAACAGTTTGATTATAATGTGTTTAGGTGTGGATCACTTTAAAGTTTATCATACTTGGTGTTCCTTGAGCTCCTTTGATGTGGAATATTTTTCAACAAGTTTGGGAAGTTTTTGGCCACTATGCCTTCAAATATCCATCTTGCCCCTTTCTCTGTCTCCTATCTTTCTGAAATTCCCATTATATACATGTTGGTACACCATCATATTTCTCTGACACTCTGTTCATTTTTTCTTCGTTCTTTTTTCTTTCTGCTCCTCAGACTGGGTATTTTTAGTTGACCTATCTCCAAGTTCCCTGATTGTTTCTTCTGCAAGCTCAGATCTGCTCTTGAGGCCCTGTGGTGAATTTGTTAATTTCAATTATTGTACTTTTAAACGTCATAATTTTTATGTGGTACTTTTTATAATTTCTATCTATTGATAGTCTTAGTTTGGTGGGACATCATTGTCATACTTTCCTTTAATTTTTCAGACATGGTTTTCTTTAGTTCTTTGAACATATTTATAATAACTGATTGGAAGTTTAGTAAGTCTGGCAACTGGGTCCCCTCAAGAACAGTTTTTATTGACCACTTTTTTTCCTGTATATGTGCCATACTTTCCTACTTTTTGTGCATGTTTTGTAATTTTTTGTTGAAAACTGCACATTGTCAATAATGTGGCAACTCTGGAAATTAAACTCACCTCTTCTTCCCAGGGTTTGTTTTTGATGTGTTGTGGTTGTTGCTGCTGCTACTATTTGTTTACTGACGTTTTGGACTAATTTTGTAAAACCCTTATTCCATGAGTTTTGCTCGGTTAGTTTGGTGATCAGCTGGTGATTTGTCAGAGATACCCTTAAATGCCTTGAATCAATGAGTCTTTCCCCCTTTCTTGAGGGGCTCTGTGTGTGTGTATGTGTTGGGGCACAGCTTCAATGCTTAGGTAGTTTATAACTCTGCTTTAGCTTTCACTTTCTATTGGCACAGGGCCTCATAGTCAGCCAGAGGTGACAGATTGGAAATGTTTCAGGTCTTTGTGAACATGTGCACAGCCCTGCACTTGTGTTCAGCCTTCTGGATCTCCAAGAATATGTTAGAGCTTTTCGAAGTCACCTGTGGACATCTTCTTCTCCAGATCTTCCTTTTAAGATTTGACCATCTCTTGTTTGCCCCAACTTGTATCACAGTCTTAGGCAATCGTAATGTTAAACAATTGCTATTTTTTTAAAATTAGTATTTTATTGTGTTTAAGGTGAAAGTTTACAAGCAAATTAGGTTTCCATTTAAAATTTCTACACAAATTATTCAGTGATATCGGTTACATTTTTCACAACGTGTCCTTATTCTCATTCATTCCATTCTTGTACCATTTCCAGTACTCTAGTTTCCCTTATCTTCTTATCTTCACTTTAGAGTAATTTTTGATCACTTGGTCTCCTATGGATGATTATTCTTAGAGAAGCTCCTTATTCATGGGTGATATTCTTTATTTTATAAGCCAATCTGTTTGTATTAGTTATCTAGTGCTGTTATAACAGAAATACCACAAGTGGATGGCTTTAACAAACAGAAATTTATTTTCTCACAGTTTAGCAGGCTAGAAGTCTGAATTTAGTGTGCCGGACCTAGGGGAAGGTTTCTCTCTCTTTTGGCTCTGGAGGAAGGTCCTTGTCTCTTCTGAGCTTCTGCTCATGGGAGGTCTTCATGTGGCTTAGCATCTCTGTTCCCCCATCTCTGCTTCTGCTCGTTTGTTTAATCTCTTTTGTATCTCAGAAGAGGTTGACTCAAGACACATCCTACACTAATCCTGTCTAATTAACACAACAAAGACAACTTATTCCCAATGGGATTATAACAACAGGTGTAGCAGTTAAGATTTATAACATATTTTGGGGGGACAAAATTTAATCCACAATGTTGTTATTTAGCTAAAAGATGACCTCAAGGGATAATTTCAGTTTAAGGTTTAAAGCATATCTCTAGGCAGTAGTCTCAGGGAGTCCTCTAGTCTCAACCAGTCCAATAAGTCTAGATTTTTTAAGAATTTGAATTCTGTTCCACATTTCTCTCCCATTCTGTAAAGGTCCATCTGTTGTGGCCCTGATCAGAATGATCAGTAGTGGTAGCGGGGCACCATCTAGTTCTTCTGGTCTCAGGGTAAATGAGGCCATTGTTCATGTCAGCTATTAGTCCTGTAGACTTCTTTCTTCTTTGAGTTTTTGCTTTCCTTCTTTCTCTTTTGTTCCAGGTGATTAGAGACCAATAGTTGTATCTCAGATGGCCTTTTCGAGTTTTTAAGACCACAGACAGTACTCAACACATTGGGATGTAGAACCTCCACTTTATGAACTGTATTATGCCAGTTATCTGAGTAGTCCATGAGACAATGGTCCTGAGTCTTCAAATCTAGAAAACCAGTTTCACGAGGTGTTTGTTTATGTGTAAGAAGTATCTGTATCTGTCACCCCATGTGGTTTATTATAGATGTGGATACACATGCCTGCACACACATACCTGTATGTACGTATACCTATAAATATTTGTATCTATGCACGCACGTACTTACATATTTATACTCATATATTTATATGCTGTCTTAGGCTGGGTTCTCTTGAGAAGCAAAACCAGTGAAGCATATATGTAAATATATAGAGAGAGAATGCAGGATTGAGAGAGAGAGAGAGCTTTGCCAGAACATCCATTTATATTAGATGCAGGCACTTCCAAGGAAACTCCCCTTTCAACTGATTGGCTGCTCACATTAGATTACAAAATGGAGATGATTACATAATGTCTGCCAAACTACTGAGAATCATGGCCTAGCCAAGCTGACACGTAACTTTAACCATCACATATACCTATATATGTATTTGTATAACCACACACATATATTTTTTAGTGTTGAAGTTGTTGCAAAATTATATTTGTCATATCCTTTACCAAAACAGCCTTTTCTCTTATGCACTTCTTAGTGACATCATTTACCTTGGTTAAGCTGTGTGCATATCACTCACATTCGATACTACCTTTCCCATCATCAGAAATAACAAGTGTCTGCTCTCTCATTGGGGAACCCTGATGGTACAGTGGTTAAGTGCCCGGCTGCTAACCGACAGGTTAGCGGTTCAAACCCACCAGCCACTCCATGGGGGAAAGATGTGGCAGTCTGCTTTCCATAAAGATTACAACCTTGGAAACCCTATAGGGCAGTCTACTCTGTCCTGTAGGGTTACTGTAGGGTCACTATGAGTCAGAATCAACTCGACGGCAATGAGTTTGTTTTGTTTTTTTTTTTTACTATCTCAATAGTGCTTCCTCCCAGAACCCCTAACCTATCCCTGGTAACCACCAATGAGCATTGGTCTCTGTATATATCTATTCTTGTCTTCTTATAAAAGTGTGATCATACAATATCTATCCTTTTGTGACTGACTCATCATAATGTCCTCCAGATTCATCCACATTGTAGTTTGAGGACTCATCATTATTCTCTATTTTTGCGTAGCATTCCATCGTATGTATGCACCACATTTTGTTTACCTATTCATCTGTTGATAGGCACTTAGGTTGTTTTCCATCTTTTTTCTATTGTGAATAATGCCGCAATGAACATAGGTGTGCATATGTCTGTCTGGTATCTAGGGTATATACCTAGGAGTGGGATTGCTGGATCATAAGATATTTCTATTTCTAGCTTTTTGAGGAAGTGCCATACCATTTTCCATAGTGGTTGTACCATTTTACAATCCCACCAGCAGTGGATGAGAGTTCCAGTCTCCCCACAATCTTGCAGCGTTTGTTGTAGTCTTCTTTTTTTTTTTTTTTTTATCTGTGCCATTTTTCCGGGGGTGAGATGGTATCTCATCGTAGTTTTGATTTGCCTTTGTCTAATGGCTGATGATAGTGAGCACCTTTTCATGTGTTTGTTGGCCACTTAAATCTCCTCTTTGGTGAAGTGTCTGTTCATGTCGTTTGCCCATTTTTTAATTGTTTTTTTTTTTGTTGTTGTTGTTGTTAAATTGTTGAAATTTTCTATATATTTTAGAGATTAGACCTTTATCAGATATGTCGTCTCTGAGGATATTTTCCCAGTCTATAGGCTATCTTTTTACTCTTTTGATAAAGTCTTTTGATGAACATAGAATTTAATTTTTAGGAGATCCCAGTTATCTAATTTGTCTTCTGTTGTTTATGCATTTGTAGTTTTGTTTGATAATCTATTTCTGAAAAAAATTAGGTCCTATTGTTTTGTCCCTATGTTATTTTCCAGGAACTTTATAGTTTTAGCTTTAACATTTAGGTCTTTTATCTGTTTTGAGTTAGTTTTTGTGTATGATGTGAGGAATGGATCTTGTTTCATTTTTCTGCAAATGGATAACTGGTTTTGCCAGCACCATTTGTTAAAAAGACTATTTCTTCCCT
The DNA here is from genome assembly GCA_030035585.1 of Dugong dugon. Lineage (NCBI taxonomy): Eukaryota > Metazoa > Chordata > Mammalia > Sirenia > Dugongidae > Dugong > Dugong dugon. The sequence continues at coordinate 7,659,072 of CM057475.1, forward strand.
CCATTGAATGGGCTTTGACCCCTTGTCCAAAATCAGCTGCCTATGGATGGATGGATTTATTTCTGGGTTCTCAGTTCTATTCCATTGGTCTGTGTTTCTGTCATTGAACAAGTACCTGGCCATTTTTGTTACTGTGGCTGTATAGTATGTTTTGCGATCGGGAAGTGTGAGGCCTCCTACTTTATTCTTCCTCTTCAATATTGCTTTGACTATTCGGGGCCTGTTTCCTTTCCCTGTAAAGTTGGTTATTGGTTTTTCCAGTTCAGTGAATAAAGTTGGAATTTGGATCAGGGTTGCATTGTACCTATATTTCTCATTCGGTAGTATTGACATTTTCACCATGTTAAATCTTCCAATCCATGAGCATGGAATGTTCTTCCTTTTATGTAGGTCTCCTTTAGTTTCTTTCAGTATTGTTTCATAGTTTTCATTGTACAAGTCTTATACATTCCTGGTTAGGTTTATTGCTAGGTATTTTATCATTTTGAGGGCTATTGTAAATGATATTGTTGTTTTCCTTTTCTGAGTTCTCCTTGTTAGTGTAAAGGAACCCAACTGATTTTTGTGTGTTGATCTTTTACCCTGCCACTTTACTGAATTCTTCTATTAGATTCAGTAGCTTTCTTGTGGAATCTCTGGGATTTTCTATGTATAAGATCATGTCATCTTCAAATGAGATAGTTTTACTTCTTCTTTTCCAATTTGGAAACCCTTTATTTCTCTTTCTTGCATTATTGCTCTGACTAGGACTTCCAGTAAAATGTTGAATAAAAGTGGTGATAATGAGCATCCCTGTCTTATTTCTGTTCTGAAAGGAAGGGCTCTCAGTCTTTCTCCGTTGAGAATAATGTTGGCAGTTGGTTTTGCGTATATGCCCTTAATAATGTTGAGGAGTTTCACTTCTATTTCTATTTTGGTGAGAGTTTTTATCAGGGAAAGGGTGTTGGATTTTGTCAGATTCATTTTCTGCATCAATTGAGATGATCATGTGATTCTTTTCCTTTGCTTTATTTATGTGGTGAATTACATTGATTGATTTTCTAACATTGAACTACCCTTGCATTCCTGGTATGAATCCCAGTTGATTATGGTGTGTGATTTTCTTAATGTGTTGTTAAATTCTTGTCTTAGGCTGGGTTCTCTAGAGAAGCAAAACCAGTAAAGCATATAAATATATATAGAGAGAGATTTATATCAAGGAAATGGCTCATGCAGTTGTAGAGGCTGGAACATCCCAAGTCCGTAGATCAGGATAGAGGCTTCTCTCGATTCACGTAGCTGCAGGGGCTGACGAACCCAAGATTGGCAGGTCAGAGATCAGGGGTCTTGCGCACAGATCAGCAAATCCCAAGATTAGCAGGCAAGACCTCAAGGCTTCTCCTGATTCACATAGCTGCAGAGGCTGGCGAATGCAAGACTGGAAGGTCAGAGAGCGGGGCTCCTACTCACTGGCTATGAAGATTGATAAATCCCAAGATCGGCAGATAAGCTGATAGCTCAAGTCCTAAGAACTGGAGGTCAGACAAACAGGAGGCAGCCACAGGATCCAGAGCAAGCAAAAAACCAGAATATCTGCTTATATTCGGATACAGACCACACCCCCAAGGTAAGTCCCTTTCAACTAATTGGCTACTCACAGCAGATTCCATCATGGGAGTGATCACATATAAACACTGAGAATCATGGCCCAGCTAAGTTGACACACAATCTTAACCATCACAATTCTGTCTGCTAGAATTTTGTTGAGAATCTTTGCATCTTTATTCATGAGGGATATTAGTGTGTAATTTTCCTTTTTTTTTTTTTGTGACATCTTTACCTGCCTTCGGTATCAGAGTGATGCTGGCTTCATAGAATGAGTTAGGAAGTATTCCTTCCTTTTCTGTTTTGGAGGAGTTTGAATAAATTGGTGTCAATTCTTCTCTCAATGCTTAGTAAAATTCCCCAGTGAAGTTATCTGGGCTGGTGTATTTTTCTGTTGGGATTTTTTGGATGACGTCTTCAGTCTCTTATTATCAGTCTGTTTAGATTTTCTACCTGTTTTTGTGTTAGTTTAGATAGGTAGGGTATTCCATTGGTTGTTTTTGACAAATGCCCGGGATATAGGACTTCTCCCTGCTACCACACATATACACACAGAGCAAGCTATGCGTCAAATCAAATGATGAAAATGCCCTGCAGATGTGGCTTTTTCAGGAAGCTACAAGATAGATCAGATTGTGACAATGCCCTGGGATGGACTTTTTGAGAAGCTAATTCTTACCAGGGTGTTCGGGCAGGTAGTTAGATCTTCTCTGGATAGGGCCCTGCCCCTCTTACCTAGATGCTGAATGGTGACTTGGGGGCCAGTTAAAGTACCTGAGGGCTTCGTCTAAGGAGGTGGTGTGATGTTGGGAAGATCATGACCCTTGAAGTGGACAGACCTGGTTCTGAATTCTGGCTCTGCCACCTGTTGTCTGTCAGCCCCAGGTGCTTTGTCTGTAAAAGAAGATACCTACAATCTCAGCAGGTTGTGAAGGGGAGAATTAAATTGGCCTCTGTATGTACAGAAAGTCCCTGAGTAGCACAAATGGTTTGCACTTGACTGTTAACCAAAAGGTTGGCGGTTCAAACCTTGCCAGCTGCGCCATGTAAGAAAAGGCCTGGCAATCTGGCTGTGTAGAGATTACAGCCAAGAAGACCCTACGGAGCAGTTCTACTTCGTAACACTTGGGGTTGCCGTGAGTCAGAACTGACTCATGGCAACGGGTATGGGGTTATATACAGACAGTATCTTATAATGGAAATGGTTATCATTAAGCTTGAGGCTTAAGATAAAATCCTAAAAAATGATAATGCCAGCGTTTTGTTGAAATAAAGAAAATACTAACATTTTAACACATATAATACCGTTATGTGCCAGGCCCTTTTCTAAGCATTTTATAAAATCGTTTAATCCTCACAGCAACCCTCAAGTGGGTCTATTATTAGACTCATTTTAAAGATGAGGAAGCTGAGGCACAAAGAGATGAAGTGCCTTTCCCAAGGCCACTCTGAGCTGGAGCCCAAATGCAGGTTGTCTGGCACCAGTCTGCACCGCCGAACCTCCACTCTGTGTTTATTTTATTTTAATACTGCACAACTCAAAGCTGGGTTTCACTCTGAACACCAAAGGAGAGTAACAAGGAAAGCAGCATATGCCCTTTACTAATGAAACGTGAAACAAAAGGATATGGCACCCCCAGCCCCATCAGGTCACTCCCAGACACACACTAACCCTGCATTTCCACACAGTGAAAGCGGTGAGGAGAAGCCACCCTGTGGCAGCTTCTGCTTTGTGGCTTGAGCAGGCCAGGTTCCTCTCTGGGGATCAGTCACGCACAGGACCTGCCCTCCATCCGAACCCCTCCGGGGGCAGGGTGCTCCCACACAGACTGAGGGCGAATGGGAATGCACTCCACTTCAGCCCTGTGCAGTCAGCCCCGCAAACCCACACCCAGGAGCTGGCAGCACCAGCCGTGGGGGAGGGGATGCTTACTAAGTTGGCGCTGACCTTGGCACACTGGGCCATCCAGAGCAGGCACCCCTGGGGTTCAGCTCAGTCTGTATGACTTCCCAGACCCCGTCACGGTCAGTGCTGTCAGAGTGGGTGCTGTCCCCTGTGACAGTCTCCGCTGGTACAGAGACTGTGGTGTGGATTAGGAGCTGGCGTGGGCCCCTGCAGCTGCTCCCCAGCCACCACCAGTCTCAGCTTCCGCAGCCTCCCAAAGCCAGGACCCCAACCCTGGCAGGGTCTCGGAGACCTCCCTAAAGGTCTCCACGCGCGGCAGACATTCCAATGGCGCTCACCAGGATGGTTGAGCGGCACTGAAGCACTGGAATACTTCTGTACCTGTCAGAAATTGTTACTGCCCCCAGCCTCCCAGGGGTCCCTCAGACTCCCCATTATCTAGCTATGAAGGGGTCTTGACTGGCCTGGCAGGACCACCTAGGACCAGCTATGGACTATGGCCAACCTGTTCTGATTGGCCTTGGTCTCTGCAGAACCACTGTGAAGCATTTGAAACAGCACCCCGTCTGCCTCAACAACTTCTGCAGGCAGAGGGCCCAGAACTCTGGGGCAAGGAGTTGTCTTTGAGATTAGGCCGTTTCCACCTCCTCTGTTTGCACGTGAGTGTCACTTTCCAAGGGCACATGTGTGGGCAGCGGCAAGGGCTCCTTGTGAAGAGTTTTGCGGCCTTGGAGCAGGGCCACCTGGCTGGAATCCTGACTCTACCACTTCCGGCTGCCGTGTCCTGGGGTGTGCTCCTGGCTCACGCAGCTCAGTGAGCACGCCCTGTGGAGCTGCTGAGATGCACCAAGAGCAAGCATGGAGGGAAGGGACTGCTGTAGGAAGGGTGTTCCACCAACACCATTTCCCCATGACCGCTGGGATTCCTGGGGTCCTTTGGGGACAGACACCAGCATCTTCAAACTGAGCAAGACCCTGGTAGCCATGTCCAGAGCTGCCTGCAAACTAGCCTCTACCCACCAGATCCCAATCCAGTTTGGAGAACAAACAAGCTCTTTCCCAGTGAAAAGTGCCCGGGGAGGGTTAAGAGAGTGTCTACCTCAAATTCTGAGTCTGTCTTGATGATGGAGTCGTGAGCACTTTTAGATGTTACATACAAGCTCAGAGCTGGGAGGTCACTGGAGATCCCCTAGCCTGACTTTTAATTTCCACACAAGTTTTTTAGACAGCCCCAAGAGAGGAAGTGACTTGGCCAAGGTCATACAGCTGGGACTCCCACATGGACTCTTGAGTCTGGGACCACAGTGCTCTTGGCCCTGAACCAGGCTGTCTGACTTGTTCTAGCACTTATTTAGTCCCCGTGAATTGAGAGGGAGCTCTGCTGATTCCTGAGTTCAGCGGGGATGGAGTGGGGTATGGGGTACGTAGTAGCAAGAGTCAGGAAGACAAGGATGAGGGTTGGGGGAGGGAGCTGAGATGCGAAGTGAGGAAGCTGCCAGTTCACTTTCCAAACTGAAACCACCTAGTGTGGAGTGTGTGTGTGTGTGTGTGTGTGTGTGTGTGTGTGTGTGTGTGGGAACTGGTGTGTGTGTGTGGGAACTGGTGTGTGTGTGTGGGAACTGGTGTGTGTGTGTGTGTGTGTGGGAACTGGTGTGTGTCCTGAGGACTGTTTCTCATCCATAGCTCAGAAATGTTTAGTGTTTAGAATGTAGGTATGCATTAAGTACCTGGTCTTTCATTTGGAAAGGAAAACAGGGTAACTGTGGTATGCACCATGCCTCTGGTTTCTTAGCCAGTCCATGAGGCGGGTGCATGCCATCAGTGTTAGAGATGGAGAATGGGGCTCAGAGAGGGCATTCACTCACCCCAGGCCACCTGGATATCAGGGCAAAGCTGTGGTGGAACCCAGCTTTGACTGACTCAAAAATCCATGTTCTTTTCTCTTCACTAAGCAGCCTTCCAAGTCTCAAGAATGAACTCTTCTGGAAAGATTCCAGTTAATAGTCCTTGACTGCTAGGGCTATGGGTCTTTGAGGTTTCTCTAGCTAGTAATAAAGTGATTTCTGATGAAAATCTAAAGACATCCTTCCTTCCTGTGCCCCCTCCTCTGCGGCCCCCAGGGATCATAAGAACCTGGACATCCCTGTAACTCCAAGTGCCCAAAGGTCATTGCAGCCCTCTCCCTGTATTCAGAGAGGCTGGAGCTGTTCTTCCCCCATAAAAATCTCCTGGGAAGTCACTGCTGACTCTAGGACAGTGGTGGAGGAGATGCTGGGCAAGGCCGGGGGAAATGAGGCCGAGGAGCCCCGGAAAAGCCCAGGGTCACCTAATATCCTGCCCTGCCACCACTGTGAGGGCCCATTGTCCGGGAGCGAGCTTCCAGGCGGCCGCCCTTGCCACTGCGGCATTCATGAGCCTGGCTCTGAGGCCCATTCTGAGTGACTGCTATTTGTAGACTCTTCTTAAAATACCACAACAGTGCCATTCACGGGCCGTCTGCACAGTCGGTCGGTGCCGGAGGTCGGGACAAAGCTCTGCTGTGCCTCGCGGCATCCTGTCTTGGCCTCTGCCACTGGGCTGCCCACCCCACCCCACTTACGGGGTGCTGGTGCCCTAACCGTCCCTGTGATCCCCACGGCTGGCCTGGAGCATGCCCAGTCCGGCCACCAGGCAAGTGAATACAGGCTGATGTCCAGCTTCTGTAAGCGAAATGTGTGCACTAACATGACTGTGTCCCCTAAGCCCAAGGCTCCTTCACCCTCCTACCCTCAGCCCACCCTCAGGCCAAACAAAGGACTCTCACAGTTTTGGTGGGGGTGTGGACTAGAGCAAAGAATCAGTAAAATGCCACCAGGAATCCAGCAGTACAGCTCTGACATTCCCCATTGCTCCGACTGATAGGTGCTCAGAGCTTCACCCTCAGATACACAGCAATGTCCTCGCCCTACAGTGCTTTGCCCCACTCAGTATCCCTCAGCACATTCTTTGGAGCCCTTTTTTCATGGGGTGTTGACAGGTGTCACTATGAACAATGCATTTTGTGGTCCCTGTGGTAGGAAAGGAGTCCCTGGGAGGTACAAACAGTGCACTCAGCTGGACTGTACTAGGTTGGCAGTTTGAATCCACCCAGAGGCACCTTGGAAGAAAGGTCTGGCGATCTACTGAAAAATCAGCCGTTGAGATCCCTCTGGAGCACAGTTCTACTCTGACACACGTGGGGTCGCCATGAGTTGGAATTGACTCCACAGGCAACAAGTTATCGGCACCTAACTACGCGTTGCATAGAAAATCAGACACTCCTCCAAAGGGAGGCGGCTTGGCTGGCCCAGGCCAGGCCTGAGAACAAGAGCCCCAGTGGATTCCCTCTGTGTCTGGGAGCGGCTGGTGGGGCCTCTCTCGGCCTAGAAATGCTCGGCAGCCCTGCCCTAATAGTAGCCCCAGAGTTGGTCAGCCTGCCAGCCAAGGCCAAAGCCCAGGCCTGCCCCCAGCTGTGGATTTTTGAGTGTGTTGAAAAGTGTGGCCACAGAGCTGGTCACAGGGGACACGGGGCCACTCCTGGTGTAGAGCAGGGTCATTACACACAACCACAGCAGGAAGCGTGCCTCCCGCCTGACAGTGCGAATTTGCCTAGGGGGAGGGCCAGGCCCAGGACGGACCCCGCAGGGGTGGCCTCAGGAGTCTCAGAGCATCACTGTGTAAAGAGTGGAACCCAGACAGGTGCACATCCCACCCCAGTGGGGAGCCTGGCGGCTGAATGGGAATCCAACCATCTCCTCCTGGTGGCAGGCAGTGGGCTCTCTCTGGGACAAGCAAGCCCAGGTCATCACCAGCTGTAGGACTTCAGGCAGGGGGCTCGGCATTTCCATGCTTAGTTTCCCCATCAGGGATTCATAAGGCCTAGTTTGGAGATTGCTATGAGGATGATTGACACAGGTGGACTGACACAGTGGCTGCAACAGTAGGCTCAAGCATAGCAATGACTGTGAGCATGGTGCAGGACCAGTCAGTGTACACAGGGTCACTGTGTACACAGGGTCACTATGAGTCGGAACTGATTCAATGGCTCCTAACAACAACAACATGAGGATGAAAGGAGCTGGCTTACTAGTGGCCTCCTACCTTAAGCCATGCCCACCTGGACTAGACAACTAAAGTGAATCACAGGATGGGGGTGGGTCTCCTTACCCTACACTCCCCCCTCACTGATCTGCGAGCTCCCTGCAGGCAGGCTTGGAATGCTCTTCATCTGGGGGCCCCCAGCAAGGCTCTGGCCCTAGACTTCCTCCTGTCCCCTGTGCCTGGGCTGCCAGTGGGGAGGGGCTCGCTGGGCCTCCAGTCCCCCCGGCACCTCCCTGAGCTGGCACCTCAACTCAGGCTTCTCCCACAGTCAAGGAAAGCCAGGGGTGAGGGGGAGGGTAGGACTGAGAGGGGTTGTGTTCAGCGGCCACCATGGTGCCACTCCCATGATCCCTGAGGAATGAGCCTCTGACCTTAGGAAAACATTTCATTCGCTTTTCAAGATCCTGCCAAGATTTGAGGCCAGTGCAACAGAGAATGTCAGGGGGTCCCTGCCCACAAGCATCAGTTTGCCCAGGACAGTTTTAGGGTGCACTGTTGTCCTTGTATAGTTATCAATAGAGCCACCTTCCATTCTTAGAAGTGTCTCCATGTGAATAATAGATTGCATGGTAACCCTGTCTTAGCTTGCTGCTGCTGTTAGGTGCCATTGAGTCGGTTCCAACTCACAGCGAACCTGTACACAACAGAACGAAACACTGCCCCGTCCTGCGCCATCCTCCCTACTGTTGGGAGCGCATTGCTGCAGCCACTATGTCAGTCCATCCCGTCCAGGGTCTTTCTCTTTTTTTGCTGACCCTCTGTTTTACCAAGTATGATGCCCTTCTCCAGAGACTGATCCCTCCTGACAACATGTCCAAAGTAAGTGAGACATAGTCTCGCTATCCTCACGTTCAAGGAGCACTCTGGCTGTATTTCTTCCAAGACAGATTTGTTTGTTCTTCTGGCAATCCATGGTGTATTCAGTATTCTTCGCCAACACTGTAATTCAAAGGCATCATTCTTCTTCGGACTTCCTTATTCATTGTCCAGCTTTTGCATGTATATGAGGTGATTGAAAATATCATGGCTTGGATCAGGCACACCTTATCCTCAAAGTGACATCTTTGCTTTTGAATGCTTTAAAGAGGTCTTTTGCAGCAGATTTGCCGAGTGGAATACTTTCTTTGATATCCTGATTGCTCCTTCCATGGGTGTTGATTGTGGGTCCTAGTAAAATGAAATCCTTGACACTGTCAATTTTTTCTCCGTTTATATTGGTCCAGTTGTGAGAATTTTTGCATTATGTTGAGATGTAATCCACACTGAAGTCTGTAGTCTTTGATCTTCGTCAGTAAGTGCTTCAGATCCTCTTCACTTTCAGCAAGCAAGGTTGTGCCATCTGCGAATCGCAGGTTGTTAATGAGTCTTCCACCGATCCTGATGCCACATTCTTCTTCATATAGTCCAACATCTCGGATTATTTGCTCAGCATACAGATTGAATAAATAACCCTGATGCACACCATTCTTGATTTTAAACCATGCAGTATCCCCTTGCTCTGTTTGAACGACTGCCTCTTGGTCTATGTACAGGTTCCACATGAGGACAATTAAGTGTTCTGGAATTCCCATTCTTCTCAATGTTATCTATAATTTGTTATGATCCACACAGTCAAATGCCTTTGCATAGTCACTAAAACACAGGTAGGCATCTTTTTGGTATTCTCTGCTTTCAACCAAGATCCATCTGACATCAGCAATGATATCCCTGTGTCATGGATTGAATTATGTCCCCCCAAAAATGTGTGAATCGGTTTGGCTGGGCCATGGTTCCCAGAATTGTGTGGTTGTCCTCCATTTTGTGATTGTAATTTTATGTTAAAGAGGATTAGGGTGGGATTGTAACACCCTTACTAAGGTTACATCCCTGATCCAATGTAAAGGGAGTTTCCCTGGGAAGGGGAAGCACAGAGACAGGGGAACCCTCATACCACCAAGAAAGCAGTGCCAGGAGCAGAGCACATTCTTTGGACCTGGGGTTCCTGTGCAGAGAAGCTCCTAGACCAGGGGAAGACTGATGACAAGGACCTTCCTCCAGAGCCGACAGAGAGAGAAAGCCTTTCCTTGGAGCTGACACCCTGACTTTGGACTTGTAGCCTACTAGACTGTGAGAGAATAAATTTCTCTTTGTAAAAACCATCCACTTGTGGTATTTCTGTTATAGCAGCACTAGACGATTAAGACACCCTGGTTCCATGTCCTCTTCTGAATCCGTCTTGAATTTCTGGCAGGTCCCTGTCGATGGACTGCTGCAACCATTTTTGAATGATCTTTAGCAAAATTTTACTAGTGTGTGATATTAATGATATTGTTCAATATTTTCCACATTCTGTTGGATCGCCTTGATTTGGAATGGGCACAAATATGGATCTCTTCCAGTCGGTTGGCTAGGTAGCTGTCTTCAAATTTTTTGGCATAGACAAGTGAGCACCTCCAGCGCTACATCCGTTTGTTGAAACATATCAACTAGTATCCCGTCAGTTAGTGGAGACTTGTTTTTCGCCAGTGCCTTCAGTGCAACTTGGACTTCTTCCTTCATTACCATTGGTTCTCAATAATATACTACCTCCTGAAACGGTTGAACGTTGACCAATTCTTTTTTGTATAGTGACACTATGTATTCCTTCCACCTGCTTTTGATGCTTCTTGTGTCATTCAATGTTTTGCCCATAGACTCCTTCACAATTATAACTCGAGGCTTGAATTTTTTCTTCGGTTCTTTCAGCTTGAGAAATGCCAAGTGTGTTCTTCTGTTTCAGTTTTATAACTCCAGGTCTTTGCACATTTCATTATACTTTACTTTATCTTCTTGAGCCGCCCTTTGAAATCTTCTGTTTAGCTCTTTTACTTCATCATTTCTTCCATTCTCTGTAGCTACTCTGTGTTCAAAAGCAAGTTTCAGAGTCTCTTCTGACATCTATTTTGGTCTTTTCTTCCTTTCTTGTCTTTTTAGTGACTCTCTGCTTTCTTCATATATGATGTCCTTGATGTCATCCCACAACTCATCTGGTCTTTGGCCATTAGTGTGCAATGTGTCAAATCTATTCTTGAGATGGTCTCTAAGTTCAGGTGGGATATACTCAAGGTCGTACTTTGTCTCTCGTTGACTTGTTCTAATTTTCTTTGGCTTCAACTTGAATTTGCATATGAGCAATTGATGGTCTGTTTTGCAGTCGGCCCCTGGCCTTATTCTGACAGATGATCTTGAGCTTTTCCATCGTCTCTTTCCACAGATGTAGTTAGTTTGATTCCTGAGTTTTCATCTGGTGAGGTCCACATGTATAGCTGCCATTTACGTTGTTGAAAAAAGGTATTTCCAATGAAGAAGTCATTGGTCTTGCAAAATTCTATCATGCCATCTCCAGCATCGTTTCTATCACCAAGGCCATATTTTCCAACTACAAATCCTTCTGTGTTTCTGACTTTCGCATTCCAGCCACCAGTAATTATCAATGCATCTTGATTGCATGTTTGATAAATTTCAGACTGCAGAAGTTGGTAAAAATCTTAAATTTCCTCATCTTTGGCCTTAGTGGTTGGTGTGTAAATTTGAATAATGGTCATATTAAACGGTCCTCCTTGTAGGCGTATGGGTATTATCCTATCACTAACAGTGTTGTACTTCAGGATAGTTCTTGAAATGTTTTTTGACGATGAATATGATGCCATTCCTCTTCAATTTGTCGTTCCCGGCATAGCAGACCATATGACTGTTTGATTCACAATGGCCAGTACCAGTCCATTTCAGAACAGTAACACCTAGGATATCAATGTTTATGCATTCCATTTCATTTTTGACGACTTCCAATTTTCCTAGATTCAAACTTCATACATTCCATGTTCCATTATCAATGAATGTTTGCAGCTGTTTCTTCTCATTTTAAGTCGTGTCACATCAACAGATGAAGGTCCTGAAAGCTTGACTGTCCATGTCATTAAGGTCAACTCTACTTTGAGGAGGCAGCTCTTCCCTGTATTTTGAGTGCCTTCCACTCTTAGGGGATCATCTTCCAGCACTATATCAGACACTGTTCTGCTGCTGTTCATAAGGTTTTCACTGGCTAATTCTTTTCAGAAGTAGACTGCAGGGTACTTCCTTGTCTGTCTTAGTCTAGAAGCTTCACTGAAACCTGTCTACCAAGGGTGACCCTGTTGGTATTTGCAATACCAGGGGCAAAGCTTCCAGTATCACAGCAACACGTAAGCCATCATATTATGACAAAATGATGGACACGTGGTGGCCTATCATAGCAGGGCCTAGAAATTCCCCAGAGCAGGGGCCACACACCTAAATATTACAGAACCCAAGGTGGTAAGATAAGCAAATGAAGCAGGCCAAGTGGGAGGCATTAGGTAGTGGTGGGGACTGGGGCAAATTGGTGAGCAGATGCCCTGTATGAGGAGGTGGTCAGTGCTCTGCTCCAATCACCTTGCTGCTACCCTGGGAATACAACCCAGTGTTGCCAGTTCTTCGGGTTTTCCAAGAAGAGTTGGAAATTTTGATTTTTATGTAAAATCTCTTAATTAAAAAACACCTTCAGGGTGAAAGTAAACAGACCTGGGAATGATGCAATCGGAGATGCCTTACTTAGGGCCAAGGAAATGTGACCGGAAATGAAGATGACTTCTTGACCCTGGGTGGGTGACCTCGAGCACAAACCAGGATCTCCAGGTAACCCAGGAGAGAAAGGAGAAAAACAAACAAATGTAGCAGGAGTCAGCCCCCGCCTGGCGCTAGACCTGGGATATTGTTTCCTCCTGATGCCTTACCACGGCCCTGGCGCCGAGTGTTGACGTGCCCATTTCACAGAGGGGACACGTTACTCACCCACAGTTTTTCAGTAAACTGGGAACTTGACCGTCTAACACTGAAGCTGAGGCCCCTCGAGGGCTTTCCTGTTCCCAGTGCCACAGTGGGTCCCTCTGTGGGGCTCCTGCTTGGATTCGGGGCTTCCGTGTGTCTTGCCCACTTGAAGCCTGCTACCCAAGCCCCAGAGATGAGCCCTGGCTCGAGGGCCTTGGGCAAGTCATTTCCCTCTGTAAGTTCCCTCACTGAAACGGGTGAACATCTGCCACCATCTGCAGTGAACAGGGCAGTAGAGACAGCACTGCAGGGCAAAGATGGGCCATTTGGCAGCAGACTCCAAAGGAGGCGATACTGCAGTCTCTTCGCAGACCCCAGGGCTTGGCCCTTAGCCATGCTAGCCCGGAAGCCAGATTCACAATCATCCTGCAGGTGTATCCATCTCTTAGGGTGCAGTCACGTTGGCCGAGCTGCCAAGGCACAAAGCAGTTTCATTTAATATGACCGAAAGAGCAGCAGGCAGTTCTCTGTCGATGGAGGGTCAAGTGTGTGTGGTGTGTACGGTGTGTGCCTGTATGTGTGTGTGGTGTATGTGTGTGATACGTGCATGTGATGTTTGTGGGGTCTGGTGTGGTGTGTGTGGAGGGTGTGTGCCTGTGTGTATTGTGTGTGTGTGGCAGAGACAGAAGAGGACAGGTCAGAAAGGGTCTCCGGGCGTCTTCAGCACACCTGTTCTGTGTCGGGACCAAGTGGGAGGGCTGGAAATGCAGCCCCACCCTGAGGCCCTCTGGGACCCTTGAAGGGACACCCATAAGTCAGATGACAGTGGGAGCACAGAGTTAGGCCCTCAGCCTGGGAGGGGCAGGGAAAGGTCAGGGAAGGTGTCCAGAGGAGGAAATACAGGAGCTAGTTTCTAAAGACAAGAGCGTGGGCAAGCAGGCACTCGCGCACTGCTGGTGGATGTGCTTTTGGTAGCGTCTGCCACACCTTAAAATGCAGAGAGTGGGGGGCTCCTCAGTTCCCCTTCCCTGAATGTCCCCTAGGAAACGTCCACATGTGTGCACCAAGACAGCTGTGCAAGGATGTTCCTGCAGCTGTGGCAAAGCAGCAATTTTCACCGCCTGGGGGCCGTGGCTCATGGTCAGGTCCTACACCGTGATCCTGCAGATGTACGCTCAAGTGAAACAGCGGCTGCAAAAAACAAAGCTTACCCTTACTGAATAGTATAAAGGAAAGCATAGTGTTAATATAAATACATTTAGTTAGTAAATACAACGTAATATATTTTTCTATTCTTTTTTTTTAATGCTGGTTGCAGCTTTTTAAATTCTGACCTACTAATCCGTTGTGATCATGGGTCTGAAAAATACTAGTTTTTAGTAATGGAAGACTGGAAACAGACTATACATCCATAAATAGGATTTAGTTATGATACGTTCATACTATGCAGCTGTCAAAAGCATTATACACACACACATATATAGTCTCTGGGTGGTGCAAACGATCAACATACTCAGTTACTAATAAAAGGTTAGCAGTTCAAGCCTACCCAGAGGCATCTCAGAAGAAAGGCCTGGTGATCTACTCCCTAAAAATCAGCCATCTGGCTGTTAGTCCAGTGCTTTCCCTTCAGCAGAGCTTACAGGGCTGGGGAGCAAAACCCTAACTCCTCCAGTCTGTCAGGGCTTCCTGCTCCCCTCAGTCTCACCTGCAAGATGGGGTTCAGCCCCCCTGGGCCTGGAAAATGATGCTGTCTCCAAGGGTCTTTATTACTTTAGCCTTCCCCATTTGAGCTGTCATGATTTCCACAGCCAGAAAGCTGCCAGTCCTGGGGACTCCTGTCTCTCCCACACACAGGGTGTTACAGTAACACCTCGCTTATCCAGAAATCACTTATCTGGCAACCTCACCCACCCAGTGTCCAGGGACAAGCAGGCGATGCAGCCAGAACAGGTTCAGGGCACGCTAAAGGTCAGGCACTGACTCTCAAGGGCCTGGCTCTGGCTTGCTTACTCTGTTTGGCCACATCTCTGACACGGATGGTTCCAGGCTCCACCGTGTGCAGTGCCTTAGAACAGGTGAGCACCAAAGGGCTGGAAAGCGGATGTAAGCAGCCGTGTGACAGCATCAGGAAGTGATACTGATGCCATCAGCTGATGGCAGAAGAGGAAACAGGGGATGCAGAAATTCAGAAAGATTTGCCTTGTGGAGCAAAGAGTAAGCAACAACAGCACAAAATTCAGTGGTTCAAAGCTGCACACAGTGAAAATAAGTCTCCCTCCTACCATGCTCCTTTGCTTGCTGGGTCCTCTTCCACAGAGTGACCCAGGTGACCAGCTTCTCACATGGCCTTGTAGAGACAGTCATCCCTGCGTGCATGGAAGCCTGTGGTGTGTCTGTGTGTGTGGATATGCATAGTATATAGAGATATACATGGTCATCCTTGTCTTATGTAAATAGTAGCCTGTTATATAGACTTTCTGCATCTTGCTGTTTTTACTTACCGGTGTATCTGTGGGGAGTTTTTATATATATAAAATCTACTTCCAAAAAATCAGCCACCTGGCTGTCAGTCTAGTGCTTCCCCCTCAGCAGAGCTTGCAGGGCTGGGGAGCAAAACCCCAACTTGGAGACCCCACGTGCCTCAGAGTAGAACTGTGCTCCATAGGGTTTTCAGTGGCTAATTTTTTGGAAGTAGATCGCCAGGCCTTTCTTCTGAGGCAGCTGTGAGTGGACTCAAACCCCCAGCCTTTCAGTTAGTAGGCTGGTACATTAACCATTTGCACAAGGCATAAAATCTCAACTCTGGTGCTCTAGTTGGGAGACTCTGGGCAGTGTCCTTCTGTAGAAAACGAAAGATAAGATCTCCCTCAAGGTTGTCTTGAAGCTTGAATGTGGGCCACCAACTCCATTGGGTACTGTCCACATAAGCCACAATGTGAATGGCTGCCTCCATGCACTTACAGTGTGAATGGCTGTCATCTGGAGTTGTGCTAGGCAGCCCCGCTGGTTACCATAGTGAATATGTTAAACTTCCATGCTGGCACTAGCAAGTAGACTTCTTGCTTGTCTGGTTGTTTATACTTTGCCTCCAGAGTGGAGACAGCTTATGAAAACAGCATGATGGTTTTTCAAGAACCTGCAGAATCTGGTGAGAGGGAAAACATGGGGGAGGACGTTCGTTAAAGCCCTGAGCCCACACACTGCGTGCCCAGAGGCAGGCCGAACAGCTGGCTTGAGCTTAGGAGAACCTGTTGAAAAGCGGGAAACAGAGGCAGTGAGAAAGCCCTGATGTCCCCATCAAATTAAAAGAATTTCTCATGTGCCAGATACGGACTTTGTGGCTCAACAGATGGCCTGTGGCCTGCTCAAGAGGGGCAGAAAGGGACTGGGGAGCTGGGTGGGTGTGCGGTATGGGTGGAGCCCCACAGGCCCAGTGCCCTCCTTTGCCTTCTGTCAGACTGCTTTTCCCTGGGTCTCGGCCTCTGCAGCCTCTGCACAGCCTTCTCTCCAGCCCGCTGAGCTCCCTACAGGCCTCAGGCTACATCAGCGGCTTCAACAGACCAGAAACCAAACCTGCTGCCATTGAGTAGTTTCTGGCTCATGACGACTCCATGTGTCTCAGAGCAGAACTGTGCTCCGTAGGGTTTTCAGTGGTTGTGACCTTTCAGAAGTAGATTGCCAGGCCTTTCTTCTGAGTCTGCTTCACAGCCCTGCCTAAGACTGTGCTGCTGCTGCCTCCTTTTCTCTGCAGCTCTCTGACCTGCTCTCTCCACCTGACCAAGAAGGCAGGTCTCACCTTGGTGGGGGTGGGGATGGGGGTGGGCTGGAAATCCAGGACCCTCAGAATTCCCCTCCTCTACCCCATACCCTAGGGTTATCTGGGGAAAGGGGAACTTCCTGCAGGCCCCCCTCCCCCGGCCATGGCAATTCTCAGAGCTTCCTCCAGCCTGGGCCAGAGGTTTTGTGATGCAGAACTGGGGAGCTGGCTCACTGCCTCACCTTTGGGCTGAGAGTTTAAGCCATCTCCATAATAAAGAGTGGAGGCCAGGGAGAAGCTGGGCCCTCCACACTGGAGGAGGAGCAGAGGGTTGGGAGGATCCAGATCTAAGGGCCTCTGAAGGGTGTGAGTAGTGGAGAGGGAAGGTGCTTTCACAGTGGGGTATCAACAGATCCCTCTAACAGAGCAGATGTTATTGTTGTTAATTTGGCTTCTCGAAATGACTCACCTTCTGGGCTGACCCAGCTTGCTCCCTTGCTCACAGGGGCTTCCTGAGGACCGGGCCCAAGTCTGGTTCATTTTGGTGTCCCCAGTTCCCAGTGTAGTTCCTGTGATGATGAGTCAGACAGTGTCCTTCAGGGCAGCAGTTGTCAAACAGAGACTTCCTCACAGTAAAAGGAGAAATGGAGACTCAGGCTGTGGGCTGGCTGCCCCTCCGATTGAACATGATGAAAATCAGGTTCAGCCTCCCAGGTGATCCCCAACCCCTGCCTCTGCTCCAGGCCCGCCCACAGGACAGCATCCTGGCCTGACGCCAGGCCAGGCAAACCAGACACTGGAGGCTAACAGTCAGTGTCAGCTTCCCAGAAACCCCCATCTTACCCTGTCCCAGTCACAGCCAAAAGTCAACACCCCCTGACTTGTGGGATAACCACTGCCTTGCCTTTTTAAACAGCAGTGTCATCAGAGTTGGCCAGGCACCAGAATCCCCTGGAGGGCTCAGTAAAGCAGGTTGGTGGACACTAGCTGCCTGCCAGGCCTTTGCCCCCAACTAGAGTGTTGCTGATGGCTGCCTTCTAACCAGCCCTGACTCTGGCCACTCCGCACACAATGGTCCTGTGCTGTCTTCATGATCACCTGCCAATCAGACCGTTGTGATCCCACCACTGTGTTCCATAAGGTTTTCCTTGGCTGATTTTCAGCAGTAGATCACCAGGCCCTTCTTCCAAGTCTTAGTCTGGAAGCTCTGCTGAAACCTATTTAGCATCATAGCAAGCCTGCACTGACAGATGGGTAGTGGCTACACTTGAGGTGCATCGGGCGGAATCTAACCTGGGTCTCCCACATGGAAGGTGAGAATTCTACTTCTGAACCACTAATGCCCCCAGGGCTGGGATGGGGCCTGAGAATATGCATTTCTAACAAGTTCCCAGGTTGCTGCTGCTGGTCCAGGGACCACAGTTTGAGAAGTGCTCCTCTAGAGCTTTGCCATCTCTGTCAGCAATGGCCAGCATTTTTTAAATAAAGGAAATAGAATGGAAAGTTCCAGAACTCACTCAACATAAGGTTAATTCTGTTTTGTGAAATTTTGTCTATACATATGCGTAAGCACATAAAAGTTGCAATGTAAAATATATTTCTCATTACGAATCATTTGTCAAAAATTTTGAAAGCCGAGAGGCGGGACAAGGTGGCAGAGTAGTCAGACACTGCCGGTGGACCCTCTTACAACAAAGACCTGAAAAAACAAGTGAATCAATTATATATGGCAATCTGGGAGACCTGAACATCAAAGGCAGAGTGGAGGAACTGGACTGAGTGACCGGGGGAGGGAGAGATGGTTCGGAAGCAGCAAGGAGTTGCCAGACCTGACCCAGCGAGAGCCTGAGCCCTTCAGGCCTGATCAGCTGGGGGGTGAGTGGTGAGGCAGGCAAGCAGTGGTGCTTGGGAGGCACGTTTCCCACACCGGGAGAGACCCAGTGCCAGAGAGTCTACAGGCCACCCAGAACTAGTGAGAAGCAGCCCTGGACCGGGGAAAGGTAAGTACTTGCATATGGCCTACTGTGCGGATCAAAAACACCCCCCTTAGGGAAAAACCTCTTTCCCATTTATCCCCCACCCCCGATCCCTGCTCTGCAATGGGTCCCAGACTGGCTTCACTGATTGCCCAGGTCTCCTGGGCCGGAAGTAGGGTCCGTCATATGCCCAGAGCCATTCTCTCTGCTTTGGAGAATGAACAAATTAACAAACAGGAAGAAATAAACTGCCGACTCTCCTAAGCCAGGAACCCAGGGTAGGCAGAGTTCCTTTGTCTAGGCACAGGCATAAGGGATCCACAGACTTTGAGTACCTTTTCCCATGCATAGACTTGTGTGGCCCATTTCAACAGCGTAGGCCCTCATTACCACAGTACAACAGGTTATATACCTGAAGTCTAACCGTTTCAGCTGTGAAGTGGCAGATTCTTGACATTTGACACTGCTCTGCCCATTAAGCAGGGTCTTCACCTACCCACATCAGGGGCCTGAGGACTGGTGGCTCCACCCATGCCACCTAGCTACCTGCGATAAGGGCCCCATAAATAAGAGGTGCCCCCCACTCTTTACAGCCAACAGCATTAGTTGCTCATAGTCTGGCTGCAAAACCTACCCACCTGTGCACTCTAGGGAACAAGGACATGCCTTCCTCCTGGCCACTCAGGGGTGGCCGTCAGCCCCTTGCCTTGCTCAGAGCGTGGCTGCCTGCTGCAGCCAGATGCCTGTGCCTACACCAATCACCCATGCCTAAGACTATAGATGAGGCCCTGTACCACACACTTGGTGGATATCTACCTGGGCATCTGAGCTGAATCCATAGAGGAGGAGTCGGCAGACTCCTGAACTAACAGATCTAGTAACAGATCTAACCACCTGGTCACAGGACGTTAGAGCATCAGAGGTGCCAATAATCAAACTAGCTCATAAGAGCAGTCTATTTGGGCATATCAAAACAAAAAAGAAACTAGAACACAGTAATAAAATAAATAAATATAATAACTTACTGATGGCTCAGAGACAACAGTCAATATCAAATCACAGGAAGAGGCAATCCATGATGGTGGCTTCAGCAAGTTCACAAAATAAAGAATCTAGAAATTTTCCAGACGAGGAAAATTTCTTGGAATTACTGGAGGCAGAATACAAAAGATTAATATACACAACTCTTCAAGAGATTAGGAAGGAAATTAAGCAAAATACAGAATGCACAATAGAGGAAATTAAAAAGAGTAGAGAAGAGCATAATGACAAATTTAACAAGCTGCAAGAATCCATAGAGAGACAGCAATCAGAAATCTAGAAGATTAACAAAATTTCAGAATTAGACAACTCAATCGAAAGTCAGAGGAGCAGAATTGAGGTAATGGAAGTCAGAATTAGTGAGATTGAAGATAAAGCACTTGACACCAACTTATTTGAGGAAAAATCAGATAAAAGGATTTAAAAAAATGAAGAAACCCTAAGAATTATGTGGGACTCTATCAAAAGTAATAACCTATGAGTGATTGGAGTACCAGAACAGGGGGGAAAACAGAAAATACAGAGATAATTGTTGAAGATTTGTTGGCAGAAAACTTCCCTGATATCGTGAAACGTGACAAGCTATCCAAGATGCTCATCGAACCCCACATAAGGTAGATCCCAAAAGAAAGTCACCAAGACATATTATATTCAAACTTGCCAAAACCAAAGATAAAGAATGAATTTTAAGAGCAGCTAGGGATAAACAAAAGTCATTTACAAAGGAGAGTCAGTAAGAATAAGTGGGACTACTCAGCAGAAACCATGCAGACAAGAAGGCAATGGGATGAGATATATAAAGCCTTGAAGGAAAAAAACTGCCAGCCAAGAATTATATATCCAGCAAAACTGTCTCTCAAATATAATGACAAAATTGGGGCATTTCCAGATAAACAGAAGTTTAGGGAATTAGAAAAAACCAAACCAAAATTACAAGAAATGCTAAAGGGAGTCCTCTGGTTAGAAAATCAGTAACATCAGCTAATAACCCAAGACTAGAACACAGGACAGAGCAACCAGACATCAACCCAGATAGGGAAGTCAGAGAAGTAAACCAAAGCTAAAACACTGAAAATAGGGAAACAGATGTCAATATGTAAAAGATGACAACATTAAAACAAAAAAGAGGGACTTAAAAAATGTAGACATAGATTTTTCATATGGAGAGGAAGTCAAGGCAATATAAAGAAATAAAAGACAGGTATAAACTTAGAAAAATAGTGATAAATATTAAGGTAACCACAAAGGAAACTAACAATCCTACAAGTCAAAATAAAAAACTAGAAAAATATAAAGACTCAGCATTAACAACAATGAAAAAGTTGAAAAGAAAATAAATAAAAATGCCTCAGCACAGAAAATTAAGTGGAACAAGGAAACTGTGAACAACACACACAAAAAAAAGACATCAAAATGACAGCACTAAACTTACACCTGTCAATAATTATGCTGAATGTAAATGGACTAAATGTGCCAGTAAGGAGACAGAGAGTGGCAAATTGGATAAAAAAAACACAATCTGTCTATATGCTATCTACAAGATACACACCTGAGACTTAAAAACACAAACTAAAACTCAAAGGATGGAAAAAATATATCAAGCAAACAATACTCAAAAAAGAGCAGAAGTGGCAATATTAATCTCTGACAAAATAGACTCTAAAGTAAAATCCACCACAAAGGATAAGGAAGGACACTATATAATGATTAAAGGGTCTGTACACCAGGAGGACATAACTATAATAAATATTTATGCACCCAACGACAGGGCTCCAAAAGACATAAACTCTAACAGCACTGAAAAGAGAGATAGACAACTCCACAATATTAGTAGGAGACTTCAACACACCACTTTTGGTGAAGGATGGAACATCCAGAAAGAAACTGAACAGAGACATGAAAGAGCTAAATGCTACAATCAACCAACTTGATCTCATAGATGCACATGGAACATTCTCCAGAATAGACCACATATTAGGCCATAACTCAAGCCTTAACAAAATCCAAAGCACTGAAATATTACAAAGCATCTTTTCTGACCATAAAGCCATAAAAGTAGAAATCAAAAACAGAAAAAGCAAGGAAAAAAAATCAAACTCATGGAAACTGAACAACAGCTTGCTCAGAAACTACTGGGTTATTGATGAAATTAAGGATGGAATAAAGAAATTCATAGACTCAAACGAGAATGAAAATACATCCTACCAGAACCTTTGGGACACAGCAAAAGCAGTGCTCAGAGGTCAGTTTATAGCAATAAATGTACACATCCAAAAAGAGGAAAAGGCCATAATCAAAACATTAACCCTACAACTGGAACAACTAGAAAGAGAGCAGCAAAAGAAGCCCTCAGGTGCCAGAAGAAAGGAAATAATAAGAATTAGAGCAGAATTAAATGAGATAGAGAATAGAAAAACAATTGAAAGAGTTAAGAAGACCAAAAGCTGTTTCTTTGAAAAGATCAACAAAATTAATAAACCATTGGCCAAACTGACAAAAGAAAAACAGAAAAGGAAGCAAATAACCCGTATAAGAAATGACATGGGTGATATCACAACAGACCCAACTGAAATTAAAAGAATCATAACAGAATACTATGAAAAAGTGTACTCTAACAAATTTGAAAACCTAGAGCAAATACACAAATTTCTCGAAACTCAATACCTACCCAAACTAACACAAACAGAAGTATAACAGCTGAATAAACCCATAACAAAGGAAGAGATTGTAAAGGTAATTAAAAAACTCCCAACAAAAAAAAAGCTGGCCCGGATGGCTTCACTGGAAAAGTCTCCCAAACTTTCAGAGAAGAGTTAACACCACTACTACTAAAGGTATTTCAGAGCATAGAAAAGGATGGAATATTCCCAAACTCATCCTGTGAAGCCAGCATAACCCTGATACCAAAACCAGGTAAAGACACCACAAAAAAAGAAAATTACAGACCAATGTCCCTCATGAACATTGATGCAAAAATCCTCAACAAAATTCTTGCCAATAGAATTAAACAATGTATCAAAAAAAAATTCACCATGATCAAATGGGCTTTATACTAGGTATGCAGGGGTGTTTCAACATTAGAAAAACAATCATTGTAATCCATTACATAAAAAAACAAAAGACAAGAACCACATGATCTTACCAATCGATGCAGAAAAGGCATTTGACAAAGTCCAACACATATTCATGATAAAAACTCTCAGCAAGATAGGAATAGAAGGGAAATTCCTCAATATAATTAAGGGTATTTATACAAAGCCAACAGCCAACATCATCCTAAATGGAGAGTCTTTGAAAGCATTCCCCTTGAGAACGGGAACCAGACAAGGATGCCCTTTATCACCAGTCTTATTCAACATTGTGCTGAAGGTCCTAGCCAAAGCAATTAGGCTGGAAAAAGGGCATCCAAATTGGTAAGGAAGAAGTCAAAGTATGTCTATTTACAGACGATATGATCTTATACACAGAAAACCCCAAGGAATCCATAAGAAAACTACTGGAACTAATAGAAGATTTCAGCAAAGTTTCAGGATACAAGATAAACATACAAAAATCAGTTGGGGATTCCTTTACACCAACAAAGAGAACCTCGAAGAGGAAATCACCTAAGCAATACAATTTACAATAACCACCAAGAAGATAAAAAACTTAGGAATAAATCTAACCAGAGATGTAAAAGACCTATACAATGAAAACTACAAGACACTACTGCAAGAAACCAAAAGAGACCTGCATAAGTAGAAAAACATACCTTGCTAATGGATAGGTAGACTCAATATTGTGAAAATGTCGGTTCTACTGAAAGCAATCTACAGATACAGTGCAATCCTGATCCAAATTCCAATGGCATTTTTTAATGAGATGGAGAAACAAATCACCAACTTCATATGGAAAGGGAAGAGGCCCCAAATAAGTAAAGCATTATTGAAGAAGAACAAAGTGGGAGGCCCCACACTACCTGATTTTAGAACCTATTATACCACCACAGTAGTCAAAACATCCCAGTACTAGTACAACATCAGACACATAGACCAATAGAACAGAATTGAGAATCCAGACATAAATTCATCCACCTATGAGCAGCTGATATTTGACAAAGGCCCAAAGTCCATTAATTGAGGAAAAGATAGTCTCTTTAACACATGGTGCTGGCATAACTGGATGTCCATCTGCAAAAAACTAAAACAAGACCCATACCTCACACCATGCACAAAAACTAACTCAAAATGGATCAAAGACTTAAATATAAAATTGGAAACAATAAAGATCAGGGAAGATAAAATAGGGACAATACTAGGAGCCCTAATACATGACATAAACACAGTATGAACCATAAGTAACAATGCACAAGTACCAGAGGAGAGACTAGATAAATGGGAGCTCCTAAAAATCAAACATTTATGCTCATTCAAAGACTTCACCAAAAGAGTCAAAAGACAACCTACAGACTGGGAAAAAATTTTTGGCTATGACAAATCCGATCAGCATCTAATCTCTAAAATCTACAAGATACTGCAAAACCTCAACAACGAAAAGACAAATAACCCAATTAAAAAATGGGCAAAGCATATGAATAGGCACTTCACCAAAAAAGGTATTCAGGTGGCTAACAGACACATGAAGTACATGATCATTAGCCCTTATAGAAATGCAGATAAAAACTACAATGAGATATCATCTCACCCAACAAGGCTAGCATTAATCCAAAAAACACAAAACAGGAAAAGACTGGAACACTTCTACACTGTTGGTGGGAATGTAAAATGGTACAACCACTTTGGAAATCAATTTGGCGCTTCCTTAAAAAGCAAGAAATAGAAGTACCGTACGATCCAGCTATCCCGCTCCTTGGAATATATCCTAGAGGAATAAGCGCTGTTACACAAGTAGATGTCTGCACACCCATGTCATTGCAGCACTCTTCATGATAGCAGAAATGGAATCAACCTAGGTGCCCATCGATGGACGAGTGGATGAACAAACTATGGTATATCCACACAATGGAATACTGACTACGCAACAATAAAGAACAACAATGAAGCGTGAAACATCTTAACATGGAGGAATCTGGAGGTCATTATGCTGAGTGAATTTAGTCAGTCACAGAAGGACAAATATTGTATGAGACCACTATCATAAGAACTAAAGAAAAGGTTTAAACACAAAAGAAAACATTCTTTGATGGTTACGAGGGTGGGGAGGGAGGGTGAGGGTTATTTACTAACTAGATAGCAGGTAAGTATTATCTTAGGTGAAGGGAAGGACAGCAGACAGTACAGCTGGAAGTCAGCACAACTGGACTAAACCAAAGCTAAAACGTTTCCTGAATACAATCAAACACTTTGAGGGACAGAGTAGCAGGGGTGGGAGTCTGGGGACCATGCTTTCTGGAGACATCTTGGTCAATTGGCATAACAAAACTTATTAGGAAAATGTTTTGCATCCTACCTTCATGAGTGGTGTCTGGGGTCTTCAAAGCTTGCAAGCGGCCATCTAAGATGCATCAATTGGTCCTAACCACCTGGAGTAAAGGAGAATGAAGAGCACCAAAGACATAAGGAAAGTATTAGCCCAAGAGACAGAAAGGGCCAGATAAATCAGAGACTTCATCAGCCTGAGACCAGAAGAACTAGATGGTGCCTGGCTCCCACCAATGACTACCCTGACAGGGAACACAACAGAGAGTCCTGGATGGAGCACGAGAAAGGTTGGATGAAGAACTCAATTCTAGTAAGAAGATCAGACTGAACAGTCTGACTGAGATTGGAGGAACCCTAGAAAGCATGGCCCCTGGATTCTCTATCAGCACAGAACAAAAACAATTTCTGAGGCCAACTCTTCCAACAGGGATTGGACTGGACTGTGGGACATAAAGTGATACTCGTGAGTGTGCCTCTTAGCTCCAGTTGATACAAGAGTCTAGATGGCAGCTTCTGTCCAGAGGTGAGATGGGAAGGCAGAGAGGGTTAGGAGCTGGTTGAATGGACATGGGGAATCAGGGGTGGAAAGGAGGAGTGTGCTGTCACAGTATGGGGAGAGCAGTTAGGGTCAGATAATAATGTATGTATAAATTTTTGTATGGGGAAAAAAAATTAAAATTAAAAAAAAAATTTGAAAGCCACTGCTCTAGTTAAAAGTTCTCCCTGCTAGAGAAGCTCCTTGGAGCTAGTTCTAGGATCATGGCCTTAGTTTACCAAGAGGTGGGGCGTGCACAGAAAACCATGCAAGCAGGGCCTGGCTGAGCATATATAGGTACACCCATTTCTTCGTTAAGGCAATAAGGAGTCCTTAGGACCCTTCTGCAAGCTGACATGTGCTTTGTGGGGGCATGGGGGAGGACACAGGTGAACAAGACAGATAAGGCCCCTGCCCTCTGGAGCTTATTTCTAAGGGGAAACGTACAAAGAACAAGTAAGCACCTCTATGAACAACTGCCTCCTTTGCCATGATACCAGAACCAGATGGTAACCGGCTACCATTACTAAATATTTTGATCAAAGATTCTATAGATGAATCCTGATCAAAAGGGGGAAATTGGAGAATAGAATTTCAAATTCTCATGGAATCTAGACATTCTGGAGACATGGAGGTTGGATGAACCCCTGAAACTGTTGCCCTGTGATAATCTTCAAACCTTAAATTTAAACCAAAAACATCCCCTGAAATCTTCTTAAAACCAAAAAATAGTTTAGCTTAACTAATAAAGAATGTCCATTTCAGCACACTATTGCCGAGGAAGTCCTGACAGCTGGACCAGTAAGTAACATCATGATAAACAGAGAAAAGACTGACATTGTGAAGGATTTCATTTTACTTGAATCCACAATCAACACCCATGGAAGCAGCAGTCAAAAAATCAAACAACACATTGCATTGGGGAAATCTGCTGCAAAGTATCTTTTTAAAATGTTAAAAAGCAAAGATGTCACTTTAAGGATTAAGGTGCACCTGACTCAAGCCATGGTGTTTTTCAGTGGCCTCCTGTGCGTGTGCAAGCTGGACAGTGAATAAGGAAGACTGAAGAAGAATTCATGCTTTTGAACTGTGGTGTTGGCAAAGAATATTGAATATACCATGGACTTCCAGAAAAGCGAACAAATCTGTCTTGGAAAAAGTACAGCTGGAGTGCTCCTTAGAAGTGAGGTTGGCAAGACTTCATCTCACATACTTTGGACATGTTATCAGGAGGGACCAGTCCCTGGTGAAAGACATCATGCTTGGTAAAGTGGCCGGTCAACGAAAAAGAGGAAGACCCTCAACAAGATGGACTGACATAGTGGCTGCAATAATGGGCTCAAGCATAACAATGATCGTGAGGATGGTGCAGGACCGGGCAGTGTTTCCTTCTGTTGCACATAGGGTCCCTCTGAGTTGGATCCAACTTGACAGCACCTAACAACAATAACAAGTAGAGTGTCTGCCTTGAGCATTGTGCCCTTTTAAGATCTGTCTATATGGGATCAAACTGACCACAAGCAACTTGAAAGATTAGATAGGAACTTAGGGGGCAATGAGTGTATGTTAATGGGGGAGTAAAAACTGGGAAAATGAGGGTAAGAATGGTTGCACAACTCCAAGAATATAATCTGTGTTATTGAATTGTACATGTAGAAACAGTTGAATTGATGTATGTTCTGCTGTGTATATTCTCAGCAACAACAAAAAAATGAAATAAATGATAATTAAAAAAAAAAAAGAACCAGTAAACAAAAAGAGGAAGGAGGGGCTAGGGTAGTGCAGCAAAGAAAATAGAACCAGGAATTGGAGAGAGACTGGGTGGAAGGGGTCTGGAAAGGCCTTCCTGAGGAGGAATCTCAGCTGAGGACCAGGTGGCAAAGAAGGGGCTGGGATTCTTGACCAGATCTGTTAGGGGTTATAGGGGGTTGAGGTCTGGGGGAGGTAGGCAGCAATTGCAAAGGCCCCCGGATGGGAACAGTCCTGGGTGTTGGTGTGGCTTGGTGGGGGGTGGACCGAGGAGGACCGAGGAGGGTGTGAGTAGGGTCAGGAGATCAGCAGCGGGGGCTGGCGGACATCCAGGCTTGTGCCACCAGAGGGTGGTGGAAGTGGTGACAAGTGACCAGGCTCAGCATCTGTCTTGGTTTTAGACCCAGGAGAACTTGCTCATGAAGTAGGGGGAGGGGGAGCACTGTGCTTGGGGAGGGAGCGGAAACTTCCAGTTACCTGCCATGAATACAAGTTTCTTATTAACCCATATTTGCATAGACATTCATTTAACTAGGGATGAAGTGGCGCCTCCAGCCAATCCCTGTGCTAGGTGGAAGGAGTGGTCCTGGATGATTCTCATTTTCCCAGACGCCTTGAAGGGCAGATCAGGAGGGCGGGGATCTGGGGCACACTGGGAGGGTGGCAGCTGGATGTGGACTGAGGAGGGGACTGATGGAATCACTGCCCCCTCATTGTGTACAAGTTCTGTGGCCTTGGGAAATTTCCCCAGGGCTTCGGTGTCTCACCTGCACAGCGAGATGATTTAGAAGGAAGGACAAGCGTGAATGCAGAGTGCATGGCGCATGGCACAGCAGGGCTGGGTAGTGCTAGGAGTGGCAGCTTTGTGCTGTGTGGTGGCGGTAAACCTGGCGGCGGCAGCTAAGGGGACTCATTCATCTCCCTGAAACTGGGATGTCATTGGTAACATTGTAGAAATAAATACCACTGGACAAATACTGGAACCCTGGTGGTGCAGTGGTTAAGAGCTCAGGTGCTAACCAAAAGATCAGCAGTTCAAATCCACCAGCTGCTCCTTGGAAACATATGGGGCAGTTATGCTGTGTCCTAGAAGGGTCACTATCAGTCAGAATCAACTCCATGACAACAACAGGTTCGGGTTCAGACAGATACTGCAGTCACTGGGAAGATGGGATCTGATGGCATGAAGAAGCCGACCCTGAGGAGGGCTCTGTGGGTGCCGGTTCCCTCTGGGTTCCTTAGTGCAGTGGGTCAAGCTGCCATTCCCTCCTGGTCGCTCAGCATCAATTACAGTTTGTCTGTTCTAACCTCTGGGCCTGTCCCTCCTTCCCCTCAACCCCACTGCACTTGAACACTTCAGAACCTGGTCTTGATTGGCATATTCCATTTAATATGTTGCTATTTTTAGTTTCTATTTTCTCTACAAAAGTTATTTTTAGATCAGCCCTGGCCTTACACATCCGTCTAACCCAGTTGGCATTACTGCTTAGGCCTGGCTTCCCGGTGTCCCTGGGAGGTAAGGAGACAGGAGGGGCCATGGTCGCTCAGATCCATAGCCAGCCCCTTCCCAGATACCTGGTAGGAGGTGGCCTTGAAGCATGACAAAGCTGGAGGATATTCATAAAGTACAGATTCTTGGGCCCTGCCCTCGCTCTCAGGAAAGTAGCTCACACCTGCCACTGTAATTTTGCATTTTTTGTGATATTAGTTAAAGCCCATCTCCCTGACCAGGCTGCGTTCTCCAAGATGCAGGGACTCTTGGCTTTGTCACAGCTGTGTCCCCCGCACATGGCACAGTGCTTAGAACCTGGTAGACCTTCACTAGCTATTTGTGGAAGGGAGAATGGGATAAGGAAAACCAGGAGTGGGCGAGGTGGAACAGTCAGGGAAGGTGAGAGTGTAGAGGGGACATTTGAGCTGGGTCTTGATGAATGAGTAGGAGTTTGCCAGGTGGACAAAGTGGGGAAGGCATCCCACGAAAAGGGAGCAGCATGTGCAAAGACAGGGAGGTGTGGAAGTGCACAGTCTTTCCCAGGACAAGAAGTGGGGCAGACGCCTAGAGTGCCCTGTGAGGAGGGGAGTAGCTGGCTGGGGCTGGAAGGGTATTCTTGAGCACAGAGGAGCCCCAGTGGGAATCAGTGAATGGGAGATACCCTGAAGGCAAGGGAGAGGTGATAGTGGAATTCCTAGCAGGGAAGGGAGAGACCTGACCTACATTTCAGAGAGGGCCCTGTGGCCAAGCTCAGGGGGTTCCCCAGCTGGCCCCACACTCTTCCCCATGAGAAAAATAACAGTCCTGATTCTCTCACACGGTATTGTACTGGGCAGGGTCACACCCAGATTCCTTAAAACCTCAAATATCCCCAGAACCACAAAAAAAGATTTCCCCGGGAGGCTCTGGCTTTGAAAAATGAAAGCCCACTTATGGTGATGGGCTGGCCAAAGGGGAACTTGGAGACAAAACCGCTTGGGGGACCTTTGGGCATTTTCCTAAGTGGAAAGTACTAAAGGTACAAGGCAGGCTGACTTCTGCAGGCCAGAGTTGCCGCCTCTCTCTTACCAATTACTGTAAAGACAATGTTTATTCAAGGAAGTCATCAGTGCCTGCGAGGTTACACACGGAACCACTTGAGAGAGGTTTAGTGAAAAGTCAGCCCCTGCCACTCCTCTGCAGCAGAGCCCAGGCGCCAGCATCCTGCTGGCCTTGCGTGTGGAGCCGTTGGAGCACACTCTCATGCAGATGCTGGCGTGACTTCGCACTGTGCTTTGTTTTTCCCACATGATTATGTATCATCCATATCACTCCACATAGTTTCACCCTTCTTTTTCTGGAGGTACCTAATTTATGTAACCAGTCCCCTAGTGATGGTTGACGTGCTCGGCTGCTAACCGGTTGGAGGTTCAAGTCTACCTACAGGCACCTCAGAAGAAAGGCCTGGGAATCTCCTTCCAAAAAAGAAGCCATTGAAAACCCTGTGGAGTTCAGTTCCACTCTGACACACATAGGGTTTGGTTTATGCATATGTGCAAATTTATCTGGAGGATAAATCCCCTTGAACGGATTGCTGGGTGATTTAACATTCTGATGTTTTTGCTGTTCGGTGCCCTCGAGCAACCCTTGTGACAGGGAAGAACTTCCCCCATAGAGTTTTCTTGCCTGCAGTCTTTACAGAAGCTGATCACCAGGTCTTTCTCCCGTGGAGCAGCTGGGTAGGTTCAAGCCAACAACCTTTTGGTTAGCAGATGAGCACTTAACTATTTGTGCCACAAGGGCTCCTTAACATTCTGATAGATATTTTCAGATTATTCCCCAAAGAGGCTGTGCCCAAATCTACTTCCAACTCGGGGTAAGGGACTGCCCGCTTTCCTGCCCTCCCTTATTCTCTGGGACACACCTCACCTGGCTGCCTCCAGCTGCACGTCCCGCCCCACCCACAGGTGAGCTGGCAAGCTGGCTCTGCAGTGGTTCCAGGGTCTAAATATGCCCACCACAGCTGATTTCAGGTCACCTTTCCGGTCACCAGCGCAGCCTCACTGAATGAGGAGCTTCTGTGCTCCCACCCATCTGGAATGCCCCGGAATACCCAAGGTGCCAGTTGAAACCCTGCCGGTGTGAGGTTTATTTTACTTCTGACTTTATATTGCATTCCATTTCCATTGAGTTTTTACATAGGGACATGGTCCAAATACCAAAAGGCAGAAAGCCGGTCTCCCTGTGCCTGTGCCCTCTAACCAGCCACCTCCCATCTGCAGAACCCCACTTCCCAATGTCTTCTGTCCCCTTCCAGAGATATTTTCCACATATTCCTACAAATAATTGTATCTTCCTTCTCCCTTTCTTCTCACCCTCTTCTTTCTGTCCTTTGCAAAAATGATAGCATATTTTTCATTTGATTTTTTTCACTTAACAGTACCTGGCAGAGAACATTCCAAATCTGCATAGAAAGCATCCCCTACAAACCGTCAGGTTTTATGGATGTGTATCCCTCCGTCTCCTTCTGCAGCTTGTCCTGTCACTGGCTTTTCTCTACCCTGTCAGTATTTTTAGGTTCTGTGAGGTCCAGTTTTCCTCTGTGGTCTCTGTGTCTTGAGTCATACTTAGGAAGGCCTTTCCCATGTCCAGATGATACAGAATTTCCCCCCATGGTTTCTCCGGGTGCTTTTATGGTTTCATTTTCATCTTTAAATCTTTGATTCATCATGAATTTGTATTTTGTTATAAGCTATGATATAAGGATCCAACTTGGCTATTTTTTTTTCGGGTGACTGCTCAGTTGTCCCCACTTGTGTTTATTTAATAATTCATCTTTTACTCACTGATGTGAAATGACTCCTTAATTGTATTCCAAATGCCCTTATGTGTCTGGGTCTATCTCTGGACAGGCTGTTCTGTTGCCTTGACCAGTCTCTTCACGAACCAGTCCCATGCTGTTTTAATTATTGTAGGTCTATTCTCTGTGTTAGGAAAATGCCCTTCAAAAATGCATTGACTGTTTCTGCTTATGAACTTTAGAATCAACTTGCCTGGTTTCTCAAAACAAAATGCTATTAGTAGTTTATTGGGATTGTGTTAAGTTCATAGATTGCATTGGGGAGACTGTCGTCTTTGTTATGTTGTCTAGTGATGTACGTGGTTTGCATTTCTGTTTGTTCTGTTCCAATTTAAAACTTGATTGTGATTTCTGTATATTAATTTTGTGTCCAGCTACCTTACTGAATTCTCATATTGCCTGTAATAGCTTTTTTGTTCACTCACTCACTTAGGTTTTCCACATATATCAGCATATAATCTGAAAATAATAATGCCACCACACCCTCCTCTCCAGTTTTTGTGGTTCTGCATGCTTTCTCTTGTCTAATTACACTGACTAATATTCCAGGAAGATGTTAAGTAGCAGTGTGAAGATAGACATGCTTGTGTTGCCCTTGACTTTTATGGAAAGGCTGCTAGTGTGTCTCTACTAAACACAATGTGGACTTTGAGGAAGGCTCCAAGTGGGAGCTGAGAAGGTGCTTGTTGCAGGGATCAGGTAAGAAGACGGAGAGGAGAGGGCAGGACCCTGCAGCTAAGGCGGAGAGAGGCCAAAATGGGCAGCTCTGGGCTGGGAATTCCAGCTTTTCTAGTTCTTAACTGTGAGACCGTGGGCAAGGTATTTCATCTCTCTGAGCTTCAGTTTCTCTACCTATAAAATGGAGATCATAACACCTTACTCACAAAGTTCTGGAGAAGGTAAAATGCCATGTTGTTGTTGTAAGCTGCTGTCAAGTCAGCCCCGGCTCATGGCAACCCCACACATGACAGGATCCATACGGTTTTCATTGGCTAATTTTTGGAAGTAGATCACCAGGCCTTCCTTCCTAATCTGTCTTAGTCTGGAAGCTCTGCTGAACCCTGTTTAGCATCATAGCAATACACAAGCCTCCACTGACAGATGGGTGGTGGCTGTGCATGAGGTGCGTTGGCCAGGAATCAAACCCAGGTCTCCTGCATGGAAGACGAGAATTCTCCCTCTGAACCACCATTGCCATCTTAAAATGCCATAGTATATGTAATTACATGGCATGTAGTAGGCGACATCTGCTGTTATTATTATTAATATCATCATTAGCATTATTACTGAAAGATGGGTGAAGATGCCATCAACACCAGATCTCTAGTGCCCAGGCCTGCTCAGACAACAGACCATGTGTTGGAAGAGTTGATGTGCTTCAGACGTATTTTGACAAGATGGAGATTGTATTAGTTATCTATTGCTACATAACAAATTACTCTAAAACTTAGTAGGTTAAAGCACAAACATTTATTAGCTCACAGTGTCTGTGGGTCAGGAATCTGGGCACAGTTCAGCTGAATCCTCTGCCTCAAGGTCTCTCACAGGCTGTGGTCAAGGTGCTGGCCAGGGCTGTGGTCTTATCCAAAGGCTTGACTGAGGGAGGATCCACTGCCAAGCCCAATCACATGGCTATTGATGAGGCGCCATTGGGAGGCATCCATACAAGCACAGCCTTTCGCTCTGTACTCTCTGACCAGAGCTGGGTGCCCCGTTGTCTACCTCAGCCCTTTAGAAGTATCCTCTAAATTGCCTGGTAATGTGGAGTCTTGAGAGGAGTGAGTGATGCTGGAGGGGAGGACACCAGGCTGGACAGGAGTTGGGTCTGGCTGCCAAAGGAAGACACCACACCATAGAGTAGTAACTGACTGCATGGAAAGAATGCAAAGCAGTTGCTGTTGTTGTCATTGTTGTTAGGTGCCATCAAGTTGGTTCCAACTCATAGTGACCCTATGTACTACAGAACAAAACACTGCCCGGTCCTGCGCCATGCTCACAATTGTTGTTATGCTTGAGCCTGTTGTTGCAGCCACTGTGTCAATCCATCTCGTTGAGGGTCTTTCCCTTTTTCACTGACCCTCCACTTTACCAAGCATAATGTCCTTCTCCAGGGACTGATTCCTCCTGATAACATGTCCAAAGTATGTGAGATGTAGTCTCACCATCCTTGCTTCTAAGGAGCGTTCTGGTTGTACTTCTTCTAAGACAGATTTGTTTGTTCTTTTGACAGCCCATGGTATAGTCAATATTCTTCACCATCACCACAATTCAAAGGCGTCAATTCTCAATTCTTCTTCGGTCTTCCGTATTCATTGTCCAGCTTTTGCATGCATATGATGTGATTGAAAATACCATGGCTTGGGTCAGGTGCACCTTAGCCTTCAGGGTGATATCTTTGCTTTTCAACACTTTAAAGAGGTCTTTTGCAGCAGATTTGCCCAATTCAATGCGTCTATTGATTTCTTGACTGCTGCTTCTGTGGGTGTTGGTTATGGATCCAAGTAAAATGAAATCCTTGACAACTTCGATCATTTCTCCTTTTATCACGATGTTGCTTACTGGTCCAGTTGTGAGGATTTTTGTTTTCTTTATGTTAAGATGTAATCCGTACTGAAGGCTGTGGTCTTTGATCTTCATCAGTAAGTGCTTCAAGTCCTCTTCACTTTCAACAAGCAAGGATGTGTCATCTGCATAACACAGGTTGTTAACAAGTCTTCCTCCAATCCTGATGCCACATTCTGCTTCATATAGTCCAGCTTCTTGGATTATTTGCTCAGCATACAGACTGAATAAGTATGGTAAAAGGATACAACCCTGATGCACACCTTTCCTGACTTTAAACCACGCAGTATTCCCTTGTTCCATTCGAGTGACTGTCTCTTGATCCATGTACAGGTTCCTCATGAACACAGTTAAGTGTTCTGGAATTCCCATTCTTTGCAGTGTTATCCATGATTTGTTAGGATCCACACAGTCAGATGCCTTTGCATGGAAAGAACACAAAGCAGCTAAATCCAAATCTTGGCTGTGCCACCTCTCGGCTGGGTGACCCTGGGCAGTTGGAAGCTTCTGGAGCCTCAGTTTCCTCATTTGTAATGCGGGGACCATGATGCCTGCCTTAGAGAGTTCGATGGACGCGTGTCAAGCACCAGGTGCAGGTGTATCCCCCAGCCCCTGGCTTCGATCTCATCAGTCCTCACCAGAACCCGTGAGATAGGTCCAGTTTGGGGCCTCATTTTCTAGATGAAGAAATGGAAATGTGGGAAGATTAAGTACCTAGCTCAGGATGACGTGGCCAGTAAGCACTTGCGTTTGTCAGTCTTCACCTAGTGTCAGTCCTTATCACGAGCCTAGGACCTGGGCTCTCTGATGCCCGTTAGCTGAGGAGACACCGAACTACAGAGCTAGCAGAGCTGGGATTCGAACCTTGCGTTCTCAGCATCTAACACCAGCTTGACCACTGGAGACTGTCTGCTGCTTTTGGTCCAGGAGCACAGGGGAGGGAGCAGGCTTGGTGGAGGCTGGCAGGCAGGCCTCACACATCTCAGCTCTGTGATGTCCATGGTGCCTGGGCCAGGCTGACTGAGGACCAGGTGGCCCCATGGTGATACTAGCAGTCTCCTCTCGTCAAGTGTGGCCTCTCCCCGCCCCGCCCTGCCCCGCCCCCTCCATCCCGGACAGTCCTGGCCTTGTGGGTGCTGAGAAATGCAGAAGTTCCCTAGGAGACAAGCCTCTCTCCCAGCGCCCGAGGGCAGACTGCACAAGCAGGTGCAGAGCGTGCCTGAACTCTCACCTGCCCACCATCTCTCCCTCAGCTCACCTCGCCGCCAGGCAGCTGCTCCTCCTGCTGCAGCCCTGCCCTTTGGTGGCATCATGCCCTTCTGCCCCACCAAGTACCTGAAGAGGATCAGGCGCCTGCCCAGGGGTAAGTGGCAGCCAGGGTCGAGAGCCGGCTGCGGGACACCAGGCCAGGGACATGTGGGAAGGCGAGTAACCTTGGGAGGGTAAGTGGCATTTGGTGGCTCCACGCAGGTAACTGGTGTGTGTGTGGGGCGGGGGACCCACAGATGGGCTTGAGCCTAGAGGTAGCTCCTGCTCCCTTCAGCCCGGTGCTGCCTGGCAGGGGCAGGCCGAGGCTCCCTGGGGGGCTCTGCAGGAACCCAGGCCTGCGGCTGAGAGTGCTGCCCCCTCCCACCCCAGCCCCAGCCTAGGCTGCCGTAAAGCTGTTCAACGTTGTGGCCTCCAGTCCGATTTGAGGTGTGCTATAAGTACAACATACACACCGGCTTTTGAAGGCTTCGGGCGAAAAGAAAGATATAAAATATTCAGTTTTTAATTGATTACATGTTAAATTGAATGGTGATATTTTGCATGTATTGTGATAACTAAAATATATTAATTAAAATTAATTAAAAATGGATTTTTGTTTTTTAAATGTACCTACTAGAACAATTAAAATCGCATGTGTGGCTCTCATTACATATTTCTCTTGGACCGTCCCACTCCAAAATGGATGGGCAGCTTCCTGGACACTTGGCCTTCAGCCCTGGGGGCCCTAGGGATATAGCCACCCAGGGTCCTCCCTGGGGGTGCCGTGCCCTGCTGCCGTCATCTTTGAATGGTGATTTTTTTTTCCCACACTTTCCGTAAACTCTAGTTCCAAAAAACACCAAACCAGTTGCTGTGGAGTTGATTACAGCTCGCGGTGGCCCCATGTCAGAGTGGAACTGTGCTCCGTAGGGTTTTCAGTGGCTATGATGTTTTGGAAGTAGATTGCCAGGTCTTTCTTTTGAGGTCCCTCTGAGTGGATTTGAACTACTAGCCTTTCAGATAGTAGCTGAGTGCATTAACTGTTTTTGTCACGCGGGGATTCCTATAAACCCTAGAAGGGGAGGGCTAAGCCAGATATAAGAAATTAAATAAGAATGACAACTTGTTCACCCAAATGTCGGGGAAAGTCCTAGGGTTACAGTGGTTTACAGGGATCTTTGATAAATATCAGTTACTCCTTTTCTTTTGATTATGAAAATTTTGTATAGAAAAGTGGAAGGACAGGAGATCTTATCCTGCCAGTATCTGCTGCGTTTTGGAACCACCCCCTCTCCTCAAAGCCCCCCTCTTAGGTGGAAAGAAGGAATCCAGTACAAAGGAAGTTCTTAAGTCCCGGAGCCCTAAGGGAAAAAGCCCAGTGGGGAACCAAGAAGAGTTGGGCTTGGTCTGCTAGGGCTGGGTCCCCTGGGGCAAGTCGCAGGCTCAGGTGGAAGGCTCAGGGTGGGGGGGGATTAGGAGCCAGATTGGCTGGGGTCTTACTTAACTGATCTTTATAACCTGGACGTATTTCTAAACATCTCTGGGCCTCAGTGTCCTTCCCTATAAAATGGGATAATAACACCACTTCCCTCAAGGTCCTGTGAGCGTTCACACTCCTTATGCTCATCAATTCCTTAATATCACGCCTACCTTGGTGGCGGGGGAAGGCAGCGCCATCAAGTCAATTCCAACTCATGGTGACCCCATGTGTGTCAAAGTAGACCTGTGCTCCATACGGTTTTAAATGGCTGATTTTTTAGAAGTAGATCACCAGGCCTTTCTTCTAAGACTCCTCTGGGTGGACTCGAACCTCCAAACTTTCAGTTAGTGGCCCAGCGTATTAACCTTTTGAATTATTCAGGGACACGTATCTTATAATGAGTCCTTCTATATGCCAGTCACCTTGATTCTGCTGCTGTGTTGTCATTAACTTTCCATTCATCCAAGATTCTGTGAATCCCCACTGTGGTCTGGCAGTATTTGTGCTGGAGTTGATCAGCACAGGCAGTAAACAAAAGAAAGTGGGCAGGACTGATAAGAAACAATTTAAACATTCATCTTATGTAGGCACATACAATGCCTGGTGAATCTCTGATTTGTGCAATGGAAAATGAAAGCTGAGGAAGGGCACAGGGTGTGGTGCGTGATGCAGGGTGCAATTAAAATACGGTGCTCAGGAAAGATTCCCCAAGAAGGTGGCATTTGAGAAAAGACCCAAAGGAGGTGAGGGAGCAAAGGCAAAGCTCGTGTGTGTGTGTGCCCGGTATGGGAGGTGGCAGGGGGCCAGGGGAGACTGGCAGGAGGGGGAGACAGAGGGTGGTGGGGAGGGGGATGCCGGGGGCCTTGAAGGTGGTTGTAAGGACTTTGTTGAGATGGGGACCAAGGAGATTTTGAGCAGAGGAGTGGTGTGAACTGGTTTGGGTTTCCATGTGGTCACTTGAGAGTAGACTCTAGGGGCAAGGCAAGGAGCCTAGAGACCAGGCCACTAACCCGGAGGAGGAATGATGGCGGCTTGGACCAGGTGGAACAGTGCACAGTGATGGGATTTTGATACCTTTTGAAGGAGGGGCCAGTAGTATTTGCTGAGAGAAGTGGACATGAGTTGTGAGAGAAAGAGAGGAGACTGCCTGTTTTTGACTTGAGTAACTAGAAGGATGAAGTGGCCACCAGCCGAGAAGGGGGGTGTGGACAGGCTGGAGGCAGTTTGTACTGGGTAAGCTTGATGCACCTGTGAGACAGCTCCGTGGAGGTGGCGGTGGACAGTTAGCTAGGTGGGTCTGCTGGTCAGGGGGGCAGGGGGTTTAGAAGTCACCCACAGGGGGACACTGCTGAAGCCTGAGACTGGATGAGCTCACCAATGGAGAGTGTGTCTAGGTGGCAACAAGGGAGGGTGAAGAGTCCTGTCATCTCCCGCTTTCTGCCCTGGGCACTTGCTTGCTCGTCACTGACACGGGAACACGCAAGGGAGCTCATTTGATGGAAGAGGTAGCGGTAACTCTCGGACATGCCACATTGTGCCTGAGGAATGATGTCACACGACTGTAGAATTTGAAAAGCCATTTAGGCTTACAGACAGTATGTATCTGGTTGCCCTGCATCAGTGGTTCTCAACTAGGGACAATTTTGCCCCCCAGGGGACATATGGCAATATATGGAGATGTTTTCATTTGTCACAGCCTGGGGGAGTGGTTGCTACATGCATCTCAGAGGTAGAAGTCAGGAATGCTGCTAAATATCCAACCATCCAACTACGCACAAGACAGCCTCTCACAACAAAGAATTATCTGGCCAAAATCTCAATAGTGTCGAAGTTGAGAAACCCTGCTGTACATTATGTGTAGGAATAAAAATGGGCATTTATAGAGTGCTTGCTAGGTACGAGGTACTGAGATAAGGGAATATCTTGTTTCATTTTCCCAACCAAGTAGGAGCCTTCATTTTCTTCACACTATAGGTACGTAACTCTGACGCTTGGAAAAGTTAAAAATGCTTGTTAGAGCTGAGGCCCCAGGCTGGGCTGTAACCACTGTTCAAGAGGGCCTCAAATGCCTGTGATAGGGAGCTGGCGTTTGGAAACAGTGGAAATGGTGTGAGACCCAGCGGTCACGCAAACTGATTGAAAAAGAAAAGAGAGAACCTGAAACAGTAACAAGAGACCCTCACTCTTCATAATTCCTTTAACGCTAATACTAATCTTTCTGAAGTAATAGAGAAAAAATAAGCGTAAATATTGAATGCCACAGAAAATCCTAAAGCTTGTTTTAATGACTTATCTCATTTTCCTTGTGCTCCCCTCCTCAGACATAGAGGGATTTTCCGTTGAGAGAAGAGAATGAGCTTTATGGTTGAACAAACAAAGGTTGAGTCGTGGCACCTCCACTTACTTAATGATGAGCTAAATGTTTAATTTCTCTGAACCTCAGTTTCTTCATCTATAAAATGGGTTTGGTAACACTCCTTCCTAGAAAGCTCATGAGGACTAAGCGTGACTGCGTGTGTGCATATAGCTGTTGTTGTTAGTTGCTGTCGAGCCGATTCCAACTCATGGAGACTGCATCTGTGCAAAGTAGGACTCCACGGGGTTTTCAAGGCAGTGACCTTTCAGAAGCAGATTGCCAGGCCTGTCTTCCAAGGTTACTGTGGGTGGGTTCAGACTGCCAATGTTTTGGCTATTAGTCAGGCATTTAACCATTTGTACTACACAGGGACTCCCCTCACATATAGTCGGCTCTTAGAAGTGGTAGTAGGACTGTCATTTATGGCCAAGATGGAGCTAAGGGATTGATTTATCCACTTACCTGAAACACCAGAAAATGAACAAAACATATGAAACAGCATTTATCAAGATACTGGACATTAGCCAAGGAAGGACAGTGATCCCTAAGAAATGGAAACAATGAGGTGAGACCTGCAGATGCCCCATCTTACTGCCTGAGAACGTTTGCAGGCTGTGGTGCAGGAAGGGAAAGCCCAGGTAGAGCCCGCTGGACTCCGTGATTGAGGAGACAGAGGTGAGTGTGAGGAGACCGGCATCTAGAGTTTGCAGGATAGACTACCGAAGAGGAAGGTGCTGAACAGAGAAAGAACCCCCTTGAGAATTCAGCTGAGTACTCATCATATGAGTGTGAGGAAACTACCCCAGGCTGGGAGAAGAACTAGTAGAAAGGATTAGAGGCAATAGTGCCCAGCCTAGCACAGGGCAGGGAATACCTCATGACTCACAGGACATTGGGTAGAATACACAGATGGATTGGTGGCACAAATGGTTTGCACTC
Organism: Dugong dugon; assembly: GCA_030035585.1. Taxonomy (NCBI): domain Eukaryota; kingdom Metazoa; phylum Chordata; class Mammalia; order Sirenia; family Dugongidae; genus Dugong; species Dugong dugon. Next base: position 7,698,881 of record CM057475.1, read on the forward strand.
AACTGCTAACCTAAAGGTTGGCAGTTTGAACCTGCCCAGTGGTACCATGGAAGAAAGACCTGGTGGTCAGCTCCCTTAAAGATTACAGCCAAGAAAACTCTATGGAGCAGTTCTACTCCGTAACACATGGGATCACCATGAGTCAGAATCTACTCAGAGGCAACTGATGTGAGAAATAATTAGCCCTATACTGATTACTCTGGACCCTGAAACAAAATATGTAAGAATTAAACTGTTTCCAAGTAACTTCACCCCAGAAAAAAGATCAAGAATATTTATAAGAATACAAAAATATCCAACACCCAACCATTTAAAATTCTAAATGTCTTCTACCTAATCAAAAATTAGCAGACATGCCAAGAAGCATGAAAATATGACCCATAACAAGGAGAAAAATCAATTTAAACTAACCCATATGTTAGAATTAGCAGACAAAGACATTAAAACAATTTTTATAACTGTATTTCATATGTGCAAAAAGTTAATAGATACATGAAGGATATACCAAAAAACCTAAATCAAACTTCTAGAGACCCAAACTGCAACGTGTGCATTGAAAACTAAACTGGATGGTATTAATGGCAGGTTAGCGAACATGAAAAGACTGGTGAATTTGAATACATAGCGATAGAAACTGTATTAGTTTTCTATCACTGCTGTAACAAAGGGCCACAAATTTAGTGATTTAAATAATACAAATTTATCATCTTACTGTTCATCAGAAGTCTGACATGTGTCTCACTGGGCTAAATTCAAGGTGTCAGCAGGGCTGAGCTCCCTTCTAGGGGAGAATCCATTTCCTTAGTGTTTCCAATGGCTAGAAGCTGCCTGCATTTCTTGGCTTGTGGACCTCTTCCTCCAGCAATAGGAGGTTGAGTCCTTCTCAAGTTGTGTCAATCTGACCTTCTGTAGCCACATTTCCCTCTGATTCTCCTTTTCTGTCTCCTTTATCCATTCCTTGTACTGAGGTGAAATTCATATAACATAAAATCAACAATTTTATGGGAACAATTCAGAGGCCTTTAGTGCATTCACAATGTTATGAAACCACCACCTCCACCTAGTTCCAAAACATTTCTGTCACCCCAAAAGGAAACCCTGTACCCAGTAAGTAGTTGCTTCCAGCCCCTGGCAACCTTCAATCTGTATTCTGTTTACCTATTCTGAATATTTCATATAAATGGAATCATACAATATGTGACCTTTTTTTTCCTTTTTTTGTTGTTGTTGTACTTTAGATGAAGGTTTACAGAACAAGCTAGCTTCTCATTAAACCGTTAGTACACATATTGTTTTGTGACATTGCTCACCAACCCCACAACATGTCAACACTCTCCCTTTTCAAGCTTGGGTTCCCTATCACCAGCTTTCCTGTTGCCTTCTGCCTTCTAGTCCTTGCCCCTGGCCTGGTGTGCCCCTTTAGTCTAGTTTTGTTTTATGGGCCTGTCTCATCTTTGGCTGAAGGGTGAACCTCGGGAGTGACTTCATTACTGAACTGAAAGGGTGTCCAGGAGCTATACTCTCCGGGTTTCTCCAGACTCTGTCAGGCCAATAAGCCTCGTTTTTTTTCTGTGAGTTAGCATTTTGTTCTACATTTTTCTCTAGCTCTGTCCGGACCCTCTATTCTGATCCCTGTCGGAGCAGTTGGTTGTGGTAGCCGGGCAACATCTAGTTGTACTGGACTCAGTCTGGTGGAGGCTGTAGTACTTGTGGTCCATCAGTCATTTGGGCTGATCTTTCCCTTATGTCTTTGATTTTCTTCATTCTTCCTTGCTCCAGATGGGGTGAGACCAGTGGAGTATCTTAGATGGCCACTCACAGGCTTTAAGACCCCAGACGCTAGTCACCAAAGTAGAACGTAGAATATTTTCTTTTATAAACTATGTTATGCCAATTGAGCTAGATGTTCCCCAAGACCACGGTCCCCTACAGCCCTCAGTTCAGTAATTCAGTCCCTCAGGGAGTTTAGAAGTGTCTGTGGAGTTTCCATGACCTTGCCTTGTACAGGTTGTGCTGGCTTCCCCAGTATTGTGTACTGTCTTACCTTTCACCAAAGTTACCACTTATCTATTGTCTATTTAATGTTTCTTCCATACTCATCCCTCCCATCCCTCGTAACCATCAAAGATTGTTTCTTTTTGTGTGAAAACCTTTTCATGAGTTTTTATGGTAGTGGTCTCATACAATATGTGTCCTTTTGTGATTGATTTATTTCACTCAGCATAACGCCCTCCAGATTCATCCATGTTGTGAGATGTTTCACAGATTCATCATTGTTCTTTATCATTGCATAGTACTCCATTGTGTGTATGTACCATAGTTTATACATTCATCTGTTGATGGGCATCTAGGTTGTTTCCATCTTTTTGCTATTGTGAACAATGCTGCTATGAACATGGGTGTGCATATGTCTATTCGTGCGACGGCTCTTATTTCTCCAGGGTATATTCGTAGGAGTGGGATTGCTGGATCATATGATATTTCTCTTTCTAGCTTTCTAAGGAAGTGCCACAATATGTGACCTTTTCTGTCTGGCTTCTTTCACTTAGCATGTTTTCAGGTTTTATTCACATTGCACCATGTATCAATATTCCGTTCCTTTTTGTGGCTGAATAATATTCCATTGTATGTATATACCACAATTTGTTTATTCATTCCTCCCTTGATGGACATTTGGGCTGTTTCCACCTTTTAGCTGTTCTGAATAGTGCTGCTATGAACAGGCATGTACATATATTTGTCTGAGTACCAATTTTCAATTCTTTTGAGTATGTACCTAGGAGTGGAATTACTGAGTTATATGGCAATTCTATGTTTAAGTTTTTGAGGAACTGCCAAACAGTTTTGCACAGTGGCTAAACCATTTTACATTACCACTAGCAATATACAAAGGTTGCAATTTCTGTACATGCTTGCCTGCACTTGTTATTTTCCATTGTTTTGATTATAGCCATCCTACTGGGTGTGAAGTGGTACCTCATTGTAGGTTTGATTTGCGTTTCCTCAGTGACTAATGGTGTTGAGCATCTTTTCATGTGCTTGTTGGCCATTTGTATGTCTTTTTTAGAGAGATGTCTGTTCAAGTCCTTTGCCCATTTTTTAATTGAGTTGTTTGTCTTTTTGTTGTTTTTCTTTGTTTTTCTGGATTTTAGACCCTTATCAGATATATAACTTGCAAATATTTTTTCCCATTCTGTAGGTTGTCTTTTCACTTGATAAGATCCTTTAATGCACAAAGGTTTTTCAATTGATGAAGTCCAGTTTATTTTTTCTTTTGTTGCTCAAAATGGGTATCATACCTAAGGATCCATTGCCAAATCCAAGGTTCTGAAGATTTGCCCCTATGTTTTTTTCCTAAGAGTTTGATGGTTTTAACTCTAATATATAGGTCATTAATCCATTCTGAGTTATTTTCTGTATGTGCCGTGAAATAGAGGTCCAACTTCATTCTTCTGCATGTGGAGATCCAGGTTCCCAGCACCATTTGTTGAAGAGACTAGTCTTTCCCCCATTAAATGGACTTGTCACGCTTCTTAAAAATTAATTGGCCATAGATACATCGGTTTATTTCTAGACTGTCAATTTTATCCCTTTGGTCTATATGTCTATCCTTATATTAGTACCGTACTGTTTTGTGGTGGGTTTTGAAATCAAGAAGTGTGAGTTCTTCAACTTTATTCTTTTTCTGGATTGTTTTTGCTATTTGAGCCCTTTGCAATTCCATATGAATTTGAGGATCACTTTTTATATTTCTGCAAAAAAGTCTATTGGAATTCTTATAAGAATTGCATTGAATCTATAGATTTCTTTGGGCAGTACGATCATCTTAACAGTGTTGTCTTCCAATCTATGAACATAGAATGTCTTTCCATTTACTTAGATCTTCTTTTATTTCTGTGAGTAATGTTCTATAGTTTTTAGTGTACAAGTCTTTGACCTCCTTGGTTAAATTTATTCCTAAGTATTTTATTATTTTAGATGCGATTGTAAATGAAATTGTTTTCTTAATTTCCTTTTTCAGATTGTTCATTGCTGGTGTATAGACATACAACTGATTTTCTCATGTTGATCTTGTACCCTGTAACTTTGTTGCATTTATTAGTTCTAGTAGTTTTTTGTTTTGTTTTGTTTTGTGGATTCTCTGGAATTTTGTACATATAGGATAATGTCATCTGTGAATATACCAAAAGAAAACCAAACCCATTGCCAATGAGTTGATTCCGACTCATAGCAACCGTATAGGACAAAGTAGAACTGCCCCATAGGGTTTCCAAGGAACAGCTAGTGGGTTCGAACCGCCAACCTTTTGGTTAGTAGTTTAACCATTGCACCACCAGGACTCCTCCAGGACTCTGAATATAGATAGTTTTATTTCTTTCTTTCCAATTTGGATGCCTTTTATTTCTTTTTCTTGCCTGATTGCTGGCTGGAACTTCCAGCAGAATGTTGAATAGCAGTGGTGAAAGTGGGCATCCTTGTTTTGTTCCTGATCTTAGAGGGAGCATCTTCCACTTTTAAGGACCCTAGTGATTTTATTGGGCCCATCTGGATAATCCAGGAAAATCTCCCTATCTTAAGGTCAGCTGGTTAACCACCTTAATTCCATCTGCTTCCTTAATTCCTCTTTGCCATGTAATGTAACATATTCACAGGTTCCGGGGGTTAAGGCATGGACATCTTTGGGGGGCCATTAGTCTGAATACCACACTATCAAAAAATGAAACAGAGAGGGAAAAGAGGATTTAACGAAAGAGGATCACTGAGCTGTGGGATAACTTCAAGTTACCTGATACACATGTCACTGGAATCCCTGAAGGAGGGGATGAAGACAGAAAAAATATTTGAAGTACTAATGGCTAAAACTTTTCCAACTTTTATGAAAACAATAAACCCACAGCTCTAAGAAGCTCAATGATTTCCATGTATAAGAAACATGAAGAAAATTATGCTGTAGAACATCATAATCAAATGTTCAAAACCAATGAAAAAGAAAAAAGACATTACCTATAGAGGAACAAAAATAAGTATGACAGCAAATTTCTCATGAGAAACAATGCAAGTGAGAAGACAGTGGAGCAGTAGCTTTCATGCAGTGAAAGAAAAAACTTTCAACCTCAAATTCTTTACCCAATGAAAATATATTCCAAAATGAAGATGAAATAATGCTGCTTTTACACTTTCAAAAGCTGAGAGAATTCATCACCAATAAGCACATACTACAAGAAATGTTAAAGGCAGACCTTCAGACAGAAATAAAATGATATGAAATGATAATTGATATGTACAAGAAGGAATGAAGAATACCATTGTAAGTACATGGGTTAGTATATAAGAAATTGTCAGTCTTTTCAAAAGATAATTGACTGTATTTACGTAATATTATGTAAGTATTATTAAAATTATATTATTTACATAAAAATAATAACAATATAGTATGGAGCATATAACAGTGTATAACAGTAAAACGTATAGCAACCATGGCATAAAGATTAGGAAAGAAGAAATGGAAGTACACTTTGTAAGGTTCTAATACTGTACATGAAGTAGTATCATATCACTTTTATACCACTTAGAGGTTGTTGTTGTTGTTGTTAGGTGCTGTCAAAGTCGAGTTGGTTCCAACTCATAGCGACCCTGCGTACAACAGAACGAAACACTACCCGGTCCTGTGCCATCCTCACAATTGTTGTTATGCTTTAGCACATTGTTGCTACCACTGTGTCAGTCTATCTCATTGACAGTCTTCCTCTTTTACTCTGACCGTCTACTTTACAAGCATGATGTCCTTCTCCAGGGATTGGTCCCTCTTGAGAACATGTCCAAAGTACATGAGAGGAAATCTCACCATCCTTGCTTTCAAGGAGCATTCCGGCTGTACTTCTTTCAAGACAGATTTGTTTGTTCTTCTGGCAGTCAATGGTATATTCAGTATTCTTCACCAGCATCATAATTCAGAGGTGTGAATTCTTCTTCGGCCTTTGATATTGATTGTCCAGCTTTCACGTGTATGTGAGGCGATTGAAAAAACCATGACTTGGGTCAGCGCGCCTTAGTCCTCAAAGTGACATCTTTGCTTTTTAATACTTTGAAGAGGTTTTTTTGCAGCAGATTTGCCCAATACAATACAATACATTGTTTGATTTTTTTAACTGCTGTTTGCATAGGCATTGATTGTAGATCTAAGTAAAGTGAAATCCTTGACGACTTCAATATTTTCTCCATTTATCATGATGCTGCTCAGTTGGTGCAATTGTAAGGATTTTTGTCTTCATGTTAAAGTGCAATCCATACCAAAGGCTGTAGTCTTTGATCTTCATCAGAAAGTACTTCAAGTTCTCTTCACTTTCAGCAACAAAGTTGTGTTATTTGCATATCATAGGTTGTTAATGAGTCTTCCTCCAATACTGCTGCTGTACTTAAAGGTAGACTATGATAAATTAAAGATGTATACCATAAACCTTAAAGCAGCCACTAAAATAAAATCAAGAGAGAGACTAATCCAACAAAGAAGATAAAATGAAATCATAAAAAAAAAAAAAAATTCAAAAGAAGACAGGAAAAGAGGAAAAGGGAAACAAAGAAGAAATAGGGCAAATAAAAAACAAATAGTGAGATGACAGACTTAAAGCTAAGCTTATCAATAATCAATTAATGTAAATGTATTAAACACCATAACTAAAAGGCGGAGATGGTCAGATTGGATAAAAGAAAGACCCAGCTATATGCCTTACAAGAAATGCACATTAAATGTTGTTGTTGTGTGCCTTAGAATTGATTCAGAGTCGTAATGACCCTATAGGACAGAGTAGAACTGCCCCATGGTGTTTCCTAGCTTGAAATCTTTACAGGAGCAGATCACCAGGTCCTTTCTCCAGTGGAGCCGCTGGTAGGTTCGAACCACCAACCTTTTGGTTAGAAGCCAAGCGCTTAATTATTGTGCCACCAGGGCTCCTTAATACTTTAAATATAAAGACACAAATAAGTTAACAGTAAAAGATGGAAACATAATGACACTAATCAAAGCTGGAATGACTACATTAATATTAGACAAGGTAGATTTCAGAGCAAAGACTATTACTAGGTCCACATTCCAATTATGTTTTTTAACTAAAACCTGGAATGTAAGAAGTGTGAATCTAGGAAAATTGGAAGTCATCAAAAATGAAATGGAACACGTACAGATCGATATGTTAAGCATTACTAAGCTGAAATGGACTAGTATTGGCCATTTTGAATCAGACAATCATATGGTCTACTACACCAGGAATGACAAATTGAAGAGGAATGGTGTCACATTCATCATCAAAAAGCACATTTCAAGATCTGTCCTGAAGTACAACACTGTCAGTGATAGGATAATATTCATATGCCTACAAGGAAGACCATTTAATTACAACTATCATTCAAATTTCCCCACCAACCACTAATGCCAAAGATGAGGAAATTGAAGATTTTTACCAGCTTCTGCAGTCTGAAATTGATCAAACATGTAATCAAGATGCATTGATAATTACTGGTGATTGGAATGCAAAAGTTAGAAACAAACAAGCATTTGTAATTGGAAAATACGGCCTTGGTGCTAGAAACAATGCCATAGATCACATGATGAATTTTGCAAGACCAACGACTTCTTCATTGCAGATACCTTTGCTCAGCAACATAAACGGCAACTACACATGTGAACCTCACCGGATGGAAAACATAGGAATCGAATCAACTATATCTGTGGAAAGAGACGATGGAAAAGCTCAGTATCATCTGTCAGAACAAGTTCAGGGGCCGATTGTGGAACAGACCATCAATTGTTTAAGTTGAAGTTTAAGTTGAAGCTGAAAAAAAATTAAAACAAGTCCACGAGAACCCAAATACCACATTGAATACGTTGTTGTTAGGTGCTGTCGAATCGGTTCCAACTCATAGTGACCCTACGTACAACAGAACGAAACACTGCGCGGTCCTGCACAACAATGAGCCCATTGTTACACCACTGTGTCAGCTCATCGTGTTGAGGGTCTTCCTCTTTTTCACTGACCCTCTATTTTACAAGCATGATGTCCTTCTCCAGGGACTGGTCCCTCCTGATAATATGTGCAAAGTACGTGAGAGGAAGTCTTGCCATCCTTGCTTCTAAGGAGCATTCAGGCTGTACTTCTTCCAAGACAGATTTGTTTGTTCTTCTGGTAGTCCATGGTATATTCAAAATTCTTTGCCAACATCATAATTCAAAGGTGTTTAATTCTTCTTTGGTATTCCTTATTGATTATTCAGCTTTCACATGCATATGAGGCAATTGAAAACACCATGGCTTGGGTCAGGTGCACCTTAGTCCTCTGAGTATACCCCAACTGAATTTAGAGACCATCTCAAGAACAGATTTGATGCGTTGAACACTAATGACCAAAGACTAGGCGAGTTGTGGGGTAGCATCAAGAACATCGTACATGAAGAAATTAAAGTGTCATTAAAAAGACAGGAAAGAAAGAAAAGACCAAAATGGATGTCAGAAGAGACTCTGAAACTTGATCTTGAATGGAGAGTAGCCAAAGTGAATGGAAAAAACGATGAAGTAAAAGAGCCGAACAGAAGATTTCAAAGGGCAGCTCGAGAAGACCAAGTAAAGTATTATAATAAATGTGCAAAGATCTGGAGTTAGAAAACCAAACAGGAAGAACACGCTTGGCCTTTCTCAAGCTGAAAGAACTGAAGAAAAATTTCAAGCCTCAAATTACAATATTGAAGGGTTCTATAGGGAAAATTTTGAACAACACAGGAAGCATCAAAAGCAGATGGAAGAAATACACGAAGTCACAATACCAAAAAGAATTGGTCAATATTCAGCCATTTCAGGAGGTATCATATGATCAAGAACTGATGGTATTGAAGGAAGAAGTCCAAGCTGCACTGAAGGCATTGGCGAAAAACAAGGCTTCAGGAATTGACGGAATACCAAGTGAGATGTTTCAAGAAACAGATGCAGTGCTGGAAGCACTCACTCGTCTATGCCAGGAAATTTGGAAGACAGCTACCTGGCCAACTGACTGGAAGAGATCCATATTTGTACCCATTCCAAAGAAAGGTGACCCAACAGAATGCCGAAATTATCAAACAATATCATTAATATGACACACAAGTAAAATTTTGCTCAGGATCATTCAAAAACGGTTGCAGCAGTACATCAACAGGGAACTGCCAAAAATTCAAGCTGAATTCAAAAGAGGACATGGAATGAGGGATATCATTGCTGATGTCAAGATGACTCTTGGCTGAGAGCAGAGAATACCAGAAAGATGTTTACCTGTGTTTTATTGACTATGCAAAGGCATTTGACTGTGTGGATCATAACAAATCATGGATAACATTGCGACGAATGGGAATCCAGAACACTTAATTGTCCTCATGTGGAAACTGTACATAGACCAAGAGGCAGTTGTTCAAACAGAACAAGCAGATAATGTGTGGTTTAAAATCAGAAAGGTGTGCATCAGGGTTGTATCGTTTCACCATACCTATTCAATCTGTATGCTGAGCAAATAATCCGAGAAGCTGAACTCTATGAAGAAGAACTCGGCATCAGGATTGGAGGAAGACTCATTAACAACCTGCAATATGCAGATGATACAACCTTGCTTGCTGAAAGCGAAGAGAACTTGAAGCACTTACTGATGAAGATCAAAGACTACAGCCTTCAGTATGGATTGTACCTCAACATAAAGAAAACAAAAATCCTCACAACTGGACCAGCAAGGAACATCATGATAAATGGAGAAGATATTGACGTTTTCAAGGATCATTTTACTTGAGTTCATAATCAACACACATGGAAGCAGCAGTCAAGAAATCAAATGACGTATTGCATTGGGCAAATCGGCTGCAAAAGATCTTTTTAAAGTGTTGAAAAGCAAAAATCTTACTTTGAGGCCTAAGGTGTACCTGACCCAAGCCATGATATTTTCAATCAACTCATATGAATGCGAAAGCTGGACAATCAATAAGGAAGACCGAAGAATTGATGCCTTTGAATTATGGTTTTGGTGAAGAATATTGAATATCATGGATAGCCAGAAAAACAAACAAATCTGTCTTGGAAGAAGTACAGCCTGAATGCTCCTTAGAAGCAAGGATGGCAAGACTTCCTCTCACGTACTTTGCACATATTATCAGGAGGGACCAGTTCCTGGAGAAGGACATCATGCTTGTAAAATAGAGGGTCAGTGAAAAAGAGGAAGATCCTCAACAAGATGGATTGACACAGTGGCTGTAATGATGGGCTCAAACATAGCAACGATTGTGAGGATGGCACAAGACCGAGCAGTGTTTTGTTCTGTTGTACCTAGGGTCACTATGAGTCAGAACCAACTCAACGGCACCTAACAGCAACAACAAAGAAGGTCATTTCATAATGTGAAAGGAGTCAGTTCATCAAGAGGACATATAATCTTAAGTATTTATGCTCCTATTCACATAGCTTCAAACTACACAAAGCAAAAACTGATAGAAATGCAAGAACTAGACAAATCTAAATTATAGTCAGAGACTTCAATACCCCCCTCTCAATAACTGGTAAAACAAATAGACAGAAAATTAGTGAGAATATAGAAAATTTGAACAAAACTATGAACCAACTTGACCTAATTGACATTTACAGAATACCCCACCCAACTACAGCACTATAGTGTTCCTCAAGTGCACACAGAACACATAACCAAGATAGACCATGTTGTTGTTGTTGTTGTTGTTAGGTGCCATTGAGTTAGTTCTGACTCATAGTGACCCTATAGGACAGAGTAGAACTGCCCCATAGGGTTTCGAAGGAGCAGATGATGGGTTTGCACTGCCAATCTTTTGGTTAGCAGCCAAGCTCTTAACCACTATGCCACTATATTCTTGTCCAAAACCAAGTCTCAATAAATTTAAAAGAATTCAAGTCATATAACATATGTCCTCTGACCACAGTAGAATTAAATTAGAAATCAGTAACAGAAAGGTTTCTGGAAAATCCCCCAAATTTGGAAACTTACACACTTATTAATAACCCATAGGTCAAAGAAGAAATCCAAAGTGATATTGGAAGTTATTTTGAACTGAATGAAAATGGAAACACAGTACAGGTATACCATATTTGAAGGATGCCTCTGAAGCACTACTTTGGGGGAAATTATAGCACTGAACACTAGGCACTAAAAAGAAAGCCAAATTAAACTCAAAGTAAGCTGATGAAAGGAAATGATAAAAATCAGAGTGGAAGTCAATGAAATAGAACACAGGTGGGTAAACTACAGGCCTGCTTTTGTAAATAGCTTTATAAGAACATAGTCATGCCCTTTCAGTTATATATTATCTGTATATATATTGTGTATACCTAGGAGTGGAATTACTGAGTCATCTGGTAATTCTGTGTTTAACTTTTTGAGGAACTGCGAACTGTTTCACACAGCGGCTAAACCATTTTATGTTCTCACCGGCAATGTACTGGCTTCAGTGCAGCAGTGGCAGAGTGGAGTCGTTGTGACAGAGACTGTGGAAACCTATTTACTACCTGGCCCTTTAAGAAAAAAGTTCGCTGACCAGAAAAAACAATAGACAAAGTCACTGGAAAAAGAGCTGGTTTTTGAGATCGATACAGTCAATAAACCTCTAGCAAGACTGATCATGAGGGGAAAAAGACAAAGTACACAAATTACCAGTATCAAGAGTGAGAGAGATGATATCACAACACATTCTTCAAATATAAAATGGGTAATAAGAGAACGTTGTGAACAACTGTATGCCAATAAGTCTGATAACTTAGATGAAACAGACAAATTCCTTAAAAGACAAAGTCTACCAAAGCTCACTCACGAGGAAATGATGTATATATAAAGAAACTGAATTTGTTGTTAAAAACCTTCCCACAAAGAGAACTGCAGGTCTAGGTGGCTTCATTGGGAATTCTACCAAATATTTAGGGAAGAAGTAATAGTAATTTCACACAAACTCTTTGAAAATTTGAAAAGGAGTGAATATTTATGAGCTTATTCTTTGAAGCCAGCATTATTTTGATGCCAAAATCAAAGACTTCATAGGATCAGAAAACTGCAGACCAGCATCTCTCATCAATATAGATGAAAATTTCTCAATAAAATGTTAGCAAATTGAATCCAACAATATATAAAAAGTTTAATACATCATGACAAGTGGGATTTATTCCAGGAATAGAACACTGGTTTAACATTTAAGGCATCAATGTAATTCATCATATTAACAAACAAAAACAAAAGGGAAAAAACCCTTAAGATCATCTCAATAGATGCAGAAAAAGCAGTTGACAAAATCCAGCATCCATTCCTTATTTATTTATTTATTTATTTTAAAAAAACCTCTCAGTAAACTGAGAATAGAAGGGAACTTCCTCAACCTGATAGGGAGTGTTGTTGAAAAGCTTACAGTTGATGTACATAACGGTGAAAGACTGAATGCTTTTGTCCTAAAATCAGGATCAAGATGCCAGCTCTTACCACTTCTATTCAGCATTGTGTTTGAGGCTTTGGTCGGTGTAATTAGACAAGAAAAAGACATAACAGGCGTCCAGATCAGAAAGGAAGGTGGAAGACTGTCTTCATTCACAAATGACATGATCGCCTCTTTCGGTGCACCGGCACGTCAGTGGAGAAAGGTTGTCTTTTCAACAAGTAATGCTGGAACAAATGCATATCCATTTGCAGAACAGTGAACTCCAACCCATACCTGGCATCATATTCAAAAAGTAACTCATAGATCTATGTGAAATCTAAAACTAAGAAACTTCTAGGAGAAAACTTAGGCAAAGATTTCTTAGATACAACACCAGAAGCACACTCAATAAAAGAAAAAAAAGATAAATGGGCCTTCATCAAATTAAAAACTTCTGCTCTTGGAAATACACTGTTAGAATGAAAAGAAAAGGCACAGACTAGGAGAAATACTTGCAAAGCATTTATCTGATAAAGAGCTTGTATCCAGAATATGTAGAGAATAAATAACCCATTTTAAAAAATGGACCAAAAATCTTAAACACTTCATCTAAGAAGATCCACGGATAGCACTAAATACTTGAAAAGATGTTCAGCATTGTTCATCATCTGGAAAATGCCAGCCCTCTGAGCACCTTCATCCCCTTGCTCCCAGTGTAGCCCTTATAAGCAGCAGCCCCGCACCCAGGGGCAATAGCACCCAGGAGCAATAGTAGCTTTGCAGTGGGGACTAGACTACTTTAAATTGCATCTGCATAACAAGAATTAAAGAATCCTAGGAGGGCAGGTGTGTGTGTGCCAGTTTTGTTCTCCAAGTTTCTGCAGCTCCTGGAAGCATCCCTGGCCCGTACTAAGTGCTCAGTAAGCGCTTGGCAGGTACTAAGTGCTCAATAAGCGCTCGGCAGGTACTAAGTGCTCAGTAAGCGCTTGGCATGTACTAAGTGCTCAGTAAGTACTTGCTGCTATTATACATTCTTCCTGTCTGGTCCTTCTGTGAGCTGCAGGCTCCAGCAGGGCACGACCTGGGTCTTAAAGTTCTCCTTATCTACTTAGGGACTCACACCCCAGCAGCAGACCCTCCTGGTTATGATCTGAGGCTGTGGGACTTCAGGCAGGTAATTACAGTTTATGAATTACAGTTTATGGGATGAGGGGTACATAAAGACATTCTTGAAACTCTGTTAAATTGTCTACAAAGTTCAGTATGAAGGTTTTATCTGCATCCCAAAGATTGGTTCATTTACACGTGAAAGCCCTCGTTCTGCTTTATGATATGCTCCAGTCTCTGGCTGTGAACGGGGACTGGTGGAGAGTTCTGGAGTGTTTGTTTCATCCCATCCTGCCTTAATGTCAGGCCTCCGTAACGTTAATGCACACAGAGTCAGTGCCCTTCTCTAGCACAGGGAGTCCGGATTGTAATGTCAGAGCCTATTGTTAAAAGCTCACAGTGACGCTGAACTTAGACATTACAATGTATGCTTTCTGTCACATGTAAATTTGATTAAACACACACACACAGTGAGGCTACTCTGCTGTACCTAGGTTCTCGGAGCTGGCCTCAGATCTGCATGCTTTTTTTAAAGAGTGCCCCAGAATGCTCTAATGATTCTATTTTGATTAGGAAAAAGTAACAAAGTAAGACTAAGGAGGGAAAGAGAAAAACGAGAAAGGCGCCCCAAAAAGAAGTTTGCAGGGGGATAGGGGTTGGGTTGCAAAAACAGGACCAATAAGGACAGCTACTCCTGATGGGTTTTGTAGAGGGTCAGCCACCTGGCGGCTGGAGAGTGCTGTCTGTGGGGGAAGGCCCGCTTCCCGCAGGCAGGGACCCCTCGGTGAGCCGTATGTCTTCCTGTCTTGCAGGTGGTGCTGGGGTGCGGGAGAAGATGCCGGCCAACCACGAGGCCTTCCTGCTCATGGCCAGCTCCCAGAGTGACATGGAGGACTGGGTGCGGGCCATCCGCCGGGTCATCTGGGCCCCACTGGGCAGAGGTACTGCCCGTAGCTCGCATGCTTGCCCTCTAGAACCATTGCCTTCAGGTAATCCTGCCCTTCTCACTCGCCTGCTGAGCCCACCAGGCCCGTCTCCCTTGGGACTGGCTGGCTGTCAGCTGCCAGCTGCAAATGTCTCCCATTTCTGCCACTCACCCTCAGGAGCCCCCAGCTGTGCACCAAGCAGGCCCTGGCAAGGGAACCAGGTCTGCTTTTTACAGACATGCCCTCTTCTGACCAGAGAGTGCTGTGGCTTGTGTGTATTTGCCTGCCTGTGTCCAGACCACCACTGGGTGTTCAGAGGGCATGAGGTGGTCTCACACAGTCCAGACTTTGGCCAGAAATGAGCTTCAGACACCTGAGGGTTCATGTCAGATGCCTGGGCCCAGGCACCCTTCCCCCCAACCCTGATCTGCTTCAGCTGGGTGGGGCCCCTGCCCTACCCAAAGGACACACTCCCTGTCCCTAATCTGAAAGCAAAGATCGCTGTTTCTTTGCTTCCTTATTGATTGACAGGCATGTACTGAGTGCCTAAAATGTACTGGGTTCTACTCTAGAAAACCCTATGGGGCAGTTCTACTTTGTCACATGGGGTTGCTATGAGTCAAAATCGACTCAGGGGCACCTAACAACAACTATTCCAGGTACCAGGAATTCAGTGATACCCAAAGCAGACGATGCCTCCGGCCTTGTGTTATTTCTGTTCTTGTGTGGGTGGCAGACAACAGACAAGTAAATGTGTGATAGAATGTCACATGATGAGAAATGGCGGTAAGGCAGAATAAAGCAGTGAGCTGTGACCTGAGAGTCTGGGGATGCCGGGCGGGGGCATTCAGGCAGCGGTGCTGGCACGTGCAAAGGTCCTGAGGTGGGACTGAGCTATGATAACACACAGAATATCAGGAAGGCCAGTGGGTCTATGAAGAGTGCGGACAGGGACGATGGTAGGACCTGAGGTGAGAGAGATCCCTGGAGCCTTGGAGGCCATGGTGGGGATTTCACATTTTGTTCTGACTTCCTGTAGAGCAACAGAGGGCTCTGAGCCAGAGTGACCTGACCTGAGTAGATGTTTAAAAAGATCCTTCTGGCATCACGTGAAAGATAGACCACAGAGAGCAAGAGTGGACGCAGCAGGCTGTGCCAGTCGTGGACAAGACGTGGCATGGCTGGGACTGGTGTGGGAGCAGAGGAGTCGGTGAAGAGGACGGGGCAGGTGGATTGTGAAGGTGGAGCTGTCAGGCTTTGCCGCTGCTCTGGACATGGGCTGTCAGAGAAAGGAAAGATGGTCAGCAGTGCAGTTGCTGTGTCCGTTGGTTGGTGTCCAGATGGGGTCATCATGAAGAGAGCAGTTAGATGGGGTCACCATCTAGGTGGGTGGGTCACCAGCTCTGCGGAACCTGGAGCCTCAGGCTGGTCCGGGCCTGCCCCACGAGCCATGGATACCCTCCCTCCCTGCCCACCTGGGGTTTGAGTGGCAAACAGTCCAGGCAGGGGCAGACCCCCCCACCCCTTGGGGACTCAGAACCCACCTGGGGATCCTGCATACCCTTAGCCCTTCACTCCTCACCCCACCAGCCCCTCTCCAATCCTGGCCATGGCCTGCCTGACCACCTCCCCCCCAACCCTAAGTCCTTCACCTGTAGGAGTCGTTAGAACTTTGAAAAGTTGCAGTTTTTCTTTGGGGCTACATAAATGGCATAACAGGGTTCACCGTGGCTCCCAGACCTGGATAATTGCAACAAATTTGGCCTAAAACCCATTGCCATCAAGTTGCTTCTAACTCATAAAAACCCTATAGAACAGAGTAGGACTGCCCCATAGGGTTTCCAAGGCTGTAATCTTTATGGAAGCAGACTGCCACATTTGTCTCCTACAGAACAGCTGGTGGGTTCGAACTGCCAACCTTTCGGTTAGCAGCTGAGCACTTAACCACTGCACCACCAGGGCTCCTTAAAATTCAATGGCCTGGGAAGACCCAAGCCCCCTCGGGGATTTCGCAGGAATCCACCAAGGGATTCCTTTGGTTCCAGGTTATTGAAAGTCAACCAGTGGGACAGAATAGAGTTTAAACATAGTGCAGCAAAGCACCAGGGAAAGGAGGATTTCTTCATGATCTTGGGGTAGAGAAAGGTTTTTTTAAATGAATTTTATCAAGTACTAATGTTTTAGGAAAAGACTGGTAAATCGTACTGTGTAAAATGTGGAGCATCTGTTCTTTAAGAGATAGATTAAGGAAATGAAAAGGCACGCTACAGATGAGGAGAAGGTATTTGCAACACATAACAACCTTCAGACCACCTGTTTCCCAAACTCCTGCCCATCAGTAAGGCAAAGACAGACAAGCCAGTAGAAACATGGGAAAGAGACTCAAATAGGCACTTCACAAGGAAGAAATCCCCCTGAGCAGTGAACATAGGCAAAGGTACTCAGCCTCATGGGTCACCAGGGAAATGCAGACTAAAACCACAACGAGATACCGCTGCTTACCTACCAGGATGACTAAAGGTGAAGACTAATGGTTCCATGTGTTGATGAGGTCAGAGAGCTGCAGGAACTTGCACATACTGGTAGATAATTTGTTTGGCAGTATCTGATCAAGTTGGTGTTATGCACACCTATGTCCCAGCAATTCCACTGCTAGGATGTTCCAAATAGAAATGTGCATACAGGTATATCAGGAGACTTGTACGCGATGTTCACAGCAGCCTTATTTGTAATAGCCTGACAGTGGAAATAACCCAAGAAACAGCCCAGAAACAATAGATGGGTTGATAAATCTGATATATTCTTACAATGGAAAGCTCTTCAACAGTGAGAATAAATTAACTGCAGCTCCATCCGATAACATACAATATATGTGAATCTTATAAACACGCTGTGGAACAAAGTAGACAAACATACACACACAAAATAACATGCTGTATGATTCCATTTATACAAAGATGAAAAGTAGGCAGAATTAAAGTATATTATTTTATGCCTCATCTGCATACCAAAGCTGGACAACGAATAAGGAAGATCAAAGAAGAATTGATGCATTTGAATTATGCTGTTGGTGAAGAATAGTGAATATACCGTGGTGTTTTAGGCCGGGTTCTCTAGAGGAGCAAAACCAGTGAAACGTATATATAAATATATAGAGAGAGATTTACTTCAGGGAAATGGCGCACACCATTGTGGGGGTTGGCAAGTCCCAAATCCATGGGTCAGGCGGCAGGATGAATGCGTCTCCTGACTCACGTAGTTGCAGGGGCTGTCGAACCCAAAATCTGCAGGTCAAGTGGCAGGCGGGTGGCTCATAGGGTTGTGGGAATTGGTGAATCGAAAATCTGCAGGTCAGGCAGCTGGCTGAAGGGTTCTCCAGGAACCAGTGGGTAGACCACGAGGCAACCACGAGATAAGTGCAAGGTCGAGAGAGGGAGCACACACGCACAAGCTTTACCAGAGTATCCATATATATTGGATGCAGGCCACACCCCCCAGGAAACCCCTTCCAACTGATGGGTCACATCAGATCACAGAATGCATGATGATTACATAATATCTGCCAAACCACTGAGAATCATGGCCTAGCCAAGTTGACACATAATAGTGACCATCACACACGGATTGTCAGAAGCGTGAACAAATCTGTCTTGGAAGAAGCGCAACCAGAATGCTCCTTAGAAGCGAGGATGACAAGACTTCGTCTCACGTACTTTGGACATACTATCAGGAGAGATCAGTCCCTAGAGAAGGACATCATGCTTGGTCAAGTAGAGGGTCAGCAAAAAAAGAGGAAGACCCTGGATGAGATGGATTGACACAGTGGCTGCAATAATGGGGGCAAACATAACGATTGTGAGGATGGTGCAGGACCAGGCAGCATTCTGTTCTGTTGTACATAGCGTCGCTGTGAGTCAGAACCGACTCAACAGCACCTAACAACAACGTTTTAGGCAGAGAAACAAAGAAGTGAATGCCATAAAAGTCAGGATAGTGGGGAAGAGGAAAGGGCTACAGTTGGATGAGGGGAGGCATAGGGTTTCTGGAATGTTCTCTGGAATGAACATGGGTGTTCATTTTATAATACGTTAATCTATACATTTATACTCTAAATATTTTTGTATATGTGTGCATATTTTACTATATAAAAGATTTAAAAAGAAGTAAAGCAAAGAAAGAAGAAAAACTAGGGGTCAAAGAAGCTAAGTAATTAGCCCAGGATGCCAGGGTGGATTACCCAATAAGCAAGGTATGCACGGGCTCACTTGTGCTTACTTACTAATCTGTAGTGCACAGTTTCACCTGTTTTTCACCATGTGAAATTGTGCACTACAGATTAGTAAGTAAGCACAACTAAGGCTGTGCGTACCTTGCTTACCGGTTGATCCGCCCTTGCCAGGATGGCACAGCTAGTTGGGAGCACAGCTGAGAAAGAAGGCAGCTGGTCCGACCCCAAAGGCGGTGATTGGTCCCAGGCCAAGCTGTCCCTCCAGGAAGAGCACCAACCCGGTGCCATCACCCACATCCCACCTGCGCCCTGGGGGCCCGGCTCACTGGGCCACATGTCTATCTCTCTCACTCTCTTTCTCTTTGTCTTTCTATGGGCTTGCTCTGAATAGTGCCAGTTTTCAGAATCCCACAGAGAGCCCAGACTCACCCCACCCCCAGGCCCCAGCTTATTGGCTTCCTCAGGCTGTGTGCTGTGTGTCAAGGAACCTGCGAGAACTAAATCAGGGACCTGAAGTGGAGAGGAAAGGCCAAAATCCCAGGGGTTCACCATGGCAGACAGGTCTGGGCACGCATGGGCCTCCCAGGTGGGCTCCATCAGCCTGCGGGGGGCTTCCTGGTAAAGCCATTCTTAGCCTGGTTTCCCCTGGGAAGGAGGCTTAGAGGATCAGACCTCCTTTCATTATTGAATAACGGAGCCACTGAGCCCTTGCAAGCTTGTTTGTTCTGGCAGAGAGAGTGGCAGAGATGGCAGCGTGCCTGCTGCAGGAACAGCTGGGGGATACCAGCAGGCCTGCCCAGGTGTGGCCGTGGATTGGGTCCTGTGTCTGTGTCTGTGTTCACTCACTCGCCCGATGGAGAAGATGTGACAGATAAGGAAGCCTGTTGTGGGCTAGAGGAGCCCCGGTGGTGTAGTGGTTAAGCACTTGGCTGCCACCCGAAAGGTTGGTGATTCAAACCCCTTATGGCCTAGGAAACCCTATGGGGCAGTTCTACTCCATCCTCTAGAGTTGGGATCGACTTGACAGTACACAGCAACAACAACCTTGTAGACTAGAGGTCCCTGATGGTGCTCACTGCTAACCTAAAAGTTTGGTGGTTAGTACCCACCCAGTGCTGCCATGGGAAAAGGCCTGGTGATCCGCTTCTGTAAAGATTACATTCAAGGAAATCCCATGGAGCACAATTCTGCTCTGACATACGGGGTCACCATGAGTTGGAATCAACTCAGTGGTAATGATTTTTGTTTTTAATTGTAGGCTAGAGGGTGATGAGTGTGATGGAGGAAGACGAGGCAAGGGCAGGTGAGCGGGGTGAGAGGGGTTTGGAGTTTTGATTCAGTGACATTTGAGTAGTTGCTGTTAGCTCCCGTTGATTCGGCCCTGACTTACGGTGACTCCGTGCACGACAGAACAAAGTGCTGCCTGGTCCTGTGCCATCCCCGTGATGCGTTGCAGATTGAGCCATTGTGATCTGAGTTTTCATTGGCTGATTTTTGAAAATAGATTGCCAGGCCTTTCTTCCTAATTTTTCTTAGTCTGAAAACCTTGGTGAAACCTGTTCAGCATCATAGCAACATACAAGCCTCCACTGACAGCCAGGTGGTGGCTGCACATGAGGTGCATTGGCCAGGAATTGAACCCAGGCCTTCCATGTGGAAGGTGAGAATTCTACCTCTGAACCACCACTGCTTCCCCTGCCTGCAACATTTGAGTAAAGAGATGAAAGAGTTAATTATACTGAATTTATACACTTAAAAATGGTTAAAATGGCAGGTTTTTGTTAAGTCTATTTTACCACAATAAAATTAAAAAATAAAAAGAGCACATTATACATGTGTCTGGGTGGAGAGTTTTGGAGGCGGAAAGAACAGCAAGTGTTCAGACTACAAGGCAGGAGTGTCCGTGTTGGAAGAACAGCAAGGAGCCCAGTGCCGCAAGAGAGCGAGGGTGCGGGTGGACACAGGGAGGTGACAGAGGGGCTTGTAGTTGGTGGTGATACCCTGGCTTTTACAGACTGAGGCAGGGTCATTGGTGGGTTTTGAGCAGAGGAGTGGCAGAGCCTGACTGGGCGCCAGCAGAGTCCTGACAGGGTGGCTGCTGTGTTGGAGGGGAACCTGAGTGAGGGTGATCACGGGCAGGACCCAGGTAGGAGCCCGTTACCATCCGTACAGGCATGGGGGTGGCGGCCTGACCAGGGTGGGAACAGCCATGAGAAGGAATTGAATTCTTGATGTTTTTTCGAGGTCAAGCCAGTAGTACTTCCCTGCTGTAAGAGAAGGAGAGAAGTCGAGGGTCATTCCAAGGTGTTTTGATCTAAGCAGCTGGGAGGATAGATTAGTCATTAATTGATAGGAAAAAGACCACAGGAGGTACAGTTGTTTGGAAGGAAGATTGAGGGATCTGTTTGGGGCTTAGATTGAGATACCCGTTAGATGTTCTAGTGCAGATGTCAAGTGGGCAATCAGACATGTAAGTGGGAAGAGAGGACTGGGCTGGGAGGTAGTTGGGGGCCATAAGCACACAGATGCTGCTTCAAGCGTAAGACTAGGTGAGGTCCCAAGGAAGGCTGGGTGTCAGAAAGATCATCATGTGGATATTAAATCATGAAGAGTTAGAAAACTGTGCTGGAGCACGTGCAGTGAGACAGCAAAGAAGGTCTTCAGGGAGTGACAAGGGCTGGTAGCTAGATACCTGCAAGAAAGAGGGGTGGTCAGTGAGAGTCCAGGCTGGGGGGGTGAGGAGAGGATGTTCTGTCAGCTGCTGAACTTCTAGCCATGCTCAGACACCACCCCGAGAAGCCTTCTAGAACCTGTGGCCTTCTCCGGGTACCTCAGCGCCTGGCACAGTGGGGTGTGATGGGCTGGTCATGCAGGGCCTTCAGGCACATTAGCCTGTTTGATTCCTAGTACCTGGGAGGTGGGGACAGGAGGAATTCCTGCCACCATTTCACAGATGAGGAAGCTGAATCTCTATCCATAAGCTTGGTCATCCTGAGAGAAAGTGCAAACCCCCAGGGTAGTGATGATTAGCGAGGCAGGCACCCAGGTCTCAGGTGGGAGAAGGGGCAGGGCTCTGAGCCACACACCGGCTGGTGCCCAACAGAGGGGCTGCCCTGTCTCACCTGCCTCGCTGATCATTTCACTTCCCAGAAGACAGAGGAAGCTAGGAAGGGAACTGGCACCCTACAAATTACTCCGTCCAATAAGGAAAAACTTGGAGGTGGTGTGGACTTCCCCAGACCTCCTAGAAGGTTGATAAGCATGAGGCATGGGCTTACAGGACCAGACCCAAGGAGGGCACATTTCAAAAGATTTGGAGGCACACAGTGTGGGCCCACTGCTCTGCCTCCCTGCCCAGTGCCCCCTCAGCATCTGTGTCCTCACGGATACCTCCTTGGGGGTGACTGCCTCCCATCACGACCTGCTCCCCTCATCTCAGTGCCTGTCATCCTAACACAGCCACCGCCCGCCCTGACCACCTGCCCGCTCGGCACCCTCCCCAACTCCCCTACCAGAGCTTGTTTGGAGGAAAAGTCCCCAGATGGTGCAGGGACCAGGGTCCCGTGAGACACAGCTCAGGAGGTGGGAGGGTCAGGCCACCTTAGACCAGGCTGCAAGGAGAAGGAGGCTGCTTTGGGTTCCAAGGCACAGGACCAGAACCGGTAGGGAGGCTGAGCCCGCCCTGCCTGGAGGAGAACAAACGAGGCTTCCGTTGTACTCTGGGAGACAGACGACGACAAGGAAAGTGCATCACTTGGGAATTAGAGCAGTGGCTTCAAATGTTAGGGTCAGAATCTCCCAGAGCACCTGTGCAGATAGACTGCACCCCACCTCTGGTTGCCAGCTGTCTTGGGGTGGGGCCATAAACCCTGCATTTCTAACAAGTTCCCAGGTGCTGCTGAAGCTGCTGGTCCCGGGTCACACTGTGAGAACGCCTGGGTAAGAAGGTAGTGAACACCATTGTCTAAAAAGAAGAGAGCAGTTTTAAATCTGGTGGGGAGGGCAGGCCTGATGGGAAGGTGACAGTCAAGCAGTCTGGAAGGAAGTGAGAAAAAGCCAGAGCTGGAAGTATACTGAGTGGCAGGGTGCCCCATGGAGGGACAGCCGGCAGAAGCAGGAGACCATCTGACGTGGGGCTGAATTGGAGTGAGGGGGGCCCGTGGGAGCCGGGTGACGGAGGCCTGGGGGCACTGGGAGGACTTTGGCTTTTACTGTTAAGTGAAATGGGGAGTGGGGGTTGAGCCCAGAACAGCATACTGTGATGTGTATTTAAAGGGACCATTCTGGCGCAGTGGGAGGACAAAGCAAGGCTGCTCTCACTGTGGGGTTGCAGTGGTGGGGAAGCGATTGGTCCAGATCTCTGAGGGTAGGACAAGATGCCCTGGATGTGGCTGAGGGAAGGGAGCAGTGGGCTGGCCGCCCGGGGTCTGGCTGCACAGCTGGAGGGGAAAATTGTCCCTGGCCGAGAGGGGAAGGCTGTGGGTGGAGCAGTTTGGGAAGTTGGGGGACCCTTCTGAGTGTTAGGCATTGTCCCAGCAAGATGCTGAGTAGCAGTCGATGCAGGAGTCTGGGGCGCAGGGTGGGCCCTGCTGAGCAAGCCTGGCTGTTCTCCCTGACCTTACGGGCAGGAGCCCTGAACAGCAGTCCTGGGACTGGTGTGCCCACTGAGTGTGACTGCCCTGTGTTGGGCGAGGGGCACAAGGCATGAGGCAGCAGGACTGCAGCGGTCGTCCTCAGCCCGGCTGTGCATGGCTCTCACAGGCCCCTGGGGGCTTTCCTGTGACCCCCATGAGCCAACTTTCCCTGGGCCTCCTGGGGGAGGAAGCAAAGGCAGCCCCCTGAGACTACAGGACAGGACACTTGACATGGAGAAAAATCTAGCCTCGGGGACAGCTTGGAGGGACACAAAGCAGTCATTTTAGTCTGATTTCAGGCCATTATTTGCTGATTAACATCTCCAAACAGAAGCTCCTGAAGCACAGTCAGAAGGAAAGGCCGTGACCCCAGCCTAGGCTGGCAGCAGTGGAGCCTGAGGTCCTAGTAGACCACTTCTCTCCTGGCCTGCTGGCTCCAAATCCCCATAGTCAAGAGTGTTGACCTGCCAGGCCATGAGGCCTGGGCCTTTGCTGGAAGTCCTTCCAAAAGGGAAGAGAATGGACCGTCCTTACCTGGGCTGGGCTTCTTTCAGGTCACTATGCCCACCGAAGGGGCACTTGAGCTGATTCTGGTGCCCTTGACCCATTCTGTTGGGTCCTGAGCGTCCAGAAGCCAGGCAGAGGAGCCCCTGCCAACCTTGCACACAGTCTAGGCCCTGGATCTCACCTCTTCTGGGTGTAGAGGTTGTTCCACTTCTGGACCTCGTTCTGGAAGCTTTGTGGGCTGCAACCTTCAAGGCTCTTCCCTGTGAGCACCCCCAGCCTGCGAGCTTGGATTGTCAAGGCAGGAGAAGTTGCCACCAGCCGCAGCCCACTGATGTCCCAGCTGCAGGAGAACAAAGGCCCAGGAGCAGCTGCCTTACCTTGGGAGAGTGATTAGCAGGGGGCTGTCCTCCACTGCTTCTGATGGGATTTCAGGAAACCGGCTACTCAACTGCCTTTAAAAGCCTTTGCGGCCTCTCTCCTTCCCTGCAGCTGTGATGAGGAATGCCCTGTCAGCTCTGTCTGCCTGGCCTGAGTTTGTGCCAAGTGGAGCTCAGATCACCAGCGCCAGGACAGAGTTTGTCCTGGCTAGTGCCAAGAGTTGCCTGAGTGCAAGGCAGCTGCAAGATAGTATGTGCGTGGGACTTACCATTAGTGACCTCGGGGCTCAGCCGCACCAATGCAGTGGGAGCCCAGCCACCAGCGGGTACATAGACCCTCGGTGGCCACGTGCCAAAACAGCTAACATTTATCCAGTATTCTCCTGTACAATGCTCTGCACCCCCATTAATCCTCACACTAAAACAAAAAGAAAAAAAAAAAACAGTTGCCTTCAAGTTGGCCTTGATGCATGGTGACCCCATATGTGCCAAAGTAAAACTGAGCTTCATAGGGTTTTCAGTGGCTAATTTTTCAGAAGAAGACTGCCAGGCCTTTCTTCTGAAGTGTCTCTGGGTGGACACGAACCTCCAGCCTTTCAGTTAGCAGCCAAGTGCGTTAACTGTTTATACCACTAGGGGACTTCCATCCTCACACTAGCCCTGTGAAATCGGTCCTGTCACATCCCCCTTTACAGGTGAGGAATCAGCACTGGGGAGGCCCCGGTGATGGTTCCAAGGTCACACAGAAGTAAGCTGGAAGCCTGCGTTCCAGCCCAATGGGCTGGAGCCCCAAGTGTGGGTTCCCGTTCTCCCTGGAGTGCAGGACCCAGGGAGGTGTTGGGCATCCTCTGCTCACGTTGTCTTCCAGGCAGCCTTGGAGGAGGCCCGCGCCACTCTGAGGAAAGAGGAGGTAATGTCCTGCCTGCCATGGGCTGCCCCTGTCAGGATCTGATATGACTTGGAGTGTTGGGGGTGGGGGGCAGAGAGGTTCAGCAACTTGCCTGACAGCACACACAAGAATGGGAGCAGGGGCAGCCCCCCACCAAAGGCATGTCCACCCCAGGATGCTCTGTTGCCAGCAAGCATTGGAGGTCTCTGGATGGAGTTGCCTGGACTGTAGGTGGCAGGTAGCAATCAAGGCAGAGGGCAGAGGCAGTCCCTTAGGTCTTTGACCCCAGCCCCAGCTCAGAAACAAGGGCCACCCAGCTGAAGGGTCATCTCACCAGGTCGCTTAGGTAAGATCAGATCCACAGGCTCTCGGCTCCCAGGCCTTCCCTGAAGAGGGTAGTTCCCTAAGTACTTCTGCACACCCAACCCCAACAAGCCCCACTGCTAAAAACAACCCCAAGGTGGGCGGGGCATCAGCACGGCCGGGGCTCAGCTCTTAGCTCACCACTGTCATCAGAGCCCAGAGCCGCTGAGGAGGCAGCCCTGCAGCTCTCTGTCCTTCTGAGGAAACCTGGGTGGGAGCGGAAGGGACTGGCAGTCATACTCAGTGACCACACAGGTGTGAAGAGGGAGGCTCAGAAGAGAGAAGGTGGGTGGATAGCAGAGCCTGCCACCTGGGAAGGTCGCACCTGCTGCCTGGGGTAGCGCCTGTCCTGAGCTTCCTCTCCAATGCAGACAGGGCTGCTCAGACCCCGTTGGCCGCTGGACCGTGGGAGACCCAGGCTTTTCTGGCAGGATTAGGGCAGGACATTCCTTGGCTGTGGTCATCTGGCACCATGGGCTGCCCTTCCCACCTTCATGTTGACCTGAATTCTGGGAAGGGAGAAAACTGCACCCCACCCCACCCTGCCGCCCCCAGCCAGCCCATGACTTGGAGGGCTGTAGCCCCTGTCCCTGCACAGGCCAAGGCCACAAACACAGGGCTAGGACTAGGGTGCCTCACCATGGGAATAAGTCTAAGGGAGCAAAAAACTCAATAATCAAGGTAAATATTTCATTGCAATATTTTTAAAAATCAAAATTAATGCAAAAAAGCAAAAACTTCTTACATTCGTTTCCTGTGGCTGCTGTAACAAATTACCCCAAACTTAGTGGCTTAAAACAACACAAATTTATTTTTCCAGTTCTGGAGATCAGAAGTCAGGAAGGCATTAATCGTATAGAGGTAAAATCAAGGCTTGGCAGGGCTGGTTCCTTCTGTGGGCTCCAGGGCAGAATCTGTTCCTTGCCTCTTCTACCTCCTAGAGGCTGCCAGCATTCCTTGGCTTGTGGCTCCATCACCTCAGTCTCTGATGCCATTGTCACATTGCCTTCTCCTTTTCTGTAGTCAAATCTCCCTTTGCCTCCCTCTTATAGGATCTTTATGATTCCATTGGATAATCCAGTATACCCTCCCAGTCTTTAATTTAATCGCATCCACAAAGTCCCTGTTAACCATGTACGGTAACATAGTCACACCCGGGGACTAGAATGTGGGTGTCTGTGGAGGTGGGGCACGCATGATGCAGCCTCCCACGCCCATGATAAAGTATCGAAGTGTTAGACAGAAACCGGATTGGCAGACCAGTACTGGTGTAAGTGACGCAGGGGTGTTGCCAAGTGCAGAGTGGGATCCTGCCTTTATTTAAAATTTTGATATTTTGTTCACCAAGAATTTTGCTTTTTAAAACTACTGCAGTAAAATATTATTTATTTGATTTCTGAGTTTTTTTGGTGCGCCTTAAATTTTGCACCTAAGGCCTGTGCCTCAGTCTTCACACCCTCGTCTAACCCTTGGTAGTACAAGAAGGAGCCTGCCGTGCACACCCAGTTTCAAGTTGAACCTCCTCTTTGCAGGCCTAGTGCTCCCCTCTGTTGACCAGAGCCCCTGGGGCCTCTGCCCTCTGTGTGGTGCTGCGTGGCCCTTCCCTTTGCTTCTGTCCAACTGCCCTCCTGGAGTGCCTCAGACCAAGTACCCGCCCTGGTCCTCGCCCCTCCTCCCCAAGTCCTCACTTGTGGAAGTGTGGGATTGTGAGCTGTTGTCACTGCAGCAGACTCCTGCCCTGAGACACAGGCTTTGCAGAAAGACGTACCTATCACTTACCAGCTGTGTGACCTGAGGCAAATTATGTGGCCCACGCTGAGCCTCAGCTGGCTCCTCTGTAAAATGGGGACGTTAATGCTTCCCTCTGGGGGCGGCTCCAGCAGATACAGCATGTTAAAGTCTAGCCAAGTCTGGGACGCAGGGTGCTGGGCCGGGGCAGGGCAGAGGCCTGAAGCTGCTGGGGCTCGCAGCTTCAGATCCGGGCTCAGCCTCTTCCTGGCTGGGTGACTGAGACGAGTTACCTACCCCTTCCGGGCCACCATCGCCCCACCTGGAATACCTGCCTTCGGGCTGAGGACTGAATGGGCGCCCCTAGAGCGAGTCCTGATGCAGGGACGGTCATTGGGAGCTACTGATAGCACCAAGCATCAAGACAAAGGGGGTCAGATGTTTTAAACTGGAGATTTTCCACGGGGGCCAACGTTAGGCGTGGCACATCAGGAATTGGCAAATCCTGGGGAGTTGCGGGGCAAGCCGGCCCGAGGCGGCGCTGGCCGGGGGCGGGCGGCGGGCAAGACGCTACCTGCGCGCGTGCCGGGCATTCCTGCCGCGGCCGCCCCGCCCGCACGCCATGGGCCTGATGCCGGCTTCGCGGGCCTTCTCCCTGTGCCGCGCCTGCCCGCGGCCGCCCTGCCGCCTGCCCGCCTGCTGCGCGCCCGCTGCCCCAGGTAGGGGCGGGACCAGGGGCGGGCATCCCGGGGGCCCACGGGGCCCGAGAGCGCGCTCGGACCCGGGGGGAGCGGGGCCGCGCCTAGAGCGCAGCGCATGCGCCTCGGGCCCGGCGGGGCCCCCGGGGAGGACGAGGTGTGGGCTGCGGATGCAGGGGCGAGCTGTGCGCGGTGGGGGAAGCGGCACCGTTCGCCGACCTGGGGGTGCGAGGGGCGCGCCAGTTCGAGAGAAAGGGCAGAGCCCGGGGCGCGTTAAGAGCCTGGCCTCCCCGAATTTGCCTGGAAGCTGGGCGTCTGCGTGCAGAGATGAGGAAACTGAGTGTGGGAGAGACTCGAGGAAGTGCAGAGGGCCCCCTCGGCTATTGAGGGGACCTAGCCGGAGGAAACCCTGGGCTGACTGAACCCAAATGCAGTCTGGCCCCATCACTGCCTCCCTGCGCTCAGGAAGGCCGCTGTGCCCCGTTTGCTGCTGGACACCGCCAACAGGGAGGGAGTCACTTCTGCCCTGGGGCCCCGGAGCGCCCCGCAGAACTTCCACCCAGGTGGTTTTTGCCTTTCAGGGCGCTGAAAGGCAGCTGAGGTTGGTGAGGCCTGGGTGGACAGGGGGAGGCACCGAAGTGTTTTCAGCAGGGGACAGCCCGTGTGGGGCCCTGCCTCGGGGGGCAGCGGCGAGGTCCTCTAAGACCGAGAACAGGGCCTGGCACAGGTGCGGGAGTTATGGAAGGGTGACCGACGAACTGGTGGATGGACAGACTGCTGGTATCCTGGGGACGAGAAGGGAGAGCAGGAAAGGCTGGGGCCAAGGGAAGGCTGGATGGAATTGCCCCCAGTTTGTGAGTCCAAAGGGAATTTTAGAAATCTTTTCCTCATAGTGTTTATCACCTGACTCTGTGTCTCACTCCCCCTACCTGCCCCCGACTTCAGAGAGCCCGAGTTTGGCCAGAACAGGATCAGCTCCAAGAAGGAATCCCAGCTACCTCTCTTTCCTGCTGGGGCCCTGGGGTGGGAGTCTTCCTCCCCCACCCTGAGGCCCTGCTCTCCTGGATCTGCAGAAAGCACCTGCTACCGTGTGCCTGCTGGGCCAGGCTCTCTCCCAGGTGCTTTCTCCCTGTGAAGTAGCATAATCCATGCCTCAGAGGTTGAGGCCGTGCCCAACGTCACCCAGGTCAGGGTCTGCCTGGGGGCCTGCGGCCTCCTGCTCCTCCGTGGGAACGAAGCTGGGGAGAGATGCTACACGCGGGGTTGGCCTGGAGCAGGTGAAGGGGATGAGGCCCTGGGCTCTGAGCCTGTCAGCAGGTTCATCCAAGAGGAAAGGCAGCAGCTGCCAGTTTCCACTCCGGTGGCAGAGCTGGTGCTTTGTGAAAAGCGTGGGCTGGGACCTCGAGGAACCCGCACGCTGGCAGGGCTTCCAGGGATCCAGCAAACCCACTGGAACTGGTTTTTGGCAAGGTTCTTTCTGAGAAGTGCCACGAGGGCTGAGGGCATTCAGCCCGGCGGGCCAGGCCCTGCCAGGGAGACGTGGCTGGGGGTGGGGAGCGCAGACGCTTTGCCTACAGCAGGAGGACAGCTGGGAAGGAACTCCCTTGGGCTTTCTGTGGGGCTCCTTGAGACTCATCCCCTCTGAGGGGGTCAGCGAGGGGGAAGCTTGCTCCTGGAGCTTGTGCAAGGGTGGATGCAAGCTGTGCAGCTATGCTGGGCACATGGGGTCAGTCCCAGGCCTGGCGGTGCTGGGGGTGGGGCAGGACAGTCTCATCTTCACAGGACCCCTCAAAGGGGGATGATCACTTCCATTTTATAGATGGAGAAACTGAGGTTCTGCAAAGGGCGGGGGTCACTTCACTCCTCGGTGGTTTAGACGGGAACCCAGGCCAGTGCTGGTGCAGATCAGAATCATGGTGGCCTTGAACATCAGCTGCCTGCCTGTGTCCCACCCGAGCCCAAACCTCATGCCAGGCAGATCAGCATTTGGAGGGCTTCTGGGCAACTCTCAGCAGGTTTGTGGCAACCCAGCTGGAGTCCCTGGTGTGTGGGATGCTGTGCTGAGGGGGTGTCTCATTAATCCTTTCAGCATTTCCCAGAGCAGGCTGGAAGGACATGTGGGCGGTCACTGAGGGTGCAATGCCAGGCCAGCCCCTCCTGTTTTGGGGGCCTTCTGCTCCCAGGGGCACTTCCCCTGTATCTCCTCAGCCTGCTGATTTGTGTTCCCAGCAGATGCCTCTGGGCTTGGCAGGCATGGCTCCCCATGTCTGCCTTCTGCTGCTTATTGTGTGCACTTGAGCATGTTAAACCCTGTCCTCAGTTTGTTCATCTGAAAAGCCAGAATGGTAATAATGCAGACAGTGATAGTAGGAAACCAGTTGCTATCAAGTTGACCCCAACTCATGGTGACCTGACGTGTGTTGGTAGACTGTGCTCCACAGGGTTTTCAATGGCTGATTTTTTGGAAGTAGATCTCCGGACCTTTCTTTTGAGGCACCTCTGGGTGGACTTGAACCCAGCTTTTCACAGTTAGCAGCCTAGTGCGTTAAACATTTGCATCCAGAGACTCCTGGTAGTAGTAATCACCCCCAATTATCGAGTCGTGTGAGGATTAAATGCATTTTTGAAGTGCTTAGAACAAGAGCACTTGGCACTTCGACGCTGTTAGCTGTTTCAGCACACTCCTTGCACGCACACGCACACTTATCACACACACGTCCTCCCTAAAGTAGATGATACCCATCTGGAACACCCCATGCGGGCATTTTCTTCACCCCTCCAGCTTCTGTTTGCTTTGTCTTTGGGTCAAGCAGAGCAGGGGAAACATTAGCTGGGCCCAGCTCTGTGCCAGGCACTGTATTAGGGACTGGTGTATCGAATTTCAAAGCAGCCATCGTGTGTGGTCGTTGGTAGACTCCCAGGGCCCTGCCACTGCTCAGGGCAGGGGTGGATTGAACCCCTCACCCTGCTGGCTCACCATCCACACCTCTGGGCTACATCTGTCTGGGACCACAGAACTGCCTGGACAGGATGGAGCGTTGGCCGCAGAAGCCCCCACGGGGAGGCCTTTGCGTCCTGAATATTAAAGATGTCCGACACTCCAAAGACCTCCTAGAGCTGGGGGACGTCTTCTTCTCTTGGAAGTGTGTTAGTGCTCTCCCTGTGAGACAAGATCTATAGATCGCATCTCTTTCCCTTTTTGTCTGGACTACCAGGAGCCTCTTAGTCCAGATGTAGACTTAGTTGACGTACGTTTTCGCAGTCAAGTTCTTCTGCCCTCTTCCTCCTCTCTCCCTCACCCCTCTTTGTCATTTGCTGTCTTGTCCTGTGTTAATATCTTAGCTCTTTTTCTTCCTGATTTTGTTTTTTTGGCTGTAAATGTTGTTCGTATGTACCATACAGGAAATTTTCCCAGTGTGAACACAGCTGGGTAACCTGTGCTGAGGTCCAGGCCTAGGCCTTTACCAGCACCCCAGAGCCCCACAGGCCCCTGCAGTCACTGCTCACACAAGGTGGCCGTGTCCTGACCTCTAACAGCACAGATGGGTCTGGTGGGTTTGTGTACGTGACTATGTGGGGTCCTGCAGCGTGTGCTCAAGATTACGTTTTCTGTATTAGTATGCTAAAGGGCCAAGGGAGCCGTGCTTTGTCCATTCTGGTGTGGTATGTATTCCGCTGGTATAGCACAGTTATCTGTCCACTGCATGGCTGGTGGGCATCAGTGGCTCCCAGATGGAGCTGTTGGCAAGGAGCACTGCTGTGAACATTCTAGTCTGTGTCTTTTGGTGAAAACAGTCCTGAGCGTTTCATTGTGAGCCACTCCTGTTTAGAGACTTATGGCGCATAAATACCAATCAGTACAATGCATAACAGACACTCAGACACTCTGTGAGGGCCACTTGCTCCTCGGGCTCGGACAGGTTCTGCAAAACAGGCTAGATTGCATGCTCACCACTCCCTGCCTCCCACCCTCTGCCCAGACTGCCCGAGGCCCAGCCTCCTGGCACGTGCCCTCACAGTTCCCTGTTGGCCCCCTAGCAGCACCCCAGCCCCCTCTTGTTCTGCGTGCCCTCTGCCTCTCATCTGGGCAGCAGAGGGTATGACCCCATCCTCTCTGTGCCCAGGGATCTTTGGGCAGCACCTGGAGGACACAGTCTACCATGAGCGGAAGTACGGCCCCCGCCAGGCACCGCTGCTGGTGGAGCAATGCGTGGACTTCCTCCGGGAGCGCGGGCTCACTGAGGAAGGCCTCTTCCGCATGCCGGGCCAGGCCAACCTGGTGAGGGACCTGCAGGACTCCTTTGACTGCGGGGAGAAGCCGCTGTTTGACAGGTGAGCTCTGGCCTCAGCTTGGAGGGAGACAGATGGGGCCACCTGTCATCCTCCCCAGGGCACCAGCTCCAGTGGACAGACAGGGCCAGGCTGGTGCCCAGGAAGTCTGGCAACAGGAAGGTGGGTCGATGGCTCCCAGCCCTGTCACAGCTGCCAAGTGTCTCGTGCTCGGGAAGCCTGCAGACAGGCGGAGTGCAGAGCACCAAACCACTGCCGTGGACCTGGCCTTCTTCTCAGAGGCTGGCCATCTGCTCAGGATGGAGGCCGCTGTAAATGAGGCTCACCCATATCCATTGGGATTGCTTCCCCTGCAAATGCTTGAAAACCGACCCTGACAGAGGCGGAGAAGGGCTTCTCTTGGCTGGCACGGTAGAGTTGTTCAGCGTGCAATCCAGGACTCAGGGCATTCTCCAGGGTCAGTCCGGGCTCAGCTTCCTCTGGGTTGACTCATTCCCAGGCTCGGCTCAGTGGTAACATGGTGGCCACAGCTCCTACCCATATCCTCTTGGGTTTCAGGGTAGGGGTGGAGCCCCGGAATTGAAGTGTCCTCTACTTGCCCTGGGCCGTATGACCACCCTGAACCATCCCTGTGGCTCATCCAGGCTCTGTGCTCCACCCCCTGGGGGGAGGCAGCTTCACTTAGGGGCTAAGAGTAAGGGAGGTGTGACTCACCATAGGGTGGTGGGGTGCTCTCTTCTCCCTAAGAGGACTCCACCCATTATGGGACCCTTTTTTATAGAAAGTTCTTCCTGTGTCATGCCAACCCCAGCTCCCTGGAGCTTTTGCCGTTTCTTCTTGGATCTGTCCTGACAAATGAGGCCCCCACTGCCCCAGGATGGGCCATTGGTACCCTCAGGCAGCCCTGACCTTCCCAGGGCTTCCCCTTTCAGGCGGAACACCCTCAGTTCCGCCACCTTCTCCTAGACCCATCTCTGCAGCCAGGAGAGTTTGTCACTTCCACCCCAGGTGA
Organism: Dugong dugon; assembly: GCA_030035585.1. NCBI lineage: Eukaryota > Metazoa > Chordata > Mammalia > Sirenia > Dugongidae > Dugong > Dugong dugon. The sequence goes on from CM057475.1 coordinate 7,732,069, forward strand.
GGTCTGCCCAGGAAGGGAACACAAACCCAAAAACCAAACCCATTCCTGTCAAGTCGATTCCGTCTCATAGCGACCTTATAGGACAGAGTAGAACTGTTCCATAGGGTTTCCAAGTTGCGGCTGGTGGATTCGAACTGCTGACCTTTTTGGTTAGCAGCCACATGCTTAACCAAGGCTACACAGGGTCCCTTTTTCTGGAGCCTCATGAAACCCCTGCACAATGCTGACTCTCTGTGAGCTTGTGGTCCATTTTGAACCTCTGCCAGCCGGGGCTCTTCATCCTGTGCCTCTACGGCCCTGGGCTAGGGTTTCGGGATGGCTTCAAACAATGCTGCCTCCTGTGCTTGCTTGTCTCTCTGGTTCCTGGGAACCAACAGTACCCCCTTGACATTGGGGCTCTTCAGGGATAGGATTGGGGCCCAGCCCTTCCTCCTGGCCATAGTTGCCATGGGCCCCCTCCCCGACTGCTCTGGAGGAAAATGACTGCAGACTCTCCTTTTTCTTCACCTTCCTCGCCAGGAAGGCTCTGAGGAGCTCTGCTTGGGACCTGTTTGGTGTGGTGTGCCGGGGGCAGTCTGAGGAAAGCAACCAATAGCCAGAGGGACACTTGAGTCCAGGACCCTGAGAGGAGTCTGGGGCAGATGCAGGTTTGGGAATCCTGCTTCAGTGGGGCAGCCGTGGGCATCCGGGAGAGCATGAGGCCAGGACAGAGGAGGGGGGCAATGGAAGCATCCAGAGAGGGAGGATGGCAGTAGGCATGGCGAGCATCGAGGGAAGGCTGGCCCAGGCTGCCCAAGGTCAGTGAGTCCGGTCTGCAGGCACAGTTGGTAGGCAGGGACCTCTGCCTGAACAGTCGGTGGGCTGCGGTCAGAGGCTGGACTGTGCAGAGGGAGGACTTGGAGGGGCCTCGTGGAGATGGGAGGTGGACGATTCTGTCGAGCACCTTGATTGTGAAGGAGAGAAAAGAGGTAGGGAGGGGCTGCAGGACTAACCCCCCAGTTTTAAAGGGCTGCCCCGCTCAGGGTGAAAGTCCTCTGAGAGATGTGGGGGTTGGGGGGTGGCATCCCCTTCCAGTTTCTGGAACATGCCAGTCAAGGTCCCAAGCATCTAGGGGTCAGAAGGAGACCAGGGGGCGGCCGAGAGCATCTGGGCCTGGAAGAACTGGAAGGGGCCGCCTGAGTTGTGTGAAGGTGGGGCTTGGGCTGGTTTAAGTGCCGCAGCAGGGACTCCTAGGGACAGCTTGTAGCTGGGGAGCAGCACTGGGGCCAGCCCAGGGAACCGGTGCGTGGGAAGTTGCTCATCAGCTGAGAGGTATGCTGAGGTGTCTCTCACTCACTCTAAAATGCACGTGGGCAGCCCTTTGTCTCTTTTGGAGCCTGGGTTTCTGCATCTGTGAATGGACTAAGGCAAGGCGTGGCAAGTGCCAGTTAGCAGTCAGCGCCCGCCAGCCCGCCTGCCTAGGCAGCTCCTTCCTTTGTCCCACTGCCTCCTGCACTCAGTCTCCACGTCCGGAGCCCTGATGAAGGCCTAGCCCTGAAGGGGCATGGGTCTCATCAGTGAGGGGCATGGGCCAAAGGTCAGCTGCCCTGTCCGGTCCCACAGGTCTGCCTTGGCCGGGGCTTAGAAGAGCAGCATCGTGGAACTCCTCAGCTCTGTGGCCTTGCCTGCCCAGCTGCTCTCGGCCACCCCCTGGTCTCCTTCTGACCGCTAGACGCTCAACACTTTGACTGGCGTGTTCCGGAAACTGGAAGGGGATGCCACCCCCCAACCCCCACCTCTCTCAGAGAGGACTTTCACCCTGAGCGGGGCAGCCCTTTAAAACTGGGGGGTTAGTCCTACAGTCCCTCCCTACCTCAGGTCCTAGCCTGACCCCACAGGCCCAGCACCCCCCTGCCCATGATGCCCAGACATTCCCAGGGGCAGCAGTTTATTGCCCCACAGACAGGCCTGGCCCCTGGGCAGTGATAAGCAAGTCATAGATGCAGCCTCATCTCTGTCCAGACTTTATGGCGAGGCCACGCTGCCCGTCACTGGTCCAGGTTCAGACAGACAAGCTCCAGAGCAGTGTTCCGGAGGCCGCGCGGCCACCAGCAAGCCCGTGACCAAGTTCTCTATGCCTCATTTTCTTCATCTGTAAAGTAAGCCCAAACTCCCGGGGTTATCGTGAAGATCAGTAATGTGACCCTGTGCACTAGTGGGTGTTCTCTCCTTGCCCTTCTGGGGGGAAGTTGCGCATGGGGAGGGGCACAGACAGCATCCACTGTGATGGGAGAGGGAGACTAAGCCCCAGCAGCCATCATGCCCCAGGCCGTGCCAAGTCATCTAGTTTAGCCCCTCGCCCACCTGAAGGCTGCTGTTGAGAGGCGCTGGAGGTGGCTCCCGAGAGCCTACGGAGTAGATATGTCTGAGCCGCCATCTCGCAGAGGGGCGGGAGAGAGACTGGGAAGGGAGGGCCACCTCAGTGGGGGATCCCAGAGGCATCTCAGAGGAGGGGCCTCTGCCCTGCGTTTGGAGCGTGGGTCCCGTCTGTGAAGAAAAGAAGGAAGCAGCAGGACCCTGTGTGAAGGTGACACGTGTTCCCGGCAGCAGGCTCAGTGGGTTTGGATGGAGGGAGGAAGCGTTGCGTCCAGAGCTTCAGGCAGGCCTTAGCATCCAGCCCAGAGGTGTGGAGATGAACCATCACATCCAACCCGGGCACCTGCTGAAACTTCCCACCTTCCCCCGCCCTGCCCGCCTGGAATTTGTGTCTCAGACGGTGCCCAGGTGGTCCTGAAGGCAAAGTCCGAGAAACACAGCAACCCTCAGGGATTCACAGTTCACTGGGTAGAAGAGTCAAAAAGGAATTGTGGTGTAGTGTGTGAGTTCACACACAGGGTATTAAATGGGCTCTGTGGGCATTGATGGTGACAGTGGCCCCCTTTCCAGGGGTTGTTCAACAGGCAGACTAGGACCAGGAGGGGAAAGGACCCCGGGTGTGGCCATTCAGACTGCAGCTGGGGCTAGTGGACTGGCCTGGGAGTGGGCTTGGTCCTGAGGCCCTGGGAGGAGCAGCCGATCCTGATCCTGCTGCCCTTCAGCCTCAGCTGGGTGCCTCTAGAAGGACAGTTCTGACGTCCTGCTCCTCGCCTGGACGTCAGGAGCGGGAATCTGTATGTTTGAAAAGCTCCCCTGTGATTCTGCTTAGCAGCCAGGTTTGGGAGTCAGTGGCCAAGGGGGAGCATCCCAGGGGTGGGGGAAGGAGGCCCAGGGTGAGTGGGGGCAGGGGCAGGCATGGGGGGCTGTCCGGAGCCCCTCTGCCCTCCCCGAGCCCCCTCCTCCCTGGGTGACTAACCGAGAAGCAGAGGCCAGCTTCTTGCCTCCTGCTCACTGTTGCTGCCCTCAGTGTGTTCACAGACATTTCTTAAGTGAGGCTGAGAGACCCCATGTCCCTTACCCAAGGCAGCACACAGCTGTGCCCTGCCCAGTCTCTGTCCCCAGACTCAGTCAGATTTCCCCGAGGTCTGTGTCCCTGCCCTGACCTCTCCAGTGCTCCCCTGGAAACTCCCCCACTCCCTGAACATTCTCCCCTGGCTGCCTGCCGTCTCAGAGGAAGTTCCTTTGCTGCTGGCTCAGCCATGCAGCAGCTGCTACCAGGACCCACTGAGGCCTCAGTGCATGAGGGCCCCCGCGCTCGAGTCTGGGCACCTACTGTACTGTAAGCGCCCAGGAAGGGGGATGTCCAGCAGAGATGGCCAGGAGGAGGCAGTGGTGACATGGGCCTGTGGAGAAGGCATGACAGCGGGGGCAGGGAGAGGTGGAGCAGCTTGGCTGGGGCTCTGGTGCATGGGCTTAGGGTGCATGTGGCACATGGAAGCCCAGAATCCCAAATGCCAAGACTGGAAGTGACCCCAGGGCTGACCACAATGAGACCAGCACAGGACTCGGCCAGGGCCAGGAGGCGTGTTAATGCCACGACCACTCTCCCACACACCCGCCGTGAGGGAATGTGGGCCCGAGGTTCAAATCTGGGACCCAGGCCCAGCCGGATGCAGGTTTGTGAAGGTGTCTCACCTGTAGTCCAGGCCCTGAGATGAGAGGCTGCCTCCAGAGCCACGCCCTTCCCTGTGGGCCCACTTCAGCCTGCGAAGCTCAGAGCAGAGCAGGAGCCAGTGAGGCCTGAGCCTGGGAGTGGGTGCCCAGGGCCCTGGGGCACTAGAGGTGGGGTGATGAGCACAGAAGCCCAGTCCCTGTAGTGAGGACAGGCACCCAGAGGTGCGGGAGGAGAGGCCCTGACCTCTGACCCTGCCCCAGCCTGGGCAGCTGGACTCTGGAGATCTCACTCTCTGTAGAGGTGCCGTCCGGAGCTGTGCATGGTGTGAGGGCCAGGCCACAGAGGGTGGGCCCAGGAAGGGGAGGAAGCACGGGATGTGGCTCAGGGCAGCCTTGGAGGAGCCTAGAACAAGTCCCATGCCTCAACAAGCCCCGGTGCTAGTTCCGACAGACAGCTGCACCTGGGTTCCCGCTCTCATCCCAGGGAGTGGGGCGGAACCCCAGTCAACCTGCAGAGGACCCTAGGGGTGGCTGCCAGGCCCCAGGGGAGGGGTACTTCCCGTCCACCTTGCTCTCTAGCCGCTGTCATGGAACCCCTCCTCTGTGCAAGCATGGTCTTCTAGCCCTCTGTGGCCACTGGGGGTGGAGTGCGGCGTCCTGTGGGGCTCTGCAGCTTTGGCAGCAGTGACGTGGACGTGAGTCCCACACTGGCTGTGAGGGAGCGCTGGCCTCCCTGGCTGACACTGAGATGGGACTTGGGGTTCTGAGCGAGCGCCTTTGACACGATGGGTTTTCCTGGGCTGGGATGGCCTCGGGGCCTCGGTCCCCCACCCCACTAAGCCCTGTCTGCTTGCCCTGGAAGCAGGGCTGGGCCTTTCCTGCCCTGCCTGTAGGTCCCCCAACCCCGCACACACACGGGTGAGTAGAGGCTGCCCCTGGGGGAGGCTGGTCACCCTGAAGGCCCCTGACGTGCCAGGCCTCAGGTGTGCCCCCTGCCAACAGCACGACAGACGTGCACACAGTGGCCTCCCTGCTGAAGCTCTACCTGCGGGAGCTGCCCGAGCCAGTGGTCCCCTTCGCCAGGTATGAGGACTTCCTCAGCTGCGCCCAGCTCCTCACCAAGGACGAGGGGGAGGTTAGTGGCTCTTGGGGACCCATCTGGGAAGCAGGCTGGCCAGGTGGCACGGGGAGGGGGACCAGCTTCCGGGGCCTGGGCATGAGTGCTTCCAATACCAACACAGCCCCGCCTGGAGGGGTCACCCCTGCCCACACGCCGACACAGCCCCTCCCAGAGAGGGGTCACCCCTGCCCGCACGCCAAGCCTGTAAGGACCTGCCTTCACCTGGGCTTTCAAGCTCCTGGGGCCTGGGCACAGCCTCCATGGGGGCCCTCCCTCTGCCTGCCCTGCTCCCTGGGAGGGGACAGTTATTTCCAGAAGCAGGCCACAATCCTGCCAGTCCCGGGTGTCCAACTCTGGGCCATCACATAGGTGCATGCACCCCACTGCCTCCCCCACGTCCTGGCCACCCGGCCATCTTTCTTTCATTTATATGCTGCTTCCTTCCTGGAGGCACTGGGGACCACTCCTGGGCAGAGGCCCCAGACCCCCGCCCAAGGCTCTGCTGCAGCCCTGGGCCAGCAGCCGGGGGAGGTGAGAGGTGCTATTTGGCAAGTAGCTGAGCCATGACCCTGATGTTCCTCTGTGGCTCTGCAGAGGCACTCCCTCACCCCTGCCCGGTCAATTCCGACTCATAGACCTTACAGGACAGAGTAGAACTGCCCCCGTAGGGATTCCAAGGAGCGCCTGGTGGATTCCAACTGCCAACATTTTGGTTAGCAGCCGAGCTCTAACCACTTTGCCACAGGGCTCCTCCCCCGATACCCCCGACTCGGTTCTGTGAGAGGCCTGGCCTCAGGCTGGCCTTATGGAGCTCTGTGTTTCTCTTTCACTCTCAAGGGGGCTCTGGAGCTGGCCAAACAGGTGAATGACCTTCCTCCCGCAAACTATAACTTGCTCAGATACATCTGCAAGTAAGTGGTCTTCAGGGGAGGGAGGGCGGGCGCGTACCCTCCTGGCACTCTGGTCCCACACCCCCCACTCGCCTGCCCCACGCTGATCCACCGTGCTGACAGAGCTGACCAGCCATGGGGGACCAGATAGTTCTAAACAGTTCTGCGTGGGTAACTCCTAAAGGGAAGGGCTTCTTGCTGCCCCCGACCCCCACACCCGGGCTCTGGGCTCAGTTCACTAGACTGGGCGTTGGAGGGGCCTGGTGGAGCAGCCCATCCCCAGCCATGCGGCCTCTGCTGGTGGAAAACTACTGTGCCTTGACTCCTTCTCAGAACTCCCCCACACCCGACAACGGACCTACCCCACTGGCCTCAGCCTCTGATGGCCGGCCACCATGGACCCCTCTTCAGGCCTGGCAGGGAGCTGGCAGTGCCCAGCCAGCCATGTGTGGGTGTGACTGGCGTGCAGGCCAGGCAGCCCCCAGCATCCCCAGCATCGGGATCTGCCTCCTCAGACAGTAGCCCGTCCTCCTCTGCAGATTTTTGGACGAGGTCCAGTCTCACTCTGACGTCAACAAGATGAGCGTCCAGAACCTGGCAACTGTGTTCGGACCCAACATACTTCGGCCCCAGGTGGAAGACCCGGTGACCCTCATGGAAGGTAATGTGGGAGGGTCAGTGTGTGCGCTACTCCTGGGCACAGGGGTCAGGCTGACAAGGGAGGCTCAGGCAGCACACACCTCCATCTCTGAGACTCCATGGAGCTCTTAGACTTAGCCCCCAGCCCTCCTCCCGTGGGGTCCAGCTGTCAAGGGAGAAGGAAGTCTGACCTGAGGTGGTAACAGTGGGCCGTTTGGTGGCAGAACAGCCCCAGTAGGCAAGGTTAGGAGAGGTCAGTGGTCAGTGCCTTGTGCACACAGACATTGTCGCTTTACTTTTGAAATTAAGTAATTGTCACGGGCTCCTGGGTGTCAGAGCTTCCCAGACCTTGAGGAGATTTCTGTTCTATAATAAATAACCGACCATGATAAAATAATAAAAATGGAGGCACAGCAGCAGCTCTCAGTCTGCAGGACTCTGCTGAGTGCTTCTTTCTATCACCTCGCCTTAAGCTCCACAGCAATGCTGTGGTTCTGCCCCTGGTTAGCAGATGAGGAAACCGAGGCCAGGAGAGGTGAGCTGCCTCAGCAGAGACTGGTCACCCAGACTTACCAGGGTGCAGGTGCCGGCTGGCGCGTGGCCAGTCAAGCACAGGTCAGAGGCCCTGCCAAAGACTGTCGTGGGACCACAGCCCAGCAGACGGGGAGTCTGAGTCCCCACTGAGGGCTCATGTGGTCACCAACACTGCCCAGTGCTGGGCGAGTGGAGGGCAGAGCCTCTTGTCCTGCTGCGCATGACGGTGGAGGTGGTGAGGGTGGGTGAGGTGCAGCCTTTGGGGGCGCTCTCACTGGGAGGCCAGGCAAACCTGGCTCAGCCTGGCTGGCTGGGTGGATGCCCTGAGGGCAAGGGCTGGCTTTCTCCTTCTCCCAGCTCCTGCTTCACCTCATTTCTCAGCCTAAGAATTCCTTCCTTTACTTTTTCCTGGATTCCTGGTTACCTTCAGTGGGAGGGTGTCCCCAGGTACTCAGCCTTGTTTATGCCTGACAACCTGCCCAGTCTTTGGCCCCTTGTTTGGTTGTGGGCACCATGAAGAGTGAGCCAGATTAACAGCTTGATCCTTCCCCAGTGCCCACTTCCACCACTGACCCCCACCATCCACATGAGCTGAGTCTCCAGGACTGGGGGGGGGCCTTGGAGGCCTTGGCCTAGAAAGGGGGGGTTGTGTGTATGTGATTGTGTCACTGTGCGTGTGGGATTGTGTGTTGTATGTAGAATTGTCTCGTGAGATTGTGATTGTTGGATTGTGTGTGTGTGTAGGGTTGTGTAGGTGTGTTAGTGTGTACATGTGTGTGCAGGACTGCGTGTGTGTGTGCATGCGAGAATTGTGGGAGGATTTACGTATGCATGTGTGAGCATGTGTGTGTGTGCATGTGCAGGATTGTGAGATTGTGGGGGATTGTGTGTGTGTGTGTGTGTGTGTGTGTGTGTGTGTGTGTGCACGTGCCCTCACAGCACCTCCAAGGCAGGCCCAGCCTCCGTCCTATGCCAGTGCCCAGCACAGCATGGAGAATGGGGCACAGCCATGGTTCCTGCACCCATGCTGAGCTGTAACCCTGAGGCTGGGCCTGTCCTGGTATAGCAGGGCAGTGACATGGGGCAGCCAAGAGGCTCCAGGGCCTGGCTTCCAGCCCCTCCCTGCCACCCCCCACCCAGAAGCCTTAATGGGCACTGTGGGGATGGAGTTGAGGTGGGGCCCCTGTGAGGCAGCAGAGGCTGTGGTCCTTGGTGCTAGCAGGCTCTACATCCAGGGCAGGGCTCCGGGCCCACTCCTCTGTCTACCGCCTGCTGTGGGAGCCTGTGGTGGACAGGCTGCAGCACCCAGGCTTCTTTGGGGGCCAGGTGGAAGCCCTCGCTAGTTCCTTGCTGAGAGGCAGTCTACTGGCCACAGGGGTCCAGCATTCCTGGGTGTCAGGCAGCTCCTCCAGCTTGGCTGGCAGCCCTGGACTGTGAGATAGTCTTGCTCTCTCTCTCCCTGGCAGGCACTTCCCTGGTCCAGCACCTGATGACCGTCCTGATCCGAAGGCACAGTCAGCTCTTCACAGCGACAGCCACGGTGGGGCTGGCCTCCCCACAGGGGGGCCCCCAGCGCACAGTGGGCTGGGGCTCTGAGGAGGTCACGAGGGACAGCCAGGGGGATCCCGGCAGCCCCAGTGCCCCTGGCCTGCCCTCGCAGAGAACCTCATCTCTGGATGGGGCCACTGTGGCGGCTCTTGCAAGGGCCTCCCCCTCAGGCCCGGCTGCCACCAGTTCTGGGAAGAGAGTGCAGACTCTGCCAAACTGGAGGTCTTCCTTCCAGCAGTCGGGGCCCCGGCCAGCCAGCCCAAAGGGAAGTGGCTCGGCCCTGGAGATGCCTACTGTCCCCTGCAGTGGGAACTGGCTCACGAACGGCCTGTCCTCCCTGCGCGGCCACCGCCGGGCCTCCTTGGGGGACCGGCTCCGGGACTCTGGCTCCTCCCAGAGGCTGTCCACCTACGACAACGTGCCACCGCCTGGCCTCCTGCCCAGCTCCCCCAGCACGGCCAGTGCAGCTTGGTCCGGGGTGTCCTCCTCCTGCGAGGCCTCAGCCAGGGGCTCGGTTAGCAGCTGCACGGCTTGCCGGGCCAGTGACTCGTCTGCCCGCAGCTCCCTGCACACCGAGTGGGCCCTGGAACCCTCCCCGCTTCCCAGCAGCAGTGAGGAGCACAGATCCTCGGAGCTGGGCCACAGCCTGGATGAGGCAGGCGCGGGACTCAGCAGAAGCGGCCCCAGTAGCCCCAGCCAGGACCTCACCTGCCGCCCCGAGTCCCTCCAGGGCCTGATCACAGAGCTCAGAGCAGAGCTGTGCCGGCAAAGGACTGAATATGAGACAAGCATGAGAAGGTAAAGAGCTGTGGAGCCGGGGCATGCAAGGTAGCCCCTCCCCATGGGTGGACTGTGGCCTGCAGGCATGAGCAGCCTCTAGGAGCAAGTGTGGTTACCAGGCTCCAGCCATGACAAGCAGCTTCTGGCCCCAGGGCTCCCCAGGATCTAAATTCTCTCCTGCTCTGAAATAAATTTCTTGGAGGCTGGGCTCAGGCTGGGAGCAGCTGACCCAGGAGCCAGCACCTTCTGGGGAAAACACCCTGGGACAGCTTGGAGGTGTCCTGGCAGGGGCCTCAAGCAGCTGCAGACCTGGCCCACTGTGGACTCTGCTGAGTGAAGGGGCAGTCTGACCACCTAAGCTGGTCAGAATACCTGGGATGGGGGCTCGGAGCGGGATTGGGGTTCAGAGCAGAGTCATTCTGCAGTCCTTGGTGGGGAAGGGGGCTGTGGCTTCGAGGGGAGGATGAGGGGTGCCCCTTGCCCAGTCAGTGGGCACTCCATCCATGTGTTCACATGGGTCAGCGCTGGCCCAGTCTGAGGTAGGTGGAGAGGCAAGCTCCTTGCCGTCATCCCAGGACACCTCCCTCTGCTAACTCCTTCATTCCCAGAAGTTGTTGAGGGTCTGCCATGGGCTAGGCATCATTGGAGGTGCTGGGGACACAGCCAGGGCCAAAATGGATCAAAGTCTCTGCCCCATTCTTATTTAGAGTGGTGGGGAGGGGGCACGGAGACCATAAACAAGATTGTTGTTAGCTGCCAGCTGAGTCAGCCCAAGTCCTGACAACCACATGCTGAACTGCTCCACAGGGTTTTCTCGGCTGTGATCTTTATGGAGGTAGATCGCCAGGTCTTTCTCTTGTGGAGCTGCTGGGTGGGTTCCAACTGCCAACCTTTTGGTTAGCAGCCGAGCAAAAACTGCTTGCGCCACCCAGGCTCCTTGAGTGCAGTTGCGGGAGATATAAACTGAGGCATCGTTAGCCTGGAAATCTGGAGATGGGACGAGGCCAGTAGGTGTAGAGGGAAAGGGACGAGTTCTAAGCCCCAGGCTCTGGAGCGAGCCTCCAGCATATAAAGGTCACGGGGCAGGGGGTGGGGGGTGGGGTCAGGGATGGGAGGCGCAGTTGGGGATGCTGGAGGCCAAGCTGCCCCCAACCTGCCTTGGCGGGGGTCTTCTTTTTGATGCAGGCTCCGGCTGAAGGGAAGGTGATGTCCTCCTCTCTTCCATGCTTCCCGTTCAGGAATGGAGGACGCTGGCCTTGGCCGCATCCTGGATGGGGCAGGGCATCCTATTTGCCAACACACACTGTATGCTAGGCATTGTGCTGTACTTACCGCTTCCCTCGGGGCTTCCATGAGATTGTCGTTGTGGGAAGAAAACCACAGCTGTGGGCGAGGTGGTCACATGCACAGCTGTGGGCAAGGTGGTCACATGCATGGGCCAGGACCCTGTGTAGCAGGAGCGGAGAGGAGGGATGTCAGTCTGGAGGGTAGGGGGGCTGAGCCGCGTTCAGGGGCCAGACAGGCAGCACAGAGATGGTCCAGGACTCAGGGTAGGCAGGTTCCGCCACAGGCCGAGGCGCCACGGCTCAGTGGGGACGGCACTTTGGCTGGCAGGGGCAGAGGACATGAGCTGGCAGTGGTTCTGCAATTGACTGAGAGAGGCCTCTGGTGCTGTGAGCTTTGGTTGTTCATGGGGTGGTGGTTTTGGGGGAAGGTGGAGAGCTTGGCTGTTGGAGGAGACCCATCCACAAGTAGGAGGCACAGCCGTGGGAGCAGAACGCTGCCGCAGGCAGAGGGAGCCCCAGGGCAGTGGAGGCCATCTGTCCTCAAGCAGGGTTAGGAGATGCCCCCAAGGGTCCATCAGAAATGGGAAAGAGCTTGGTGCCTTGGAGCCAAGGAACTACAGGGATAAAGGTCAGGTGACATAGACAGATCGATGCCATCTCTCAGGATCTTTGGGAAAAAAGTGTCCTTGGAGAGGTAGGTGGAGGCCAGTGTGAGGAGAAGGGGGTGGATGTGTTGACTGCCCTTGTAGACATGCCGCAGCAGAGAGGAGAGAGCGAACAGGAGCTCCAAGGCATGGAGAGGCCTGTCTGCCGGCTAGAGGGAAGGAGTTGGCGCTAGGGTACAGGTTGAGGGTGTTCAGAAAGAGGACGCTTGATAACCACAATGAGTCTAGCCCTGGACTAGGGACTGCTGGCTTGTCCATGGTGGAGATTGTGGGGGAAAGGGATTGGTGTGGGCCAGGGACTCAGGTGTGGCTGTAGGGTAGATAAGTGGGATGAGGCTAGGGTAAGAGTAGGAAGAGCTTTATAACCCAGGTTGCAGACAAGGGTGAGAAGGTCCAGGGGCAGTAGTTGAAAAATTAGAGATTGTGCCAACAGGAAGATGGCATGGTGTCAGGGCCATGGGCCACTTCTCTGGTCCAGGGCAGATCCCTGGACTTCCCTGGAACAGGTCCTCAGGGTAGCGGAGAGGGTGAGGGCCTGGTGCACAGCTGTGCCCACATCTCCCAGGTAACAATGCTGCCCTTCTAGGGGTCAGGCAGCTCCCCATGGTAGGAATCAGAGGGACAGCGGTGGCTGGGGGCTGCAGAGTGGTGGGCACTGCCATGTCAGTTCAGATGCCAGTCATCCAGAATGAGGCAGAGGAAGGGTGGGAGAAGTGGGGTCCTGAGCCAGAGCCCTGAGGAGTAGGGGAGAGTGCTGGGTGCAGCAGAGCTGAGAGATCTGGACAGAAAGGAGAAGCCGTTGGAGCAAGTGGGGGGCTCAACCGAGGCCTGGAGGCAGCTAAAAACCAAAACCAAACCCATTGCCATCGAGTCGATTCCGACTCATAGCAACCCTATGGGACAGAGTAGAACTGCCCCAGAGAGTTTCCAAGGAGCGCTTGGTGGATTTGAACTGCTGACCTTTTGGTTAGCAGCCATAGCACTTAACCACTATGCCAATAAGGGCAGATCATTTTCCCCTGCTTCCTGAGACAGAAAAGATGAAGCAAGAACTGGACACCACTCGAGACCTTGCTGGCAACTGAATCAAGCCAGCCAGCCATTCCACAGGAACCCGTGGACACCGGCCATTGTTAGCACAGGGGCCTGCCTAGAGAGCTAGAGACACCATCAGGCTCCATCTCTGCCCTCCTCACAGGAGTCTGTAGTCTGGTGGAAGGACGTGTGAACTTTGCACATTGTGATGTGAACCTCCACAGAAGGTGGTGTGGGCCCTGCGGGGCGTGAAGGAGGTCTTGATGGGAGCTGCTGGGCAGGCTCCAGAGCAGCTTTTTCCCAAGGGCACAAGGGGGACTGGGAGAAGTGTCAGGCTAAAGTTGGCTTCCCTGGAGTCACTGACTGGCTGGAGTCTGGGATGGGTATGGGGAGCAGCAGGAGGGGCTGGATCCCACAGGGCCTCACAGAAGAGGAAGGCGAGGAACTGTTTTAGACCTCTCCTGCCCTGCCCTCACCACCATGCCAGCTGCCAGGGGCATCTGTCCTGCTCTGGCCTCCTGACATCAGTCCCTAATGGGGCAGGTGACTGGGGCTGAAGGCTGTCGAGTGTTTCTGGATTACAAGCCGAGGGGAGGTGTTGGGGGGAAGGCCTCTGTAGGCACCTCACCGGAGCCTGGCTTCAACCAGCTCATCTGTCTCCATGCCTCGGCTGCCTCCCTCACTTGACAACCCAGCAGGCCAGAGCCTAAGACCTGTCTTTCTTCTTGATTTTTAAGAATTGAAGAAGGTAGTGCTGACCTGAGGAAGCGCATGTCACAGTTAGAAGAAGAACTGGACCAGGAGAGGAAAAAGTACATGATGCTGGAAATAAAGCTGAGGAACTCGGAGCGGGCACGGGAAGACGCCGAGAAGAGAAACCAGCTCCTGCAGAAGGAGATGGAGGAGTTCTTTTCAACCCTGGGGAGCTTGACTGTTGGGGACAAAGGTGCCCGAGCCCCACAGTAAGGGAAGGGGGCGTGCTTCTGCCCCCAGGCGGCTGGTCCCCCCTGCACAGTGCTGGCAGCTGGCCCACAGGAGCCAGAGCTGCAGCTACCTGGGCCTCGGACAGGGGCCACTGGGGTGCCGGGTGCCCAGAGGCCAGCCTGAGAAAGGTCCTGACGTCCCACTGGGGGTCCAGACTCTGCTCTGACCGTGCAGGGACCTTGGGTGTCAGCAGGGAGCAGTGCCGAGCATCTACTTTCCCTCCCCCCTGCCACAGACAAGTTCCCCGGAACCTGGGGCCACCATGAACCTTTTGCATTCTTTATTAAATCTGCTCTGTAAACATGATGCCCAGGTGTCTGGCTCCTTCTTTGTGGCCACTCAAAACGGGACTCACCAAGTGCCCTTGCCTGGTTCTCGAAGGGCCGGCACCTGGGGCTGCTCTCAGACAGACAGGCTGGGTGTTTAGAAGTGGGGCGAGAAGCTTGAGCCAGTGCTATCACAGGCACGGAGGCCGGGCGTGTGCACATCGTGGGCTCTCAGCCAAGCACCCGTGTGCTGGGGCAGACACCTGTCCTCGCTCCCCCTCCTCTGGGCTTCTGCCCCTTTATGTCCCTCTCACCTTCCACATCACCTGCCTTCCTGTGCTGTGCACACGCGTGCCAGGGCCAGAAGTGGAGCTCAGCGGGGACTGTGCACCCTGGGGGTGGTGCTGGGGTGGAGCCGAGGTGGAGAAGCCCACCCCTCGCACTGTCCAGCTTCCCTTCCCACTTTTAAGCTAGTCTGTCTCCCCTGTCCATGCCCATCTGCCACCAGTGTCCTAGCCTGGAAGCCCTCTTCTCCTCTCAGACTTCAGCACTGCACTAGGGAGAATCTCCCCAGACAGCCTTTCCCAGCCCCCGTGATCCAGCAGGCCTAGGCCAGAGCTGCGGCTGAGCCTCTGGGGTGACTAAGTGGCTTTGGGCAGAGGACTGTGGCATAGGCAGCGCCAGCCTGAGCGGTAACCTGCAGTGGACTCGCGGCCGGGGGAGGGACATAAGCACCCAGTTTTTAACCACAGTCTCTGGAGAAGTCCTTGAGGTCCAGCCCCACTGTCTACCTAGAATCAGATATAAACCCTCTCACCACCTGACTGATGCTTAGTGGGCTGATGCTTAGCGGCCAGAGTCTTAGTGCTCCGGGGAAGCACCGGCTGTGTGGCATGAAGGACGAGGCCACGGGCCAGAGCCGGGCTGCTGAAGCCTTGGATGGTCGGCCCCTGACTATCCACAGTGCAGCAGTGTCAGCAAACATACCCAGAAGAGTTGGATAGTAACTACAGACTATTTTCTTTCTTGATCTGGTGCTGTGGAAGGAAAGAGATTCCAGTGCCTAAAGCTTCATGGGGTTGGGGGCGCAACTGTCATATCTACTTAGAACTCCTGAGACCCCTCCCTCATGAGAACTACTGGAGGACTGGGAGGGAGGGCAGCATCTCACCTCTACTGGGGGGGTGGGGGAAGGGGGGTCAGGTGGAGAGCGACATGGCCCCCACTCATGGCCCCTGCAGTCACCCGCCAGCAATTTGTATCACCTGAGTTTTCCCCAGAGGTGAGATGCTGCCCTCCTTCTCTACTCAAGGAGAGAAAGAATTTCTCAAACAGGCCAGTATGACAGGGATTGGTCCCACTTCTCGGAGGAGACGCTGAGGCTCAAGAAGTTAGGTGGGCAGTACGTCTTACGGTTCCACTGAGACCCCCCCTGCACTGCTGGATCTTGGAGAGAAGATGCCACTGGGCTATCAAGGGAGCAGAAAAGACCAAAGGGTTTCACAGGATGAAAGGGAGGTTAGTGGCTTGACGAGGAGCCAAAACCAGCTCATGAGCTGTGTCTGCTACCTGCTGGGAAAAATAGGATCTGCAAAGGTCATTTTTACCTGACTGGAAATTGCCAACATTCAGTAGAAGTTCTGTTCCACAGTTTCCTTCACCGCACTCTCCATGTGGTCCCTGAAACATTCTGATGGCCACCGCGGACTAAGCACTGGGCCACCGAGCTCTGGCCAGCGACCCCCACCCCATCCACTTCTGCTGGCCCCAGGTGAGTGACACTTACCCTTCCTGTTCCCGAGCCAGTTGATTCCAGCTGCACTACTACTGTGATGACATCAGTTAATGCTCAGGAGATCAATGAATTATGAATGTGGAAAGACATGGAATTAATTCTTTGAAAATCTACTAAGAATACCTTCTTGAATGCTTTAGTAATGGCAAGTTACTATTCGATAGTGGAAAATTGGTAAAAATCTGTAAGAAATTTGCTTCAGATTACTTCATACGTGTTTTAAAATTTGTGTTTGACTTTAAGGAAAAAATTGAAAATTGTAAAAGATGAATTAGGTATGGTTTATACACTTCAGTTGGCAATCCTGTACCAAAAAAAAAATAAAAAAGTTGCCTAACTTTAAAAGACTGACCGATGAATATACTTTTTTTTTTTTTTTAAGTTAGAATATACTTTCAAGAATGTGTGTGTGTGATGTTTTAAATGGCTGTTGAATGATGGACTAGCTACTGAACAAAGCATACTGCATACAGGCATTTGAACGCCATCTGTGTCCCCACGATTCCACAGCCTGTGGATAACAAACGGGAGCCAGTCTTCCCCTCCTTTTGAAGCAGGGCCCCAGCCTCCTCCCTCCCAGTCCTCCAGTAGTTCTCATGAGGGAGGAGTCTCAGGAGTTCTAACTAAGTAGATATGACAGTTGTGCCCCCAACCCCATGAAGCTTTAGGCACTGGAATCTCTTTCCTTCCACAACACCAGATCAAGAAAGAAAATAGTCTGTAGTTATTATCCAACTCTTCTGGGTATGTTTGCCTGAAGATACGGCTGCCATTCAAAGAGACAGGAAAAGGATACCTAATGCTAGATTTTAAAAACCAGGATTTCCAACATTCCCACAGCCAGAATGTCTAGTGAGGCTGGTGGTGACAGTCGCGACAATGGCAGCGACACTCCCGAGTGCTCACTAGGCCCTGCCTACACGTATGAGCACACCTATGAAGTTATGTTAAACTCCCTGCTTTACAGATAAGAAAACAGCCATAGAGCCCCTGGGCAACTTAGCAACCTGGGCACCTGGGGAGCAGGTGAAAGGCAGGATTCCACTCCGGTTCTGGCAACAGAGCCCCTGCTCACTTAACAGTGCTATATGCAGTTCCCGCGTGTGAGGGCCATGAATACTGTGTTTTCAGAGGATGGCAAAAGGTGTAGAAGACATTAGCAAACCCATCCAACATTTACTGAATGCATCCTTCCCAGGCATAGTTAATAATGAGCTACGAGTAACAGGTTCTTTCATCCATCAGAAGCCAAGCACACACCATACCATCTTATACCAAAAGCAGGAGGCACACAGCTGCTGTCTTCAGTCCTCTGTGGAAGAAGGTGGGGAATGAATGAATGAATGAATGAATGAATGAATGGAGCAAGCAAGTATGCAATGGGCATGTGAAAGAAAAGGTGATTACAGAGATGGTTATCAGAGGAGAAATTATGTGAACTTGCCCTTAAACAACGTGGATTTAAAATGGGCAAACAACAGAACCGTGAAGATGTGAGGACAATGTGAATACGTGCAGTGGAGGGATTCACCCGGAGTGGGTAGGGCATGGCCAGGTAATATATGAAACAGAACCAAAAAAAAAGCTTAACTGTTCTAATTCTCAATAAAAATTCAATACTGATTTTGAGGCATTTCTGTCAGCAACCATGTGAAGACTGGGATGACTGAAGGCAGAGAAAACTATCTGGGGGTCAAAGTATACAGAAGTTCTCAGATGTGAGACTACACCAATTTCCTCCCTTTTTCTCCAACATTGCTCCAAATATTCAACCATTTTTATTCCTTTCCAAGGCTAAAACCAGCAATTATATTTGCTTTACACAGATCATTAAAATAATAATAATAAAAAAATACACGAACTCAACTTGTACAGCTACCCTGTGAGAGAGTCTCTCCCATCTTGGACAGGTGAAGCAGCAGAGCTTCAGCAAGGTTGAGACTACACACTCCCCACCTTGCACTCAGGCTACCCTAGATCCACAGGACCCAGGAGATTCCACCCTCTCCAAGACCTTGTCTCATCACGGCACCGTGCCTTTAGTTTCTCCCTCTTCTTTCTTCAAAGCCCTCAGCCTACCCCTTTCTTCTCAAGACGCTGTCATGATCCTATTTCCTGCCAACTTTCAAAAGGTCTTTCCACTGCCTGCTCTACCCCTCACTGCATCCTCAGTCATTAGTTATGCCCCCTCTTCTAGAAGCTCTCTCTAGAAGTCTAACGTGTGTCACATCCAACAAGATTCTCCTCCTATCTTCTTCCTCTGTCCATACAATGACGCTGTTGACAAGACAACACTGACGCAAGTGGTGCATGGGCAGGACAAGCGAGCGACGTTGACCTCCAGAGGGACGAGACTATGGGACAAGAGGTCTACAGGCAGTTATGGAGAGCAAACCAGTTGTTCCTTTCCTCCCACCTGGAAACAGCAAGTATCACACTTCATGTTTGTTGTGTCATGGACACCTTCAAGCTGGATGTAGACGCCGGGCGGTACATCGGGCAATATGTCGGGCGGTACGCCGGATGTGTTTTCCCTGCAGTCTCATGCGTGTCTCCACCAAAACCTGCCTCCAGCCCCAAATGCTAACCTCGTGGACTTCACCTAGGAATGGCAAAGTGTCTAAATGAGTCCCCTCTTCCTCACCCCACTGTGTTCTCCACCTAGTGCCTCAATTCTCTGAGCTGGGTGCCTTTAGCCTCCCAGGCACCAATCTCTACACCTCTACCCACCTTCCAGCCTTCTTACCACTGTCAGTGACCCTCCTAAAACAAAGGCTGGATCATATCACTCCTTTCTCATCAACTACAATGGGTTCCTACTGTCTACAAAATAGAGAGAATCATAATGCTTCAATTCTGATCCTCACATTTTTAGTTTTATCTCCCATTAGTATCTCTTCATACCCTACACCCACACCAGCCAGTCCTCACTTTGTTGGCGCTCATAGTTTTAGACCTCCTTGCCATTCCTTTAGCTGGAATACCCTTCCTCTCCACACCCTGTTTACACCAAGGCTCAAGAAACCCCCTGTGGAAAACCCTACTCATTTCCTCTAATCAGTCACTCGTGTCTGGGCTACTTCACAGCACATTCTTCACTCCACTACACAACATTCAAGCAGGATGACTTAACTCTGAGCTTATTAAAGGCAGGACAGTGTCACCCATTTTTGTCTCTCACCTCACTCCTAGCTTCCGGCATGGTGTCTTAGACACATATGCTTTCATTAATTGATAAAATTGAGCGAAACACATGCTAGGAACCTAACATTTACAAAGCATACTTGAAGTTTATCTTCTAGTTTCAAATAAAGTCCTAAGATATATTGGTGTATGTTATGGATTGAACTCTGTCCCCCAAAAATGTGTGTCAACTTGGCTAGGCCATGATTCTCAGTATTGTCTGATTATCCACCATTTTGTCATCTGATCTGATTTTCCTATGTTTTGTAAATCCTACCTCTATGATGTTAATGTGGCAGGATTAGAGGCATTTATGTTAATGAGGCAGGACTCGATTTACAAGATTAGGTTGTATCTTGAGTCAATCTCTTTTGAGATATAAAAAAGAGAAGTGAGCAGAGAGAGAGGGGGACTGCCTACGACTAAGAAAGCAGAGCTGGGAGCAGAGTGCGTCCTTTGGACCTGGGGTCCCTGCTCTGAGAAGCTCCTAGTCCAGGGGAAGATTGATGACAAACACCTTCCTCCAGACCTGACAGAGACAGAAAGCCTTCCCTCGGAGTTGGCATCCTGAATTCAGACTTCTAGCCTCCTAGACTGTAAGAGACTAAATTTTTCTTTGTTAAAGCCATCCACTTGCAGTATTTCTGTTATAGCAGCACTAGATAACTAAGACAGTATATAACATACAATAGCTTAAAAAAAACAAAAACACACACAAAACCAGTACAAATCAACCTTCATTTACATAAAATTAATGAGCCTTTTAAGGGAAGAATGCTAACATAAATGCAATAACTAAATTAATAAAGAGAAATTACTCCATTTTATTTGTTATCACTAGGGTATTATCACTGAGTGGGAAAAAACATTACAGTAAAAACAACTTTACACTACATTCTGATGTCTACTTTTGCCACCGAGTTTTTTTCTGGAGACTTCTCCAGTCACGGTGGTAAAACAGTACACTGGTCAGCAACCCCACCAGCTGATCAAGAAGAGATGTCAGGCATAAAAACTGCCCATCCTCTATGGTCTCCTCAGAGAAGGTGAGCGTGAGTGCAGCCACACATGGAGACAAGGGTTACCTGCAGCCAGAGCTGGGTCAAAGAGGGAGGATGGACAGCAGCCCCGCCCCCCACACCCACTTGGCAGCATGCCCAGTGGAGGTGAAAATATGCACAGCAAAAGTTGGAAACACACTCAAGGCTGAAATCGCCCTGCTTGTTTCAAAAGAGACCCTAGTTTTAAATCACTTCTGCCAAGTGGCCATGATGGCTGCTCCCTCAGATGATCCCCAAGAGCCAGGTTAGGGGCATTGAAGCAAACTCCTTTTTTTATATAAAGTTTCTCCAGTGATTTCAAACACCATGAAAGCAAGACTAGATAAACCAGAAAACCAGGGCAATAGTTTAGGATCTTCATAGTCTGTATAAAATCCAAACCTAGTAGCCTAGCGACATCCCTTCTATCCCAACCCACACGAAACCCTAAAACTGCCAAGAAAAACTTTTTACCATAAATTTACATTTTATTTTCAATGAAAATACTCTTAATTTCATAATTTTCATACCACTTTTGTCTTTTTTATTTAAAATATGATAACCAATTGACATACTAGATAAAATTGTTTACATTCCAGTGGCGCATGGTTAATGACTAGGGCATGAACGATTCAAAACCACAGTAATTAGCTCAGCATTCCCTACAAAGTGCCCCATTTTGTCTTCTCTAGAGGAAAGGGGAGGGAGCGGGAAACAGGGAAGGGAGAGGAGTGAAGAAGGAACAGCATTGTATAAGTAGAAAGCAAATGTCAATTATCGTACTTACACTTTCACGTTTTAAAACCTGTTAAACAGGATAAACTGTCATGAGAAAATAGATGTCACAGTCCAGGCATACAACTAGTTTAGTTTAGCTTCACCATTCAGCTAAAAGATTGAGTTTCTCAAAAATATACCAAATATCGGGCCTACAAAAGTTATTTCTTTGTAAAATTTACTAAGATTTATTCCTTTTGTAAAATGTAAAGAATGGACTGATACCACGAGCAGGTTCCTACTTACAAAAACAGACAGCAATAATTTCAATGAGTATATCTAACACAGTTTTCCAAGATACACAGTGAAAGATTTTACAGGTGAGTGCCTCTCACTGATGCAGGATATATATTTCACATACTCACTATCACTGTGTCAACAATGGCTATGATGTATTTAACACACATGTGTGATTCACACTCAGTAAGGACCTCACAGTAAGGACGACAGCTTGCTCGGGAAAGCACAGAAAACCAGTGTGAGGTAGTTCAATAAAAACCTAGTGCTATTTGTAAGTCATCGTGAGAACAGAACGTTGTGCAAAACTAATCCACAGAAGCATTTCTCAACTGTTTCAGTAACACAGAGAATTTATACCAGAAATGGGCAGGAAACTATTACTCTTAATAGACTCTCCTTAAGAGCACTTAACTAAGAGCAGTTACTTTGAAATTAGGACTTCTGTTTTCTTTATGAGTTTTCTAATTGTACTCTCAACTATACATTTCTGCTTCAATGCCCTTTACCTCTTCAGCTTTCTTGCTATTAAGGAAAACTCTGTTTCCTCTGATGAGGAAACAACCTAAGAGAGATGGCTAGAAACACAATGTACACTGAAATGGAAAAGGGGATGGAGGGCAACACTTGAGAGGGCGCTAATGACAGAATGGTGATGCTGGATTTCCTATCAGTAAGTGACCTTCATCGGGGGCCATGGGGCTTCATGCATTCACTCTATAGCTACAGTGTGACTAAGGAACAGCACACACGAACTACAACAGCACTTCTAAAAAGATATAAGGCTTTTACCTCAGAACGCTGTGCAGGCCTGTGCCTAGGCAACACTGAGTGCTTAAGTCTCCGTGTATGCAGCAGGTACTGGCTGATGATGGTAACCTGGTCTCATCTGTAACCCAGGAAGCAGCTTCACTTGTCTGCTGCTGATTTCACTTAGACAATGATGTCCTCTTCACCTTCATCTTTTTAGACAACAGGGCAGGATCAGAACGGAACAGAAAAATGGAAAGGCTTACAAGAAAGTTTGTTGTTTTACACACAATTAAGCTTCTCTGTATCCATCAGAGAGGCTGTGTGGTTGCCTTCTCACTGAAGGCTGTGTTTCTCTTAGGAATCTGGGGTGAATGCACTGTGCCTTTACCAACTGAGACGAATAAGTACCAGGAACAGTCAGCAGCCACAGATGCACAAGCGAGAACGATTCAGCAAATGGTATGGAAAGAGCTGAGACACTCTATTTACGTGTATCTATCATGTGTATTAAGAGACCTCAACCACACACTCATTTTACAAGTGGTCAGTATTAGAGGGTAAGAGAATAGTAACCAGTAAGACATGTAGAAAGAATTAAAGTGTCCCTTCCCTATCCTACAAAGTTGAACAATAAATCCTGGTCAAAACAGTTTTCTGACAGTAAGATGATAATTACATTAAGTGTATAATAAGTAGATAAACCAAAATTATAAGATAAGCAAGGTGGCTTTACAGAAGTTACTGCTTGACAGAAAACTTTTTTGTAATTACTACTTAAAAAAACAATGTTTAAGAGGCTTTAAAGATTCAAAAAGCTTCTAAATATATATATATATGTATATATATATATTTAATACACTTGTGTGTATACATATATACACATATATATATACACACATACATATTCACTTAACCCACTTAAGTGAAGAGGGAAAGTTATCTTTAGATACTGTACTTTAAAAACTTAGGGCACACAACATTAAACAACAGACTTTGTTTTCAGGATACAATCTGATATACATTTTAGTCTATATTAAGAACTAAGAGTTCATTTTCTCTGAATTGGAGCGCAACATGCTGGTGGCAAGTGGCAGCTGGCATTTACAACAAATGATACAACAAGAATACCTGGTTTTCTTTGTTTAACCAAAATCTCTTATCAGCAAAGATGGCTCTTCAACAATCAAATATAAGATATGGAATCTTCTGAAAGCAGGTTAGCTGTTAAAGTGCAACAGTGAAATAATCTATCCTAGAGAAAATAAAGCTAATTAACTGTCAAGCTAAAGTAAACTAAGAACACATTCATGCTGAAATTTTTGCTAAAATCATGAATTCAATCCTGTTCCTGAAACAATTCAAGAGGTGTTAACAGTCTCAAAACTCTAATTGGCCTAAAAAAAATGAATGCACCATGTTGTTTGAGTAGGAAAAAAACCCAAAACCCTGTTGGCATCAATTCCAACTCACAGTGACCCTACAGGACGGAGTAGAACTGCCCCATAGTGTTTCCAAGGAGCACCTAGTGGATCTGAACTGCCAACCTTTTGGTTAGCAGCCGTAGCTCTTAACCACTGCGCCACCAGGGTTTCCCTTGAGTAGGAAAGGGATGGATAGAAAGACTGACAACTTCAAAAGAGGCTGGAAATTATGGCTTTAAACCATCAAAAGCAAATTTGCTATTTCAAAACATATAAAAGTCTAATGTATTTTAATCTTAAATATTGCACATTAACATTTGCAGTCAATATGGGAATTCATGCCAAGCAAACCTTCAGACGTCACATGTTGAGCTGGACCTATTCTTGCTCCTACTGGTCACTCATTTCAATGGGCTTTCTGCCCAGAACCTGGCCACTGACTTAGTCATGCATTTCTCATTCACTACGTGAAATCCTCCTGTTCCAAAGATAACAAAAGGTGCCTAGGGTCATCACAGACAATTATTTCAGAGACAATGAGACTTCAATGACATTTTACATAGGAACAATTCAGTTATAGAGAAATAATTCTGCAGCTCTAAAATGTAAACAGTTAACACACACTTGTCAGGCACAGCACCATTCTTCACCACTCAACACCCACACGGCATGTTGTACTGAAATCAGTTATGACAAACGAAAGACTCAGGCTAAGTAACCACCATCATGCCTACTCTGCTCAATGTGAAAAAAGTCCTTAGAAAATGATATCCTAGATATGGCTGTGTGCTACTATTTTCCGACGAACGGTATATTGCTCACTTGATACATCATTTATGGAAATCTAAGTAGGCTTTGGGACCTCCCAACAGCTAGTATAAATATCACTATGCTACAACTAGAATCAGATGGCCAGAACACCATGAGAACTGGTGCTCCACGGATACTCCAAGGAATAGGAAACCAGAAAGGTCCAAGGGCCCGAGGCTGCAGGAGAGGAAAGACTAGACTCCAGACCACTGCAGGGACCTACAGTCTGAGCAGATTAACTCAGTGTGTACAAAAACAGGCTCGTAGCTATGAGAAGTGAACCATCTGTTTATTTGCATTGAAATGTGTTATCATGAAGTATCCTCTTGACTTTAGGTGATCATAAGCTTTGAGCATGCCATGAATTTGCAGAACATACCATATTCTTCTCACTTTACTTCTGTGGGGCGTGTTGGGGGGAATATGTGAGTAGTGGTAGACGCCCAGTATCTGGAAAGACATGCTCTGAGTTATTCTGCCATTTAGATAATGGGGACTTTGTAGGAGAGTCTACCAAATTGTTGTCACTAAATTAGGATTGGCAAGTAGCAAATATTGGAGGTTTCTTAACACGTTCATCATTTACAGTAGTTATTCCTGAATATAACTGGCTACAGGTTATCTTCCCTCACTCCTCTGGGGTTATTTCACTGATAAGCACATAACCCTGAAGGATAGTATCTTGAACAAAACATCTGAAATAAATTCTAATAAAAAAACTATAAAAATCTTAAATAATTCATGATATAGGCAAGTCACCACATAATAGTTGCTTTGATAAACAAAATCTTACAAATTCAGTAAAAAAAAAAAAAAATCAGCAGCATAAGATAAAGCAAATATGCAAAAAATTTAAACCATGATAAAATAATTAGGTTTACATTATACAGTTAATTACAGCAAAAAAAAAAAAAAAAAAATACAATTTTGTTGCTGTTTTTAAGCACAACTTAAGTTTTAAATTATAGCACTTGAAATTACAAAAAAAATGAACTACTACAAAATGAATTCTACATTTTTGAAAAATCACTCAAAAATAAGACCAATGAATTGTTTTCAAAGCGGTTCTATCAACGACTAAACGACTCCCCGCCCTCCCTCCCCGCCAAGGCCCAAGTAGTCATCTACAACAGCCTAGAGGTCCAGATGATGCTTCTAGACTGCTGTCTGTATCAGAGGCCAAAGTTGGGTCTGTTGACATTGAAGACACATCATTGACCGATGATGATGACGATGGGTGCTGAGAGCCATTGATCACTGCTGCACCTGTGCTATGAGAAACAGAACGGCAAATCAGTTGCAGACAGAGTTGCAAACCGAGCTACTTGCACTGCATTGACTGCCTCCAGTGGTGAATAACTTTTCTCTTGGGTTAGAAGGCTCACTAAAGATACTCACAAAAGATATTCAACACAACACTAACTTACAAACACTCTTCACTGCAAGCTATCAGGTGAGAATCCGGAAAATGTTTAAATATTTGGAGTTTTGTTCTTTCCCAACAAGGAAACAACTAACAACTAATTTGTTTTTCAGTTTGAGATAAGAATTTTAAGTCCAAGTCACATTTAGAAATAGCCCTACAGAAGACCTATGAATGGGCTTCATTCATGCTGTATGTGAACTCTTGAAAAATATGCAAAACTGCCTGTCTCTGCATTTTGTTTGAGAGAGGATCTCAAAGGGCTATATGACTCAAAAAGTTAAACACTACTGCCCTATAGAAAATAATTTATACTTAAAAAAATTTTTATTTTATTGCTATTGTTGTTGAGAATATATACAGCAAAACACACACCAAATTCAACCATTTCTACTTGTACAATCAATATGATTACATTCTTCGAGTTGTGCAACCATTCTCACCCTCCTTTTCTGAGTTGTTCCTCCTTCATTAACATAAACTCACTGCCCTCAAAGGTTCCTATCTAATCCTTCAAGTTGCTGTTGTCATTCTGATCCCATATACACAGTTCTTAAAGGAGCATAATGCTCAAGGTAGATATTTTTTACTAGTTAAGCTAAACTATTGTTTGGTTTTAAGAAGACTTCAGGGGATATTTTTGGTTTAAGGTTTAAAGGTTATCTCAGGGCAATAGTTTCAGGGGTTCATCTGCCCTCCACAGCTCCAGGAAGTTCACTATCCATGAGAATTTAAAATTCTGTTCTGCATTCTCCCCATTTTGATCAGGATTATTCTATAGAATCTTTGATCAAAATGTTCAGTAATGATAGCCGGGCACCAGCCTGTTCTTTTAGTCTCATAACAAAGGAGGCAGTTGTTCATGGAATTTTATGGTATCTTTTCACTGAAAAGAAACCCTGGTGGCATAGTGGTTAAGAGCTATGGCTGCTAATCAAAACGTTGGCAGTTCGAATCCACCAGGCGCTCCTTGGAAACTCTATGGGGGCAGTTCTACTCTGTCCTATAAGGTTGCTACGGTTTTTTTTTCTTTTTTCCGACTGAAAAGTCCAAACAATACTGATGGTACATCTTATTTAAAGCAAAAGTCAAGACAAAGAATAAAATCATGTGAATTGGAAGAGACCTTAGTTCAACTACTCTAGGTTACATGAGGTCACATGACTTGCCAGGGTCACACAAGTGGCATAGTTTGGAAAACTCAGGTCTCATTATTTCTATTCTAGAAAATTGTTGATAAACACAAATACGGATTAAACAGAAAAAGTAGACCCAGACTGTTTCCTTTATCAAAAGCATTTTCTAGATTTTAAAAAGTAACAGGGATACAAAGGCAAAGGACCATAGACTTGGGGGACATCTACACCAACTGGCACAACACAGTTCATAAAGACAATGTTCTACAGTTTACTTTGGTGAGTAGCGTCTGGGGTCTTAAAATCTTGCAAGTGGCCATCTAAGACACAACTATCAGTCTCATCTAGTCTGGAGCAAAGGAGAAGGAAAAAAAACTAAAGACCCAAGGGAGCAATTACTCCAAAGGACTAATGGACCACATGAACCACAGCCTACACGACCCCGTGACCAGAAGAACTAGATGGTGCCCGACTACCACTATAGACCGCTCCGACTGGGATTACAACAAAGGGTCCCTGACAGAGAGAAAAATGTTGAACAAATGATCAAATTCACAAAAAAGACCAGACTTACTGGTCTGACAGAGACTGGAAGAACTGGAGACTATGGCCCCTGCACACCCTTCTAACTCAGACTTGAAGCCACTCCCAAAGTTCACCTTTCAGCCAAAGATTAGGCAGGCCTGTAAGACAGACAACACCACACCAAGGTTCCAAATTAGGTTTTACTACTATTAAATAGGAGTCCTGGTGGCGCAGTGGTTAAGAGCTCGGCTGCTAAGCGAAAGGTCGGCAGTTCAAATCCACCAGCCGCTCCTTGGAAACCCTATGGGGCGGTTCTACTCCATCCCATAGCCCTGGTTGTACACTTGTTAAGTGCTCCCCTGCTAACTGAAAGGTTGACAGTTCAAACCCACTCAGTAGGTCTTCAGGAGAAAGACTTGGCAATCTGCTCTTGTAAAGATTACAGCCCAGAAAACCCTATGGGGCAGTTCTATTCTGTCACATGGGGTTACTATGAGTCAAGATCTACTCGACAGAACTGAACAACAACTATTAAATATTAATACAAAGCTGATTAATTAACCATACTATTAAAATATTTATAATATAGCTTTTAGTTTGTTCCAACTAAATTGTGGAGAGAAGGCCATTTCCAAAATAGATAGCCCTTGTCTTAGTCCCTTAGGTTCCTAAAAGCTTTCAAATATCTGCATTTTCAACAGGATCTATATCAAAATTTGGAAGGTTGCATTCCTGATCAGTGATTTAAAAAACAAAACTCTGAAGTATAACTAAAAATGTCGTAAGCAGCTACAAAATTCATTTAAGCAATTATATGCCATAGTACAATGAAATGGGCATCTGAAACTATGCTGTTGTCACTCGGTTTCCACGGTGAATTGGTTCCAGGACCCCTTTGGATACCAAAATCTGTGGATGTTCAAGTCTCTTATATAAAATGACGTAGTCATTTGGGTATAAAGCTAGAGCTAGGGGCAGGGACTGTGAGGTGCCCACTGTACACGTGCACCTACTCTGGCAGTTTCTGGTTCCCACCCAGGTGGGGGCTAAGAGGAGAAGAGGGCTTTGTTTTTCCTGGCTGCCTGCTTCCTGCTCAAGGAAGTGGCGGAACTGTGTGTGCACCCCAGTGGGTACGACGATCACCAAGGGATGCCCAGCCCGTAAGGCAGGGGCTGAACTGCAAAGTGGAGATGGTATTTCCAGATTGGGCCTAGGCCTCCCTTCCTCTGTGACCGTCCCCTGGGGACCTGCCACGGGTGCTTGGGCTGGCTCTCCTGGTGATAAGAGGTGGACAAGTCCTGATGTCCATGGAAGATGACTTTAACGGTGTTGAAGGATCTAAGACTTCTGCACTTGGTGACGTCAATAAAGATAAAGGATTTGTAGAAGAGTTCAATAGATAAAAACTTGCTAATTTTCCAAGTAACTTTCTGGAATTCTTTTTTTCCCCAAATATTTTCAATCCACAGTTGGTTCAATCTGCAGATGTGGAACCTGCAGATACATAGGGCTGACTAATTTAAAAATCTTACACATAAACAAGATGCTAGACACAACATCCATTTTTTGCTTAGAATGTAGAAGAGCTTTGGAGGGATGATTAAAATGGCATAGTCTTAGTCAAAAGCAAGACCTGTCTGCTGAGATATTACTCAGACTTCAAGGCCCAGTTCAAATTTCACCTCTTCCATAAAACTGTCCTGAGCCCTGCAGCCAGATAAGTCTCCACTGCCAGCCAGAGGCAATACAGAATGCCAGAACACCAAGCACTCTGAAGCTGTGACAAACCTGGCTTCAAGTATTAGCTTTTCAATATATTACACCTGTAATCTTATGTTACTTAATTTTTCTGAACTTCTGTTTCCTCATAGGTGATATATGCACAACAATCTCTATCTTGGTGTTATGGACTGAATTGTGTCCCCCAGAAACATGTGCTGTAAACCCTAACCTCTATGTCTGTGGTTATAATCCCATTTGGGAGTGGGTTGTCTTTGTTATGTTAATGAGACAGGAGTAGTGTAGGGTGTGTTTTGAGTCAATCTCTTTTGAGATATAAAAGAGATTAAACAAGTGAGCAGAGCAGAGATGGGGGAAAGACAGATGCCAAGCCACACAGAGCTCTCTAAGGAACCAGGAAGAAGAAGCTGAAGAGACCTGGACCTTCCCCCAGAGCCACCAGAAAGAGAAAGTCTTCTCCTAAAGCTGGCACCCTGAATTTGGATTTCTAGCCTCCAAAACTGTGAAAAAGTAAATTAAAGCCATCCACTTGTGGTACTTCTGTTACAGCAGTACTAGACAACTAAGACACTCGGGGCCTTGGAAGGAGAATGAAGTATCTAAATTATCTAAGTGTCTGTATGTAGTACGTGCTTAATACCTACATGTTTCCCTGTCATTTAAATCCTTCCCTCAGCTCTTCATACTTTTACAAATACTACAATTAAATAGAAGGTCAGCTTATAACAAAAGAAAGTTATTTACTCCCTCAAACCAGTCTTCTTCTTAGGGAATGAACATTTTCTAATGGTGGTTTTAATGTCACTGCCTTAGTTAAACAAATCAAGAATACCAAAAAGAGACAGATGGTAAGCTGCCATCACATGGACCAAATTTTGCAATGAAGCTTTTGCTTATTTATCCAAAGTAAAGAGTGTTAAGAGCATAGAAAGTTAAATATATTGAATTTTGAGACATTTTTTTCTTTAAAGATAGAGTAACAATGCCAGTGAAAAAAGGTCTTAAGCCTTTGGTGACTCGATTATTTCCTGCTTTGAATTTTTTGTTGATAACAGGTGTTTTCATTAATGGAAGCATGCTGACTCACCGAGTATGTCTGAATTTTTGGTAGGTAGTATGGATTTTTTTTTCTTGTCCCCTCCCACAAGTTGACCCTAAGTGTTTAGTGGTACATATGAAGTACTACAAATTATACCCCCAGAGTCCCCACCAAGGTCTACTGGTACATACGTGTAACAAATAAAAAATTTTGAAATTTCTATTTTCCTACCAAAAATTCAGACACCTCATACAATACCCTGTAAAAACGTAATTTGTGGCACACACCCACTTCTTCAGTTTCAAACAGTCACAAAGGCTGACAAGCGTTGCCAGTGGTACAGCAGCTTCCCAATAAATCTCAGAGGCTGTTATATGTACCACCAGGCACAAAAGGGTTAAGCTTCTGTTCTTTAAGGGGCTGTTAATATCATAGAAAAAGATGTACATTTTATGAAACAAGCTACCAATATATTAGTACTGATAATGTTACTACAATTTATTGGTATAATGGTATACTAATGTCTTTCTAATTTAACCACTCAAATCGTACTCCTAATACTTATTAGACTTCAAATAACAGTGGTAGTAAATACGGAAAGAACTGTAGGTTTCGGGCAGGTCCACTGAAGATTACAAGGCAGTAAGTAAGCCGCAATCTTAACCAAGCTTCTATTGTAACCAACCTAAAGGAGAGGGCTGACCCCGTATCACTCCATTCTTGGTTCTCTCCTCCAAGTCCATAACTTCCTTGTATATCAATTCTGAAAAAGAGAGGAACAAAAATCAGTTTTTCAAAGTCTAAGAGCCAATCTCACAGGTCATATATGTTTTAAGTAAAAAATTTACACGTTAAGTACTTCAACAGTGTCCTTACAATGGCAGAGTGTCAGCCTAAGATTCATAGGTGTTAATAACAATTCCTTGATCCTCAACCGTGAAGTATACTGGAAGAAACTAAAATCTCTGCTGTAGCTACTGCTTCTGAAGTTTGTTTAAGGACACAGCTAGGGTTAGAAGCTTTATCTTTTTTAATTCTCTAGTACCTTGCACTACACCATAATGTACCACATACTATTCTGTAGTACAAATGCTTGTTTAGTTCTGTCTTTATGAGGGCTTGAAACACGTATGTCCTAT
This sequence comes from Dugong dugon, assembly GCA_030035585.1. Classification (NCBI taxonomy): domain Eukaryota; kingdom Metazoa; phylum Chordata; class Mammalia; order Sirenia; family Dugongidae; genus Dugong; species Dugong dugon. Next base: position 7,762,863 of record CM057475.1, read on the forward strand.
TAACTTCTAGTTCCTGAGCCCCTGGATTAGTGCTTGGTACACTGTAGGTGCTCGACAGATATTTGTTAAAAGATTTAAATCAAAGACTATGTGGAAGCTTGCTTTAATCAGAAAAGAATATAAATACCTTTTCTTACGACAAGAAAACGGGTAACTACACTTCTTATGAGTACTCTACAGTGACACTCTATCACTGTCAAGAAAATTTCTGTACTTATACATGACAACCTCATTTCATCTGCACATATTTTCTAAAAGGTAAAATCATCAGAGGCTTTCTGTAAATGTGAAAGAAGTAAATGGAGATGCAGGTATAGACTTAGAATCCTTCAGCAGAGAAACACATCTAAGTATGTAAGTTCAGATCTACTGTTCAAAGCATGGGAAAAATGCTCAGTACACACATCCTGAATCATTTCCAATTCAATTATGATTTTTCATGGCCTTAATGAACTTGCAGACTAGTGAGCAACAGTGTATACAGTCATTACAGGGGAATAAACTCTGGGAGAGGTGAAGTGCTAAAGTACATACTTTTTTAAAAAAAATTCAGGTCATCATATTTATGTAAAGAATACATACTTGTCCAGGAAAGAGATCACACAGCAGGCCTGAGACTGCTATCCTTAGAAAGACTTGCTTGTGGGTTAGCTCTTGGCTGGCTTCTGGGAACCCGGATTTCAGGAGAGTCCCCACCATTAACTGATAAGGTGTACCTGAACTGTGCAAACAATATGGGTTATGCTGAACACCTGCTTTCCTTCTGGGAGTCTGGAATTCTGGTACATGTTAGGCAGAGGGTGACTACATGGCCAATCCCAACAAAAACCCTGGGCACTGATTCTCTAACAGGCTTCCTTCACAGACATTTCACACTGCTGTCACAGCTTACTGCTAAGGGGACTAAGTGCATCCTGTGTGACTCCACAAGGACAGGGCTCTTGGGAGCTTGTGCCTGGTTTCTTCTGGACTTTACCCCATAAGCCTTTTCCTTTGCTGATCTTGCTCTGTATCTTTTCACTGTAACAAATCAGAGCCACAAGTATGACTATATGCTGAGTCCCATGAGCCTTCCTAGTGAACCGCTAAAACTGAGGGCTGTTGAGGGACCCCAAACACAACAGTATGTAAGAATACTTATTTGTATACGCATATAATGAAAGGTCCAGACATCAAACAACTGGGGCTGGGGTGGAAAAAACTTGTATACTTTCATGTATTTCCTATTCTACACTATTTGAATTTTTTTAGTAATACTGTCATTCAGGGAAGGCTTTTGTATTTTTTACCTTCTATATGTCTATAATTTGTATTTTTTAACAAAGAGAATGTAATACTTTCATAACTAATAAAACTGACGTTATCTTGGTATACACCATCCCAAGACACAAGAAAGAGCTGTCTGTGGCATTCCTGACTCACATTATGCGAAGCAAGTTAGGCTACAAAAAGCAGAGGCACTGAATTGCTGGGCGGAGGGCTGTGGGGACCATGGTCTCAGGGAACATCTAGCTCAATTGGCATAACACAGTTTATAAAGACAATGTTATACATTCTACCTTGGTGAGTAGTGTCTGGGGTCTTAAAAGCCTGTGAGCAGCCATCTAAGCTACTCCACTGGTCTCACCCCTTCGGGAGCAAGGGAGAATGAAGAGAACAGGATACAAGGAATAGATCAGTCCGAAGGACTAATGGACCACAGCTACCAAGGCCTCCACCAGACTGAGTCCAGTACAGCTAGATGGTGCCCGGCTACCACCGACTGCTCTGACTGGGATCACAACAGAGGGTTCTGGACAGAGCTGGAGAAGGATGTAGAACAAAATTCTAACTCACAAAAAAAAGACCAGATTTACTGGCCGAAAGGAGACTGGAGAAACCCCGAGAGTATGGCCCCCAGACACCTTTTCAGCTCAGTGGTGAAGTCATTTCCGAGGTTCACCATTCAGCCGGGGAGTGGACAGCCCCATAAAACCAAATGGGACTAATGAGGCACAGCAGTCCAGCGACAAGGACCAGAAGGCAGAAGGGGACAGGAAAGCTGGCGATAAGGAACCCAAGGTTGAGTAAGGACAGTGTTGATGTGTTGTGAGGTTCTTAACCATTGTCACAGGGCAACACGTGTACTAATTGTTAAATGAGAAACTATTTTGCTCTGTAAGACTTCATCTAAAGTGAGAATAGCAGCACAATTGGAAGAGAGTAGTCGATGTAACTGAACTTTGTGCTTGTAGAAATTTTTGAAATGGTGCATCTTTGGCTATGTATATTTTCACCAACAACAACAAAAAAAGGTTGAGAAGGGAGAAGGTTCACATGTTGTGGGGTTGTTAACCAATGTCATAAAACAGTATGTGTACTACTGTTTCATGAGAAACTATTTGTTCTGTAAGCCTTCACCTGAAGTACAATTTAAAAAAAAAAAAAAAAAGCAGAAGCAAAGATGCACAGCTGAAATGGACACACTTCACTCAGAAAAATCAACTTAAAATCTGTTTTAAGACCTCTTCATGAAATTATGCTTTAAAATATTGGGGAAAAATTTCTATTCCCTTTCAAGGTTAAGGGTGACTTCTCATGAAGTAGGTTATAGACTGCTAGCAGTTACAAGTGGCTTACAAGGTAAGTTTTAGTTACTTTATGAATAAGTTTTTTTGAAATGTTTACTATAAAATAAATATTCAAAGCAGAAAAAAAAGTAAACTCTCATCTCCAAACAAAAAAGCAACCACTGCAAATATTTTGCCATATATTCTTCTAATCTCTAAATTTGTGCATAGATTTTTAAAAGTTAACTGCAGTCAAACCACGTGTAAGTTTTTATACCTGCTTTTTTCATTTAATTTCAGCCACTTTCATGCCATATATAGTTACATAATATTAACAGACACCACACATCAACAAGTAGGTAGGTGTAAGAGACTTTATTCTTTCTTTTCTGTTACTAGACATTTAGATTTTACCAAGTACCTCCCTATCATGAAGAATGCAGTAACTAACATTTTGGCACATAAAAATTTTCTGGTACTTAGTGCTATTTCCATAAGAATTAAGGACACTTTAAGGACAAAAGCAACCATTTAATTTTGTAGTTCTGTGTGAAAACCTGACAAAGACAGAACTTCAGACAACATGGAGCCCTGGTGGCACAGTGTTTAAGAGCTCAGCTGCTAACCAAAAAGCTGGCAATTTGAATCCACCAGTTGCTCCTTGTAAACCCTATGGGGCAGTTCTACCCTGTCCCATAGGGTCCCTAGGAGTTGGAATCAACACGATGGCAATGAGGTTTTTTATTTGGTCAAACAACATTGTTTATGATCAAAAATGATCCAATTAATAAGTTACACCAGGACAGAAAGACTATAAACAAACTACATGTCTGAGAGGAAGCCGTTGCTTCCCTGAGGGTAATGACCTTCTGATAGGGTATGTCCCTTGCAGGGACCGTTTGGAAGCTGTGCCTATGGAGTTGTTACAATAGATGCTTGTTCCCACTTGGGACATTGGGCTTCTAAAGCCAGGGTAACTGCACATCCACCCCTGGGAATCTTGTTCTCTCACTAGGAGGCCAAAGAGAAGAGCTGCTGGGCAGCTGTGTGGTCTGCTGTGAGAGCTACTCCCACCAAAGAGAAACACTGGATGCTGTCCTGCTGATGATATGTGTGCTTCTTGTCCTGTACTCTTCTACGTGAATCTGCTGTCAAATGTGGCCTGTTCAAATCCTGTGAGTCTGAATGTCCACTTAAGAAGAACCTTCTGATGAATGTTACAGAGACATTATTCATCATCTTCTTTGGGTCATGGAATCCTTTGAGAATTTCATAAAAGCTATGAACCCTCTAAATGTACAAACAAAAATGTGCATGGAATTTCCAGGAGTCTTTGTATTTCCTGATGAATAAGCTTCTGATTAAAAATCTTCAGTTACAGGGTAAAAGGACACAGTAACATTTATGTTAGTAATAAAGTAGCACAGAAATGGATTCGTTTGAATGAATAGGAGCTAGAGACATCACCATCTGCTTGCTACGGTAACCTTCTCAGGCTTGAAAAGAGAAAGGTATAAAGTCTAGATAGAAGAAAAAATAAGAGATGTTTTTTCCTCAAAGAAACAAAAAGGGAATGATAAGCGTTTAAGACAGGAAGAAAAAAAGAAAATAGCACCCCTTTCTGAAAGGGGATTAAGGTAGAAGAACCAGAGCTAATTAAGAGGGCTAACTAGGCAAAGTAACCTGTAGTTAATGGCTTTGGCAATGGATTTTTCTTTCTGCCGTGACACTAAAGGGTCACTACAGGACCGCTGTAAGTTGGAATCGACCCAACGGCAACAGGTTTGGTTTTCTGGTTTTTATGACACTAAAACTCAGCTTGAAAAAGGCAGTCTGTGGGCAATTACTGAACTGCACTGGGGTCAAGGAGACAAAGATGAAGACTAAAGGTAAACATTTTTAAAGAAATAAAAAACCCCAAATATATCCCTATAGAAACAAAAATACTACATTATACTGATTTTAAGATGCACCTTTTTCAGCTTAAAATCTCTGAAATTGGGACGCATGTTATAATCAATGGCACAGTGCAACTGGCAGTATTTTCTCTTTCTTAGTGGCACATAATGGTGTGTCTTAACAATTGGTGACATATTAAGATTTTACGAAATACCATAAATGTCTACTGTAACTGTAGTGGGATATACAGACACTAGGTTGGACATTTTAATACGCTGACCCACAGTTATATCCTTGTATATTATTTATTACAGATACTGATGCAATTCTATCATTCTGGTGGGCTCTGGAGACTCTAGCGGTATGTCTGTCTTCCAAAGTCAACTTGGAGAAAACTAATTTCTGGTTATTCCTAAGAATCAAATTCATTCCCCCCAAAATAAATTTATAGATTTATAAACCTGTTTAGGTTTATAACTTCCCAGTTCCTCGTCTTCCTGGTATTTTGACATTTACCTGTTTTGTGCGTGTATATGTGCTTTAGGTGAACGTTTACAAAGCAAGTTAGTTTCCCATTCAACAGTTTATACAGAAATTGTTCCACGACAATGGTTGTAATCCCTGCAATGTGTTGGCACTCTCCCCATTACCACCCTGAGTTCCCCATTTCCATTTGCCTGGGTTTCCTGCCTTCTAATCTTTGCTTTTGGGAAGATGTTGCCCTTTTGGTCTCATGTAGATGACCGTTTTAAGAGCACCTTCCTCACGGGTGTTACTGTTTATTTTATAGGGCTGACTAATATTTGGCTGAAAGGCGATCTCTGGGAATGGCTTCAGCTCCAAGTTAGAAGGCTGTCTAAGGGCCATAGTCTTGGGGGTTCCTCCAGACTCTCTCGGACAAGTAAATCTGGTCTTTTTTATGAATTCGAATTTCTGTTCTACATTTTTTTCCCACTCTAACCAGGTCCTTCTATTGTGATCCTGGTCAGTCAGTAGTGATAGCCAGGCACTGTCTAGTTCTTCTGGTCTCAAGCTAGTGGAGGCTGTGGTTTGTGTGGGCCACTGGTCCTTGGGACTGTTTCCTTGAGTCTTTGGTTTTCTTCTCTCTCCTTTGCTCCAGATGGAAAGAGAGTTGTATCTTAGACGGTCATTTGCAAGCTTTTAAGACCCTACTCGTTACTCACCAAAGTAGGATAAAGAGTGTTTTCCTTCTATGTTATGCCAATTGACCTAGATGTCCCCGAAATTATGGTCCTTAGCCTTCAAGCCCAGTAACTCAGTCTCATGAGGTGTCTGGTTATGTCTAAGATGTTTCCATGACTGTGATCCCTGTGTGCTCTATTATATATATGAATATACATGCAGCACATACACATATGTACGTAGAAACATCCACAGCCAAACCTATATAAGCACATGGGTGTACTCCCATATGCCCTCCCTCACCTGTTCAGCATACATATCCACCTATGTATCCACTCATAAATTATTGTTATTACTGTTGTTGCAGGATTGTGTATATTATAGTATTTACCATTATTGCCTTTTATTCTTATGCACCTCTGTGTCTTCCCTTGCCTTGGCTACGTTGTGCTGACTTACCCCATATCGTGTGCTGACTTTCCCTTCACCAAAATTAACACGTCTACTCTCTAGTTGGTGATTTTCCCTTCCTCTCCATCCCATCCCTGGTAATCATCAAAAAATGTTTCTTTCTGTGTGTAAACCTTTTCTTGACCATTTATAATAGTGGTCTTATACAATACTTGTCCTTTTGTGATTGACTTATTTCACTCAGTATAATGTCCTCCAGATTCATCCGTATTGTTGGATGTTTCACGGATTCATCATTATTCTTTATGATTGCGTAGTATTTCACTGTGTGTATGTACCACAGTTTGTTTATCCATTCATCCATTGATGGGCACTTAGGTTGTTTCCCTCTTTTTGCTACTGTAAATCTTGCTGCAAGGAACATGGGTGTGCATACGTCTATTCTCGTCACACCTCTTATTTCTACAGGATGTATACCTAGGGGTGGTACTACTCAATCATATGGTATTTCTATTTCTAACTTTTTAAGGAAGCGCCATATCATTTTCCACAGCAGGTGTATGACACTTATCTCTTAATCACAAGTCTTCTGTCTCCATTTTAAGATAAGGTAAATAAAGGGTCACGTGATTTGCCCAAAGCCACATGGTTACAAAAATAGTCAAAACAATAAATGACAGCAACACACTTGGAGGTAAACAGGATCAAAAATGACCTGGGCCAAACGTCTCAGAGGATCTTTAAAAAAAGAAGTATTTTAGTACCTCCATGACCATGAAAGTATTACTAATATTCAATTACATTCATAAAATAAAATAACTCACTCTGTTAGTGAGGGTGGGGGTAAGTAGGAGCGCCCATACAATGTGATGAATGTGTGAATGGCGACAATTTATCATACTTGAAGAATAATTTGGAAGTAACTGCATTTTCCCGCATGTGCATAAGAACACTGCAGAGTCGTCTGTGACAGAAATAGAACTGGACACAACTTAAAATACTCTTAAAGAGGGGACACAAAATAGACACTGTGACATGTTCGTGCAGCAGAACATCAGCCAGTCATTAAACCGAGTAAGGCAGACAGACGGATCAAGACAGAATAATCTCCATGGTGCACTGTCACATTAGCATAGCAAGTGAGCAGAGTATGCAAACGTGTGTGGTTAAAAAGGGTGGGGGCAGAGAGGAAGGGAACACTAAATACACACATTTGTGTTTGCATATTCTCAGACTATGGAAGAACACAAAAGAAACCTTGAGCGTCTGTCCCTGGGACAGGAGCTTGGAAAATAAAGAGTCAGGAAGGGAAGGAGATTTACTCTCTACTTTTATAAAAATATTAATAATCATATTACCAAACATCAGTTACAAATAATAGAAAATATCTTTAATTTCCCTAAAAGGAGGAATAAATCACCAAAAAAGCCAGCAGTTCTTTCAATGTTATCTCTAAGACCTAGATGGATGTTACCTTTCCACTCTTCTATTGTGTGCTCCCTTTCATCCAACTGCTTGTCAGGGATCTTTGGTGGTGGCTGAAAAACACAGGGCAACAACAATTGAGTCAGTTTATTGAAAATAAATATACTCTTATTATTATCTGAACCATCAATCAGATGGAAGACTTGTAACATGTGTCAGCATCTGAACCGTCAGTCAGAGGGAAGACTTGTAACATGCATCAGCAGAGCGAGACTGATCAGTCATCAACAATCTTCTCACGCAGAGAGACTAGTTTTAGAAGACTCCTTTGCTTCAGGGAGAAAAGATGTTTAGTCATCTTTTTCTTTACTTCTAGCTTCTGAAATGGTCACATTTCATTTGCATCATGGAAATTTGTTGTACCTCGTACACAATTATTTGTTTTATAACTAAAGTAGGATGTTCCTCAAAGCAGCTCAACATTGTAGCTCCTCTGGTCAGGTATCAGGACAAGAAGGCAAGGAGCAATGGGAAGCAACTCTACTGTGTGTAGAAAGGTGCTTGGGAGTCCCTGAGTGATGCAAATGATTAATGCTCTTGGCTGCTAACTGAAAGGTTGACAGTTCAAGTATACCCAGAGGCACCTCAGAAGAAAGGCCTGATGATGTACTTCTAAACAATTAGCCATTGAAAACTCCATGGAGTACAGTTCTACTCTGACACATAGGTTGGCAGGAGTTGGAATCGACTCCTCTAGTGGTGGAGGAAGGTGCTTGAATATGCTCATTAGCTTAAGGTACTCAGAAAAACATCACTATCATTTATCTCTATTTTACTTAAATCTAAAAGATCTCCTCAACCTAACTTTAAGAACGCAATATATTCCTCAGACGTTAAGAACTTACAGCTTCTGCTTCAGAAGGATCATACCAGACATTGATGTATGGATGCTGGAGAGCTTCATCTACAGAGATCCTTTTGGATGCGTCGATTACCAGCATTTTGGATAACAAATCCCTTGCCTGACTGGCTGCAAAGGTAATGATGTTAATGTACACATATCTTGTAAAGCTTTTCAAATTATTCATAAACTTCAGAAACTTGATACTTGACACTGCAATTTATTTTTAAAGTATATGTTTTAAAAAGAATAGTTTTTACTACAAAATCAGGTCAAATATATGATTAAAATATATAAAATAAAGATAAATAACTATAACCTTACATTGTTCCACCACCCACAGGTAACCATGGGTCACTCCCATAGGAATTTGAACACGAACACACACACACACACACACACACACACACACACACACACACACACACACACAAACACAATTACATTAAATGTATATATTTATAAAAGGTACCTTTAAGTTTGTTGTGTTCTGAGTCAGCTGGGAAAAGTACATCGGGGAAGAGTTTCTCAAAGCTATAGCCAGCATATTTAGGTCTGTTTTCAACGTAAGTCCTTACTGTTGGTTGCAGTTTCTTCATGAACTCAGGACATGGTGTTCCAAGCTGTTCAATAACTTTATTCCATTGATCAATATCTAATATCAAGTTGCTAAGAAAAATACTCCATATCTAATGTTCAACATATCATAACCATATTAAAATAACAAGAAAATGGCTCTTCAAAAAATTCTAAGAAAGAATGTGGCAACTATCAATTTTATGTCTTACAGCCAACCTTGCCAAAGGTAGTGATTGTAGGTGGACAGAAAGGATCAATAAATAAGCTTTGTTAACTTTATTTATTGTGTGTACAGGTGCGGGGGAAGGGCTACTAATACTGATCTTACTATAAAAATGGAAGCTAAAATTCATAAATTGTAAGTACAAATTATAATGGTAATCACCACTCACAGGGACACTAAATGCAAACGGCACACAATTCTAGAACACAAAATTTGCCTTCTTTTCTAGCTTATCAGAAAATGTGAAAGCATTTCCTAGAGAATAAGACCTATTTCTATGATGAGTTCTGGCTTCGAGTTTCCCACACTAACAGAAGATGCAGTAGGAAGAAAATGATGGCTATGGGAAACGTGGCATTTTCTTTGACACTCTTTATTTAGCTTACGTTAATAACTTTTATTTTTTTTTTAAAGCTCTGAGACTTCTGAAAAAGATCAATACTTGGCTAAATTGTAAAGGTTAAGATTTTCTGATGTCGTTCCTTCAAGTTTTTACACTCCAGGCCCTTGAAGAATAAGGCCTAAAACTCTCTTATTGTAACCTTAGTGAATATGGTGTTCCCAATTCTTCCTCCCAAAATAATTCTAAGTGTCACTAGTTGATAAACACATGACAGATCACTGTTAATATAAATATTAAAAGTAGTCGGATGAACAAAAAGCACGAACCCAAATCTAATCATCACCATATAAAACAATTACTACTGAAATTCTCAGATGACAGGATTAATGTTATGCTGGGTAATGAGACAACAAGCAAAAGACAAAGCAGACAGAACATGAACAACGAAAAGGGGGAAGGCAAAACAAAAGGATGACCAAAAGCAACAGACAATTCCAAAATTCACGTCAAATCCTAAGGATCTCTAGACTTACTCAAATATATAATTATTAGATATTCTTAATGTAAGCTATGATTTATGATTTAGGTTAAATAAATCAATTCAAAGCCAGCAAGTAACTGGATAATCATACTTGAGCAGTTTTCAGAATTAACATATGAAACAGGAGGAAGGAAGGTCTATGTTAAACAGCAGGTGGTATTTTGAAAGAGGAATTTAACATTACTTTATTATTTACTAGGGAGAGACAAAATACATTATACCTGACCAAGCTGAAGTGCTGTCATACATTTTGACCTTTAGAGACTACATTTTAGGCCAAAGATAAGGATACGATCTGTACCTGGGAACAAAACACCACCTTTGATCATTTCTCCCATGATGCACCCAACTGACCAAATGTCAACTGAAAACAAAATGCAATGACATTAACATAAAGATTTAGGTTAAAAAAAAATATATATATATATAAACATTAAAAAAAAAAAAATCACACACACTATGTACAGTTTAAAATGATAAAAAGCAGTATAAAATAAAAATGAGTGACAGTGAATGGGCTCTGACTACCAGCAGAGACTGTATGTCCTACTGCCAGATGCAGCCTAGAGATACTCTAGCTTCTTCTCCAAACAATGTTTTGAACTATAACAGTCACAAACTTTATGTCTGTTTACATAAAACACGTGTATGAATGTGCCATATTCATCTTCATTAGAGAACATACGGAACTTCATCACCTAACTCATTAAACTGCTGCAGCAGCACAAGGATACAGTCCCTTCCTGGAAAGAGGATTTTGTGGCAAACCATTTCTCCCATAATGCACCCCACAGACCATAAATCCACTATATGTTTGCAGCACAAAAGAAGGAAAAGCAAAGCAAAAGGTCATTTAAAATCAAAGAAGCATAATATGACTGCATTATTTAACAACTGCAAAAACATCACAAAAAGAAAAAGGTGATTTTAATTTTAGCTAATGGAATAAATTTAAAACAAAATATTTTCCAACAGACTTTGATTCACAAAAGAAAACAAAGTGTGGTCTTTTAACTAATTTTATCTAATTTTAAAGTGAGAGCTATGCACAGAAATTACATAATAAAAAAGCCTATCTATTTTGTACCTGATAATTTGTGGATAAAATATGGAACAGAACCAGACCCAAACTTTGAAAATAAGACTGAAAATGTACATGAGGTAGCAAGACTATAAAAACGAAATCTTTCTATTATTCTGAAGTTCAACTGTGCATTATACTCTTTCTTTAAGTCAAATAAAAGAAAAAAGCATGAGCAGAAAAAATTTAGCATATTAAAATATTTAACATATAGATTGTATCTCTAAGAATAATTACAGTAAAAAGTTAATCTAAAGCTCTTCAAAATTTTTCAAACTAGATTGAATATATTCATTTAGCTGAGATAAGCTACGTTTACTCTGAATTAAAAGTCAAATGATTTTCTTGGCAACATGATGCTCCATTTCTCCTACTATCCCAAAAGAAACAAGTACACAGAGAATAAACAACTAAGCCAATTAAGAAAACTTAGTAAGAGCAGTATATTTCATATGTTTCCTACCAAAAGCCTTTTAAATCCATAAACAATGTTTCTTTTGGTCCAAGAAGTTAGTTTTGGCTGCATACGGTAGGAAAGTTCCTGCAGACTCTTTACCTAGAGTCTCCTAGCAAACTTACTGACTCTCACCAACTTTAAATGGGACCCCTGACCAATGCTGGTAAGAATCTGCTAGACACAGAAACAGGCAATGTGGGGATTTCCATCTGCTTTATTAAAACTAACAACACACCCTGAAATTCATACCTTTGGGTTTGAATATAAGATAAAAAGGGGAGAGTATATGGTTGCAGTTCAATAGGAGAAGAGAGGAAGAATAAGTAATTTAAAAGGAAAAGCCTTAGAAACTTGCACTTGGTTTTGAAGTTTGAAGGCCCAGATTCTTTCAGGGCAAGAATGGATGTCACAGAGGTACACCCTTGACCCACATCAGAGCACTTAGGAAGTTAACATCTGTACTTTCAGCTATTTCACTGAAGAGTCTCAACAGTGAAACTGGAAATAAGTTTTGGAAAGCCTATGGAAATAAAGTTTCCCTAAAATTTTATATTAAAATGCATACAAATATTTTTGTGTATTTTGGTATGATTCAAATTTCATGAAAATTTAATATTCATAAATCAGTCTGTTAGAGAAAAATTTTTTCCCAAGGATTGTTTCTGGCAAAAAGCTATTATAGTGAGTCTTCCCTTATAGATTGGTAGAGTCACAAACTTTAGGCAAATATCCAGGGAACAACTTATGTAGGTAATCTTAAGAAAAACAAAAATATTTTGAAGCCTGCAACCAAGAGAAAAGGTACTGTCAGTTTCAGTGAAGGTTTTCTAAGAACACAGTAAGCCTTACTCATACAAAAAACTAGCTTTAAAGGGTTCTACTGCTTCCTCCAACAGATCACCTTACCTATCCATCAGCTTTGAAGAGTGACCATATTGTAGCTCTTGAGGTTTACACTAAGTGCTATTACTACTAACTGACATTGCACCACTCAGCTGACAATTTTAAGTTCAATAGGAAACAGTTAATTAACTCTCACATTTTATGCTGGTAAACAGGAAAACCAATAATCCTAGGCAAGCAAATAGCATAGATTCAGTTTTAGGGGTTACAGCGGCAATTTCTTTAGTTAACTGTAGTATTGATGGTGTGTATATTTGTATTTAAATAAACAGGGCCCCAAGTTTTTCCAGACATTCAGGACAAAATGTATAGTTACTTTCAAACTCCTGATACACATTTAAATCAGTGATACACATTTACTTGTGCACTTCAGCTTAAACATTTCACATAAAAAATATGATGAACAAAAGAAAATAAATGAGAACTGTATGTCAAATAAATAATGTTTGCTGACCGTTTTCTTTGTAGCCCATCCCTAGGATGACCTCAGGGGCTCTGTAGTAGCGAGTAACTACATAAGGTGTCATCATGAAACTCGTTCCTGCAGTTCTGGCCAGTCCAAAGTCAAGAATCTTCAAAGTGCAGTCTGATTTCACTACTATATTACTTGGCTTTAAGTCCTGAAAAAAAAAGGCAACAAAAAACCCCTGCTATGATATATATGACTATCTTGCAGTTCACAACTGTTACCCTATCTATCACTTGCAAAATGATTCATGTTAATTGTTACTCTCTCTCACTACAATGGGTCTCAGTGTACAGATTCAGCACAACTGAGAAATTAGCTTTGTGGGCTTTTTTTTATTTCTGAATATACAGAGTTGTTAGAGAACTCAGAAATGTTTTATTTACTAGCAATTATGATTAGCTAGAAATTTTAGGTAAAATGGAGTAAAAGGGATTTAAAAAGACATCTCCAAGCTCACATAAGGACTATTATGGTAAAAGAAAGAGTTGGCATTTACAGTCATCATCTACATATTACATTACCAGTATTTTTTTTAAACCACAATAAGCTTTATATAGATACTATGGATCAACAATGGGTTATTCTATGCCTTTTGTATTGGCTAATGTTCATTTATAAAGGAACAAAACAGTCATTATTAGCCTTTCCATCATTGATTTCCCATGTGAAATCACAAAAATTTGCTTAAAAAATTTGGTCTGCATGTAGAGGTAGGCCATCACTGTCTTGGTGCCACTAATCCATATAACTACTTGCTGCTGATGCACTAAACAATGTCGTTGTGAAGAATTTTCCACTTGGCCCACTGAAAGGAAGGCGGCAGCATGAACACTCATGGCTTCATGCTCAAAACACTTCGCCTTTAGCTCCAGTGAATTCTATTATGAACCAAGGGACCAAAGAAGAAAGCAAGCAAGCATATACTTAAAACACAAGTACATCCCACTGTCTGTACTGGTGTGCAGTATTTAGGACCTTAGTTCATATATTAAGTATCAGTGATTACAAAGAGAAAAAAAAAAGCTGGCCTTAAGGACAAAGATCTCTTTTGTAATGCTTCTATCCAGGAAACCATGTATGTAATCTTTAAGATATTCTGTCAGGCCATCATGGATGGGTTGAAAGCATATATAATCGAATAGTTTTATGATATTAAACATAAAAAGATATAGATAGGCTCTGTTTGTTGTTGTTGATTCTGACTCATAGTGACCATATAGAACAGAGTAGAACTGTCCCATATGGTTCCCAAGGAACAGTTGGTGGATTTGAACTGCTGACCTTCTCGTTAGCAGCTGAAGCTCTTAACCACTATGCCACCAGGGCTCCTGTATCAATAGGCTTAGTGAAACAAAATGAGAATTTTCATTATTGCTATTCTGTAAACACAAAGTTGCCAGTATTTCCAAGACACACTATTTCAGCAAGGTAACACTGTATGTTCAAGAATAAATACTACAGACCTGGTTACCACTGCAAAGCCTATGGTGAAGGTTAAAGATCAGTGGCTTTTTATACTAGTACACTTTGGTCTAAAAATAAGACTCCATTCTTAAATACTTTATTTTGGAGGAATTAATAGCAATATATGTATTTTATGAATAGATGATGTTGTTAAGAAAAAACAAACTGTCAAAAATGCCTCAAAGAATGTTAACTAAAATTCAAACTTGAATGTCAGTGTGTATCTTTCTAAAGATGTTGGTAATGCTGTTAAATATATATGAGAATAATTCTGAAAGCATGAATTGGTGGAAGAGGCAGTGGAGCTAAGCTAACAGTCTATCTCCTCCCCCACATTCTCCCAGCCCCCTTACAGTTAGGCAAGGGCACACGATCAGTTCCAGTTAATAGGATCTGAGCAGGAGCAAAAAATACAAGGGCCAGTGCACAGCCTCCTGTCTTTACTCTGGTGACCAGTAACGTTCCAGAGAGTGAATCCTCTGTCAGTGTGGGTTGCTGACCGTTTACGTAAAGCAGAGTTCCAGCCCCACACCCAACCCTGCCACAACCTGCACTGAACATACAGTGTGGGAAATATCCCTTTGCTGAGTTAAGCCACTGAGAATTGTGGTTTATTTGTTACCTCAGCATATCCTAGCCTATCGTAACACTGTAATTTTCTAACAATGTAATTGGTGCCAGGAATGGGGTGTTAGTATTATAAAACCACAGCATCATGGGCTGAGCAGCAGGGAAACTAGTATCAAAGGTTGGAAAGGTGATCCAGGTCATACAGTAGCAAAATATTTCATGAAGCTGTCACCTGCAATAATTAGGAAGACAGAGTACTGACATAATGAGCTTCAAGCTCTAGAATAGGATTTGGCAAAAAATGGCCTGCCTGTTTTTAAACAGAAAGTTGTACTGGAACACAGCCATGCTCACTCAATTACCTATTGTCTAGGGCTGCTTTCATGTGACAACAGCAGACGTGAGTAGCTGTGACAGAGACTATAATCAGCAAAGCCTAAAATATTTACTATCCGGCCTTTACCAAAATAATCTATTGACTCTTGCTCTAGAAGCTGTTAGAAAACAAAACCTGAGTAGTGTGTGTTGGTAACTACTGGCTGCCTTTTTTGGCAAGGCACTACAGGAGAGAGAGAGACATGGACAGACTTCAAAAAGAACCGGCCACTTTAAAAGTAGAAATAAAAGGAGACAGAGAGTTCAGAATTCAGGGTAGTCTCCAGCAGAGAGAGCAGGGCTCACCAACATTCTGAAATCTGCTCTCCCTCAGTTTTCCAGTTCCCATATAGTTCTATGATTAGTTCAACCAATAGGCTTTAAGCAGAACACAGGTGTGTCACCTCCAGGCTGAAGCTTAGAAGAGACAATGCACACCATTCAGTTTTCCCCTGCCACAGTGACCAGCAACTATCTAGATGGTGCAACCTTATTCAGCTTGGGTCTCTGAGCCCCACCCCCAACACTGACTTGCACTGGACTCCTAATGGATGAGAGCTCATGTTATTTCACCAGGTAAACAATCTCAGTCCAACAGAACAACTAGCCTAGGGTGAGGGGAATATACAATGAACAGCAAAGCAGAGAGACGAATACCAATTGTGGCCTCAAGGCTAGCTGCAAAAGTAGGGTCTGTAATTCATTCCACTAATCAACTTCTTATGCTATCCCAGGAAAAGAAACCAAACAAAATCGTGGAGAAAGTTTTCAGAACTTAATGCATGGGAACAAGCGGTATGAGGGGTGGCCTGTAGTGGATGCTGTGATGCCTGCTCAGATACTTGCTTCAAAACTGAAGCACTCAATCTTCCAGTTTCTTGGAGTGTTGGTGGCTGAGTTTTCAGCAAATTTCTCTCCAGGAACTGCCCTCAGACACCAAGAATCATCTTTTCCAAGGACATACCCCTTCCTAGGACCAGCATAAAGGACCAGCAGAGACATCAGCTGAGGTCTTTGGAGTAACTGCATCCAATTCAATTTTTACCTCTGCCCAATTTTACTTCCCCTACTCCCTCAAGATGATAATCCTGAGAGCACTCCCCAATAAACTTCTAACATGTCTAGCTCCATCCTAGAGTCTGTTTCCCAGCAGCTGGACCTAGAATAAAGCCTATTCTTTGTCGTCGGTAACAGATTCCAATATATATCTTATTAGCTCAACATTATTATACTATGTACATTTTCTGCAGTTGCACTTTATTTTGACTACTTTATCTGTTGGCACTGATGGAGTGTATTAGCATTTCCTAATGCTACTGTGTTTGTCCAGTTCTATTTTCTGCAGTTTTAGCCTACATACACTTGCCTACGTGTATCAACATATACATAATGGGAGTCTCAGCAAGAGAAGAGACAGAAAAAGGGGCAGAAAGAATATTTGAAGAAATAATGGCAGATAACTCCCCAAATTTGATAAAAGACACAAATCTACACAAGACACACTATAATCAAACTGTCCAAAGACAAAGAGAAAATCTTGAAGCCAAGAAGAGAGAAGCAACTCATCAAGTATAAGGGATCCTCAATTAAGAGCAGATTTCTTATCTGAAACCATGGAAGCCAGAAGACAGTGGGATGATAGATTTAAAGTGCTTCAAGAAAAAAACTGTCAACCAAGAATTTACATCCAGCAAAACTATCGTTCAAAACTGAAAGAAAAACTAAGACATTATCAGATAAACAAAAGATGAGGGAGTTTGTTGCCAGTACACCTGCCCGATAAGAAATGTCAAAAGGAAATCTTTCCGATTGAAATGACAGGGCATTAAATAGTCAAACAAATAGACACGAAGAAATAAAGAGCACTGGTGAAGGTAACTACAGATGTAAATACAAAAGTCAGTATTACTGGAATTTTATTTGTTAACTCCTGTTTCTTTTCCTGTGATTTAAAAGACAAATGCATAAGGCAGTAATTACAAACCTATGTAAACCAGCACACAATGTATAAAGATGTTAATTTGTGACAACAACAAAAAGAGGAGGGACAAAGATGAATAGGAGCAGAGATTGTACACACTACTAAAGCTGAGAGGAGCCCTGGTGGTGCAGTGGTGAAGCACTCCACTGCGAATCAAAAGGATGTGGCAGTCTGCTTCCACAGAGATTACAGCCTTGGAAGCCCTGTTCTACTCTGGGCAGTCCTACTCTGTCCTAGAGGGTCATTATGAGTTGGAATCAACTCAACAGCAATGGGTTACTGAAGCGAAGGTGATATTATTCAAAACAGACTGTTAAAAGTTTAAGAGGTTAATTATAATACACAGGGTAACCACTAATAACTTAAAAAAAAAAAACACACAGGAAATGAGAAAGGAATCAAAATGCTATATTATAAAAATCAAACAAAAAATTACAAAAATCAACTAAACATAAAAGAAGGCAGTAATGGCAGAAATAAAACACAAAAATGGTATAATACATACAGAAAACACATAGCAAAATAGCAGAAGTCCCTCCTCTGAGCAATTACTTTCAGTGCAAATGGATTAAAATCTCTAATTAAAAAGCAGAGATTGGCAGAATGGATTAAAAACATGTTCATCTGCATGCTGCCTATCTACAAGAGATCCACTTTAGAAATGAAGATACAAGTAAGTTGAAAGTAAAAGGACAGAAAAACATACTACAGGCAAACAGTAACCAAAGGAGAGCTAGGGTGGCTACACTAGTATTAGACAAAATAGATTACAAGCCAAAATCATTACAGAGAGAAAGAGGGATATTACATACTGACAAAAGGGTCAATACATCAAGATATAACAATTACAAACATATACTCATCTAACAACAGTGCCCCAAAATATATGAATTCAAAGCAGCAACAGACAGTTCTACAATAACAGTTGGAGTCTTTAATACACCACTTTCAATAACGGATATAACATATACACATAAGATCATTAAGGAAATAGGGGACTTCCACAACACTATAAACTATAGACCTAATGCACATACAGAATACTCTGCCCCAAAACAACAGAACACACATTTTTCTTAAGTGCACATGAAACATTATACAGGACAGACAATATGTTAGGCCACAAAATAAGTCTTAATAAATTTAAATACACTGAAATCATTCAAAGTATCTTCAGCAACCACAATGGAGTGAAACTAGATATCTGTCACAGGGGAAAAACTGGGAAAGTCACAAATCTGTGGAAATTAAACAACATACTCTTAAACAACCAATGGGTCAAAGAACAAATCACAAGGGAAATTAGAAAATACTTTGAGATGAACAAAAACAAAAACACAGCATATCAAAACTTACAGAATGCAGTTAAGTGCTTAGGGGGAAGCTTATTACTGAAATGTCTACATTATAAAAGAAGAAAAATCTCAAATCAATTACCTAACTTGACACCTTGAGGAACTAGACAAAGAATAGCAAATCAAACTCCAAGTAAGCAGAAGGAAAAAAATAATAAAGATTAGAGCACAGATAAGTAAAATAGAGAACAGAAAAACAATAGAGAAAATAAACAAAACCAAAAGTTGTTTTTATTAAAAAAAAAAATCAACAAAATTGACAAACCTTTATATAGATTGGCTTTTTAAAAAACAAACAAAAAACAGAAAAGACTTTAATTACTAAAATCAGAATGAAAATAGGGACATTACTACTGATCTTACAGAAACAGACGATTATAAGAGAATACGATGAACACCGTACACTAACAAATTAAATAATTTAGAAGACATGGAAAATTCTTAGAAACACAAACTACTAAAACTGACTAAAAAAGAAACAGAAAATCTGAACAGACTATAAAATGTAAGGAGAATGATCAGCAATCAAAAAATTCCCAGCAAAAAAAAAGTCCTGGACCAGATAGCTTCACTGGTAAATTCTACCAAACATTTAGAGAAGAAACTCTTGCAAAAAATGAGAGAGAAGGGAATATCTCCCAACGCTTTCCATGAGGCTGACATTACCCTGATACCAGAGCCAGACAAAGACATGACAAGAAAACTACAGACCAATATCCCTTTACAAACACAATTTGATGCAAAAATTCTCAACAAAATACTAGCAAACCAAATATAATACTATATTAAAAGAATCATATGCCATGACCAAATGAGTTTTCCAGAAAGGCAAGTGTGGTTCAACATAGAAAATCAATTAATGTAATATATCACATTAATTAAAATAACAAAGGGAAAAAACTCCCATGATCATCTCAATTGATGCAGGAAAAGCACCTGATACAATTATAAAAAGGAATGAAGCACCCTTTCACAATAAAAAAACTTAAAACATATGAGCAAAGGACTTCAACAGACATTTCTCCAAATAAGATATACAAAACGCCAACAAGCACAAGAAAAGATGTTCAGCGTTACTTGTTGTTGTTCTGTGCCGTCAAATAGGTTCTAACTCACAGCGACTCTGTATGGCAGAGCAGAACTGCCCCGTAAGATTTTCTAGGCTGTCATCTTTACAGGAGCAGATCAGCAGGTCTTCTGACAACCTTTTGGTTAGCCCACTAAAGCTTAATGAACCATTCTGACACCAGGGCTCCTTTCATTAGTCATTAGGGAAATGCAAATCATAACCACAACGAGAAGTTTCTGATTAGGGTGCAGTGAATGTATGTTAATGGTGGTGGAATAATTTGGAAAAGTATAGTGAGAATGGCTGCACAACTTGAAGAATATAATCGATGTCACTGAATTACAGTGAAGAAGTTGTTAGGGGGGAAAAAATAACACCACAGTGAAAACCACTTTACACTCACTAGGATGGCTTTAATTAAAAAAAAAAAAGGAAACTAACAAGTACTGGGAAGGATGTGGACAACTTGGAACCGTCATCCAATGCTGGTAGGAATATAAAACTGCGGAAAACAGTTTACAGTTCTTCAAAAACTTAAACACAGAATTACCATGTGATGCAGCAATTCTACTTCTAGGCATATACTTACAAGAAAGAAAAACAGGTACTCAAATACTTGTACATGAATGTTCACAGCAGCACTACTCACAATAGCCAAACGTTAGAAACTCAAATGTCTACCAATGGATGAATGAATAAACAAAATGTGATATATAAAAACGATGGAATATTATTCAGTTATAAAAAGGAATAAAGTACTGATACATACTACTACATGGATGACCTTGAAAACATTATTCTAAATCAAAGAAGCCAGACAGAAAAGGTCACATCTTGGATGATTCCATTTACATGAAATATCCAGAAGAGATGAGTAGACCAGAGACAGAGGGCAGACTGGTGGTTACCAGGAGCTAGGGGACAGAGGAAATGAGAAGTGCTGCATAATGGGTACAGGGTTTGGGGGTAGGAAAATGTTCTGGAACATGATACCGGCGGTAGTTGTACAACATCTGAATCTACTAAAAACCACTGAATTTTACACTTTAAAATGATAATTTTACATTATGTGAACTTCTCAACAAAAACAGAATATGATAATATATTTTTCTACTAACCCGATGAATAATTCCAGCAGAGTGCAGGTGCTTGATTCCACACAGCATCTGATAGAGAAGGTAGGACATTCTTTCATGATCTAGTTCCATCTGAATCACTTGGCAAAGATTTGCATCCATGAGCTCCATGACTATGTAACTTCATGGGTGAAAAAAGATGACAGCTAAAGTATGCAGCAACAATCTAAAAATAATCTGCTAATAATAAAATTTTAATTGTCACACTTACACATCTTGAAATTCTTCCAGGGATTTCTGTGGTGTGAACACATTCAAAAGACCAATTATCTGTGGTAAAAGCAAGACAGGGAGAAAAATTAGAAACCACTTTATAATACTTTCATTTGAGAACTGCAAATACATAGGTTGAAAAATTCTACCAGCAGTTTAAAATCTTTCAAATTTTTAACTTTTAAACTCACGTAATCTCTCTCTTATTTTTATACGTTAAAACTTTATAAACAGAAGCATCACATAATCCATTGCATTTATGAAAACACTGAATTACTAAGTACCATGCTCAGATGCTAACTGAAAAGCTGGAGGTTCAAGTCCACCCACAGGAACACTGGAAGAAAAGCCTGGTGACCTACTGAAAAAAGTCATTTAAAACCCTATGGAGCAGTTCTACTGACACACAGGAGGTCACCATGAATCTGAGTCAACTCAAAAACAACTTTTTCTTTTTGGTTTATGTCATAAGTTATATAAAACTCTACATTATTTGTCAGCAAACCTTAAACACATTCTGCCGTTTTTTTTTTTTTTAAACTGTGCTTTAAGTGGAAGTTCACATTTCAAGTTAGTCTCTCATACAAAAATGTATAGACACATTGTTTTGTGATCGTAATTGCCCTTCCTATAATGTAACATCACACTCCTCCTTTCCACCCCGGATTTCCTGTGTCCATTCAACCAGCTCCTGTCCCTTTTTGCCTTCTCATCTCACATCTGGACAGGAACCCCACATTTAGTCTCATTTATCTACTTGAGCTAAGAAGCACACTCTTCACGAGTATCATTTTATGTTTTATAGTCCAGTGTAATCTATGTCTGAAGAGATGGCCTCGGGAATGGTTTCAGTTCTGGGCTAACAGGGTCTGGGGGCCATGTCTTCTGGGGTCCCTCTAGTCTCAGTCAGACCATGGTCTGGTCTTTTCACTAGAATTTGAGTTCTGCACCCCACTTTTCTTCTGCTCCATGAGGGACTCTCTGCTGTATTCCCTGTCAGGGTGGTCAATGGTAGTGGCCGGGAACCATCTAGTTCCTCTGGTCTCAGGCTGATGGAGTCTCTGGTTTATGTGGCACTTTCTGTCTCTTGGACTAGTATCTTCCTCGTGTCTCTGGTGCTCTTCACTCTCCCTTGCTCCAGGTGGGTTGGGACCAACCTATGCATCTTAGATGGTCGCCCGGTAGATTTCAAGACCCCAGACACCACTCACCAAAACAGGACGCGTAACATTTTCTTAACAAACTTTGTTACGTCAATTGACCTAGATGTCCCCCGAAACCATGGCCCCCAGACTCTTGCCCCTGCTACTCTGTCCCTCGAAGTGTTTCGCTGTACTCAGGAAACTTCTCAGCTTTTGGTTTAGTCCAGTTGTATCGACGTCCCCTGTAGCGTGCATTGTCCTTCCCTTCACCTAACAATTTTTATCTACTATCTAGTTAGTGAATACCCTTCTCCCTCCCACCCCACCCTCATAACTGTCAAGAACGTTTTCTTCTGTGCTTAAACCTTCTCTTGAGTCCTTATAATAGTGGTCTCATACAATATTTGTACTTTTGTGACTGACTAATTTCACTCAGCATTATGCCTTCCAGATTCATCCTCATTATGAGATGTTTCACAGATTCATCATTGTTCTTTATCACTGCGCAGTATTCCACTGTGTGAATATGCTGCAATTTGTTCATCCATTTGTCCGTTGATGGGCACCTAGATTATCTCCACCTTTTTGCGATTGTGAACAGTGCTGCAATGAACATGGGTGTCCATATATCTATTCATGTAACAGCTCATATTTCTCAAGGATATATTCCAAGGAGTGTGGGACTGCTGGATCGTATGGTACTTCTATTTCCAGCTTTCCAAGGAAGTGCCAAATCTATTTCCAAAGTGGTTGTACCATTTTACATTCCCACCAACAGTGTGTTAATGTTCCAGTCTCTCCACAACTTCTCCAGCATTAATTATTTTGTGTTTTTTGGATTAATACTAGTGTTGCTGGAATGAGATGATATCTCATTGTAGTTTTGATTTGCATTTCTCTAATAGCTAAAGACTGCGAGCATTTCCTCATGTATTTGTTAGCCGCCTGAATGTCTTCTTTGGTGAACTGCCTGTTCATATCCTTTGCCCATTTTTAAATTGGGTTGTCTTTCTGTTGCTGAGGTTTTCCAGCATCTTGTACATTTTAGAGATTAGACGCTGATCAGATTTCTTGTAGCCAAAATTTTTTTCCCAGTCTGTAGGTTGTCTTTTTACTCTTCTGGTAAAGTCTTTTCATGAGCGTAAGTGTTTGATTTTTAGGAGCTACCAGTTATCTAGTTTCTCTTCTGACGTTTGTGCACTGTTATTAAAGCTTTATATTCTGTTTATGGCATGTATTAGGGCTCCTACCATTATCCCTATTATTCTTCCATGACCTTTATCATTTTAGATTTTATATTTAGGTCTTTGATCCACTCTGAGTTAGTTTCTCTGCATGATGTGAGGTATGGGTATTGTTTCGGTTTTTACAGATGGATATCCAATTATACTAGCACCATTTATTTAAGAGACTGTCTTTTCCCCCATTTATGCACTTTGGTCTTTTGTCAAATATCAGATTCTCATCGAACGATGAATTTATGTCCAGATTCACCATTCTGTTCCATTTGTCTATGTATCTCTTGTGCCAGAACCACTGTTTTGACTACCATGGCAGTATAATAGGTTCTAAAATCAGGTAGTGTGAGGCCTCCCACTTTGTTCTTCAGTAATGCTTTACCTATCCAGGGCCTCTTCCCTCTCCATATGAAGTTGGTGATTTGTTTCTCCATCTCCTTAAAAAATGCCATTGGAATTTGGATTGGGATTGCATTGTATCTGTAAATCGCTTCAGGTAGTATTGACATTTTCACAATGTTGAGTCTTCCTATCCATGAGCAAGGTATGTTTTTCCACTTATGCAGGTCTCTTTTGGCTTCCTGCAGTAGTGTCTTGTAGTTTTCTTTGGATAGGTCTTTTACGTCTCTGGTTAGACTTATTCTTAAGTATTTTATCTTCTTGGGGGCTATTGTAAATGGTACTGACTTAGTGATTTCCTC
This sequence comes from Dugong dugon, assembly GCA_030035585.1. NCBI lineage: Eukaryota > Metazoa > Chordata > Mammalia > Sirenia > Dugongidae > Dugong > Dugong dugon. The sequence goes on from CM057475.1 coordinate 7,787,031, forward strand.
TTCAAAGTTCTCTTTGTTAGTCTAGAGGAATCCAACTGATTTTTGTATGTTTATCTTGTATCCTGAAACTTTGCTGAAATCTTCTATTAGTTCCAGTAGTATTCTTGTGGATTCTTTGGGGTATTCTGTGTGTAAGATCATATTACCTGCAAATAGAGATACTTTTACTTCTTCCTTACCAAGTTGGATGCCCTTTATTTCTTTTTCTAGCCTAACTGCTCTGGCTAGGACCTCAAGCACAATGTTGAATAAGAGTGGTGATAAAGGGCATCCTTGTCTGGTTCCCGTTCTCAAGGAGAATGCTTTCAGACTCTCTCCATTTAGGATGATGTTAGCTGTTGGCTTTGTATAAATGCCCTTAATTATGTTGAGGAATTTCCCTTCTATTCCTATTCTGCTGAGAGTTTTTATCATGAATGGGTGTTGGACTTTGTCAAATGCCTTTTCTGCATCAACTGATAAGATCATGTGGTTCTTGTCTTTTGTTTTATTTATGTGATGGATTACACTGATTTTTTTCTAATGTTGAACCATCCCTGCATGCCTGGTAAAAATCCGACTTGATCATGGTGAATTATTTTTTTGATATATTGCTGAATTCCATTGGCTATAATTTTATTGAGAATTTTTGTGTCAATATTCTTGAGGGATATTGGTTTGTAATTTTCTTTTTTTGTGGTGTCTTTACCTGGTTCTGGTATCAGGGTTATGCTGGCTTCATAGAATGAGTTTGGGAGTATTCCATCCTTTTCTATGCTCTGAAATACCTTTAGTAGTAGTGGTGTTAACTCTTCTCTGAAAGTTTGGTAGAATTCTCCAGTGAAATTGTGTGGGCCAGAGCTTTTTTTTTTTTTTCCCCCTTATTGTACTTTAGGTGAAGGTTTACAGATCAAACAGTTTCTCATTAAATAGTCAGTACACATGTTGTTTTATGGCATTGGTTAACAACCCCACGACATGTCAACGCTCTCCCTTCTCGACTTTTTCTTTTTTTTTTTTTTGGTGAAAATATATACAGCCAAAGATACACCATTTCAAAAATTTCTACATGCACAATTTAGTAACATCAATTACGATCTTCCAGTTGTGCTGCTATCCTCACTTTAGGTGAAGGTTTACAGAACAAAATAGTTTCTCATTAAACAGTACACACGTTGCCCTATGACAATGGTTAACAGCTCCACTACATGTCAACACTGTCCTTATTCAACCTTGGGTTCCTTATCACTAGCTTTCTGTCCCCTTCTGCCTTCTAGTCCCTGTCTCTGGACTGCTGTGCCTCATTAGTCCCATTTTGTTTTATGGGGCTGTCCAATCCCAACTGAACGGTGAACCTTGGAAGTGACTTCACCACTGAGCTAAAAGGGTGTCTGGGGGCTATACTCTCGGGGTTTCTCCAGTCTCTTTCAGGCCAGTAAATCTGGTCTTTTTTGTGTGTGTTAGAATTTTGTTCTACATCCTTCTCCAGCTCTGTCCAGAAACCTCTGTTGTGATCCCAGTCAGAGCAGTCGGTGGTAGCCGGGCACCATCTAGCTGTACTGGACTCAGTCTGGTGGAGGCCTTGGTAGCTGTGGTCCATTAGTTCTTTGGACTAATCTTTTCCTTGTATCCTGTTCTCTTCATTCTGCCTTGCTCCCGAACGGGTGGGACCAGTGGAGTATCTTAGATGGCTGCCCACAGGCTTTTAAGACCCCAGACGCTATTCACCAAGGTAGAATGTAGAACGTTGTCTTTATAAACTGTGTTATGCCAATGGAGCTAGGTATTCCCCAAGACCATGGTCCCCACAGCAGGCCTTTTTTGTTGTTGTTGTTGTTGGGAGTTTTTTTAATTACCTTTTCAAGTTCTTCTTTTGTTATAGCTTTATTTAGTTGTTCTACCTCTGTGTTAGTTTAGCCAGGCTGTGTGTGTCTAGAAATTTGTCCACTTCAGCTAGGTTTTCAAATTTGTTAAGAGTATGATTTTTCATAGTGTTCTGTTACGATTCTTTTAATTTCAGTTGGGTCTGCTGTGACATTGCCCATCTCATTTCTATCTCGGGTTATTTGCTTCCTCTCCTGTTTTTCTTTTGTCATTTTGGCCAATGGTTTATCGATTTTGTTGATCTTTTTAAAGAACTAGCTTTTGGTCTTCTTAACTCTTTCCATTGTTTTTCTGTTCTCTATTTCATTTAATTCTGCTCTAATTCTTATTATTTCCTTTCTTCTGGTACCTGAGGGCTTCTTTTGCTGCTCTGTATTTGTTTGAGTTGTAGAATTAGTGTTTTCATTTTGGACCTTTCTTGTTTTTGGATGTGTGCATTTATTGCTATAAACTGACCTCTGAGCACTGCTTTTGCTGTGTTCCAAAGGTGCTAGTGGGATGTGTTTTCATTCTCATTTGATTCTGTAAATTTCTTTATCCTGTCCTTAATTTCTTCTATAACCCAGTGTTTCTTTTAGCAAGGTAGTGTTCAGTTTTCATGTGTTTGATTTTTTTCCCTTGCTTTTCTGTTACTGATTTCTACTTTTATGGCTTTATGGTCAGAAAAGATGCTTTGTAATATTTTGATTCTTTGGATTCTGTTAAGGCTTGCTTTATGGCCTAATAAGTGGTCTATTCTGGAGAATGTTCCATGTGCATTGGAAAAGAAAGTATACTAGGCTGCTGTTGGGTGGGGTGTTCTGTAAATGTCTATGAGATAAAGCTGGATGATTGTGGAATTTATATCTTCCTTGTCTTTACTTAGTTTCTTTCTGGTTGTTCTGTGCTTCACTGGAAGTGATGTGTTGATGTCTCCTACTATTATTGTGCAGTTACCTCTCTTTTCAATGCTGTTAGAGTTTATGTATTTTGAAGCCCTGTCATTGGGTACGTAAATATTTATTATGGTTATATCCTCCTGGTGTACTGACCCTTTAATCACTATATAGTGTCCTTGCTTATCCTTTGTGGTGGATTTTACTTTTAAGTCTACTTTGTCAGAGATTAACATTGCCACTCCTGCTCTTTTTTGAGTGTTGTCTGCTTGATACATTTTTTTCCCATCCTTTGAGTTTTAGTTTGTTTGTGTCTTTAAGCATATGATGTGTTTCTCGTAGGCAGCATATAGACGGATCGTGTTTTTTAATCCATTCTGCCACTCTCTGTATCTTTACTGGTGCATTTAGTCCATTTATATTCAGCGTAATTATTGATAGGTATGAGTTTAGGCTGTCATTTTGATGTCTTTTTTTGTGTGTTGTTCACAGTTTCTTTGTTCCACTTAATTTTCTGTGCTGAGTCCTTTTTATGTATTTTCTTTTCATCTTTTTCGTTGTTGTTCATTTTGTACTTGCTGAGTCTTTATGTTTTTCTTGTTTTTTATTCTGAAGTATAGGATTGTTAGTTTCCTATGTGGTTACCTGAATATTTACCCTTATTTTTCTAAGTTTAAACTAATCTTTTATTTCTTTATATCACCTTGACTTCTTCTCCATTGGAAAGATCTATGACTGTGTTTTTTTATTCCCTCTTTTTAGTTTTAATGTTGTCATCTTTTACATATTGATGTCTCTGTTTCCCTATTTACAGTGTTTTAGCTTTGATTTACTTTTGTGACTTCCCTATCTGGGTTGATACCTGATTGCTCTGTCCTGTGTTCTAGTCTTGGGTTGTTATCTAATGTTACTGATTCTCTAACTGGAGGGCTACCTTTAGTATTTCTTGTAGTTTTGGTTTGGTTTTGCAAACTCCCTAAACTTCTGTTTATCTGGAAATGCCCTAATTTCGCCATCATATTTTAAAGAGAGTTTTGCTGGATATGTAATTCTTGGCTGGCAATCTTCTTCCTTCAAGGCTTTACATATGTTATCCACTGCCTTCTTGCCTGCATGGTTTCTGATGAGTGGTCCGAGCTTAGTATTATTGACTCTTCTTTGTAGATGACTTTTCGTTTATCCCTAGCCACTCTTACAATTCTCTATCTTTAGTTCTGGCAAGTTTGATTATAATATGTCTTGGTAACTTTCTTTTGGGATCTACCTTATGTGGGGTTCGATAAGCATCCTGGATAGATATCTTCTCATCTTTCATGACTATCAGGGAAATTTTCTGCCAACAAATCTTCAATAATTCTGTCTGTATTTTCAGTTATCCCCTCCGTTCTGGTACTCCAATCACTCGTAGCTTATTCCTCTTGATAGAGTCCCACGTAATTCTTAGGGTTTCTTCATTTTTTAAATCCTTTCATCTGATTTTTCCTCAAATAAGTTGGTGTCAAGTGCTTTATCTTCAATCTCACTAATTCTGACTTCCATTGCCTCAATTCTGCTCCTATGACATTCTATTGAGTTGTCTAATTCTGAAATTTTATTGTTAATCTTCTGAATTTCTGATTGCTCTCTATGGATTCTTGTAGCCTGTTAAATCTGTCATTATGCTCTTCTCTAATTTTCTAAAGTTCCTCTATTGCTTTGTCTGTGTGTTCTTTGGCTTGGTCAGCGTTTTGCCTGAACTCGAAGCTTCCTGATTTCTTGAAGAGTTCTGTATATTAATCTTTTGTATTCTGCTTCCAGTAATTCCAAGAAATTCTCTTCTGGAAAAGTTCTTGATTCTTTACTTTGGAAGCTTGCTGAAACCGTCATGGTCTGCCTCTTTATGTGATTTGATATTGACTGTTGTCTCCGAGGCATCAATAAGTTATTATATTTATGTTTGCTTACAGTGTCCTAGCTTCTTGTTTTGTTTTGATATGCCCAAATAGGCTGCTCATGTGAGCTAGTTTGATTATTGGCAGCTTTGAAGCTCTAGTGTTCTGTCACCAGGTGGTTAGATTTGTTACTAAGTATGAGTCCAGGAGTCCGTTTAATTGTATGGATTCAGCTTAGATGTCCAGGTAGTCAGTCACCCAGTATGTGGTGCAGGTTCTCACCTATAGTCCCAGGCAGGCATCAGTGACTGGTGTAGACACAGGCATCTGGCTGCAGTAAGGGGTCACGCACTGAGCAAGGCAGGGGGCTGACGGCTGTCCTGAGTGTCTGGGTGGAAAACCTGTCCCTGTTCTCTAGAGTGCCTGGATGGATGGGTTTTTCGGCCAGACTATGAGCACCCAACACTGTTGGGTGTAAGGACTAGGGGGCACCACTTATTTTTGGACCCCTGGGTGGCATGGGTGGAGCTACCAGTCCTCAGGCTCCTGATATGGGCAGGTGAGGAAGCTGCTTAATGGGCAGAGCAGTGTCAAATATCATGAACTTGCCACTTCACAGCTGAAACAGTTAATGTTAGACTTCAGTTACATACCCTGTTGTACTGTGGTAATGAGGGCCTATGCTGTTGAAATGGGCCCACACAAGTCTATGCATGGGTGAAAGGAATTCAAAGTCCGTGGGCCCCTTATGCCTGTGCCTAGGCAAAGGAGCTGTGCTTGCCCTGAGTTCCCAGCTTAGGGGAGCTGACAGGTTATTTTTTCCAGTTTGTTAATTTGTTCCATCTGCAAGGCCGGGAGAATGGCTCAGGGTGCATGATGGGTCCTACTCCCCGCCCAGGGACGCGGCAACTGCTGAAGCTGGACCGGGAGACCTGGTGCAGAGCGGGGAGGCAGGTAAATGGGAGAGAGGTTCTTTCCAAATGGGGTGTTTTTTGATCTGCGTGGTGGGTTAGATGCATGTACTTAACTTTTACCGATTGAATGCCACTTTTCACTGGTTCTGGAGGCATGAGTAGACTCTGCGCCGCTTGGTCTCTCCCAATGTGGAAAACGTGTCCTGAACGCCACTGTTTGCCTCACCGTGCATGCCAGCCAATCTGTCCCGCAGGGTGCCAGTTCCTGCTCAGTCAGGTCTGGCAAATCCGCACTGCTTCCAAATCATCTCTCCCGCCCCCCTGCCACTTAGTCCGATTCCTCAACTTTACCTTTGATGTTCAGGGCTCCTAGATTGTCATACATAATTGATTCACTTGTTTTTTCAGGTCTTTGTTGTAAGAGGGACCACAGGAAGTGTCTGACTACTCCGCCATCTTGGCCCCACCTCCCTTCCACCAATTCTTTATCCCACTCAGTATCTCTCTATAATTTCAGCCCTTTCCCCCTGGTTTTTCATAGTACTGCACACTTTGCCAGTATGCGTCATTTCCAGTCTCTTCCACTGATTCATCCATGGGCATACACTCTTCCCCACTGTTCTATCTTCAATCTTCCTCTTTCTCTGTCTGTATTTTTCCTGACTGGTATTATCTACGTCTTTTTTTCCAAACATCTCTATGTGGATAATCCCCAAACATGCATTAAAAGCCTGTACTTAGTTTACGAGTCTCAAATACAAATTGCCACTTCACATGGATGTGTCACAAACAATATAAAATTGAACTCATTACCATTCTCACCATAACCCCTTAGTTTTCCACTGTGCCTTCTCTTTTACAATAGAAGAATCAGAGTGATTTCTGACTCCTTCCTCATTATCGACACTATAACTCAAAATAATGCTGGCCATCCTATTGCCAATCGGAACTTCAATCTCTTCTTTCTATTCCGTATGTTATTTCTATAGAATTTCCTATGTAAGTCATGATTTCTAACATCTAGTCTAGATTGTTCATGCTATAATTACTTTTAAAACCAAGTTTCCTAATAATGGTATTCTGTAAATCCAGCTATCATTTTACTGCCTGTAATATAGTAAAGGAGCCCTGGTGGCACAGTGGTTAAGGGCTCAGCTGCTAACCGAAAGGTCAACAGTTTGGATCCACCAGCCACTCCCTGGAAACCATATGGGGCAGTTTTACCATGTCCTATAGGGCCACCACGAGTCGGAACAGACTCGACGGCACAGGGTTTGGTTGTTTGGTTTAATACAGTAAAAGAAAGAGGTGATCATATTCCTCACCTCCTCAAAAATTTCAAGCCAACAAATCTGAAAACTCTCTAGAAGTACATTCAAGGCTTTCCATGATATTAACCCACTTAATATCCTGCAAAGCCCTCTGTTAAAATTTATAGCTTGGCCATACCAAATTCATTTCAATAGTGTGTTTTTAAAAACCTTCAACACCTTTAAACATTCTATTCCTCATGCTTGTGATTTACCTACTGAACTTATTTTAAAGATAGATCTCTTTTGTAGAATCTGACAACCCCTAAACCCTTGACAGAGCTGAAATTCTCTCCACTCTGTCCCCTCAGTACTTATGTTATTGTAGCACTCAACACACTGTACTATAGTCTCATTTCACAACAGTCTTGTCCATACCAGGATCCTTGTTAGAAAGAATTAGTTCTTATTCACTTCTATAGCCCTACTACATAGCATGATACCTGACACACAGTTTGAAAATGTTTGCCAACAATTATATTTACGGATGAGAACGTCTCTCTAGACATAGGCTGTCAGCCAGTAGAATCTGTTATTCATCTAAACATAAAACTTTGCTTAAAGCAGCCATTCAAATATTTGTTCAGTGAATAAATTCAGAAAAATGATATTCAGACTGGAAAGGATAAAACAAATTTGTTTAAGATAGGGGAAGTAATAGTAAAAAAGCATCTAGCTACTCTAAATCAACTGAAGTCTCCTAACCAGATAAACTGCATGCTCGAAGACTTACGGAAGTAGTAAAACTATTTTCATTAACATCTGGGAAATCCTAGAGTGGAAGAAAGGTGTTAAAAGATCAAAGGCATACTGAGATAGAAAGTAAATTAGTGGTTGCTTAGCACTTAGGAGCATGTAGATGATAGCTAAAGGATATGGGGTTTCTTTCTGAGATGATGAAAATGTTCTAGAATTGACTGTGGTCATGGTTACACCTATCTGTGAACATACTAAAGACCACTGAACTGTACATTTTGAATGCGTGAATTTAATGGTATGTAAATTATTTCTCAAAAAAGCTGTTATTAAAATAAGATTAAAGGCAGTCAGTTGTCTCATTTTACAAAAAAGGAAATAAAAAATTATATCAATTATAGATTGAATAGCCAAGCAAAAGTCAGGACAGGATTACGTGGGTAGTATACTAGAACTTTGAAAGAAGTAACAATTACCAGGAGTAGATAAAAATTTCTTGAGAAATTTTATTTCCTGCTGTAAATAAAAACAACAAACAGCAATAACAGTAGACCAAAGAAATGGAATAAGATACAGTATATGAAGATTTCAAGATTTCAAAAAGGCTTTTTGAAAATATCTCTAGTAATAACATCCATGTGAATAAGATGAAGAATTGGGGTGAGCTGGATAATTTTGATAGTTAGATGCATATGTTATTTTTTGAAGTATACCCAAAAGTTGCTAATGAACTATACCAGCTTTTAAGAAGGCATCCTGAAGAAAACTGGAAAGTGAAGCCAACAAGTGAAAAGTCAGAACAAAGAAGAAAAAAACAATCCTAAGAATCCAGAAGAGGAGCCAAATTTCACATGTAAAATGTAACAGGGAGAAACAGAAAGTATCCACTGGGGGCAGAAGGCTGGGGGGAACTCATTGCCTTGCAGTGAATTCCTCCTCAGAGCGACTCTGCAGGACAGAGTAGACCTGCCCCAAAGTATTCCAAGGCTGTAATCTTTACAGAAGCAGACTGCCACACCTTTCTGCCTCAGAATGGCTAGTTGGTTCTAACTGCCGCCCTTTTGGTTAGCAGCCAAGTACTAAAACAAAACAAACAACAACAAAAAAAAAAACCTCAAAACCATCTATGGAAAGAGCAGAAAAAACCAGAGATGTTTGGACTAATGAAGAGATATGTGTAAAACATGAAATTGTTTAAAAAGCAAGACATTACAAAAACAACCATCAGGGAGTGGAAAATCTCAGTTACCATTCCTGGTTTACCCAAATTTAGTTCTACATTCATTCACTGAGCAAATATGTTTTGAGCATCCACTCTGTGCCAGCACCCTTCTAGGTGCTGAGGGCAGTGCCTAGATAGATCTGCGCCGACCCACCACAGAGCTAATCATGTGACACATGCTTCCACACCGTCCACTTAGTCGATGTTGTCACCCAGGCTCCAGAGGTAGGAGTCAATGTACTTCTCGCCACTGGAAAACTAAGCCAATTCTGCCACTGCAGTCACCACGAACCCAGGTCCACAGGTCACAACTGGCACGAGCAGCTCTATCCAGGGGAGGAAGTCATTAGCAAAACTCTGAGAAGCACCATGCCTGTCTTCCACCTGGAAGAAGAATGGCTGCTACAATTCTTCCCTCAATGCAGCTGTCACTGATTGACTTTAACCTCTACTCTCCACCATGGAATTTTCTCTGTGCCTTTTTTATGCTACTCTGTTCCTTCTGAGAGGCCGCTTTCCTTCAATAACCCAATTTCTACCCCAACTTCATGAGTTAGCCCAGGTCTACCCCTTCTTCAAAGCCTTCCCATTTCATTCAATGCTCACATCAATCTTCTCTCCCCAAGATCTTAGCATTTATTGCCTATCCACCATCATTTGGCAATTAAACTTCTACTGCTTTGTGACCTTTGGTATTTAACTCTTTAAGTATTTGTTTTCTATTCAAAAGAGCACTGTAAGCTTCCAAATAAGGAATTCCATCAATTTTTCCCTTCAGTGACTAACCTAATGATTCAAAAGCTTGCATACAGTTAGCTGTCAAAATGCCTTATCTGCAATCAGAAAGTATTGAGTTCAGTATACTCCATAAACCCCTTTGGACAAACAATACAAAATGTCTCCAGTCAGACACCTTCAGTTTAATACTTCATAAAATGATGCCTTGCACTATTCACTCCTAGTTTATTTCCTCTCAGCTTGGAAAAATCATTAAAATAATTATATCAGTATGCTTAAGTGAGTTAAAAATGTATAACTATTTACTCTCAAAATGAGTAAAAGTTATAAGTTTATAATCACATCATGGGAATATTGACCTATCTCCACTTAAATATCTTCAAGAAAGTTCTGCTACACTGCTTTATAATCACTAGCTATCCTCAACATAAAGTCACAAGTGAGTACTGCCATCACTTAAAGGGGCAGAGGGAGGGTAGGGAAAAATGATTTGAATTTTATATCTAACACCATTAAATAATAATAATTAATTAATTAAGTTCCAGTGTCAAATTATGAGTACCATTTCACCTCTGTGCTAAGGCTCCAGTTTTCTGAAATTTCAGCTTGACAGAAAACAAAATAGAAGATGAGATCAAGCCCAAATAAAGTTCTGCTAAAGCACTTACCGCTTTAAAACTTTTTTTGCAAATTAAATCTCAGAAAATTACTCTTACAGTCTAAATTTCAGAAGTCATTTTCTTCTAATTTAATAAAGTTGAGAAAAAATTCACATTGTAAATATGTATCTCTTGTAAACAAAGAACAAATCCAGAAAAACAATTTAAATCCCCTAATATTTAAAAATAGTATTTGATATTCATGTACTCATGAATAAATCTTGATTTCATCCATAATTAAGAAAACTAAAATGTTCACTTACATTTTTGTGATTAACACATTTCATAAGAACTAGTTCTCTATAAGCCCGCTTAGCATGAGTTTGATTCTGAAATGGCCGGCTTAGCTTCTTGATTGCAACATTTCTTTCAAGGATGGCATCATAAGCTGCACTGTAATTAGAAATTTAAAAGCAACAACCAAAAGAATATTAAGCAAAAATCTGTAGAACTCCCCAAACACTTGTGCAGATACCTTACTTTCTCAAAGATATACGCAATGGGATCAATTTCCTAATCTACGATGCTTAACATGCTTCTTCTATGTCTAGATTAGAGCATTGGGCAATAATGCTTCTTAAAATGTTAATGAATGCAAAGAGACAATGGACTATGAAGACAGAGACTGTGCTTGTTCACTGAGTATCTTCCAAGATCCACCTAGCATACACTGGGCATCACTGTACATGTTTTAGTGAGTATTCAGGACCACTAGATAGTTTAAAATGTAAATGAATCCATCACTCTGCACCTACACAAAGGAAGGCAGAGTAAAGAACTCATGTGGTCATGAGTGTTACTCAAAATGTTTGCTGAAGAACTCTACGCAAATATGCCACTGTATCCTCTTTGGACACAACAAAATGAAAGAAAGAGGAAAGTGCACAGGGAGGTATCTATACTCAAAGATTATTTTACAATTTAAAAAGTAAAGCCCTTAAAAATCTTGTTTTGGAGGAAGAACTAAAAATCAAGGTTTTTAAACATGAATGTCGTACTTTAGAACATCAGAAGCTGCTTCATAACTGTTTAATGAAACACCTATAATTCTGGGTTTATCAGATAACATCATACTCATCTTCATCTACCCCATGACACTGAACAAATGGCAGCATTTGCATGTGACAGATCAGAGAAACTGAAGCACAGATAAGATAAAGTGACTTAAAAGGATAACATTTTATGATTGAAAGAAACCTTAATAATCATTTGGATGCAGCACCGCCTGATACAGGGCCAGAGAGGTAAAGTGTTTTGCACAGGTTAGCCAGAAAGTTAAAAGCAAAGCTGAGACTAGAAGACCAAAACACGTGTCCATGCTTTTCATACTGGATCATGCAACATACTATGAAAGTACACATTTCTGTTTATGTAATATTTGGAAAGCTAGCACTACTTATTAAATTATTCTCTTATCTAATGGAAAACTCAAATCTATTTTGTAGCTATCTCACCATATTCAATACAGTGTAGAAATGTATGTATTAAGAAATACGTACTGAATACATGGATACATCTATACATTCTTATACGTACCGTAACTATTGCAACTATAGGGTTGCTCTGAATCAAAATCAACTCAGTGGAAATGGGTTTGGTTTACTGCATACACATACCAAAATATAAATATATAAGTATTATAACCTCTACTTAGAAAATGCCATATTTACAGATATGTATGTTCTGTCCAAATTAAAAAAAACAAAAAACATTAGGAGTCATACAAAATGATTAAAAATTTTGTCTTTGGATAAGGCAGGTTTTATTTCCAAATTCATTCTATTAAAATTTTGATCTCCCAAATCAAAGTAGTATTTCAAATTCCACGAGTTTAAAAGTATCTGAATGGATTCCACTAATTTGTATCCAAATAAATTGGATTTTTTCCTTCCTTTTTCCCTCCCTTCCTCCCTCCCTTTCTTTCTCTCTGTTTTTAATAAGTATTTTATTGTGCTTAGGTGAAGGTTTACAGAGTAAAACAGATTCCCATCCAACAATCTGTACACAGAATGTTCCAAGACATTGGCCGCAGCCCCCTCAATGTGTCAGCAATCTTCCATTTCCACCCTGGGTTCCCCGTTAGCTTTTTCCGGTTTTCCTACCCCTTCCTGCCTTCTCGTCTTTGCTTTTGGGCAGATGCTGCCCTTTTGGTCTCATATAATTAACTGTTCTGAGGAACTCATTCCTCCTGGCTGTTGTTGTTTATTTTGTAAGACTGTCTATTGTTTGGCTGAAAGGTAGTCTTCAGGAATGGCTTCAGTCCTATGTTAGAAGGGTGTCTTAAGGCCATAGTCTCGGAGGTTCCTCCAGTCTTTATCAGACCAGTAAGTCTGGTCTTTTTTAAGGATTTGATTTTTGTTCTACATTTTTCTCTTGCTCTGCCCAGGACCCTTTATTGTGACCCCAGTCAGAGCAGTCAGTAGTGAAAATTAAATTTCTAATTGTTCATTCCTAAATATGCACAAATCAGAATAACCTGGGGATTCATGGGCCTCAATCCAGATCCAATGAATCATTCTATCTATGTTTGGGGCCCCAAAATAATCCCTTTTTTTTCCCACTTCTTCAGCTGATTCAAACAGTCATACAAGAAATTAAAAAGAAATTTTTTTTTGGCTTAATATTCCTCTACTTCATAATATTTTTTTAATGGAAATGATTACTTTAAGTGAAATTTTGAAGGTATTTTATTCCTTAGGTCAGGGGCTGGTCAAGAGGGCTTAAGGCCCCTTCCAAAGTAAGTTTTTTTTAAAAGAATTCTGGTCTTATCTGAGGATAAGTGAAGGTACAGAAACATTCATATATTTTGAAGTACTATTAAATATTTCAAAAATAATACAATCTTCACAACAATTCTGTAAGTTAGGTGAGAAAACAGGCTTGGAGGTATTAATTTGTCAAGAGTCACAAAGCTAGTAAATCATAGAGCTAGAGTATGAACCAAGAGTTGCTTTTCAGAATCCTTATAATATTGACTATATCATGTTATTTTCTTAAGTTCAATTTGTGGTTGTTGTCTACCTTAAAATGACAACCAGGAAATACCAGTTTATAAAACGATCTCAGTTTCCACAATTTTTGACACTATGAATTACTTCAAGAATACGAAAAAGAGAATAAATTCTAGTGTTCTTCTTTTCTACAAATGTATACATCCCATAAACATATGGTATTATTTTGCATATTTTAGATTATATATAAATGCATGTAGATTCTACACTTTTAAACTCAACACTACATTTCTGAGATTATTCATATCAATACATATAAGGCCTAGTTCATTTTAAATGTTCTGATAGTATTTTACTGACTAAATACATCAAAATTTTTCAATCTCCTCATGAGAGACTTGATACTGTTCCCAATTTTTGCTATTACAAACAGTACTGCAAAGAGCTGCCCTATACATGTCTCTCTGTGCACATACGCAGGAATTTTTCTAGAACCTTGGAGAATTGGTGGGTTGTAAATGCTTATAACTTTTTAAGATTCTGAAACAGATCTGGTTCAAGAAGAGGTAATAAAGATATAATTATGATTGAAGGAGGCATAGAATTCCCCCGAACACTAGCTTATTATGCTAACTTAGTGATCTAAAATCACTAACAAAACTGTCCCGAAGAGTGTTTTGCATTTCAGTTGATAAGGAATTATGCTGATCTATAAAGCCTGGGCCTTTTGTAGAAATCAGCTTGTAAATCAATTTAAGAGATACATATGAGTTCTGAAACACACAGAGCAAGATGATATTAACCGACTTTATTCCCCAATGTAAAATAAGATTTCTTAAATTCCAGAGGTTCACCGGGGTGTGAAGCTGACGGTTAAGTGAAGTTTCTTATAAAACAATTAGCTATGGGAATAGATGTACACATGGAATTAAGCATGCCACTTAATCTTTCCTGACGTATGTATTTGTCTCTACATGGTTTAAAACCAAATATTTAATCATTATTTATATTTAAAGACGACAGTATTGATTTATAAAGTTTTACGAATAAAAAGACCACTAATCCCTGAACAAAACAACTTACCATGTTATAGTTTTATCTTTTATTTAATTTTTTGAGGCAAGTTAAATGTTTACAAGGTATCTATATTATGAAAAAAGAAAAGGTAGCAGTTAATGATTCTTGCCTACTTTTTGAAAGTAAAAACTTACCATACAATTCCTTGAGCTCCTGAGCCTATAGGTTTTAAATTCTGATATCGTTTTAGGACTGTGAATGTAGAATCTCCAATCTCTACACTATAAAAATTGCTGTCACGTTTGCTTCTGCTCATGATGGCAAGCAATTAATTTGATGGCTTCATCCAAAAATTCACTGAGTAGCTGCAAAATGGAAAAAAATGTGATGTTAATAAAATGAACTTGTTTAATCCTATAATCTTTCAAACTGTTCACTGACAGTAATATACAGCTAAGCCATGTTAGAAAAGCTGCTTTACTAAAAAACAAAAATAGAAAAAATACCACAAAGTCTGACAAGCATCTGCCATACTTAAACAACTTATTGCTAAAAAAAAAAATAAAACTAAATACATAAACTTTTACTAGGATAAACATTTTCTCCAATCTAATACAGGAAGACAATAACAAAAGAAAACAATTATAATTAAACATGTTCTTAAAGTCACTTCCCGAGTTTAAAATATAAAACCAAGGTGTTTTACATATATACATAGATTTATTTGAGAACTAAGGGGCATCTGACCAAAGCCATAATATTTTCAATGACCTCATATGCATCTGAAAGCTGGACAAGGACTAAGGAAGACTGAAGAAGAACTGATGCGTATGAATGAAGGTGTTGGCGAAGAATACTGAGTATACCACAGACTGCCAGAAGAACGAACAAAGCTGTCTTGGAAGAAGTAGAGCCAGAGTGCTCCTTCGAAGCAAGGATGGTTAAGACTGTCTCACGTACTCTGGACATGTTATCAGGAGGGACCAATCCCTGGAGAAGGGCATCATACTTGGTAAAGTAGAAGGTTGGGAAAGAAGAGGAAGACCCTCAATAAGATGGACTGACATGGTGGCTAAAACAATCGGCTCAAGCATAACAATTGTGAGGACACTGCAAGACTGAGTAGGGTTTCGTTCCATTGTACACAGGGTCACTGTGAGTCAGAAATGACTCAATGGCACCTAACAACAACGTTAAAGAGTACTGAAACCTTAATTTTTGTGGGAAACTGATAAAATTTCATTTAAAGTTAATTAATATTCTCACTCTAAGTGTCAATTGCAAGGAACAACAAATTAAGAGGTTAGGAAGCTGATTGGCACATATCACCTTTACCTAACAAATAAAGGGATCACAATGCTTTCACTGTAATAGAGGCCTTTTATCCCCTCACCCCAAAAAACATCCTGGTATAATGCATACACTGAGGATGTAATGGTTGAAAGGATCAGGAGCAGGGTAGAAAGTAGAACATGAGAGAGAGCATTTAGTATATTAGGCTATGAATACAAAACAATACTGTTCTAAACTGTTTGAGACATCAAAAGCACAAACTAAGTTCTAACCACAGTTCTCTACCATCTGTCGAATTAACATTCAAGGCAGTTCTTTTCTAACCATTTAAGTATTGGTTATTTAAAAGCCTATTACCCATCCTTATTAGCTGAAAATACACGCAAGATTGTTCTACCTACTCCTCTCCTCCCCAATAAACCACGAAACCAGTTAGTTTTAAAGAATTACTGGTTGTTTTTTTTTTTTAGGGTGTGTATGTGATTGTAAGGTGGTGCAAACGGTAAAGCGCTCGACTACTAACCAAAAGGTTGGCAGTTCAATCCCACTAGCCGGGGACTGGACAGCCCCATAAAACAAAACAGGACTAATGAGGCACAGCAGTCCAGGGACAAGGATTAGAAGGCAGAAGGGGACAGAAAAGCTGGTGATAGGGAACCCAAGATTGAATAAGGACAATGTTGACGTGTAGTGGGGTTGTTAACCATTGTCATAGGGCAACATGTGTATTAACTGTTTAATGAGAAACTATTTTGTTCTGTAAACCTTCATCTAAAGTGAGAAAAGCAGCACAACTGGAAGAGTGTAGTCGATGTCACTGAACTGTGCATGTAGAAATTTTTGAAATGTTGTATCTTTGGCTACGTATATTTTCACCAAAAATAAAAAAAGGTCAAGAAGGAAGAGGGTTGACATGTCATGGGGTTGTCAACCAATGTCATAAAACAATATGTATACTACTGCTTAATGAGAAACTATTTGTTCTGTAAACCATCACATGAAGCACAATTAAAAAAAAATAAATTTTTTTTTTAAAAGGGACTTAGGATCCAGCTTTGTGAATATCCACATTTAATGGGCAATTAGAGAAGGATAAGCTGGCAAAGAAGCAGAGGCATAAACAGAAAGCTAGAACACACTCCAGAAGCTAACTGAAAAGAAAGTTTTAAAGAACAGAGCGATTAATACATCGAATGCTACAGAAATGTCAAATAAGCCATTTGAGTAGTGATGGGGGCAGAAGCTAGATCGGAATGAGCTGAAGTAGGAGTAGGAAATGATTTTAGAAACAGGGAGAGTGAGAGTAGCTACTTCTTTAGCAAAGAAGACAAGAGAGTTAGGAAATCAACAGAGAAAGGTAAACGGTCAAAAAAAGATGATGTGATTATATATGGATATAACATGGCATAGCAAAGCACAACATATGTAATGAAGAGTCACCCTGAACATCTTTTCATGCTAATGGAAAGGATCCAATACAGAGAGAAGGGTGAGAATAGGGGGTGAGAAAGGATAGTGGATAGCAATAATAACTCTGAGAAAACAGAAGAGAATGTGATCCAGAACACACGTGTGGCCACATGGATAGAGGTGCCAGTATGGGCTAGCTGTAAGAAAATACCATCAAGAAACTGAAATAGAAGGAGGAATTTCCAAGATAATGGCATTACGGATACTGGTGAGATTTTCAGAGGAAGCACTTGGTATAGTGTCATTTCCAAGATGAAGCTAGAACAGCGAGAGTGTGCGAAGGAAATGGTAGGGACGCTAAAGACTCGTTTCCCTACTCAGGGAGGCTCCTTCTTGAATTAAAAATGAAGGAACTATTGTTAAAGAATTTAGATGTGAGTGGTTACACGGATCAAAAGAATCAGAGAAAAGACAAGCATTACTATCCCGTTTAATAGATGAGTACACTTTAAACTCAAAGAGGTTAACATGCTACCCAATGCTATGGAGATAGCAAGGTTCAGCTCTAGTTATCAAATTTTCATTCACTTCTCCTCTGGCAAGAACTCTACACTCATGCCAACATGGCTTAATTACCATTCCCCCCAAAATCCTCATGCATCTGATTTGCTCGTTTCCCTTCCCCTTTCATGAAATATTTTGACCCTTCTTTTGTGTCTATCCAAATTCTTGTCATTCATCAAAGACTCCTTAAATATGATCTTCATGAAGCTTTTTCCACTCAAAGCAGCTTAAACCTAAATTGTCATCTAAACTGCCTTGCTGTATATTTATATATGCAGATTTTACTACTAGACCTTGGTCTTTCTGTGGGGAAGGACTGTGTCCCTATATCTTCAGATTTCCAAAATGCTTAGGTTCTTCATACAGAGTTAGAATTTAATAAATAACAGCTAAAAAAAGTTAATCCAAAATGTGTATCTTTTTAAAGTAACAAAGTATTTAATAAATTGTTCTGATTATTTTCACCAGTGTTTTCCTAAATTAGCAAAAAAAGGAGATTGAATTAGGTTTTGATGACTCAAAGTTTATTTCCGTGATGTCTAAATAAGCAATAAGACTCTACTGCTAACACGTTGGCCCACACATAAAATGGTTAGAATGGCAAGCCTGAATGCAGAGACAAACAAGTTAAACTACACGGCTATATAAAAAGCACTTGAGGAGAAAAGAGTGAGTTAGTGCAACTACACAGCCAGGCCTCATGGCCAGTGGAAAATAATTCAGGCAATGCAACAACGTTAAGGATTCAAGACAGCTCTAATGATCAGGTGGTCTTGGCAATAATCCTCTGTCACTGGGGTGACTCAGAGCCTCTCTAGCTGTACTTCTGTTCCTGTGGCAACCAGAAGACCTCATCTCACTCTGTACTCTGGATACTTCTATATAACTCTTGGCTTTTACCACGTCATTGGGCTGTATGCTGCCTTTTTCCTCTTCGTCTTCCACCTGGGTCTCTGCTCAAACATCAGCTCCTCAGAGAGGCCTTACGTGACTAGCCTATCTAAAATGGTACCCCTCTAGTCACATTCACCCTACCCCCTTCATTTTTCTTCATAGCACTTACCACTACTGACATTCTATTACATGCTTATTATCTGTCCTACTCAAATGTAAATTCCATGAAAGCATGGACTTTGTTCTGTCCACAAATAAATCAACAGTGCACAGACCAGTATCCAGCAAATAATGAGCACTAAAATGAGTGCTGAAGGAATAAATGAACAGCAAATGAACAAACTAAGTTTCCATTACGAAGTCCCCATCATTCTCCACCTCTCAAGGAGTAATTTTGAGGAGAGAGAGGGAATGGGAGAGAGAAGGAGGGAAGGTGTCTTAGTCACCTAGTGCTGCTATAACAGAAATACCACCAAGTGGATGGCTGTAACAAAGAGTTTATTCTCTCACAGTCCAGTAGGCTGTAAGTCCAACTTCAGGGCATTAGCTCCAAGGGAACGCTTTCTCTGTCGGCTCTGGAGGAAGGTCTGTGTCATCAATCTTCCCTTGGTCTGGGAGCTTCTCTACGCAGGAATCTCAGGTCCAAAGGATGCAGTCTGCTCCCAGTACTGTTTCCTTGGTGGTATGAGGTCCCCATGTGTCTCTGCTCGCTTCTCTCTTTTATATCTCAAAAAGAGATTGGCTTAAGACACTACCTAATCTTGTAGACCTCATCAATATAACTGCTGCTAATCCATCTTATTACATCATAGTGATACAGTTTACAACACATAAGGAAATCACATCAGATTACAAAATGGTACACAATCATACAATACCGGGAATCATGACCCAGCCAAGTTGACAGGTATTTTTGGGGCACACAATTCAATCCATGACAGAAGAGGAAAGAGTAAGGGAGGGAGGGAAAGAGATAAAACTGGCTGATTAGCTTAATCCCCATTATTTCTGTTTGTGCAGTTTTCACCAGGTCACCTCATAAGCCACTAGTCAGCTTATAATGGATGCTCGTCCTTGGGTCTGAGGCCAATCCCTGCTCCACTCAGTTATGGCCAGGGTGACAAAACCACATGGTTCAGGACCCATTCATGCCAAGGAATTGCTTGGGGCTCCTTCCTCGGCAGGCAGGTAATAACCTTTAAAATGACAGCTCTGTGTAAAGCGGTCATTAATGAAGTCAGGTTGAACTAATGAATTACTTTAAATAATCTGCACTATATTTTGGAATACAGTAAGAGCTTCTTGGTCTCACAACTACTCCAAGTCATTGTT
The DNA here is from genome assembly GCA_030035585.1 of Dugong dugon. NCBI lineage: Eukaryota > Metazoa > Chordata > Mammalia > Sirenia > Dugongidae > Dugong > Dugong dugon. The sequence goes on from CM057475.1 coordinate 7,806,640, forward strand.
TAAAAATTCACTTTAAGTTTAATAAGCTTAAATTTAACATCTTTCCTTATAAGCCCTCAATTGGCCTCCACAACAGGTCTCAAATGCCATTACGTAAATGCATCTCTTTCAGTTTCATGTATTTTTCAAGGCTTATTTTTCATCATATTTGAAGTAATCAATATAGAAATACCACTACATCATGCACTAAAACAGCCCACTCCAACAACAGATTTGTTCACAATTTAACCAAGAGAAGAAGAAGCAATATGAACTATAAGAGTACATTCTAGGGTAAGATAAGTAGACCCAGTCCGGCAACAGAGCTGTTCAAAATGTAGCCATGAGACAAAACATGCAGCATAAGGTATATTCTAGGCTAATCTCTCCTCCCTCCTTTCCAAAAGATAGGCGGCCGACTAGCCCATTCTGTGTCTGTCATGACACAGGCTTTTTTCTCTCCTGGGGGGAGGCCCTACTCATTCAGTGACATGCAAGCAATGCACAGTCTTGGACTCAGTGGTTCTTCTATAACAAGGCAGTGGAGCCACATGAAGCCATCCAGGTCTGAACACACCCCAGAGGACACAACCTGGGAGACAGCCTGATTATGCTTCAGTCACTGCTGTCACGAGCTTAAGGAAACCAGAACTTTGCCCCTATTTTCACTTAGGCAACATTATTAAAAGAAAATTACTTTATAATCCCTTAACTGAGATTATAAATTTAACAGTTAGATGATGGGGAAGGACATGGGTTATTCCTTGAAACTGATGGATGTGCGGTGGGAATAGAAAAGGAAAGAGTTCTAAAAAGAAAATGTCTAACTGGGAAGTTTCTAGCTACTTGTCTGCATTTTTACTGTCTTAATGGGACTGCCACACTGGTTCCCACTGCCACCAGGGGACTGCCACATTGGTTCCCACTGCCACCAGAAACCTAGAGCAGCATACTACTTCCCTTTCTTACTCCAGTTCAGTCAAGGATTTGATCCCAAATATCTTTCCCTTTACTCCCCCCTTAGCAGAGCCAAGAAGTAGGAATTCTCAAAAGTGATTCTATTAAAATACCAAAAGGAAAAAAAAAAAAAAAAAAAGACAAGGGGAACAAAAACAATAAGACAAAGTTGCGGAGACAGGGCCAAGATGGTGGAGTAGTCAGATGCTTCGAGTGGTCCTTCTTACAACAAAGACCCAAAAAAACAAGTGAATCAACTATATACGACAATCTAGGAGCCCTGAACATCAAAGGCAAAGTCGAGGAATCAGACTGAGTGGCAAAGGGAGGGAGAGACAGTTCAGAAGCAGCAAGCAGTTGCCAGACCTGACCTGGCAGGAGCCAGAGTCCTTCAGGCCAGATCAGTTCATGTGTGCATTGAGGCAAATGGTGGTGCTCGCGAGGGGTTTTACACATCGGGAGACACCCAACAGCAGAGTCTACTCGGCCATCCAGAACCAGTGAGAAGGAGCCCTCTATTGGTGAAAGATAAGTACTTGTGTCTGGCCTACCGCACAGAAGAAAAACATCCCACTTTGGGAAAAACCTCTCTCCCATTAACCTCCCAGCTCCCTGCTCTGTACTACGTCCAGAACAGTTTCAGCGATTGCCAAGTACACTGGGTCAGAAATAGGACCCGTCATGCACACTGAGCCATTCTCCCGGCCTTGGAGAAGAACAAATTAACTAACAGGGGAAAAAATAATTGGCTGGCTCCCCTAAACTGGGAACTCAGGGTAGACACAGCTCCTTTGCCTAGGCACAGGCATAAGGGGTCCACGGACTTTGAGTGCCTTTCATCACTGCATAGACTTGTATGGGCCCTCATTACCATAGCATAGGCCCTCATTACCACAGAACAACAGGGTAGATACCTGAAGTCTAACTTGCACTGTTTCAGCTGTGAAGTAGCAGGTTCGTGACATTTGACACTGCTCTGCGCATTAAGCAGGGTCTTCACCCACCCACATCAAGGGTCTGAGGACTAGTGGATCCATCCACGCCACCTAGTCACCTGCGACAGGGTTCCAAGAATAAGTGGGGCCCCCTAGTCCTTACAGCCAACATCACTGGGTGCTCACAGTCCAGTTGCAAAATCCACCCACCTACACGCTCTAGGGAATAGGGAGATGCTTTCCTCCCAGACACTAAAGGGCAGCTGGCAGCCACCTGCCTTGCTCAGCACATGACCCCTTACCGAAGCCAGATACCTGTGCTTATACCAATCACCCATAACAGTCTAGGACTGTAGGTGAAACTCCATACCACACATTTGGTGATCAACCACCTGGACATCTGAACTGAATCCACACAAGAAAAGTAAGCGGAATTTTGTGCTCACATACTTAGTAACAGATCTGACTACCCGGTGACAGGATGCTAGAGCTTCAAAGGCGCCAATAATCAAACTAGCTCACATGAGCAGCCTATTTGGGCATATCAAAACAAAACAAAACTAGAAGGTAAAACAAAGTAAGCAAACGTAAAACAAATAAACATAAATAACTTATTGATGGCTCAGAGACAACAGTCAATATCAAATCACATAAAGAGGCAGACCATGATGGCTTCAGCAGGCTGCCAAACTAGAGAATCAAAAAATTTTCCAGAGAAAGAGAATTTCTTTTAATTATTGGAGGTGGAATACAGAAGATTAATGTATGGAACTCTTTAAGAGATTAGGAAGGAAATGATGCAAAATGTAGACCAAGCTAAGGAACACATAGAAAAAAGCAATAGAGGATCTAAAGAAGGTTACTAAAGAGCATAATGACAAATCTAGTAGGCTGCAAGAAACCAGACAGACAGCAATCAGAAATCTGGAAAATTAACAATAAAATTTCAGAATTAGACAACACAATAGAAAGTCATAGGAGCAGAATTGAGACAACAGAAATCAGAATTAGTGAGACTGAAGATAAGCACTAACCTCGGACTACTCAGCAGAAACCATGCAGGGAAGAAGGCAATGCGACGACATATATAAAGCCTTGAAGGAAAAAAATTCCCAGCAAAACTGTCTCTCAAATATGACGGTGAAATTAGGGCATTTCCAGATAAACAGAAGTTTAGGGAGTTTGCAAAACCAAACCAAAACTACAAGAAATATTAAAGGGAGCCCTTCGGTTAGAAAATCAGTAACATCAGATAACAAACCAAGACTAGAACACAGGACACAGCAATCAGATATCAACCCAGATAGGGAAGTCACAAAAATAAACCAAAGCTAAAACACTGTAAATAGGGAAACAGAGGCATTAATATGTAAAAGATGACAACATTAAAACCAAAAAGAGGGAATAGAAAAACGCAGTCATAGATCTTTCCAATGGAGAAGAAATCAAGGTGATATAAAGAAATAAAAGATTAGTTTAAACTTGGAAAAATAAGGGTAAATATTCAGGTAACCACAAAGGAAACTAACAATCCTACACATCAAAATAAAAAATAAAAAGAATATAAAGACTCAGCAAGTACAAAACCAACAACAATGAAAAAGATGAAAAGAAAATACCTAAAGAAAAACAACTCAGCACAGAAAATTAAGTGGAACAAAGAAAACTGTGAACAACACACAAAAAAAGACATCAAAATGACAGCCTAAACTCATACCTATCAATAATTAGGCTGAATGTAAATGGAATAAATGCACCAATAAAAGCATAGAGAGTGGCAGAATGGACTTAAAAACACGATCCACCTATATGCCGCCTACAACAGACACACCTTAGACTTAAAGACACAAACTAAAACTCAAAGGATAGAAAAGAAATATACAAAGCAAACAACCCTCAAAAAAGAGCAGAAGTGGCAACATTAATCTCTGACAAAATAGACTTTAAAGTAAAATCCACCACATAGGATAAGGAAGGACACTATATAATGATTAAAAGGTCAATACACCAGAGGACATAACTATAATAAATATTTATGCACCCAACAACAGGGCTCCAAAATATATTTACAAAACTCTAACAGCATTGAAAAGAGATATACACAGCTCCACAATAACAGTCGGAGACTTCAACACATCACTTACAGTGAAGGACAGAACATCCAGAAAGAAGTTCAATAAAGACATGGAAGATGTCATTGCTACAATCAACCAACTTGATCTCACAGACATATACGGAACACTCCACAGAACAGCAGTCAAGTATACTTTCTTTCCAACGCACATGGAACATTCTCCAGAATAGACCACATATTAGGACATAAAGCAAACCTTCACAGAATCCAAAGCATCAAAATATTACAAAGCGTCTTTTCTGACCATAAAGCCATAAAAGTGGAAATCAACAACAGAAAAAGGAAAACAAATCAAACACATGGAAACTGAACAACAGCTTGCTCAAAAACTACTGGGTTATAAAAGAAATTAAGGATGGAATAAAGACAATCATAGAATCAAATGAGAATGAAAACAGAACCTCTGGGACACAGCAAAAGCAGTGCTCAGAGGTCAGTTTATAGCAATAAATGCACACATTCAAAAAGAAGAGACCAAAATAAAAACATTAACCCTACAACTGGAACAGATAGAAAGAGAGCAACAAAAGAAGCCCTCGGGTGCCAGAAAAAAGGAAATAATAAGAATTAGAGTAGAATTAAACGAAATAAATAGAAAAACAAATGAAAGAGTTAACAAGACCAAAAGCTGGTTATTTGAAAAGATCAATAAAATCAATAAACCACTGGCCAAACAGACAAAACAGGAGAGGAAGCAAATAACCTGTATAAGAAATGAGATGGGTGATATCACGATAGACCCAACTGAAATTAAAAGAATCATAACAAAATATTATGAAAAACTGTAGTCTTAACAAATTTGAAAACCTAGAAGAAATGGACAAATTTCTAGAAACTCATTATCTACCTAAACTAACACAAACAGAAATAGAACTAAATAAACCTGTAACAAAAGAAGAGATTGAAAAGGTAATTAAAAAACACTCTATAAGAAAAATCCCTGGCCCACATGGTTTCACTGGAGAATTCTACCAAACTTTAAGAGAAGAGTTAACACCGTATTTCAGAGCACAGAAAAGGATGGAATATTCCCAAATTCATTCTATGAAGTCAGCATAACCCTGATACCATACCAGGCAAAGATACCACAAAAAAAAAAAAAAAAAACAATTATACACCAAAATCCCTCATGAACATTGACACAAAAATCTTCAACAAAACTCTAGGCAATGGAATTCAGCAACATATCAAAAAACTAATTCACCATGATCAAGTGGGATTTATATCAGGTGTGCAGGGATGGTTCAACATTAGAAAAACAATTAATGCCATCCATCACATTAACAAAAGAACAGACAAGAACCACATGATCTTATCAATTGATGCAGAAAAGGCATTTGACAACGTCCAACACACATTCATGATAAATACTCTCTGCAAAATACGAACAGAAGGGAAAGTCCTCAACATAATTAAGGGCATTTATAAAAAGCCAAGAGCCAACATCATCCTAAATGGAGAGTCTGAAAGCATTCTCCTTGAGAAAGGAACCAGACAAGGATGCCTTTATCACCACTCTTACTCAATACTGTGCTGGAGGTCCTAGCCAGAGCAATTAGGCTAGAAAAAGAAATAAAGGGCATGTAAATTGGTAGGGAAGAAATCAGAGTATATCTATTTACAGATGATATGATCTTATACACAGAAAATCCCAATACCCACAAGAAAATTTCTAGAATAGAAGATTTCAGCAAAGTATCAGGATACAAGGTAAACATACAAAACTCATTTGGGTTCCACTACACCAACAAAGAGAACTTCCAAGAGGAAATCACCAAATCAATACCATTTACAATAGCCCCCAAGAAGATAAAATACTTAGGAATAAATCTAACCAGAGACATAAAAGACCTATATGATGAAAACTACAAGACACTACTGCAAGAAACCGAAAGAGTCCCACATAAGTGGAAAAACATACCTTACTCATGGACAGGAAGACTCAACATTGTGAAAATGTCAGTCCTACCCAAAGCGATCTACAGATACAATGCAATCCCAATCCAAATTCCAACGGCATTTTTTAATAAGATGGAGAAACAAATCACCAACTTCATACGGAAAGGGAAGAGGCCCTGGATGAGTAAAGCATTACTGAAGAAGAACAAAGTGGGAGGCCTCACACTACCTGATTTTAGAACCTATTATACTGCCATGTTAGTCAAAACAGCCTGGTACTGGTACAACAACAGATATATAGACCAATGGAACAGAATTGAGAATCCAGACATAAATTCATCCACCTATGAGCAGCTGATATTTGACAAAGGCCCAAAGTCCATTAACTGGGAAAAAGTCTCTTAACAAATGGTGCTGGCATAACTGGATATCCATCTGCAAAAAACTGAAAGAAGACCCATACCTCACACCATGCACAAAAACTAACTCAAAATGGATCAAAGACCTAAATATAAATTCGAAAACGATAAAGATCATGGAAGAAAAAATAGGGACCATGCTCGGAGCCCTAACACATGGTATAAACAAAATACGAATGATAAGTAACAATGCACAAACACCAGAAGAGAAACTAGACGACTGGGAGCTCCTAAAAATCAAATACTTACGCTCATCAAAAAACTTCACCAAAAGAGTCAAAAGACAACCTACAGACTAGGAAAAAATTTTTGGTTACAAAAAATCTGATCAGCATCTAATCTCTAAAATCTACAAGGGACTACAAAACCTCAACAACAAAAAGACAAATAACCCAATTAGAAAATGTGCAAAGGATATGAACAGGCACTTCACCAAAGAACATTCAGGTGGCTAACAGATACATGAAGAAATGCTCACAATCATTAGCCATTAGAGAAGTGCAAATCAAAACTACAATGAGATACCATCTCACCCCAACAAGGCTAGCATTAATCCAAAAAACACAAAATAATTAATGCTGGAGAGGTTCTGAAGAAACTGGAACATTTATACACTGTTGGTAGGAATGTAAAATGGCACAACCACTTTGGAAATCGATTTGACACTTCTTTAAAAAGCTAGAAATAGAAGTACCATGCGATCTAGCTATCCCGCTCCTTGGAATATATCCTAGAGAAATAAGAGCCATCACACGAATAGATATATGCACACCCGTGTTTACTGCAGCACTGTTCACAAAAGCAAAAAGATGAAAACAAGCTAGGTGCCCATCAATGGACAAACGGATATACAAATTATGATATACTCACACAAACGAATACTACACAACGAAAAAGAACAAGGATGAATCCATGAAACATCTCGTAACTCAGCATTATGCTGAGTGAATTCAGTCAGTCACAAAAGGGCAAATATTGTATAAAACCACTATTATTAAGAACTCAAGAAAAGGTTTAAACGCAGAAGAAAACATTCGTTGATGGTTACACAGGTGGGGAGGGAGGGAAAGGGTTATTCAGTAACTAGATAGTAGAGAAAAATTATCTTAGGTGAAGGGAAGGACAGCACACACTACAGGGCAAGTCAGCACAACGGGACTAAACCAAAACTAAGAAGTTACCTGAATACAACCAAACACTTCGAGGGACAGAGTAACAGGGGCAGGGGTCTGGGGACCATGCTTTCAAGGGCATAACAACTGGCATAACAAAGTTTATTAAGAAAATGTTCTGCATCCTACTTTGGTGAGTGGCGTCTGGGGTCTTAAAAGCTAACAAGCAGCCATCTAAGATGCATCAATTGGTCCCAACTCACCTGGAGTAAAGGAGAATGAAGAACACCAAAGACACAAGGAAAGTATTAGCCCAAGAGATGGAAAGGGCCACATAAATCAGAGACTGCATCAGCCTGAGACCAGATGAACTAGATGGTGTCCAGCTACCACCAATGACTGCCCTGACAGGGAACACAACAGAGAGTCCCTGACAGAGCAGAAGAAAAGTGGGGCACAGAACTCAAATTCTAGTAAAAAGATCAGACTTAATGGTCTGAGACTGGAAGAACCCCAGAAAGCATGGCCCCCAGACTCACTGTCAACCCAGAACTAAAACCATTCCCAAGGCCAACTCTTCAAAGATTGGACTGGACTGTGGGACATAAAATGATACTCGTGAAGAGTGTGCTTCTTAGCTCAAGTAGATACTTGAGACTAAATGCACAGCTCCTGTCGGGAGGTGAGATGAGAAGGCAGAGAGGGTCAAAGCTGGTTGACTGGACACAGGAAATCAGGGGTGGAAAGGAGGATTGTGCTGTCACCACACAGGGAGGGCAATTAGGGTCACATAACAATGTATGTATAAATTTTTGTATGAGAGAGTAACTGGAATTGTAAACTTTCACTTAAAGTACAACAATAAAAAATTTAAAAAAGACAAATTTACTTCATAAATCTATTTAATGGCTCACCACAGAATGTAACCAACTGCTTCAGAATCTCTCACAGAAAGGAGAGATTACACTAGCTTCTATAATCCTTTTAATAAATAAACCATTAGTAAATATTGAGATTTAGAAGCTTAACATTAAAACAAAGTAGTATCAGTTGACAGAATATCAATTGAGATGTTTCAACAAACAGAGGCAGCACTGAAGTGCCCACTCGTCTATGCCAAGAAATTTGGAAGACAGCTTCCTGGCCAACCGACTAGAAGAGATCCATATTTATGCCTATTCCCAAGAAAGGTGATCCAACCGAATGTGGAAATTATCGAACAATATCATTAACAGCTCATGCAAGTAAAATTTTGCTAAAGATCATTTAAAAGCGGCTACAGCAGTATGTCGACAGGAAACTGCCAGAAATTCAGGCCAGATTCACAAGAGGACATAAAACCAGGGATATCACTGCTGATGTCAGATGGATCCTGGCTGAAAGCAGAGAATACCAGAAGGATGTTTACCTGTGTTTCACTGACTATGCAAAGGCATTCAATTGTGTGGATCATAACAAATTATGGATAACATTGCGAAGAATGGGAATTCCAGAACACTTAATTGTGCTCCTGAGGAACCTGTACACAGATCAAGAGGCAGTCGTTCGAACAGAACAAGGGAATGTTGTGTGGTTTAAAGTCAGGAAAGGTGTGCGTTAGGGCTGCATCCTTTTACCATACCTATTCAATCTGTATGCTGAGCAAATAATCGGAGAAGCTGACTATATTTAGAAGAAAGGGGCATCAGGATTGGAGGCAGACTCATTAACAACCTGTGATACGCAGATGACTCAATCTTGCTTGCTGAAAGTGAAGAGGACTTGAAACACTGACTGGTGAAGATCAAAGACCACAGCCTTCAGTATGGATTGCACCTCAACATAAAGAAAACAAAAGTCCTCACAACTGGACCAATAAGCAACATCATGATAAACAGAGAAAAGACTGAAGTTGTCAAGGATTTCATTTTACTTGGATTCACAATCAACACCCATGGAAGCAGCAGTCAGGAAATCAAAAGATGCATCTCATTGGGCAAAATCTGCTACAAAAGACCTCTTTAAAGTGTTGAAAAGCAAAGATGTCACCTTGAAGACAAAGGTGCGCCTGACCCAAGCCGTGGTATTTTCAATCACATCAAATGCATGCGAAAGCTGGACAATGAATAAGGAAGACCAAAAAAGAACTGACACCTTTGTATTGTGGTGTTGGCAAAGAATACTGAATATACCATGGACTGCCAAAAGAACGAATAAATCTGTCTTGGAAGAAGTATAACCAGAATGTTCCTCAGAAGGAAGAATGGCAAGACTACGTCTTACATACTTTGGACATGTTGTCAGGAGGGATTAGTCCCTCAAGAAGGACATCATGCTTGGTAAAGTAGAGGGTCAGCGAAAAAGAGGAAGACCCTCAATGAGACGGACTGACACAGTTGGCTGCAATAATGGGCTGAAGCATAACGATTGTGAGCATGGCGCAGGACCGGGCAGTGTTTCGTTCTGTGGTGCACAGAGTCGCTATGAATCAGAACCGGCTTGACAGCACCTAACAACAAGTATTTAGATTTAGAAGCTTAATATTAAAACAAAGTAAAGTAAAGCCAGCAGGCAGGAATGAACATTTACAACTTCCCACCTACTCCCATCTTTGAAGCAGAATGGGGTGCATGTACAGATACCTGTATACTTTCCTTTTGCTCTTTAGTGTAGCTTAGGGATTCTCCAGTTTAAATGTGTGTAAGAATTAATTCAGGACTGTGTATGTGCGTACTTAAAAAACATTCTATAGTGTCTTTTACAATTTAAGGAACTCGGAATGGTGATTCTGACTTCTGCCCCATATACTGACTTTAGGCTCTAACACCGGTGTGTACAAGATAGCACTTTTCTAAACAAACAACAAAAACTGTAAAGCCAAAAACCCTTAAAAATTCCTCAAATTATAAAGTACAACATTTAGTATAATGACATTTATGGGCCATTTTTCTATCTACTCTAGAGCCACACTAAATCCGAGGTGCTCACCTCACAGCAGGCATGCAGGGACTAAGTCTGAGACAACAGGAGATCACACCTCCACAGGCGAAGCTCACTGAAACAGGCAGAAGTGTCTCAACTATTTAAACTGTCATTTTTCTCTCTTTATTTTTCCACAAGATGTGTGTAACTGGATATTCAAAAGTTAAATTCAGTATAATGAAATGTTACCATATCATAAGCATGAAAACAATCAGGCTTCAAGGAAGAGGTGGTTGTTGCTGTGTGCTGCTGAGCTGATTCTGACTTACTGTGTCCCTACAGAACAGAGTAGAACTGCTCCATAGAGTTTCCTAGGCTGAAATCTGTACAGAAGCAGATTGCCAGGTCTTTTCTCCCGCAGAATCGCTAATCTTTGTTAGCAGCCAAGCTCTTAACCATTGCGCCATCAAGGCCCTTATAAAAATTAACTTATCTGACTCAGACTTTAAATAAGGGCTCTTTCCAGATAATGGCCCTCTAAATTTGAGGTTCCGCCTTCTTTCTCTGCACCATTCTCTTAAAAAGAAGAGGTAAGGGTCCTCCTCCCCCAGATCCTCTGTAAGACAGTAGGATCAGTATAATTAGCATGTTTCTTTAGTAACCCATAAGTGCAGAAAAATTGCTCCAGCCAGAGATAACCTGGGTGCCTGTGCTACCAAGGCTTCTTTCTACTAGGTATGCCAATCACACCTAGTATGCCCTCCCTCCTAGGAGAAGATGACCCCTACCCAATAAGGTGGTAGGGAGAAGAGACATTCCCACCCACAGAGGGGATAAAGGCTGGTTTGTACTTCTGCAACTGGGTTCTGTAAGATGTACTGATAAAAACTCATTGCCATCAAGTTGATTCAGACTCATAGCGTCCCTATAGATAAAATAGATTTAATTCTTAACTGAGCTTACTTGAAGAGGTTTATTACATTTTAATCACAAAATAATACTAAGACAATCATCTCTTCACAATTCCTGTATTTTGACACTGCTTTTAACTAAATAGTGACAGCCACATTAAGTGACTAAGCCTCAGAACTTGTTTCCAAGATTTCATTCAGATATTCAAATCATTTATTAAAGATTTCAGGACTCTGCAGCAATGTTCTTAGCAATAAAAAAAAAAAAAACAAAAAAACAAATGGGCTGCCATTGAGTCAATTCTGACTCACAGTGACCCTAAAGGACAGAGCAGAGCTGCCCCATAGGGTTTCCAAGCAGCGGCTGGTAAATTCGAACTGCTGACTTTTTGGTTAGCAGCTGAGCTCTTAACCACTGCATCACCAGGGCTCCTCTGAGCCTTAAAGGACAAAATTCTATTTTTTAAATAACAACAAACTTTAATAGAACCTCATACTGGTGTAATATGACAATAATACCGTAATTTGGTTAGCTGATACCTGTTATAAATTTAATTGTGTCCCCCCAAAATGTATGTCAACTTGGCCATGGTTAAGGCCATGACTCCCAGTATTGCGTGACTGTCCACCATTTTGCCATCTGATATGATTTTCCTATGTGTTGTAAATTCTCCCTCAATGGTGTTAATGAGACAGGACTAGAGGCAGTTATATTAATGAGGCAGGACGCAATCTACAAGATAAGGTTGTGTCTTCAGTCAATCTCTTTTGAGATATAAAAGAGAGAAGCTAGCAGAGAGACAGGGGGACCTAAGACCACCAAGAAACAAGAGCCAGGAGAAGAGTGCGTCCTTTGGATCTGAGGTCCCTGTGCTGAGAAGCTCCTCGACCAGGGAAGATTTATGATAAGAACCTTTCCCCAAAGCTGACAGAGAAAGAAAGCATTCCCCTGGAGCTAGCACCCTAAATTCAGACTTCTAGCCTCCTAGACTGTGAGAGAATAAATTTCTGTTTGTTAAAGTCATCCACTTGAGCAATTTCTGTTATAGCTGCAACAGATAACTAAGACAGTACCCACGATTCTAAAATTACTTTGTATTCAAAATGCCAAAAATCTCAAAATATTACAAAGTTGCCTCTGGGCCATGCAACTGTACCCAGATTATTAATGTTAGTGGCTAAAAAGCAACACTATTTTTCTCAATGACATTTAATTCACTAAAATCAGGTACCTTAATTTGTAAAAATATACTATTTCTCTAAGTCAGAAAAAGTGATTATTTGTATCATATAAACAAATTCACTCCTTGAGAAAGATTTCACATGGTTGATATATTCAAACACTAACTTTTTACCGAGTCTTTTATTAATAAGATTCCCAGGCTCACAAGAGAAGATGCCAATCACATTCAACCACCACATGACCTCCTAAAACCACAAATTAGGAATAGCAAACAAGAACTGTCCCAGATGCATCTTACAGAGAATGATTTTATCCATATTAGTTCATTCTACATATAACTGCCACTAGTTTAATCTTGCCAGCAATGTAATTATGATCAGACTTTTTAAAAAGTACTAGGCAGGTGTTAGAAGAAAATGATTCCATGACAAACAGCTTTCTGTAATTAAATGTGCCAGCTCCCAGTAGGGAAAAAAATAAAAACTGAATTTCAGAGTAAATTACGCTCTGCTTCATAATCTGAAAGCTCAGCAAGATGGGGAGAAAAACAGCATTTCCATTTGACTGCAATAACCAGTATGACAAACCTAAGTTAAAGACTTGCAAGATCAGTAAAAGGTTTAATTGTCCAGCTACAAATCTATAATCAATTACTCAGAAACCGTTTCAATTTTAAACTCTATCTCATCTTCAAGCTACCCTTTACAGGATAAGGCCTGCATCTTGGGCCATAAAAATCCCTCTTTTTTTCACTAGCAACAAATTAACAAAAGCCAGAGAATAAAACTATAGATTTTTTTTTCATAACTCCATAGCAGATAGTAAGTATTTCTTCTCTAACTATGACTTTCTAGAGTAGTTTCATAACATGCATATGGAAAACACTTATGAAATCACTTAAAAGGCAATTTAAACATAACATGGGTGTCCAACATTCCAAGTTGCAGAAGTGATGACATGTCTTGGTTGCTTTTTTTTTGTTTGTTTTGATATTTTGATTCATAAATGTCAATGGTGCTAACTGAAGCTGAATGTATTTATTTGTTCCTAAAGGAGCCTCGGTGCAGTGGTTAGGAGCTCAGCTGCTAACCAAAAGGTTGGCAGTTCAAATCCACCAGTTGCTGCTTGGAAACCCTATGGGGCAGTTCTACTCCACCCTAAAGGGTCGCTATGAGTCGGAATCTACTCGATGGCAACAGTTTTTTTTTTTTAAAGGAGCTTCCAACAATTTTAAACTACAACACAGTAAAGTGCTTCAAAGGAAAAAGATCCCTGAGTAATGTTAGCAAATGGGTTAATGCAACAAGTGGAAAAAGAAAGCCTTTAAAGGCACTGCATGCTGGAACCACTCAGTACAAGAACAAATGGTCCTAACACTGCTCAGAAGGCCCCAACAGTAGCAGATCCCTGAGTACAAGTGGATAATTATGAGACCGCTGAGGCTCTAAAAAAATTAAATGATCAGTGTACTCTATTTTCAGAAAGCTAAGACATGGTTAATAAAGAAACTAATCAAATTATGTTTTTAAAATGTTACTATACAGAGGAGATTAAAAAAAAAAAATCACAGAAAATATATATCATTCATCGGCAATAAACATGCTGCCAAGAAAGTCAGTTATTCCTCAAACCCTTGCAATCTCCTTTCCTGCTCCACTGTTTCCCGAACCCTCTGGAGAGCCATTCACCAGAGTCTAGTTACCAAATCTGGTGGTTTCCTCAGTCTACTGCTCTTCAACCTCTCCCGAGTTTCTCTGAAATTGCTCAAACCTTGCAAGTATCTTTTCTGACTATCCTTCCACTACCCAGCCCTTAAATATACCCAGCACCTAAGAAGACCATACTTCTTTATATAATTCCCTTCCTTGGCAAATTCATGGCTTCAGTTATGATCTCCCAATTTGTGTTTCCAGCCCTGACCTGTCTCCTATATTTTCAACTGCCTCTTGGTCATCCCGTAAGTACTCAAACTCAAAACAGCTGAACTCGAACTCTTCTACCCTCCAAAACTCGCTCTTCCTTCCAAGTCTATTTCTTTAATCATCATTAACATTCTTCCAGTGACCAGGCTGGAAATCTCCAAAGAAGCTACTGGCTCATCCTCCTTCACTGTCACCCTCATCTTACAGATCGCTGCTATCCTTCATCTCTCACACTGAGTTACTCTCACTTCTTCACACATAAGGAGCACTCTATCAGTCCTGTCTCTTGCTTTCCTTCCTCGGCTTATACCCCATAGTCAGCTACTTAGACAACCACTTTACAAATATCTCTGCCCTGCTCTCCTCCTGATACACCAACCTGAAACAGCATAACACGGACCAATCCAGCTGTCTCCTTTTGAGTCTACACTTGGGCTCTGAACAAAACAAACATAATGGTAGATAATGCTTTTTAAATTCAAGGCCCCCAACCTAAGACAGGCAGAATATCCTAAATTACCTTAAACCAAAACCAAACCCACTGCTGTCAAGTCGATTCCAACTCATAGCGACCCTATGACAGAGCAGAACCGCACCACAGGGTTTCCAAGGAGCAGCTGGTGGATTCAAACTGCCGACCTTTTCGTTAACAGTCAAGCTCTTAACCACAGCACCACCAGGGCTCCGCTAAATTACCCTAGTCAGCTATATTCTCCAATTTCTATAGCAGCTATTTCAAATATTCCCCCTGCATCTTACACCTTTAAGCTCATCTTACTTGTAGATGATACCAGCCCCTTCCTAAAAAAAAAAAAAAAAAAAAAAAGTTAGGAAAGACCTCAACTTCCTTTCACTAAACCAATAGTTTACACAGGCATATTTTTACTTCATTTCACACTATTACAATGCAACAGTGCTCTATAACTCTCATGACCTTACTTAACTGATTGTCTCTCTTTCTCCTAGCACTCAAATATGATCACGATCATATTTTTTAAAATACATACACATACTTAAAAACTCTACTTCACTGTCATGACCATCTCTAACCACTGGAACCAAATTTCTTAAGCACTGCTTATATTTACATTGCTATTTCAATCTCTTCACCCATACTTCCCACAGCCCCTTGCTATCTGGCTTCTGTTTTTAATACTCCCATTAAACTCCTGCACCAAGGTCATCAACAATCTCCCACTGTGAAACCCAGCAGCATGTTTGTCTTTTTTTGCTGCTCAGCAGCATCTGACATTGCTGGCCACGTTCTTCTGCCTGAAACACCCTTTCCTCGGGTTCCTAAAAACACTGCACACTCTGGATTTTTCTCACAGCCATTCGTTCCCCCACCAGTCCCTCATACAGGATTCTCCTCAGGACTTGTTATACACTCCCCGGGAAATCTCATCTGCCCTCATGGTACTAAAGACTTTCAAACACTTATCCTCGAGCTTTTTTCTGTGCTCCAGATGCACAGTCAACAGTCTATTAGACATCTCCATCTGGATGTCTCAAAGCTATCTCAAACTCTGCAAGTCCAAAAATGAATTCTTCATCATCTCCCTCAATGCCCACCAAATCTGCTATCCCTGTGTTCCTCCAGCTCAGGGATATATCACCATCCACTCAGGTATTCGAGTCAGCAACACAGACATCATTCCTGACTCTTTATCCTCCCACATCCACCCTACTATGAAATTCTGGAGATTCAATTTCTCATCTACCACAAATCCATTCTCTTCTTAGTTACCACCCTAACTCAGGCCAACGTTATCTATAGTCTGGATTACTATGTTTTCCTCAAGGGATACCCTGCCTCTCATCCCCGTCCCCAACTGTTCACTCTGCAGCCAGATGATCCTCTGAAGTGAGTTCTTTCTGGGAAATTTGTCCAGCCCACAACTCACTGCACCCTTTTAACTATGACAGGGTGGGCTCTGAAGCAGTTATGTTTATGGTATATGATTCTGCCCTCCTGGTCATAGCTGATTAGATCATGGGTAGACAACTGATTCGATGAGCCAATCAGATTCTATCCAGGGGACTGGAAGTGGCAGAAAAACTCAGAGGCTATGGGTTAGTTATGTAGTCAGAAAAGCAGAGTATAGATAGAAAGAACAATAAAGTAGATACATGAGAGAAAAGCAAACACAAGAGACAATATGGGTGAAAGAGAGATAGAAGAGAGCATGACCCACACCCATACTGACAGCCCTGTCTGGTTCCAGACCTTTGTGAGGTCCAGCTGCCCTTCCTACCCTTGGATATGCTGAACTTCTCTGTACCACTCTCTTTGTTTTTTGCTTAAGTTTCTTACTTATAAGTAAAACAACCTCAGCTAAAACTGTCCTTCCAACATGCATATTTGATCCTGAATCTCCCTTGCTTAAAATGGATGCTCGCAGGATGGAAAGCCCAAGCCTTTCTCTAGGACTGACAGGGCTCTGGATGATCTGGCTGCAGCTTCCTCTCTTACTAGCCTCCCTCTCCTATCCCATGATCTAGCCACAATAAACTTCTTCCAGGGTTCCACAATGTACCACAATCTCTCTTACCTCCAGGGCAACACAGTTTCTTTTTGCCTGCAACACTGTTCTCCCCACTCACTGCCCCTAGTCAAGACCTAGTCGTCTGTCAGGCTTCAAGTTCAGTCATCAGTGCACTCCCTCTCCAGGTGCACGGGCCTCCTCCATGGCAGCCTATGCATTACCCTGAATTGTGGGATTCTGAGTTCTCCACTGGACTAAAAGCTCTGTGACAGCAAAGAGCATGTGTTTTGTTCAAAGCTGAGGTCCTGTATTTGCACAGCAGACACCTGAACATTTATGAACAAATTAATCATCTGCTGAAACATGTTTGATTTTACTCGAACATCTTGATAAATTCCCTCTTTTCTATTTCCATAGACGGAGCAGTTCTACTCTGTAACACACAGGGTCACCATGAGTTGGAATCAACTCAAAAGTAACTAACAACTACATCCTAGTTCAAGCTCATTGTTTCTTCTGTAAACTATTTCAATGATTTCTTAACTAATCTCTCTGCTTAATGTTACCCCATTCAAATCCATCCTACTATCTCCTATAGCAAGCAGGTATTCAAGAGATTCAAGAGTTTTTTTCCTCTGCTCAAAAATGCTTCTAGAACAAAGTTCTTTCAACTGGACTACTTTTTATTTCTTAAACATATCAAACTTTTCTGCCTCTATGCCTTTGTTTCCCTTATGTGAAATGCTCTTCTCCAGCATCTCCAAATGTTTAAATAAAAGCCACAGTTTAAGGCCAGGAAATAAGTAACTCTTCATCTGAATTTTATCTGCACTTCTCATGACACTTAGTATTTTCTACGTTGTATCAAAAGGTATCTATACATTTAACTGTAAACTTCCATGAAGTGGAGTCACATGTCAAATTGCTTGGTTATGGAAAGATAAAACATGTACAGCAATACAACACAAATGAAGAAGTGAAGTTATTAATGTTCCTAAACTATCAGTTCTCAAGTATTTTTCATAATAATCGTGGTCACTTACAATTAATAAGGTTGTATTTGTCCACAATTTAGACTTTTCACATTCAGAATGCTTTCAGAATGCTTTCATTACCAAAGGTTGACACTGTGTCCCAGGTAATGATATCCCTTTAAACAATTAACTTTATTTTCTACTAACTAAAATGGTCTTAATTGTGAAGATGCACTAATAACCAAGGTATCTTAATCAACATTAAATTTTCCTTTGTATGTTTGGTACCTCAGATGGTCCTTGGTCCAACTCCTTCTAATCATTCAGCTGAATTTTCAAATCCTGAAAACAAGAATGAAATAACATTTGGTGATTATACAGCAGGCAGGATTCAAGAAAGCAAGATTATTTTCTGAAGTCATATATTAAATTGCAATGAAAAAGTTTTCCAAATATTCAAGCTGCTTCAGAATAATCAGTTGTTAATCCTTAAGGTAAAAAGTTTATTTTTTAATACTATACGACAGTGTTTTCCAAACCGTAAGTCCCAACCCACTCATGGGCCACAAAATCAGTCTAGTGGATTAAAATTTTTTATATGAAATACAAGAGAATAGAGAATATAAGAATGCAGCTCATGTGGTAGGAATTAAGTATTTGTGAAACTTTTGTTTCCAACGTACATTCATATACACACACACAAAACACCTAAGTGGTATTGCATCACAATAAAAGTTATTTCTTCCTACAAATCACAGTCGAAAAAGCCAAAATAGCAAGCGAATGCTATTTACAGGATATAAACCCACTGCTGTCGAGTTGACTCTGACCTATAGCGACCCTACAGGACAGAGCAGAACTCCCCCACAGGGTTTCCAAGGAGCAGCTGGTAGATTTGAACTGCTGACCTTTTTGTTAGCAGCTAAAAGCTTAACCACTGTGCCACCAGGGCTCCTTTACAGGATACAGGGAATTAAAATACATACAGAAAAATATTCTTTTTTGGAAATCTGTCCCATTTCCAACTAAAAAACGTTGCAAAAAATATTTAAATATATCTAGGATTCTCTTATTACAGGACTTTTATAGTCATTTCAAATCATAGTAAACAAATTAGATAAGCTGCATTCTAAAAGAACTCTCATTTTCTTCAATTTCTTGTGGACTTCACTCACCAAGGGAATTCTGCAAATTATTAAGTAGAACATGCTAGCTATTAAATGACAACATATTGTGACTTCTCAGTATTAAATTTGGAAGTGACTACACAATACAGTATGCAATTAAAGTTTAGATGAAGTTGATTCAGCAAGATATAATTGTTATCCAATTGTCATACCACAATCATAACTTATCCAACATGCTCATTCTCGGACAACTAAAAGTTACTTCCTTATATATAAAAAAATCATTTGGGTATATAACTGTCAATAATAAAATGGCTAGGAATTCAATATGCTTAAAAAAAAAAAGAAAACTTTACCAAAGATTCTTATAGAAAAATGAGTAATTTTACTTTTCCCTCAGAAGACAGAATAAGAATCTCCCTAGTTTATTATCTGGATTAACAAGAGGTGGCAAAGCTTTGGAATTTCCATAGTAGGCAACACTGTGTAAACATGGTAATGATACTGTCAACACCTAATAATACAAAAAAAAAAAAAAAAAAAAAAGAATAAAGATGCCAGTTTATATAGTATATATCTAGGCAACATGTAGGACAGTTTTATGAAGTGGCATGAGGAGTATAATTTACTCTTGGGCACAGGAGTATAACATTGTTTAGCTTAAATCTGAAGACATAAAATGACATCAACAGGTTCAGCACTGAGTATTTTTCATTTTAAGAGTTGTGAAGGTACAATCAAAACCAGTAAAGAGTATAAATATACATATCTACAGAGAGAGAGAGAGAGATTTATATCAAGGAAATGGGTCACATGCCTGCAGAGGCTAGAACATCCCAAGTCCATGGGTCAGGATAGAGGCTTCTCCTGATTCATATAGCTGCAGGGGCTGGTGAACCCAAGATGGGCAGGTCAGAGACCAGGGCTCTTGTCACAGGCTGCAGAGATTGATGAATCCCAAAATCAGCAGGTAAGACCTCAGGTAAGCTGCTAGCTCAGGTCCCAAGAACTGGACATCAAACAAACAGTAGCCAGCTGCAAGATCCAGAGCGAGCAAAAAGTCCCCGAGCCTTGCCAGAATATCTGCTTATATTTGATGGAGACCACAAGCCCAAAGAAACTCTTTCAACTGACTGGCTACTCACAGCAGATGCCATCATGGGGGTGATCACATATCAAATCTCAACAGGGAAGTGATCACAACATTATACGACTGCCAAAACACTGAGAATCCTGGCCCAGCCATGTTGACACAATTCAATCCGTAACATTCCACCCTTTGGCCGCCCCCAAATTCATGCCCTTGCCACACCTAAAACATATTCACCCCATCATATCATAGCAAAAGTCTTAATTCAACTCCAAGCCCAAAATCCAAAAATTCCTCTTCATCTGTGAAATCTAGAATACAAGTTATCTGCTTCCCAAGTACAGTGGCAGAACAGGCACAAGGTAGACATTTCTATTAAAATTTGAGAATTTGGAGGGAAAAAAGACATAACAGGCACCAAGCAAGTCAGCAGAACACATTACATTAGCCTTCAAGGCTTGAAAATAATCCTCTTTTCTCTGAGACTATTTACACAATGGCCCTGCCCCCCAGACTCTAGGTATTTGCCACACTCCCTGGACTCTGCGTGGAGGTCCCTCGGCTCTGGGCTTCAGCTCTGTCTTCCAGGTCCACTGAAACAGCAACTCTGCTCCCTTGGCTTTGGGCGGTCCCATTCTCCTAGCCTATCTGAGTGGCGACTTCATCCTTTGAGACTCCAGAAGTTGTGGCCATACCCTTTGAGACTGAGGCAGCTCTGCTTCCTGTGCTCCTTGTCTCTTCATCTTCTGCTCTCTGGTTTCTTGGCCTCTTGGCCCCTCAGGCCTCATCGCCCACGTCTGCCCTACTGGGGCAAGTGTTCCAAAGTAGCTCCACTGATAACTGCCTGGAGGCACCCCATTCAGCCAAAATGCACTCAGCTCTCTTGCTCCATGCGTTGGCAAGCCTAGCTTCACCGTTAAGTGCTCAGAGGCACTCCACTCCATCAGGAAGCCTCCTGCACAAAGGCACTTAGCTCTCTTGCTCTGTGGGTCAGCTCCAGTGCTATCTCTCGACGGTCTCCTGGTTCTGCTGCTGCCATTTGTCTGCTGCTGCTTCCCACCGTCTACATCATCTCCAGTATTAACAGCTCTTCTCACTTCCTTTGAGTCCTCTATCCATTCACAGTTTCAAAACCGCTTCCACACTTTAGGTATCTGTTAGAGCAGCACCCCATTCTCTTGGTGCAACTCTTGTCTTAGTCATTCAGGGTTGCTATAACAGAAATATCACAAGTGGATGGCTTTAACAAAGAGAAATTTATTCTCTCACAGTCTAGGAGCCTAGAAGTCCTAATTTAGGGTGCCAACTCAAGGGGAAGGCTTTCTCTCTCATCAGCTCTGGGTGAAGGTCTTTGTCATCAATCTTCCTCTAGTTGAGGAGCTTCTCAGCGCAAGGATCCCAGGTCCAAAGGACACACTATGCTGCTGGTGCTTCTTTCTTGGTGGTATGAGGTCCCCCTGTGTCTCTGCTCACTTATCTCTTTCATATCTCAAAAGAGATTGGCTTAAGACACACTCTAATTCTGTAAATTGAGTCCTGCCTCATTAACATAACTGCCACTAATCCTATCTCATTAACATCATAGAGACAGGATTTACAACAAAGGAAAACCACATCAAATGACAAAATGGTGGACAATCACACAACACCGGGAATCATGGCCTTATTGATACACATATTTTTGGGGGACACAATTCAATCTCTAACACCTGTCTTCCAGGTTCTTGGGAAAATAAAATTAGATAAAGTATATTAAGTAAAAAACAGGCACATGAAAGCATTCCTTCTCTATTAGTTCCCCTTTCTTTTCTACTTAACAACTCCAAATCACCAACTGTGAGCTTAAACATATCTAAAGAATAATTTTTCCAAAATGCTTATTTTCAGAGAATATCAATAGGGACAATGTCAAAAAGATATGAAATTCTCATGCTATACAGATTATAGGTTACACACATAATCTCCAACAGCCATTTCATTCTATTCATTATTTAGCTTCATGCTACTTAATGCAGTGAGCTCCTGCTGATCAACATGTCTGTCTTATCCATCCTGGTATTTTCCCCCACTGCCTAGCACAGTACCAAACACATGAACACTCAATACATATTAGTACAGGCTGAACTGATGCCACCAGCAGCCTCATGTGCCTCAAAGCTTCTAAAGTACCACGATATCCTGCAAAATGACTGAGTCAGGAAGAAAGAGGTGTCCAGTTTGAAAGAATCTATATATAGATTGGAGTCCCAGGGTGCTTGGCTGCTAACCAAAAGGCTGGTGGCTCAAGTCCACTCAGAGGTGTCTCAAAAGAAAGGCCTGGCAATCTACTTTTGAAAAAGCAGCCAATGAAAACCTTATGGAACACAGTTCTACTCTGACACACATAGGGTCACCATGGGTCAGAGCTGACTCCACAACTTCTTTATTTTTTAACGTATAGATTGTTGGCAACTAAACTCAAGTCCAGAACAGCTCTTGGAACAAAAAATAAAACCTACTAAGCATTGTAAGAGGTACCTGGGTGGCATAAGCTGTTTGCGATTGGCTACTAAACTCAAGGTTGGTGGTTTGAACCCACCCAGAGGCTCCACAGAACAAAGCCCTGGCGAATTGCTTCTACAGAGATTACAGCCAAGAAAATCCGATAGAATAGTTCTACTCTATAACACAAGGGGTTGCCATGAGTTGGGGGGTGACTCAATAGCACCTAACAACAAGCATTGTTAATGCACTGTCTTTGCTTGTAATATGAAGAACACTTCAGCTTCTTTTCAGAAGTTAGTAAATAATCAGAAAATGTGGGAAATTTTGCCATGACATATATGTACAGCACTAGAATAACTGATCCAGATAAAGGGCTCATCTAGACAATCTAAAAGCAAGCAGCATTCACAAAGCAGAAATCACAGGCAAAGCAAGCAAATGTCAACTGCGCTGTCACAGTGGTACACTTGAGCCATCTAGTGGAACTGAGAAAAACTATGTTCAATTCTGCAGGAAAAACATCCTCTCATCCCAATTCTCCTTTATGAAAGTGAATAGTAAAGTGTACGTTCTCAGGGATAGTAAATGACAATTCACAAATGACAGTAGAGAACTAAGAAGTAGGTGTTGAGGAAAGATGAAGTGCCAAATTTGGATGGGATTCAGGTTTTATGAATACTAAAAAAAAAACACTCTTCCTTATGATATTTTTTCATATAATTATATAATCATCAGACCACATGCAAATTTGTAAAAGACATTACAGAAAACAACAGTTTACTACCAGCTACCAAGGTCTGAGGATGGATGCATGCAGTAAAACAAAACAAGGGGCAGCCTCTGGTTAGGAAGGAAAGGGAAACTGTAACAGAGGAGCAAATTTCTATGGGACTGAATGAAGAAAAAAGGTCACCTTTCTGCCTGGGGTATCACCCAATTTGGATTATGGCAACCCCAACTTTCCCACCAGGGCTAGAAGCCAGAAGACTTAAACTCCAAACCCAGGAAAGGATAAGGAAGGTTCAGCTGGTATTAGAAAAATGAGTGTTGATTAAAACTCTTTATTCAAACCAGCAGCACCACTTCTGAAAGTCACAACGTAAAATTTTAAAATTTCTGAAGTCACAAAATACTAGAGCAGTATAATAACAGGCATACACTTAAATTGTAGAGTAGGTTTTTCTAATCCATAAAAATCCTAATCCAAATGTCTTGGAATAAATTAGTG
The DNA here is from genome assembly GCA_030035585.1 of Dugong dugon. Lineage (NCBI taxonomy): Eukaryota > Metazoa > Chordata > Mammalia > Sirenia > Dugongidae > Dugong > Dugong dugon. The sequence goes on from CM057475.1 coordinate 7,830,381, forward strand.
GTAACATCACTTTTAACTCTAAAATTTAATGGTTTTAGGTCACCTTCACCCCCTCCATCCCCCCCCCCAAAAAAAAGTAGAGAGGTTAAGCCAAAGTATATGTGGATTTTCCCATTAATCCACATATTAGAGTTTCAGGCTCTGAAGAGGATATAAAGATGATTCCCTGACCCCAAGGACTAGATACATTCAAGTTCATTTTAATATAAGGCAGTAACAAAAACAAAGAAATCACTGAGCCTAAGAATTTAGCCTGAAAAGAGTTAAGTTTACTTATGTATCTGTGTATCATTCTTTCTGAGATTTACTGTATAGGGAGGAGAGAAAAGATGGAGGGGATGGGGATGTCAGTGAAGCGAATGGATAGAAGAGCAGTTGTCAAAAAAGTGTAAATGGTCCATTTTGTTGGGCGTATGGGCCTCATGAAGAATCCATTGTGGGAAGCAAGGCTAAAAAGGTAGATGAAATTTATTTTTGCACTGCAAACAAGGTGGAATCATCTGAGGACTTTAAACAAGGCGGTTAAACCTAGCTAGATCAATGGAAATGAGGGAAAAGAATTGAAAAGTGTTGGAAAGAGAATTAATAGGATTTGCTAACCCACTGGATACACAGGCAATGAGAAAGAAGCCATAATTGAAGAAATCATAGTCTGTGTGCCAGGAAGGGTAGTGATGTTATTAATCCAAACGGAAAATCTATTATGCCATGTTAATTCTCATTTTACACACAAATTAACAGGAGAAAAGATATAACCCAAGGACAGCACCCTAGGGAAGACAGACATTTAAGATTTTTTAAAAAGGTTTTAAAAAGAAACAAATCAACAAAAAGGAACAGCCATGGGGTAGGAAGGAAAGTGTGAAGAAGTATAATATTACAGGAGAGCACAATTTTAGTGGTGTGAAGTGGCGAAAACCACATTGGCTTGAAAAGTAAAATGGGAAGTAAGAGGAAAAATGGTGATACGTACAAAATTACCTTTTTTAAAGTATAAGCACTATTCTATAGGCCTCAGGGAAGCATTTAAGCCTAGGAAAGGTAAGGTGAAAGAATTCATGTTCAGTGGCTTCTGGTTTTGCATTGAAAAAGGACTTGAGGTCCTGTAGAACAGTAAGATATTGGACAGGAGGTAGGGGAAGACTGGGAATGCAAGGAAAACGAAAAAGTGATAAAATAAGTGCTGTGGTGATCAGATGTCAACTTGCGGGAGTCAAACAAGAATAACGGACTGTCAAGTAACACTGGAAAAGCAGAAAGATGAAGAGACTGGCATGATAATTTTGAGATCCTAGTAATGTGATCAGGTCCCTGGGTGGTGCAAACAATTCGCACTTGACTATTAACCTAAAGGTTGGTAGTTCGAACCCACCCAGAGGCACTGCGGAAGAAAGGCCTGATGATCTACTTCCATGTAAGATTACAGCCAAGAAAACCCTATAGCGCAGTTCTACTCTGTAACACATAAGGTCGTCATGAGTCAGAATTGACTCAACAGCAACAGTTTGCTTTTTTTTTTGATTTAGTAATGAGATCAGATGGTGGTGTCTAACAGAGTTTGGGAAATAAATAAGTGGAGTTCTTCAAAGATCATACTAGACTAAGAGACATAAAGTAACACTCGTCAGGAGTCTGATTCTTAGTTCAAGCAGATACATGAGACTAAATGGATAGCCTCTGTCCAGAGGCGAGATGAGAAGGCAGAGAGGGTCAGGAGCTGCTGAATGGACACAGGAAACCCAGGGTGGAAAGGAGGAGTGTGCCATCACAGTACAGGGAAAGGAACTAGGGTCACATACTAATGTGTGTATAAGTGTCTGTATGAGAAACTGACCCGAATTGTAAACTCTCACTTAAAGCACAATTAAAAAAAAAAACAAAAAACAGAAGTTCTAAAAACTGGGTCAGGTTCATTGATAAAATTCACCTGTAAAAGTAGCTGGACGATGCCATTTCCATAATACTGATCAATTCAGGTCTTTCACTTCTTTTGATTCCATTTTAATTATTTATATTTGCCTTTAAAAAAATCAATCATTTCATCAGGATTATAGATTTACTGGCTTAGAAATGTATAAAAAATTCACTTTTGTGAAATTTATTATACATCGAAAGGTATATTCAGGATATACATACAGTTTAAAAAAGAATAAAATGAACAACAGTATGACCAACACCTAGGTGAAGAAATAAAACGTTAGTACCTTAAAATTCCTCTCCAATACCAACTCCTTCCCTCACCTTCAAGAGGTAACCATTTACTCGTTTGTGAAAATCATTCCCTTACTTTTGTCCCCCCCCCCCCCCCTTTTAATAATGTTTTGAGTTTTTGGTGAAAGTTTACACAGCAAGTTAGGTTCCCATTTGAAAATTTCTACACAAATTGTTCAGTGACATTAGTTATATTTATCACAATGTGTCAACATTCTCTCTGTGTTCTGTTTGTTTCATTTCAGGTATTCTAGTTTCCCTGCTCCCTTATCTTCTCATGTTTGCTTTTGGGTAATTGCTGACCTTTTGGTCTCATACAGATGGTTTCTCAGTAGAGCACTGATCTTACACTTAATATCTTTTGTGTGCCAGTCTGCTACTCTGCTAAAAGGTGATCTCAGGGGATAGGCTTGGTTCTACGTTTAAAGAGTGTCTCAGGGCGATAGTCTCAGGGAGTCCTCTATTCTACTGTTCCAGTTTGTCTGGTTTGTTTTTTTTTTTTAAATAATTTGAGTTCTGCTCCACATTTTCTCCCATTATATCTGGGACCATCTATTGTGACCCCAGTCAGAACAGTCAGTGGTGGCAGCTGGGCACCATCTAGTTCTGGTCTCAGGGCAAATGAGGTTGTGGCTTGTGTAGACTTGTTTCTTCTCTGAGCTTCTGGTTACCTTCCTCCTCTTTTGCTCCTGTGAGGTGAATCTTATATGGCCACTCACAAGCTTTTAAGTCCCCAGATACTACTCACTTGGATGCAGAACATGATTTTTGTGAACTGTGTTATGCCTAATAATTGTGTTGTCCCATTAAACTGTGATACTAAGCTTTCAAACCCAGAAAACCAATCTTGGAAGGTGTTTAGTTATGTCTAAGGAGTATCTGTTTTGTGTCTTCAACAGATTATGTGCTTACACCCATGTATTTGTATTTGCACATACCTAGCCCTGGTTGTGCAGTGGTTAAGAAATACAGCTGCTAACCAAAAGGTCGGCAGTTCGAATCCACCAGCCGCTCTCGGAATCCCTATGGGGCAGTTCTATTCTGTCCTATAGGGTCAGCTATGAGTTGGAATCAACTCAATGGCAAGGGGTTAGGTTTGGTTTTTTGGTATAGATACTTCTATCTGCTCTCATCTACGTATACACCTATACCTACTCATATACCTATACGCCTATGCCCATCCACATGTGCTCAAACACTTGTTTTTTGGCCTGAGTGCTTCTCAGCAACATCATTTACTTTGGTTGTGCTGTGCTCACTACACCCATATTAAGTGCCACTTTTCCTATCCCCTTACTTTCCTTTATACCTTCACAATCTAGGTATTTACCCCGTATTTCTCAGTTTTGTCTTTTACTGAACTTCATATAAAAGAAATCATAGTATTTCTTTTATGTATTCTTCTGTGGTTTGCTTCTTTCACTTGATATAGTTGTGATGAATGCATGTTTGTGTGTGTGTAAGTGGTTTTAGTTCATTAATTGTCCCTGTGGAATATAGTATCCCACTATATAAATATACCACAGTTTATTTATCTAATCTACTGTTCGACATGTTATCCCTGGAGAAGGACATCATGCTTGGTAAAGTAGAGGGTCAGCGAAAAAGAGGAAGACCCTAAACAACACGGACACAGTGGTTGCAATAATGGGCTCAAGCAAAACAACAATTATGAGGACGGCGTAGGACCAGGCAGCGTTTCGTTCTGTTGTATGCAGGGTCACTATGAGTTGGAACCGACTTGACAGCACCTAACAACCGCTGATACATATTTGGGTTGTTTCTAACTTGGGGCTACGATGAAAAATGCTGCTATGAACATTCTTGTATGTGTCTTCTGTACACGTTTACTTATGTTTTACTGAGGCATTTACCTAGAAATAGAACTGCTGGGCTGTAAGATAAGCACATGCTCAACTTTACTAGGTAATACAAATTATCGTTCTAAGTGGCTGTGACAATTTACACTCCCACCAACATCATACACGTTCCTGTTGCTCCATCAGCACCAACTCTTAGAATGGACAGGCTTTTCAATGTACAGTGATAGTGTCTCACTGGGAATCTTTCCCTTTTCCATATCATGGAAAATATTCTTCTATTTTATATTCTAAAAACTTCATAGTTATAATTTACATAAAGATCTTATTCAATCTGGAGCTGATTGTTGTATGGTGTAAAGAAGACATTCAATTTAATTTTTTTCATATGTATATCCAGTTATCTTGGCACCATTTACTGAAGTCTGTCCTTTCCCTAATAATCAGCAATGCTATTATATCATATATTAAGTCTAAATGTATCAAGAGGAAAGGTGGTTCTGGGCACTCTATTCTTTCCATTGTCTTTTTCTACACTTGCACCAATACCACAATATTTTAATTATTTTTATTTTACAATATGTCCTGCTATCTGGTAGGTCAAGCTCCAACTTTATTCTTCATAACAAGACTCTTGACATAGGTGAGAAACAGACCTGCAGAGAATTTACACAGGGTGGAACTATCAAAGTTTATAGAACTTTTTGTAACATGCTTTAAAAAAAAAAAATGAGATTGGACAACAAAAGCATGAACAGCAAAGGACAAAATAGGTAACTGGGACCTCATAAAAATTAAATACTTTTGTTCACCAAAGGTCTTTGCCAACAAAGTAAAGAGATAACCTACAGATTGGGAGGAAATTTTTGAGAACTATTTATCTGATAAGGGTCTAAAATCTAAAATATATTATAAAAACTTCTACAACAACAAAAAGACAGAACAACCCAATTAAAAAACAAGTGAAGGACTTGAACAGATATTTCACAAAGAGGATATTCAAGTGACCAATAAGCACATGAAAAGATGTTCAACGTCATTAGCCACTGTCTTAGTCATCTAGCGCTACTCTAACAGGAATACCACAAGTGGATGGCTTTAACAAAGAGAAATTTATTCTCTCACAGTCCAATAGGCTAAAAGTCCAAATTCAGGGCGTCAGCTCCAAAGGAAGGCTTCAAGTCCAAATTCAGGGCATCAGCTCCAGGGGAAGGCATTCTCTGTCGGCTCTGGAGGAAGGTCCATGTCATCAATCTCCCCTTGGTCTGGGAGCTTCTCTGCACAGGAACCTCAGGTTCAAAGGATGTGCTCTGCTCCTGGCACTGTTTTCTTGGTTCTAAATTCTCCACTTGCTTCCCTTTCCTTTTATCTCTTATAAAAGGTGGTGCAGGCCACACCCCAGGGAAACTCCCTTTACATTGGATCAGGGATGTGACCTGAGTAAGGGTGGTGTTACAGTTCCACTCTAATCCTCTTTAACGTAAAGTTACAATCACAAAATGGAGGACAACCACACAACCCTGGGAATCATGGCCTAGCCAAACTGATACACACATTTTTGGGGGGACACAGTTCAATCCATGACAGCCATTTAAAAAAAAAAAAAAAACCCAAACCTGTTGCCATCAAGTCAATTTCGACTCATAGCATCCCTATAGGACAGAGTAGCACTGCTCCATATGGTTTCCAAGGAATGTCTGGCGGTTTCGTACCGATGACCTTCTGGTTAGCAGCCGCAGCTCTTAACCACTACATCACCAGTTTCCCATTAGCCAGTAGGGAGATGCAAATCAAAACCACAATGAGATACTACCTCACTCGGTGGCACCACTGGGGGGTGTAGAAGGTGTGGGCCACACTGGGTAACAGTGTCAGAGGGGATAACAACAAAATGGCTGTCTATAAAAATTTCTGTACAGTGGTTCAGCAGAAATTTGTTTTTAATAAAAATATCCCTGTAGTTAGTTATAAAAAAATAATTTTCATAAGCGCACCTTACCATATCATTACACAAATAACGCTCACCTTCTACATTTGTTTGCCAGCGACACCCTCCCCCTGCAAGCAAGCTATGCTAATCTGTAAGCATGTTACGCTAATTTTTTTTGGCAACATGTAAAAAAATTGGCATAGCAGCACTTACAAAAATACCTCATGGGGGATGGTGCAGCTGGCAAACAAACACAGAAGGCATTCATTATTTGCATAAAAACATGGCACATGTATCAATATACCTACAAGGCTAAAATTCTATGCTGATTTACTTTTTGAACCTTCTAATGTGCTTTGGTCAGAGCTATCATTATTAGCTGTCATTATTACCCAATTACAATGACACTTCAAATCATGTGGTTTTGTCTGCACGCACTACAAACACACGCTGTTGTTTCTGTTGGGCTGGTATTTTTATAGTTGCTGACTTTGTCAAATTTTTTGGTGTTTTAGCTATAGTCTTGTGATAATTAATATTAATGAACCTATATCAATAACTTGAGAATGAAATAGTACTTAAAAGAAAAGGAGAAAAATAAAAAAAGGCTTCCACTCAGTTACTAATAATGTTGTACCTCATAATGCTGTGATTCAACACAGAAAGATTTTACAAAATAATTTTGTTGTCAGTATCGATATAATCTAAGAAATACTATCTTTGAGAACTATACACTGCATCACATATTGTTATATGATTAAAACTGATAAACATTACTAAGGATTCTGCATGGTCTGGCACGAGAGGAGGTCCATAGTTTATCACACTAGTGATGCCACTGAACTCACTGCCATTGAAATGGCAAGGATAAAAAAACAAAATATAACACACAACTGAAAACAAGAAGTGCTGGAGAAGATGTAGAGAAACTACAAACCTCATCCATTGCTGGTGGGAATAAAAATGGTACAACTACTATGGAAAACAGTTTGGCAGTTACTCAAAAGGTTGAACATGGAACTGTATGACAAGGCAATCCTAATTCTAAATACATACCCAAGATAAGCTGTAATCAGGAACAAAAACAAACCTGTACACCAATGTTCACTGCAGCAATTTTCACAACAGCCGAAAGGTGGAAAAAAGCCAAAATGTCCATCAACAGATGAATGAACGAACAAAATGTGGTATAAATATACAATGGTGCATTACTAAACCACATAGAGAAACAAAATTCTGATATGTGCCACATGTATAAATCTTGAAAACATAAGGATGAGCAAAACAAGTCAATCACAAAGACACAAATATTGTATGACCTCATCTACATGAAATAAACAAATACACAGAATACAAAGTTTATTAGTGGTTACCAGGGGTGAGTGGGAAGGAGAAAGGGGGAGTATGCGTGGGGTGGGGGGCACTGAGTTTACATTAATGGGGGCAGAATAATTAGGGAAGAGATTTAGGAGCTGCACAACATGAAGTGTAATCAAGTCACTGAATTGCATGTAGAAACTGTTGAACAGACGAACGTTTTGTGTATGTTTTCACCATAATAAAAAAATAAAATAAAATGACAAAACTGAAAATATCTGCCAAAAAGGTAAAATATAAACAGAAAGCTATTAAAAGTGACAGCCAGAGAGGGTTCCAAGCAATATGACGCTATAGACAGAAGCAGCATGCCATCCCTCCACAGCAAAGACCCGAAAACTAAGTGAAACAGTGACAAATGTCAATCCGGAAACCCTAAGCATCAAATGAAGAGATAAAAAACTCAGCCAAGCACCGAACGGAATAAGAAACTGACAGAGAACAGACAGCAAGGAGAGATATGAGCAGAGGTCGCCCATCAGCTAACGCAGCACGGATTCGCCATCTTGGACTCCTGTTGGAGAGCAGCGAACAGGGGGCACGGGAAAGAAGCTTCTCGGAACTCCCAATAAGAAACAGAACAACTGATAACCAGTGATATATGCTTTCCCACTCCCCACATTTCTTCACCCTGACTCGGCCTCCTCTGCTTCCTGTGGCCACAGTCTCTTCACTGGGAGACACCAGCTTCAGCCCTGTTCCGCCTGGATTCCACTCGCCAACACAGGAGGGCTCCTGGAGCACCATCTGTTTGTTGCTTGTCTTGCTCTTTTCTGCTTCTTTTGGTTTCTTCCATACCTCTAAACACCCCCCCGCCTTTCTCTCAAATACTCAGCTCCATGTGACATCTTGGCTCCTTCCTGAAAGGCTGTAAAATGCCACTCAACTGTGGAACTGCTTCCTGGCCCGTGCTGCCACGCTGGTGGGATCCCCAGGGATTTGTTTTGATTTGCTCTGTTTTGATTTGTCTGTTTGTTTTCTTTTTCTTTTCTTGGCTTGGGAGCCCCTTCTAGCCAGGGTGTACTGTGCAGCTTGGGAGCTACTTCATCAGTCTGTGCGGCTGCGCAGTGGGATCGTTGAGAGAATTTCTTTTTCTTTTTTTGTTTGTTTTCTTTTCTCTCTTCCTTTTTGTCTTTATTTCTCAGGTTCTTGTCTGCCTATACTTACTTTCTCTTCCTGTCTACCTGGCGCTAAGTGACACCTCTATCCCTTCTAGCCAGGCTGTACTTCATGACCTGTAATCCACATCCCCAATCTTCACAGCTGCAGAGGTGGGATCCCTGGGAGCTTTTCTTTTCTCTTCTCTAATTTTTTTTTCTTTTACCTTCTCCTGTTTTTTTCTTTTCTGTTTTTGTCCATTTCTTCATCTCTCATCTCTCCACAACAATGGCAAGATACCTTTGCACTCTTTTTTGGTTTGTTTCCGGCTCCTGTTTCTTTCTCCCTTCTCTCCTCTTTCCCATACCCATCTAAGCTCCACATATCCCAATATCCCCCTTCCCACCTACCTGAACCATTAACTAAACACCACACCCCCGAGCAGCAGAGGCACGACCTACTGGAACCTGCCCTGTACTGATTCCCAGACCACCCTGTCAGTCCTAGTATGTGCCAAAAACAACCTATCCCAGCACCTCCCCTTCAGCTGGACCTGCCCTGCTGCACCACAGCTGAGCAGCTGACCCAGTCCATTGGACAAGGAGCCAAAAAGTATCGTACCCACAGACGAGCAAACAACAAATAACGCACGGCCTACCTGCTCAGACGTAATCAAATAAAACAAAAAGGAAGGATGAAACAAACAAATCTACAATCAATAAATGAGGAAAATAACTACTAAATGTCCCGAAGGCAGCAGACAATATCAAAACATGTAAAAAAACAGGACAGGATGGTTCCAGTAGGCATTCAAAATAAAACATCAGATGACTTTCCAGTAGAAGAAACAGCACTAGAACTACCTGATATGGAATTCAAATCTCTAATATTCAGAGCTCTCCACGAGTTAAAGCAAAATGCAGACAAAAATGAGGAAAAAATAGACAATTTCATTGAAAAGGCAGACGAACTCATGGAAAGTACAGATAAAAAAATGGAAGAATTCAGGAAAATACGGGAACGAAATGCCAAAATCAATTCATAACTGGAAATCATACAAAAACAATTAAAAATCCAAAAGATAAACAATAAGATTTGAGAAATGGGCACTGTCATAGAAGGGCTGAAGAGTAGGTTTGAAACCACGGAAGACAGATCAGCAAAACTGAAGACAAACACTTCGATACAACTCTGAGAAAAAATCAGAAAAAAGAAAGAAGAAAAATGAAGAAGCCCTGAGAATTATGTGGGATACAAACAAAAACAAAAATCTGCACATGATCAGAGTTCCAGAACAGGAGGAGAAAACAGAAAACACAGAGAGGATCACTGAAGAACTACTGACAGAAAACTCCCACTATTATGAAAAATGAAAAGTTCAACAAAACCCATATAGAATAAACCCCAAAATAAAATCACCAAAGCATATCATAATCACACTTCCTAAAACTAAAGACAAACAAAGAATCCTGAGAGCAGGTCAAGAAAAATAAAAAGTCAGATACAAAGAACAAATAGTAAGACTAAGCTCGGATTATCTGGCAGAAACCAGGCAGGCAAGAAGGCAATGGATGACATAAAACCTTGAAAGAAAAAAACTGCCAGCCAAGAATAACATATCATGAAAAACTCTCATTCAGATATGATGGTGAAATTGGACATTTCCAGATAAACAGAAATTAAGAGATTATGTAAAAACCAAACCAAACTTACAAGAATTATCAAAGAGAGTCCTTGGGTCTGAGAACAAACAACATCAGACCACAGGCTGAATCTAGGACACAGAATTGTACCAGTCAGATACCAACCTAACAAACTCTCAAGGACTATCTAAAACCAAAGGAATTACAAGACAGAACCAAAGAAGTTAATCTGTAAATGACAATAACAATTGAAAAAAAAGAAGGAATAAACAGTGTAGGTACAGATACAACCTTCTAATGGAGAGGAAGGTAAGGCAATACCAACTAATAATAGACTGGTTCAAACCTAGGAAGATAAGGGTAAATTTCAAGGTTAACCAAAAAGACAGTTAACAAACCCACTCATAAAAATAAAGAAAAACATAAAGACTCAGTAAGAAACAAAACCTACAAAAATAAAGGAAATTTAAAAAAAATCCACAAACAGCAGGAATTCAGCACAGCAGAATAAGAGGAATAAACAAAATGTCAGCAACACAAAAAAAAAGAACTACAAAATGACAGCAATAAACTCACACCTATCAATAATTACACTGAATGTAAATGGCCTAAATACACCCATAAAGAGACAAAGAGTGATGGAATGGATGAAAAAACAGGATCCATCAATATGCTGTCTACAAGAGACACACTTTACAAACACAAACATAGGTTTATTAAAGATCAAAGGATAAAGAAAATACATGAAGCAAACAGCTACCAAAAAGAGCAGGAATGGCAATATTTATCTCAGATAAAATAGACTTTAAAACAAAATCTACCATAAAAGAAAAAGAAAAACACTATATAGTAATTAAAAGGATGATCCATCATGAAGACATAACCATAATAAACATCTACGCACCCAATGGCAGGGCTCCAAAATACATAAACTCTAAGAGCACTGAAAAGAGAAACCGACAGTTCCACAGTAATAGTAGGACACTTCAACACACCACTCTCAGTAAAGGACAAAATATCTAAAAATGAACTCAACAAAGAGGCAGAAGACCTAAAGGGCACAATCAGCCAACTTCACCTCATAGACACATATAGTACACTCCACCCAACAGCTGTAAAGTACACATTTTTTTTCCAATGCACATGGAACATTCTCCAGAATAAACCACATCTCAGGCCACAGAGCAACCCTCAACAAAATCCAAAACATTGAGACAATACAAAATATCTTCTCTGACCACGAAGCCATCAAGGTAGAAATTAACAACAAGAAGAGCAAGGTAAAAAAATCAACTACATGGAAACTGAATAACATCCTGCTTACCAACCACTGAGTAATACAAGAAATCAGAGATGGAATCAAACAATTCCTAGAATCAAACGAGAATGAAAACACATCATATCAAAACCTTTAGTACACAGCAAAGGCAGTCCTCAGAGGACAATTTATAACAATAGATGCACACATCAAAAAAGAAGGGACTAAATCAAAGCATTAACTACACAACTCAAATAGAAAGAGAACAGCAAAAAAAGCCCACAGCCACCAAAAAAAGGAAATAATCAAGTTCAGAGCAGAAATAAATGAAACAGAGAATAGAATAACAACAGAAAGAATCAACAGTTACTACAAACCACCGGCCAGACTGACAACAGAAAAACAAAACAGGATGCAAATAAACCAAGTAAGAAATGAAATGGGCGACATTACAACAGACCCAACTGAAATAAAAAGGATCATAACAGAATATTATGGAAAACTATACTCCAACAAATTTGAAAACCTAGAGGAAACGGATAAATTTCTAGAAACACACTACCTACCCAAACTAAAACAAAGTGAGGTTGAAAATCTGAACAGACCCATAACAAGAAAAGAGACTGAAAAGGTAGAAAACAACAACCAACAACAAAAAGCCCTGGCCCAGATGGCTCCACTGGACAATTCTACCAAACATTCAGAGAAGAGTTTATACTGGTACTACTCAAACTATTTCAGAACGTAGAAAAGAAAACAATAATTCCAAATTTATTCTATGAAGACAGCATGCCCGATACCAAAACGAGGCAAAGACGTCACAAAAAAGAAAATTACAGACCAATATCTCTCATGAATATAGATGCACGAATTCTCAATAAAATTCTAGCCAACAGAATTCAGCATCATATCAAAAAAACAAGACACCACAAGCAAACAGGATTCATACCAGGTATATGCAAGGATGGTTCAACCTTAGAAAATCGCAGTGTAATCCACCACATAAATAAAAGGAAAGAATCACATGATCATCTCAATTGACACAGAAAAGGCATTTGACAAAGCCCTACATTCCTAATAAAATCAATAAAATAGGTACAGAAAAAAAAACTCCTCAACATAATAAACAGCATCTATGCAAAACCAATGGCCAACATCATTCTTAATGGAGAGAGGCTGAAAACATTCCCCTTGAGAACACAAACAAGACAAGCATGCCCTGTATCATCACTCCTATTTAACACTGTGCTGGAAGTACTAGCTAGAGCAATAAGGCAAGAAAAATAAAGGGATTCCAAATTGGTAATGAAGAAGTTAAACTGTCCATATTTGTGGATAATGTGTTACCATACATAGAAAACCCTAAAGACTCCACTAGAAAACTACTGGAACTAATAGATTCAGCACAGTAGCAGGATACAAGATAAGTATATAAAAATCAGTTGTATTCCACCTACAGACTGAAAAAAAATTTTTGGCTACAACAAATCTGATCAGCGTTTAATCTCTAAAATCTACAAGATACTGCAAAACCTCAACAGCAAAAAGACAAATAACCCAATTAAAAAATGGGCAAAGGATATGAACAGGCACTTCGCCAAAGAAAAAATTCAGGTGGCTAACAGACACATGAAAAAATGCTCACGATCATTAGCCATTAGGGAAATGCAGATCAAAACTACAATGAGATATCATCTCACCACAACAAGGCTAGCATTAATCCAAAAAAACACAATAACAAATGCTGGAGAGGTTGTGGAGAGACTGGAACACTTCTACACTGTTGGTGGGAATGTAAAATGGTACAACCACTTTGGAAATCGATTTGGCGCTTCCTTAAAAAGCTAGAAATAGAAGAACCATACAATCCAGCTATCCCGCTCCTTGGAATATATCCTAGAGAAACAAGAGCTGTCACACGAATAGATATATGCACACCCATGTTCATCGCAGCACTGTTCACATTAGCAAAAAGATGGAAGCAACCTAAGTGCTCATCAGTGGACGAATGGATAAACAAATTATGGTATATCCACATAATGGATTATGCAACGATAAAGAACAATGATGAAACTGTGAAACATCATATAACATGGTGGAAGCTGGAACTTATTATGTTGAGTGAATTTAGTCAGTCACAGAAGAACAAATACTGTATAAGACCACTATTATAAGAACTCAAGAAAAGGTTTAAACACAGAAGAAAACATTCTTTGATGGTTATGGGGGTAGGGAGGGAGGGTGAGGGTTATTCACTAAGTAGACAGTAGACAAGAATCGTCTTAGGTGAAGGGAAGGACAGCACACACTACAGGGGAAGCCAGCACAACTGGACTAAACCAAAGCTAAGAAGTTTCCTCAGTACAATCAAATAGAGAGACAGAGTAGCAGGGATGCGGGGTCTGCGGACCATGCTTTCAGGGGACAACTATGTCAGGTGGCATAACAACGCTTATTAAGAAAATGTTCTGGATCCAACTTTGGTGAGTGGTGTCTGGGGACTTAAAAGCTTGCAAGCGGCCATTAAGATGCATCAGTTGGTCCCAACCACTTGGAGTAAAAGAAAACGAAAAACTCCAAAGACACAAGGAAAGTATTAGCCCAAGAGAGAGAATGGGCCACATAAACCAGAGACTTCATCAGCCTGAGACCAGAAGAACTAGATGGTGCCTGGCTACCACCAATGAACGTCCTGACAGGGAACACAACAGAGGGTCCCTGATGGAGCAGTAGAACGATGGGATGCAGAACTCAAATTCTAGTAAGAAGACCACACTTAATGGTCTGAGACTGGAGGCGCCCCGGAAACCATGGCGCCTGGACTCTCTATCACCCCAGAACTAAAACAATTTCCAAGGCCAACTCTTCAGACAGGGATTGGACTGGACTGTCAGACATAAAGTGATACTTGTGAAGAATGTGCCTCTCAGTCAAGGAGATAAAAGAGACCAAAGGGGCGGCTTCTGTCCAGAGGTGAGATGGGGAGGTAGAGAGAGTTAGGAGCTGGTTGAATGTTCATGGGGAATCAGGGGTGGAGGGGAGGAGTGTGCTGTCGCAGAATGGGGTGAGCGGATGGGGTCTCATAACAATGTATGTAAAAAAAAAAAAATTCTGTATGGGAGACTAACATGAAATGTAAACTTCATTTAATTACAACAATAAAAAAATAAAAATCAGTTGTATTCCTATACAACAATAAAGAGAACGATGAAAAGGAAATCAGACAAAACCATTTAAAAAAAACCCATAAAAAAATGAAATACTTAAAATAAATCTAATCAGGGATGTAAAAGATTTATACAAAGAAAACTACAAAACACTACTGCAAGAAACCAAAAGAGATCTACACAAATGGAAAAACACACCACGCTCATGGATACATTCAACACTGTGAAAATGACAATTCTACAGAAAGCAATTTACAAATACAATGGAATCCCGATCCAAATACCAACAACATCGTTTAAAAAGATGAAAAAACTAATTATTAATTTTACATGGAAAGGAAAGAAGCCCCGATAAGTAAAACACTATTGAAAAAGAAGAATAAAGTAGGACACACACTACCTAACCTCAGAACATACTATACAGCTATGGTAGTCAGAACAGCTTGGTACTGGTACAATGACAGATACATTGACCAGTGGAACAGAATTGAGAACCCAGATGTAAACCCATCCACCTACAGTCATCTGATCTTCAACAAGGGCCCAAAACCATCAAATGGGGAACAGACAGACTTTTTAACAAATATTGCCAGGAAAACTGGATGTCCAACTGCAATAAAAGGAAACAGCACCCATACCTCACACCATCCACAAAAACTAATTCAAAATGGATCAAAGACCTAAATATAAAGCCAAAAACTATAAAAGTTCATAGAAGAAAAAATAGGATCAACGCTAGAGGCCCTAATGAACGGCACTAACAAGATACAAACCATAACCAACAACACACAAACTCCAGAAGATAAGCTAGATAACTGGGATCTTCTAAAAATTAAACACTTATGCTCATCAAAAGACTTCACCAAAAGAGTAAAAAGAGAACCTAGAGACTGGGAAAAAAATTTTGGGCATTCAAGTCAGAAAAAGGTCGAATCTCTAAAATCTACAAGAAAATCCAACACCTCTACAACAAAAAGACAAATAATTCAATTAAAAAATGGGCAAAGGAAATGAACAGACACTTCACTAAAAAAAACATTCAAGTGGCCAACAGACACATGAGGAAATGCTCGCAATCACTAGCCGTTAGAAAAATGCAAATTAAAACCACAATGAGATACCATCTCACCCTAGCATTAGCAGCATGAATCAAAAAAACTGGAAATAACAAATGTTGGAGAGGCTGCAGAGAGATCAGAACTCTTATGCACTGCTGGTGGGAATGCAAAATGATACAACCATTCTGGAAAATGATATTGAGCTTCCTTAGAAAGCTAGAAATAGAAATACCACATGATCCAGCAATCCCACTCCTAGGAATATATCCTAGAGAAATAAGAGCCATTGCATGAATAGAAATATGCACACCCACGTTCACTGCAACATTGTCCACAATAGCAAAAAGATGAAAACAACTTAGATGCCCCTCAACAGATGACTGGATAAATAAACTACGGTACGTACACACGATAGAGTATCATGCAACGATAAAGAACAATGATGAATCTGTGAAACATCTCATAACAGGGATGAAACTGGAGGACATTATGCTGAGTGAAATAAGTCAATCACAAAAGGACAAATATTTTATGAGACCACTATTGCAAAAACTCATGAAAAGGTTTACACACACAAAAATACAATCTATGATGTTTAGGAAGGATGGGAGGGGTGGGGGAGGGGAATTACTAAATAGACAATAGATAAGTTGTAACCTTGGTGAAGGTTAAGACAGTACACAACACTGGGGAAGCCAGCACAACTCTGTAAGGAAAGGTCATGGAAGCTCCACAGACACATCCAAACTCCCTGAGGGACAGAACTACTGGGCGGAGGGCTGTGGGGACCATGAGCTCAGGAAACATCTAGCTCAATTGGCATAACACAGTTTATGAAGACAGTGTTCTACATTCTACCTTGGTGAGTAGCGTCTGGTGTCTTAAAAGCCTGTGAGCAGCCATCTAAAATATTCCACTGGTCTCACCACTTCAATAGCAAGGGAGAATGAAGAAAACAAGATACAAAGGAAAGATCAGTCCAAAGGACTAATGGACCACAACTACCATGGCCTCCACCAGACTGAGTCCAGTACAAATAGATGGTACCCGGCTACCACCACTGACTGCTCAGACAGGGATCACAACAGAGGGTCCCAGACACAGCCGTAGAAAAATGTAGAAAATACTAACTCACAAAAAAAGACCAGACTTAATGGTCTGACAGAGACTGAAGAAACCCAAAGAGTATGGTCCCCGGACACACTTTTAGCTCAGTAATGAAGTCACTCCTGAGGTTCACCCTTCAGCCAAAGACTAGACAGCCCCATAAAACAAAACGATACTAATGGGGCACAACAGCCCAGGGACAAGGAGTAGAAGGCAGAAGGATACACGAAAGCTGGTAATAAGGAACCCAAGTTGAGAAGGAAGAGTGCTGACATGTCATGGGGTTGTGAACCAATGTCATAAAATAATATGTGTACTAACTGTTTAATGAGAAACTACTTGTTCTGTACACCTTCAGCTGAAGTACAATAAAAAAAAAAAAGTGACAGCCAGAATTAAACTAATGAGGGAAAAAAAAAACCTTAAAACTTTGGGATGTTAATTATGCAGTATATTGAAAGAACCCAATACCTTTAAAATGCATATTTAAAAAGAAAATAAAAATTAATGAGCTAAACATCCATCTGAATAAACTAGATAAAGAGCAGCAAAATAAACCCAAGGCATACAACAAAAGAAAGGAGTAATGAAAAAGAAAGCAAAAATTAATAGAAGGAAAAAAAAAAAAACAGTAGAATGAAACCAAAACGTAAGTTCTTTAAAAGACAAATAAATTTGGAGGACTTGCCCCTCGATTTTCAAACTTACTACAAAACTACATTAATTAAAACAGTGTGGCACTGGCATAAGGAAAGGCGTACAGATCAATAGAAAGTCAATCTGAAGAAATTATCTAGCATGTATTTGAGAAAAAGATGGGAGATAACTTAGGAATATCAAATAGTCACCTGAAAGTCCTTCCGTAAGAAAGAATGGGGCATACCATATTTTTACACAAATAATGTGCACCTTCTACGTTTGTTTGCCCACCAAATCCTTCCCTCCATATGGTATTTTTGTAAGCATCACTTTGCCAATTTTTTTTAGATGCTGCTGATGCTATTTAAAAAAAAAAAAAAATCAGCATAGCACGCTTATAAAAATACCTCTTGGGGAGAGGAGACCGTGGCTGGCAAACAAACATAGAAGGTGTACATTATTTGCATAAACATACAGAAGATAACAGTTGAAAAGAATGGTTAACAATTTTTTAGAACTCATAAACAACGTAAACCTAGTTATTCAAGAAGCCTAGGAACTCAAGCTGGATAAATAAAAGGAAATCTTCACTTACGCTTGTTACAGAGAAATAGAACACCAAAACCAATGAAAACGTCTTAAAAGTACCTAAAGAGAGATGATAAATTTATCTTCAAAGGAATAAAACCCAGAAGACAGTGGAACATTATCTTGAGTAAAACAAACAACAGCAACAAAAAAAAACAAGAATTCTGTATCACGGTAAAAAAAAATAGGAAGGGAAAATTCAAACATTTCAGACAAACAAAACTAAGAGCATTTGCAATTAGCAAGTCTTCACTAAAGGAAATTCAGAAGAATGTACTCTAGGCAGGAGACTGATTCCCAGACGGAAGCTCTGAAATGTGAGAAGGAATAAAACGTACCCAAAAAGTAAATAGCTTAGAAAATCTAAACAAATGATGATGGTTGTTAAAATATGGTAATCATGTTGAGTCTTCCTATCCATGAGCAAGGTATGTTTTTCCACTTACGCAGGTCTCTTTTGGTTTGTTGCAGTAGTGTCTCTAGTTTTCATTGTATAGATCTTTTACATCTCTAGTTAGATTTACTCCTAAGTATTTTATCTTCTTGGGGGATATTGTAAATGGTATTGATCTGGTGATTTCCTCTTGGAAGTTCTCTTTGTTCACATAGAGAAATCCAACTGATCTTCGTATGTTTATCTTGTATCCTGAAACTTTGCTGAAATCTTCTATTAGTTCCAGTACTTTTCTTGTGGATTCTTTGGGATTTTCTGTGTATAAGATCATATCATCTGCAAATAGATTTTTTTTCTTCTTCCCTACCATTTGGATGCCCTTTCTTTCTTTTTCTAGCCTAATTGCTCTGGCTAGGACCTCCAGCACAATGTTGAATAAAGAGCGGTGATAAAGGGCATCTTTGTCTGGTTCCCGATCTCAAGGGGAATGCTTTCAAAGTCTCTCCATTTTGGATGATGTTGGCCACTGGCTTTTTATAAATGCCCTTAATTATGTTGAGGAATTTCCCTTCTACTCCTATTTTGCTGAGAGGTTTTATCATGAATGGGTGTTGGACTTTGTCAAATGCCTTTTCTGCATCGATTGATAAGATCATGTGGTTCTTGTCTTTTGTTTTATTTCTGTGATGGACTACATTGCTTGTTTTTCTAATGTTGAACCATCCCTGCATATCTAGTATAAATCCAACTTGATCATGGTGAATTATTTTTTTGATATCCTGCTGAACTCTATTGGCTAGAATTTTGTTGAGGAGTTTTGTATCTACGTTCATGAGGGATACTGGTCTGTAATTTTCTTTTTTTGTGGTGTCTTTACCTGGTTTTGTTATCAGGGTTATACTGGCTTCACAGAATGAGTTTGGAAGTATTCCATCATTTTCTATGCTCTGAAATACCTTTAGTAGCAGTGGTGTTAACTCTTCGCTGGAAGTTTGGTAGAATTCTCCAATGAAGGCATCTGGGCCATGGCTTTTTTTGGTTGGGAGTTTTTAAATTACCTTTTCAATCTCTTCTTTTGTTATAGGTTTATTTAGTTGTTCTACCTCTGATTGTGTTAGTTTAGGTAGGTAGTGAGTTTCTAGAAATCTGTCCATTTCCTCTAGGTTTTCAAAGTTGTTAAGAGTACAATTTTTCATAGCATTCTATTATTATTCTTTTAATTTCAGTTGGGTCTGTTGTGTTATCACCCATCTCATCACTTATACGGATTATCTGCTTCCTCTACTCTTTTTCGTCAGTTTGGCCAATGGTTTATCGATTTTGTTGATCTTTTCAAAGAACCAGCTTCTAGTTTTGTTAACTCTTTCAATTGTTTTCCTATTCCCTATTTCATTCAATTCTGCTCTAATTCTTATTATTTTCTTTCTTCTGGCGCCTGAGGGCTTCTTTTGCTGCTCTCTTTCTACTTGTTCCAGTTGTAGGGTTAATGTTTTGATTATGGCCCTTTCTTCTTTTTGGATGTGTGCATTTATTGCTATAAACTGACCTCTGAGCACTGCTTTTGCTGTGTCCCAAAGGTTCTGGCAGGATGTGTTTTCATTCTCATTTGTATCTATGAATTTCTTTATTCCATCCTTAATTTCTTCTATAACACAGTAGTTTTTGAGCAAGCTGTTGTTCAGTTTCCATGTGTCTGATCTTTTTCCTTGCTTCTTCTTTTATTGGTTTCTACTTTTATGGCTTTATGGTCAGAAAAGATGTTTTGCAATATTTCGATGTTTTGGATTTTGTTAAGGCTTGCTTTATGGCCTAATTTGTCTCTATTCTGGATAATGTTCCATGTGCACTGGAAAAAAAAGTATAATTGGCTGCTGTTGGGTGGAGTGTTCGGTATACGGCTATGAGAGCAAGTTGGTTGATTTAGCTCTTCCATGTCTTTGTTGAGCTTTCTGAATGTTCTGTCCTTCACCGAAAGTGGTGTTTTGAAGTCTCTTACTACTATTGTGGAGCAGTCTATCTGTCTTTTCAGTGCTGTTAGTCTGTTTTATGTATTTGGGAGCCCTGTTGTTGGGTGCGTAAATATTAGAGTTATGTCCTCCTGGTCTATTGACCATTTAATCATTATATAGTGTCCTACCTTATCCTTTGTGGTGGATTTTACTTTAAAGTCTATTTTGTCAGAGATTAATATTGCCACTCCTGCTCTTTTTTGAGTGTCGTTTGCTTGATATATTTTTTTCCACCTTTTGAGTTTTGGTTTGTGTCTTTAAGTCTAAGGTGTGTCTCTTGTATGCAGCATATAGACAGATCGTGTTTTTTTTTAACCAATCTGCCACTCTGTGTGTCTGTATTGGTCCATTTAGTCCATTTATATCCAGCATAATTATTGATAGGTATGAGTTTAGTGCCGTCATTTTGATGTCTTTTTTTGTGTGTTGTTCACAGTTTCTTTGTTCCACTTAATTTTCTCTGCTGAGTCCTTTTTCTTTATGAATTTTCTTTTCATCTTTTTCATTGCTGTTGATTTTGTATTTGCTGAGTCTGTATTTTTCTAGTTTTTTTCTTTTGACTTGCAGGATTGTTAGTTTCCTTTGTGGTTACCTTAATATTTACCCCTATTTTTGTAAGTTTATACAGTCTTATTTATTTATTTATATTGCCATGACTTCCTGTCCGTATGAAAAAATCTATGTCTATGTTTTTTAAGTCCCTCTTTTTTGTTTTAATGTTGTCATCTTTTACATACTGACATCCCTATTTTCAGTGTTTTAGCTTTGCTTTAGTTTTGTGACTTCCCTATCTGGGTTGATATCTGGTTGGTCTGTCCTGTGTTCTAGTCTTGGGTTGTTATCTGATGTTATTGATTTTCTAGCCAGAGAACTCCCTTTAGTATTTCTTGTAATTTTAGTTTGGTTTTTGCAAATTCCCTAAACTTCTGTTTATCTGGAAATGCCCTAATTTCACCATCACATTTAAGAGACAGTTTTGCTGGATATATAATTCTTGGCTGGCAGTTTTTTTCCTTCAAGGCTTTATATATGTCATCCCATTGCCTCCTTGCCTGCATGGTTTCTGCTGAGTTGTCCGAGCTTATTCTTATTGACTCTCCTTTGTAGATGACTTTTCATTTATCCCTAGCCGCTCTTAAAATTCTCTCTTTATCTTTGATTTTGGCAAGTTTGATTATAATATGTCTTGGTGACTTTCTTTTGGGATCTACCTTATGTGGTGTTTGATAAACATATTGGATAAGAATCTTGTTATCTTTCACAATATCAGGGAAGTTTTGCACCAAAAAATCTTCAACAATTCTCTCCGTATTTTCTGTTATCCCCCCGTTCTGGTACTCCAATCAACAGTAGGTTATTCCTCTTGATAGAGTCCCACATAATTCTTAGGGTGTCTTCATTTGTTTTAATCCTTTCATCTGATTTTCCCTCATATAAGTTGGTGTCAAGTGCTTTATCTTCAATCTCACTAATTCTGACTTCCATTGCCTCAATTCTGCTCCTCTTTCGACTGAGTTGTCTAATTCTGAAATTTTAATGTTAATCTTCTGGATTTCTGATTGCTATCTATGTATTGTTGTAGCCTGTTAAACTTGTCACTATGCTCTTCTCTAACCTTTTTAATTTCCTGTAGTGTGTGTGCTGCATTTTGCTTAATTTCCTTCCTAATCTCTTGAGGAGTTCTGTATATTAATCTTTTGTAATCTGCCTCCAGTAATTCCAAGAAATTTTCCTCCTATGGAAAATTTCTAGATTATTTTGGGAGCTTGCTGAAGCCATCACGGTTTGCCTCTTTATGTAATTTGATATTGACTGTTGTCTCCAAGCCATCAGTAAGTTATTACACTTATTTATTTTGCTTACTGTGTCATAGCTTCTTTTTTGTTTTGATATGCCCAAATAGGCTGCTTATATGAGCTAGTTTGATCACTGGCACCTCAGAAGCTCTAATGTCCTGTCACCAGGTGGTTAGATCTGTTACTATGTATGTGAGCTCAGGAATCCGCCCACTCCTCCTGTATGGATTCAGCTCAGGTGCCCAGGTAGATAGCCACCAAGTGTGTGGTGCTGGCTGTCACCTACAGTCCTAGATAGGCATAGGTGATTGGTATAGGCACAGGCATCTGGCTGCAGCAGGGGGCCACACTCTGAGGCTTGGGGCTGATGGCTGCTCCCAAGTTTCCAGGAGGAAGGTGTGCCCCTGTTGCCTAGAGCGCGTAGGTGGGTGGGTTTTGCAGCCAGACTATGAGCACCTAATGCTGTTGGCTGTATGGACTGGGGGGGCACCTCTTATTCATGGGCCCCTATTGCAGGTGGCTAAGTGACATGGGTGGAGCCACCAGTCCTCAGGCCCCTGATGCGGGTAGGTGAAGACCCAGCTTAATGGGCAGAGCAGTGTTAAATGTCAAGAATCTGCCACTTCACGTTTGAAACAATTGAAGTTAGACTTTCAGTATATACCCTGTTGTACTGCAGTAATGAGGGCCTATGCTGTTGAAATGGGCCCACACAAGTCTATGCAGGGGGAAAGGCACTCAAAGTCAGTGGAACCCTTATGCCTGTGCCTAGGCAAAGGAGCTGTGCCTACCCTGGGTTCCTGGCTTAGGGGAGCCGGCAGTTTATTTTTCCCTCTGATTGTTAATTTGTTCACTCTCCAAGGCAGGTAGAATGGCTCCAGGCGTGTGACGGATCCTACTTCCGGCCCAGGGGACTCAGCAATCGCTAAAGCTGGTCCGCGACCCAGTGCAGAGCAGGGAGCAGGTAAGTAAATGGGAGAAAGGTTTTTCCCTGGGGGGGGGGGGGGTGGTTTTGATCCGTGCAGCGGGCTGTACGCAATTATTCATCTTTCGCAGATCCAGGGCTGCTTCTCACTGTCTCTGTGTGGCTGTGCAGACTCTCTGGTGCTGGTCTCTCCTGGTGTGGAAAACGTGCCTTCTGAGCACCGCTGCTTGCCTGCCTCATCACCCACCCCCGAGCTGATCAGGTCTGAAGGGCTCAGACTCTTGCCGGGTCAGGTCTGGCAACTCCTCACTGCTTCCACACCATGTCTCCCTCCCCCTGCTACTAAGTCTGGTTCCTCAACTCTGCCTTTGATGTTCAGGCCTCCCAGACTGACATATATAAGCAATTCACTTGTTTTATCGGGTCTTTGTTGTAAGAGGGTCCACCGGAAGCCTCTGACTACTCCACTATCTTGGCCCTGCCTCACGTCTTTGGACATGTTATCAGGAGGTACTATTCCCTGGATTAGGACATCATGCTTGGTAAGGTAGATGGTCAGCGAAAAAGAGGAAGACCCTTAACAAGATGGACTGACACAGTGGATGCAACAATGAGCTCAAACATAGCAATGACTGTGAGGATGGCACAGGACTGTGCAATGGTTCGTCTGTTGTGCATAGGGTTGCTGAGTCAGAATCGAAACTAATAAGAACTCTGACCTCCACATTCAATCCTTCTAGTTCACTTACCCTCCTCCCATCTACAATTCTAATTAAAACTTCTGATATATTGATCCTACCACCTCCTTACTATCTGTCAGCATCCCTTACTTCCTTTCTTGTCCATGTTAGCTTTTGTGATTCATCATCACTCCTCTAAGCACTCTGTCAGAAGTCCTTATTTTCCTTCTTTTATACTCACTTAGCAAAACCCCATCCTGGATGCATCCAACCATCTGCCTTATCCGTACTTATATATAATCAGTTAAACAATCCTGGGGATGGAGGGAGGGATCACAAAACCAGGCTGATTATCACTTTAAATTTAAGGTTTCAAACCTTAAACGAACCATCAATACTTCCTGGCAAATTGCTTCAAACTTCCCACACTCCCATCCCCTCTGCCCATACCAATCTCATATTTCATTGAGAAAACAAAGCAGGGGAGAAGAAACCAGGAGGATAAGACCTCATCTTTCTATCACCAAACTTCCTTGCAAGAACACACATCTTTTCAGCATTCCATTCTGTTCTGATGGGAGACACCTCCTACCTCTAGCAAAAGCCAATTTCTCTACCTGTGCTCTGCGTCCCCTCTTTCCTGTATATTCTCACTTTTACTCTCGCACTCTCTGGACCCCACGTTCTCCTCTGGCTACCAACACTTTTTGCTGTTCCACTTCAGAATCGAGCTTAAAAAAGTTGTCTATACACACTGGGTCTGTAATTCCTGGAAATATAACTTAGTCTTCATCCAAGTATCTTCAATCAACTACCCCATAATTTCATAAGGATGAACTACTTCAAACCCAGTAGCCAAACCAAACTTGCCTTCTCTATCCCCTCACCCCACCTCCATGCTTTCCCAACTTGCCATTTTAAATCTGTAAGACAAAGATAGATTATTCAATAAATGATGCTAGAACAACTGGATAGTCATCGGGGTTGAGGGGGGAGGTTAGCTCCATACATTATACCTTACCCCAGAATAAATTCCAAATGAATAAAATAATTAAATACAAAACAAAAATGAGAAAAACAAAGAAACCACAGAAATATTAGAAAAATAACATTAGGGGATTTTTACATTATCTTCAATTGGTGAAAGCCTTGCTTAGTATGACATACAACCTAGAAGACAGTAGAATAAAGATGGACAACTTCAACTACTGGGGGAGAAAAAGCTCTGCATGGCAAAGACCACCATAAACAATAATCAAATTAAAAAATTAAACAACAAATTGGAAAATAATATTCCTAAAGAACATCATGGAACTAATTTCCCTAAGGAGCCCTGGTGGCACAGTGGTTAAGAGCTCAGCTGCTAACCAAAAAAGTCAGCAGTCTGAATCCACCAGCCATCCCTCAGAAACCCTATGGGGCAGTTCTACTCTGTCCTATACAGATGCTATGAGTTGGAATCGACTTGACGGCAACAGGTTTGGTTTTGGTAATTTCCCTAATGTAGAAATAAATCCTATAAACCTACGAAAATGAGCAACAAAGCAATAGAAAAATAGACAAGAATATGGACAGTTTACAATAAAGAAATATAAATAAGCCCTTAAAAGATGAAAGGTGTTTCATCTCATTCATAAAAAGACAAACGCAAGTTAAAACTATGCTGAGTTGCCAGCTTTCACTTATCAGATTGACAAATACCAAAAAGTTTGATACAGTGCTGGTTCGTAGCCATCTACCACAGCCTCCACCAGACTGAGTACAGCACAACTAGATGGTGCCAGCTACCACCACCAACTGCTCTGACAGGGATCACAAAATAGAGAGTCCTGAAAAAAGCTGGAGAAAAATGTAGAATAATATTCTAACTCACAAAAAAAGACCAGACTTACTGGTCTACAGACAGGAGAAACCCTGAGAGTGTGGCCCCCAGACACCCTTCAAACTCAGTACTGAAGTCACTCCTGAGGTTCACCCTTCAGCTAAAGATTAGACAGGCCCATAAAACAAAACAAGACTAAATGGGCACACCAGCCCAGGGGCAAGAACAAGAAGGCAAGAGAGGATAATAAACCTGGTAATAGGGAACCCAAGGTCAAGAAGGGGAGAGTGTTGACATGTCATGGGGTTGGCAACCAATGTCACAAAATAATATGTGTATTAATTGTTAAATGAGAAACTAATTTGCTCTGTAAACCTTCATCTAAACTACAATTTAAAAAAAATGCTGGTTGGTCAGGTCATGAGGAAAGAAGCAGGCATCCTTACACTGTCCTGGTAGGAATATAAGTTGGAACAACCTTTACAGAAGGCACTTTGGCAATCTCTATTAAAATTACAAATGCACATACACTCTGACTTAGCAATTCCACTTCTGGAAATGTATCCTAAACATTTCTGTACAAGTGTGAAATTATGTAAGTACAAGGTAAATCCATTGTAGCATGGCTTTTGAGAGCAAAAGACTGAAAAAACCTAAACGTGCATCAAAAAGGGTAGTTAAATATATGTTACTTCTGTACAACTGAATACCACGAAGCTGTTGAGGGAAAAATAAAAGGATATGCATACTACTTATTTACTGATATGACTCAAGTAAAATAATCTCTAAACTACACGTTGCTGATAGATGCCATCGAGTCAGTTCCGACTCATACATAGCAACCCTATGTACAACAGAACAAAACACTGCCCGGTCCTGTGCCATCCTCACACTCATTGATATGCTTGAGCCCAATGCTACAGCCACTGTGTCAATCTATCTCGTTGAGGGTCTTCCTCTTCTTCACTGACCCTCTACTTTACCAGGCATGATGTCCTTCTCCAGGGACTGGTCTCTCCTGATAACATGCCTGAAGTATGTGATACAAAGTCTCGTCATCGTTGCTTCTAAGGAGCATTCGGGTCGTACTTCTTCCAAAACAGATTTGTTCACTCTTCTGACATGGTATATTCAATATTCTTTGCCAACACCACAATTCAAAGGTGTCAATTCTTCTTCTGTCCTCCTTATTCATCATACAGCTTTCACATGCATATGAAGCGACTGAAAACACCATGGCTTGGGTCAGGCACATCTTAGTCTTCAAGGTGACATCTTTGCTTTTTAACACTTTAAAGAGGTCTTTTGCAGTAGATTTTCCCAATGCAATGCATCTTTAGATTTCCTGACTGTGGCTTCCATGGGTGTTGATTTTCTTTTGATTTCTTGACTGCTGCTTCCATTGGTGTTGATTTTGGATCCAAGTAAAATTAAATCCTTGACAACTTCAATCTTTTCTCCGTTTATCATGATGTTGCTTACTGGTCTAGTTGTGAGGACTTTTGTTTTCGTTACATTAAGGTACAGTCCATATTGAAGGCTGTTGTAGTCTTTGATCTTCATCAGTAAGTGCTTCAAGTCCTCTTCACTTTCAGCAAGCAAGGTTGTGTCATCTGCATAATGCAGGTTTGTTAATCAGTCCTCCTCCAATCCTCATACCCCGTTCTTCACATAGCCAGCTTCTCTGATTATTTGCTCAGTATACAGATTAAGTATGGTGAAAGGATACAACCCTGACGCACACCTTTCCTGACTTTAAAGCATACAGTATCCTCTTGTTCTGTTCGAACAACTGCCTCTTGATCCATGTACGAGTTCCTCATGAGCACTATTAAGTGTCTTGAAATTCCTATTCTTCACAATGTTATCCATAATTTGTTATGATCCACAGAGTCAAATGCCTTTGCATAGTCAATAAAACATAAGTAAACATCTTTCTGGTATTCTCTGCTTTCAGCCAAGATCCATCTGACATCAGCAACAATATCCCTGGTCCGCATCCTCTTCTGAATCCGGCTTGAATTTCTGGCAGTTGCTTGTTGGTGTACTGCTGCAGCTGCTTTTGAGTAATCTTCAGCAAAATTTTACTTCCATGTAATATTAATGATATTGTTCAATAATTTCTGCATTAACTAAACTACATAGTTAAGCAAAAAAAAAAAAAAAAAGGTAAAGGTATGCTACCATTCAGGGGTAGAGGATATGTATTATATATTTAATACATAAGTATGTAAGAGCCACAATTCCTCATTAGCAATTTCAAAATCATACAGCTCTGAAAAGCTTTGATAAGTTTAGTACAAACTCATTTGGTGGCAAAACTTGTCAAGAACTGACATTAACAGTATTTATAATCTTTATTTATCCTACTTAATGCACTATTTATACTTTTTGATACAGAAATATTAATGTATAATAATGTTTGATCATTATAATGTTTGATTATAGGATGCTACCCCACCTCCTACGAGGGATTTTAGATAATACAGCAAATACACTATATTACTTTTCTACAGTCTAAAAAAAAAAAAAAAATTTAATTCTGAAACACATCTGGACCAAGGATTCTGTTGTTGCTATTGTCGTCCAGTCAATTCTGACTCACGGCAACCCCGTATGCGCAGAGTAGAACCGCTCCATAGGATTTTTAATTGAAGGCCTGTCTTCCAAGGCACCTCTGGGTAGGTTCAAACTGCCAACCTCTCAGCTAGCAGCCAAGTGTCTAACCGTTTGCACCACCCATGGACTTCAAACAACCAGCTGCCATCAAGTGGACTCTGAATCATGGCAACCCCATGTGTGTCAGAGAACCATGCTCCATAAGGTTTTCAATGGCTGATTTTTCAGTAGATCACCATGCCCTTTCTTCTGAGGTGGCTCTGGGTGAACTCAACCCTCCAACCTTTTGGTTAGCAGCCAAGTGTGTTAACTGTTTGTATTACCTAAGGACTCCCCAAGACAAATCACTGGGCAACTGTTGTTATTGTTAGTTGCTATCAAGTCGATTTGGACTCAGGGTGACCCAAAGTGTGCAGAGTAGAAATGCTCTATAGGGGTTTCAAGGCTGTGACCTTTCAGAAGCAGATACCCAGGTCTTTCTTCTAGGGCACCTCTGTGGGTGAGTTCGAATCACCTACCTCTTGGCTGGTAGTCTAGCGCTTAACCATTTGCGCCACCCAGGGACTCCTGCATATCTGTACTTACTTGCAAATACATAACAAGAAATTTAACACTGTTTCCAGGTAGAGGAACTGGTTAGCTGAAGAGAGTGGAAAGGAGACCTTTTACCATCTACCGTTTTAAATCTTTGGAATTTTGAATCAAAGTGAATGCACTACTTAGTCAAAACATAAATAAAATAAAATCACTAAAAACTTTTAAATTCTTAATTCTTAGTTCAAAAGTACCAAAGAAAGCTAGAAACTTTGGTTGTTGTTTGTTTTGCTGGAAAGTGACCCTTTCTCAAGTCCCAGGAAAGTTATATAGTGAAACCTATGAGAACCAGAACTCGACGGGTCTGGTTTTTCTGGGTCTCGCAAGTTTTCCACCTTTTACAGGGTGCAGCATTACAGGGTGCAGCATTTTTAGGAAAACATTTGAGCTTTCCTTCTCTGACAGGTTTCCGCCTTACACAGGTTTTGCTGTATAACAGAAGCTTTCCTTTATCTCATCTTTGGTTGACCTGAATGGAATCTGCGTCAGAACTGCTCTTTGGAGCAATTCAGGGAATGGTGAATTTCCACCCAATTAACAGCTCTTAGGAAAGAGCAACTTCCCAATGTTTCTAACATGTCTTGCCAAACAAAGCAGGTGTGCTTGGCTATTTTTCCTTCCTAGTGTCCCCAGTGATATGATGACTTGAGCCTCTCAGCAACAGAAAGCAGTAAAGCCCAAACTTCTCAATACTGGAGAAAGATTTCAGAAGTGCTCCTCTCACAGATTTAGTCTTTAAGTCTTCAGTGCTTCAATACAGAAAGGCTTGAATTCAATTCTAGTTCTTGGAACATATTTGAGTAGCTTCTTGTCTACTATTTGCTTCTTAGACTTTTCCTATACTTATTTTGGTACCTGTAATGTTATAAAACGGATTTGAGGTGACTATAAGGTCTGTCTTTTCTTAAAATTTAAATTCTAACTAATCTGTACTACACTCTCAACTCTAACCAGAAATTAGGAGAGAAGACATCTTGCTTTATGCAGCTTATCTAGTGAGTCTGACTATAATTATTTGGGTATATTTTAAAATGCCCCAATATTCAGTTCTCAAGCCCAATGACAAAAGAAATTCCCAATTAAATGCTTAATGATATTTGCCTCCTAACACTTACGCTTGTCCTTATCTTCTATTATACTCAAATCATAAAAGGTAGAAGTAACTTCTACTTCCTTTGGCCCTCACACTTAACACCTGGATTGGTATACAGTGGCTTCTCAATAAATAAACCAAACTAAATCAAACTAGTTGCCACAAATTGACCTCTCGCCCATGTGTGTCAGAGTAGAACTTTGTTCTATAGGGTTTTCCATAAACCCATTACTGTTAAGTCGATTCCGACTCATAGCAACCCTACAGGGCAGAGTAGAAATGCCCCATAGGGTTCCCAAGGCTGTAATCTTTACAGAAGCAGACTGCCACATCCTTCTCCCGCAGAGCCACTGATATGTTCAAACTGACAACCTTTTGGTTAGCAGCTGAGAGCTTAACCACTGTGCCACCTGGGCTCCTTCATAGGGTTTTCAGTGGCTATTTTTTCTGTAAGTAGATTGCCAGGCCTTTCTTCCAAGGAGACTCTAGGTGAGATGGACTGGAATCATCAACCGCTTGGTTAGCCCCGAGCATATTAAGCATTTGTGCACCCAGGGACTCCGTTCAATAAATACTGCCTATGCAAAACCAGTGTCATCTCACAGCTGGTGTCCTCAAGAAGATACAATAAATTTAATGTACCAATATAACCACAGAAATACTACATAGAAAACTTTCAAGACCCTATTCTAGATATTACTTGTAAATAATTTTACTCATTTTGCTAAAGGCCTCTAGGAAAGGGTTAATGAACTATTGTGGTTACCAGGTGTCTTAGGCTGGGTTCTCTAGAGAAGCAATACCAGTGAAGCGCACACACACACGTACACACGTATATATACATAGAGAGAGATTTACATCAAGGAAATGGCTCACACAGTTGTAGAGGCTGGCAAGTCCCAAGTCCATGGGTCTGGCTGGAGGCTTCTCCTGGCTCATGCAGCTGCAGGGGCTGGTGAACTCAAGATCAGCAGGTCAGACAGCAGGCCTCTGGCTTTCAAACTGCAGAGGCTGACAAATTCCAAGATCAGCAGGTAAGATGGTAGGCCACTGGCTCACAGGCTGTGGTGGCTGATGAATCCCAAGACTGGCATGTGAGACAGTAGGTCGCTGACACAGGCTGCAGAGGCTGATGAATCCCAAGATCGGCAGGTAAGCTGCTAGCTCAAGTCCCAAGAACTGGAGGTCAGATGAGGATCCAGAGAGCGCCAAAGCCAGCCAGCTTTGCCAGAAAATCCAAATATATTGGATACAGGCCACAACCCCAAGGAAAATCCCTTTCAACCGACTGGCTGCTCACATTAGATCTCATCATGGCGGTGATAACATTGTATCAGATCTCATTAGGGAGAGATGATTATATCATTAATAGCTGCCAAATTACATAACTGTCAAGGCACTGAGAATCATGGCCCAACCAAGTTGATATACAACCTTACCCATCACCCCAGGTTTCTGACAGATTTACAGTCTTCACACAGTCAAAGATGTCAGTAAGATTAAATTTAAAAGAAGCAACAGCATTCCATACTCTTCAAGTATAGCAAATGATAAAGCTACGTCCAGCTCCTCAATTCTCCTCATGCATTTAGATTTTGGTTAAAATAAACCTAGATAAGTTCAGGCAATTCTCTACTGTGGGAAAGGCAAAAATGGCAAAACAACTTTGTGATCAGAGAACATGGCAAATACTTTCCCTCTGATATTTGCTTTTGGAACATTCCCAAATATTACGGTAGAGGGGATTACTGGTCCAAATGTTAACATAAATAATCTCAGTCTGTTCAGATTAGATGAGATGATCAAATTTTAAATAAACTACCCAGAGATGTAGAGCAAAACAACAGGTGTACTTTGGAGAATTTGAATACACACTGCACATGAAACTGGTTTTAAATCTAGTTGACATTTTGCATTTGTTCTAAGTTAAAAGCAGTAAGTGGTAACAATAGCTAACATTTCCTGAATACTTACATGTACTGTTCCAGGCACTGTACCAGTGCCAGGCACTTTACATGCAGTACCTTATTTAAACCTCACAGCTCCATGAGATTATGTGTTTTTATTATTCTCATTTTACAAATAATAAAAAAGGCCCAAAGATGTTACATAACTTAAACTAGCCTAGTCCACATAGTTAGTCAGATCTAGAGCATCAACTGGAACTCAGGGCTGACCTTATAGCCCATGCTAGCAACCACCATGATGTTTAGGCTCCTTAACTTTCTAAAGAACTGACAGATTTTAGCCAATTCTGATGTACTACTAAAGGTTAACAGGAGACACAGACATCTGCTATATATGTGATATAGCGCACAACTTTGAAAAAGAATGGCAGCTAATATGTTTTCCAAAAGGCCTTACACATACATGCATACACACACACACA
Organism: Dugong dugon; assembly: GCA_030035585.1. Lineage (NCBI taxonomy): Eukaryota > Metazoa > Chordata > Mammalia > Sirenia > Dugongidae > Dugong > Dugong dugon. The sequence continues at coordinate 7,862,598 of CM057475.1, forward strand.
CGCACACACACACACGCGTACACACACACACACACACACACATAATTTTAAAAACTGGATTTCAGGTGAAATTTGGCTTGCCCAGATATTTGTGGTAAATTGTTGTTTGTTTGGAGGAAGCCTTCTCATACACCTTTTAAATGAGCATAAATTCACTCTTTAGATATGCCTAAATCCCATCCCAGATCATAAACTCCTTGAGGCTAATGAACTATTTATTTTCAGATATTCTGCAAAGCCTCTAAGAGCACCTAGTCTAATTATAAAAAGCATGGTGCTATGGAATGAATAAAATCTACCATTCAAAGAAACTCTAGCTTAGGGTGAAGCTTTTTTATTTGTTGTATAAGTCTGGATACTATCAAAATATCCAACTTAACAATTTTCTCTGCTTCTTAAAATTTGAAAAGTCTAACTTTTATTGCTGTTCTTGGCATGGGGTTCAGATTATCACCATAAACTCTTTTTGTCCCAGTATGTTTTCTGAAGAACCACCAATCTGGGGAACAACCCTTCCATAAGGAAGCTTTCCAACGGCCTCAATTTTCAGTTCTAAAGCCAGAAAGGTTAAGCAATTTGCCTAGGGGTCCAGAGTTTGTTGATGACAAAGTACCGATGACAGAACTGAGATGTGAACTTACGTCTGATTCCTAGGCTACTCTAATTCCATCTACGACCCTGAATGATAGGACGACTCTTATCTCAATATTCCTAAACCCACCCAGCGGCTCCACAGAAGAAAGGCCTGGAGAACTGCTTCTATAAAGATTACAGCCAAGAAAACCCTATGGAGCAGTTCCACTCTGTAATACAGAACATGGGGCTCCATGAGTCAGAATCAACTCAATGCTACAGGTTTGGGTTTGGGTGGCTACCTTTTACGTTGTAAATTCTGTCAAATAAGAATTCATCTCTAAAATCAAAGTTCAAGTTAAGCTGCATTAAAGCAAAAACACAAAGCTTCTAAATGTTCAGGTAAGAGCTCATGACTAAGACAATAAGCATCACAGCTGACTGAAATAGGTAAACGATTCATATCTACAGCTATGTGGTTATAATGACTTCCTCGCACTATATTAATCAGAAAGGCTACTACCCATACCATTCTTGATTGGAGATCCCTAGAGAGCTGGCCTCTTAACGGTCAAACATTATTTTATACTTCTACATGTGCAACAAAGCATCTCGACTTTGTGGATGACTCAAATATGTCAAAACTCAACTCACTGGCAAAGGAGACTAACAAGAATCAGGCTTGTATTCACTCTTAATTACCACCAGTATAGTTTATGACTAGTCATTTAACAACAAATTACTTCAAGTTGTTTCACTGCGCACTGGGTATCCACACAAGGTCATTTCCATAATATTAGGTATTAAGCAAATAGTTTAAAATTCTAATCTCTTTAATTTTGGTATAATTTATTCTTAGCCTAATTTTCTTTCCAAGTGGCATTTTCCCCAGGACATAAAGGAATACAAAGAATAAAGGTTCCTAATCTGCCAGGATGCTTAAAGGGAGTCCTTTTCAAACCCATCAATGGAATATACCTACTAACAGAATCAGTGCCATCTCTTCCTTTAAGACAGCATTTGGAGGGGCATGGACAATGACTGCTAATGGGTATGGGGTTACTTCTTAGAGTGATGAAAATGCTCTGGAATTAAACAGTGGTGATCAATTCTCAACTCAGTGAATATACTAAAAAACCACTAAATTGTACACTCTAAAAGAGTGAATTTTCTGGTATGGGAGAACTATATCTCAAAAAAGCTGTTATTGAAAAAAACAACAACAGAATTTAAAAAAACAAGACAAAACTTTCATTCTGAATGTAGGCGGACTGTGAGCTATTGCCAAAGGATTTTTATCAGTAACCTGTATTGGAATCTGACATTTTCTTAACTAGGTAAAGCAGTAAACATTTGTATCTCAAGTAACCCTTTCTGGAATCTGACATAGCTGAACTAGGTAAAGCAGTAAATGTATCTCAAGGTTTTCACCTTTTATCTTAATAAAGTATCATTTTCTAATTTTGTCATTGCTACTCTCTTTCAGATAATAAAAGCAAGTTCACTTCAAAATCTTTCATATCCAAAACAATGCTAGAATTTAGTTAGTTAGTGGGAAAGAGATAGGGAGTCACATGTAAGGACAAGGAATTTAAAATTAAATATTTCTAATACACATTTATAAAATTTTATTAGAAATTAGGCATTTCTAATAAAATATTTATGTAGCTTGTTTGTTTTGTCCTAGCTTTTCCACTTAAAAGAGTCACCAGAAATCCTTCAAATAATATTCCCAAAAGGATGTGTTGCACACATACACACATAGACATATACACATAAAACACAATCTACCTACTTTATTAATCATATTAAAAAATCTTACTTTCGACAAGGTTTATTTTAGGATAGTGAATGGCCTAGAAGTGATAGAAAAAAAACTGATACTGAAGCGATTCAAAAGCCTCTACTACCATGACAGACAATGAAAATGAACTGATCAATTAGACATCTGGAAGTGACAGTTTGCATGAGGCCTCGGGAACTTTACGGAGAACATTAAAAGTTTTTCTTTTTTTTTTTAAGGCTTGCTTTTAAACATTACCAATTATAAAGAGCTTTTCATCAATCTGTCTTTTATTCAGCACTTACTATAAATCCAGGCGAGGTTCTGACAACACATGCAAGACTTTCCTTGCTTAGGGACAACACTAAGCATATTCACTTACACAATCTGACCTCCTAGGCTTAAACCAGAACAGGGGAATCTGAGGTAACCATTACAAATTACTGTAATACTGGAAAAGACAAAAGGTGAAATAAAATCTGTTATAGACTTACAGCAAATCTACCTCTACTTCCTAATATATATTTACATTAGTTCCAGATGTACTTCTAAAAAAAAAAGTAAAAATACCTAGAGTATGACTCTTTATCTTCTTTAACATATATCACTTACAGATTTCCCTTTACCTTCCAACAAATCTGTTTACAGTGCCTAAGAGCAGTTGAATGAATGAATGAAATAAACAGATGTTCCAATTGCCAAGGAGGTGCTTGCTGGACGCTTATTTCAAAACACAATGGACTGGCAGTCCAGAAGTCTACTTGAAATATCACTGAATTTCAGAGGTAAAAATAGTAACCACTGGATATTGCCGGATACCATACAGTCAACACGTTATTAAATCCACTGTACAGATCTGATGTGGAATTTTTAGAAATTAAAATGAAAAGTGCCCATCGGAGTACTTCTAAAATGGACTTGGCCCTACCAGCTACGAATCGGGAACACAGCTGCGAGACAAAGAGACGAGAAGGTGGGGTGAAAAGTCAAAAGGTCACCACGGAGTGACCCTCAAGAGAAATGCGCGATGACCACTGAAGCTCAGGCTCGTCTTAATGAGACCATCTCCCGCCCAAGCTATGAGCCCGACCCTGCCTCGCAACCAGAGGTGGAGGCCTTTTCTGCGCTGCTGCCTGCGTTCGCCCAGAACGTCAGCACAAAGAAACCACCGAAAAACAAAAACACAGTCCCCGTGGGCGCCGGAACCCGGCGACAGAAGCACTCTCCCCGGACCCCACGCCAGGGAAGGCAGCCGGTGTACGGCGGACCTGGGAAGCACCTCCGTCCGACCTTCCCCGAAGTGTTTCAGAACTTGCCACCCACTGCCCGCTCCATTTTCACCTCCAGACGTGGAAGCGGGACTCGCGCGAAGAGGGCGCGCGCGGGCTGGCGGGCGGGCGGGCCAGGCTCAGGACCGCGGCCGGGGTAGGGGCAAGGCTCGGGCCCGCCGCGCCCCACGCCCCCTGGCCCGCCCCCGCCTCCCGGCCGCTATTGTTCCCGCACCGCCCCCACCGCGCCCCCGCCTGCGCGCTCCCGCCCCCACTCCCGGGAGGGGGTCACGGCTGAGGAGAAGCCGGCGCGGCGGCTGCACAATAACACAAACACGGCAGGGCGGTCCGGCCGCCCGGCCACCCCGGCCCCGAGACGCTCGTCGCACTCACCCGGCAGCGGAGCGAACGAGGACAAGGGAGCACGCCGGTGGGGACCGGCGCCGTCCCGGTAGCGGCAGTAGCCGTTACCCAGAGCTGCCCGCGGCTCCGCAACCTGGCCGCCTAGTCCAGCTGCCACCGCTCCGCTGAGTAACAGGGACGCGAGCCGTCACCGCGCACGCCCGTGCACGTCATCGCGTAGGGCCCGCCCCCCGCGCCTCCAGAGCGGCCCGCAGGGCGGGAGCAGCCGGGGGCCCGGATTGTGGGGGTGGGGCTCGCGGCCCGGGGGCGGGGCTATTCTGGGGGAAGGAGAACTTGCGGAGGTCGCATGGAGAAGGAGCTGCGGGAGAGGAAGGACCCGAGTTCGGAGTGAATGAGGGGCGTGGCGGCAGCGGGAGGGGCGGGGCCCTGCTCTGGGCACGTGGAGGCTTTTGGCTCCAGCGCTTCGCATCTGCCTGGCGGTTGTTAGCTAGTCCCAGCAGAAGCTTCGGGGGATCCGCGCCCCAGGGTTTGAAGGTCAGGCGCACTTAGACAAAACCCGCGCCTAAAGCAGGCACCCCCGCCCGGGCACACAGCAGATACAGACAATACATTCCATTCTGAGGGCACCTACCCGGGGTGTAGCAAGTCACGTTACCTGGTTTATCTTTGAGGCCCCACAAAGCTGACAAGAAATTATGCAGCGAATGTTAGTGATAAATTGACAAGCCGTTAAATATCCAAAAATTGGTAGAAAGATACTTAAATTACCAGAATTTCCAAGGAGCGGCTGGTGGATTCGAACTGTCTACGTTTTGGTTAGCAGCTTTTGCTCTCCGTAGCTCTTAACCACTGGCCACCAGAGTCTCACATCCCTGTAGTTGAATACATTTTAGCAACTTAAAAGTCACGTGTTCAAGGAATTCTTAATGACATTGGGAAGTGTTCATAATATATCAAGAGAAAGAAGCAAGATGTAAGTCTGTGTATACCATAACCGTTGCTGTCCAGTCGATTCTGACTCATAGCGACCCTTTAGGACAGAGTAGAACTGCCCCAAGGGTTTCCAAGGAGTGGCTGGTGGATTCCAACTGCCGACTCTTTGGCTAGCAGCCAAACGCTTAACCACTGCACCACCAGGGCCCCAAGTCTATAAATATATATGTATATATAGCAGTCCCACTTATGTACTATATATACATAGAAAAAATCTGGAAAGAAATATGTCAAATTATTTTAGCAGTGGTTCATCATTGGATTTGGAATGAAAGATGATTTGTTTCTCTTTTACACTGTAGATATTTTCCATGGTTTCCAAGAGAAGCAGTTATGTTCATGTTTTCGGTGCCATAGAGTTGGTTCTGACTCAAAACGACCCTATGTACAACAGAAAGAAACAGTCTGGTCCTGCCCCATTTTCACAATCGTTATGTTTGAGCCCATGTTTGCTGCCACTGTCTCAATCCATCTCTTTGAGGATCTTCCGCTTTTTCCACTGACCCTCTGCTTTACCAAGCATGATGTCCTTCTCCAGGGAGTGATCCCTCTGGATAACATGTCCAAAGTCTGTGAGACGTAGTCTCGCCATCCTTGCTTCTAAGGAGCATTCTGGCTGTTCTTCCAAGACAGATTTGTTCATTCTTCTCCCAGTCCAGGGTAAATTCAGTATTCTTTGCCAACACCATAATTCAAAGGCATCAGTTCTTCTTTGATCTTGCTTATTCATTGTCCCGCTTTCACATGCACATGAGGCAACTGAAAATACCAATGCTGGATTCAGATGTGCCTAAGTCTTCAAATGTTCATAATCAGAAATAAGTGAATTACTTGAATATTGAATGCATAAGTATTTACTGAATAGTATAAGTGAATGCTGATAGTCTATTTTCCCATTACATGTTGGGTTGACCTATTTCAGGTGATTCTGAAATGGTACATAAATGTGAACATTCATTCCTTCATTCTGTCCTCACTTCCTCCCTTCCTCAACAGTTGCCCTGTAGTCGATTCTGTCTCATGGCAATCCCTTGTGTGTCAGAGTAGAACTGTGTTGCGTGGGGGTTTTTTTGCTTTGTTTTAATAATATTTTATTGTGTTTTTGGTGGAAGTTTTACACAGTAAATCAGGTCCCCATTTGACAATTTCTATACGATTTATTCAGTGGCATTAGTTACATTTTTCGCAATGAGTCAACTTTCTCTTTCACTATGTTCTGTTTGTTCCGTTTCTGGTACTCTAGTTTCCCCACCCCCTTGTTGTCTCATCTTTGCTTTAGAGTAATTGTTGACCTTTGGGCCTCATATACATTTTTTTTTTAAGAGCACTATAGTCATGGCTTATTGTTGCTGTTAGGTGCCACCAAGTCGGTTGTGACTCATAACAACCCTAGTACAACAGAACGAAGCACTGCCTGGTCTCACACCATCCTCACAATCGTTGCTATGTTTAAGCCCACTGTTGCAGCCAGTGTGTCAGCTACTTCTTCTCATTTTGAGTCTTGCCACATCAGCAAATGAAGGTCCCGAAAACTTTACTCCATCCACATCATTAAGGTCGACTCTTCTTTGAGGAGGCAGCTCTTCCCCAGTTGTATTTTGAGTGCCCTCCAACCTTCTGGCACTATATCAGACAGTGTTCTGCTGCTATTCATAAGGTTTTCACTGGCCCGTTTTTTCAGAAATAGATTACCAGGTCCTTCTTCCTCATGTATCTTAGTCTGGAAGCTCTGCTGAAACCTGTCCACCATGGGTGACCCTGCTGGTATGTGAAATACCAGTGGAATAGCTTCCAGCATCACAGCAACACACAAGCCCCCAGGGTACAACAGACAGCCAGACAAGTGGCTTCTATCCTTTATTTTGTGTGTCGCTCTGCTATTTAGCTAAAAGGTGGCCTCAGGACAGTTTCGATTCAAAGTTTGAAAAGTATCTCAGGGCAGTGGTCCAAGGGAGTTCTCTGGTCTCAGTTAATTTAGCAAGTATGGACTTTTTAAGAATTTGAGTTCTGTTCTGCATTTTTCTCCCATTCTATCAGGGTTCAGCTATTGTGGCCCTTATCAGAATGGTCAGTAGTGATAGCTGAACACCATCTAGTTCTTGTTTCAGGGTAGATGAGGCCGTGGGTTGTGAAGACTATTAGTCCTGTAGACTAGTTTCTTCTCTGAGACTTTGGTTTCCTTCTTTCTCTTTTGCTCCTAGTGAGTAGAGACCAATAGTTGTGTCTTAGATGGCTGTTTGCAAGCTTTTAAGAGGCTATTCACCTCATTAGGATGCAGAACAAGAATTTTGTGAACTATATTATGTCAGTTGAATGAGTTGTCCCATGACACTAAGGTCCTAAGCCTTCAAACCCAGAAAACCAATCTCTTAAGGTGTTTGATTTTGTCTGAGAGGTATCTGTAATTGTGTCCTCTATGAATATATATGCCTGCACACATATATCTTTACTTATAGTTACTTCTATCTGTGCACATGTATGTATACACCTGTACCTACCCATACATCTGCATGCCTATACACATATATATGTGACCATACACTCATGTTTTGGTCATTGTTGATGTTGCCGAATTATATATGTCAAATTCCTCAGTATAAACATCCTTCTCTCTTTGGCTGGATGATACTGTTTATTTTGGTTCCTCCATAGGCTTTCAATGGCTGATTTTTCAGAAGTAGATTGCCAGGCCTGTCTTCCAAGCAGCTGCTGTGTGGACTTGAACTGCCAACCTTTCAGTTAGCAGCTGAGCACATTTTAACTGTTTATACTACCCAGAGAGTCCCTCCCTCACAGCCTTCATTATTTTCTTCTTTCCTTCATTTTTCCTATAAATATTTATTGCATGCCCACTGTAAAATCAATGTGGGGGGTGGCATCTGATCTCCTCTGACTTCACAAGGGGGAAGGAGAATCAAGATCAACAGCTCCAGGCTGATTCCTGTGAGGCAGAGGTCAGACATGCCTCTTCTCTTCACGATCTTTACCAATTCTGACACCAACTGTCCCTCCCATGACACTCTCTACTTCTCTGATGGGTTTGATAATTCGTTGTAATGGCCACATTGAACTTACAGACAATACTTACAATTATGGGGTTTATTAGGGAAGTAACAGGTTACAATTCAGGTTCAGAAACGCTCAGGATACAGTTCTTCCATCAGGACAGCTTCTTCCCATCCGAGCTGGCAAGCAGGCCTCTCCCTCATCCTCGGCCTCTGCCCTGCTCAGGCAAGTGTTACAAAGCTCTTTTAGTTCTGTCAATAAGTGCCCGGAGACACCTACTCCTCCAGCAAGCCTCCTGCCCAAAGGCACTCAGCTTTCTTGCTCCCTGGTCCAGGAAGCTCAACGTGCTGTCTCCTGCTGGTCTCTCCTGCCACACCATTTTTCTACTAATGCATCTCACCATCTTCAGTGTTACAGCTCTCTCTCTCTCTCTGCTCTCCCTCTGTCAGTCTCCTGGTTCCAGGAGCTTCTCAGTGCAGGGATCCCAGGTCCAAAGGGTGAGCTCCGCTCTTAGCTGTTTTTCCCTGGTGGTGATGGGATCCTCTCCTTCCCACAGCTGGTATGGCTCATTTCAAGCCCATCAGGATGACAAAACTGACTGATCCCCTTGGTAGGCCACAATTACCCAACTTGTACAATCCCACCCTATCACCTGGGCAGGAGCTACAAGACCATGGCATGCAAGGCCACACAAAAGTGACCCGTTGCACGGCACCCACTTTGTGCCAGGCACTGTGCTAGCACTGGCAATACAATGGAGCTTACAGACAGAATCATTGTGATATGGAAATAATAGTTAACAAAAGTAAAATTATCACCATACTATAATTCAAACTGAGGATACATAGTATTATAAAAGCAATTTGTGTAATCAGTAAAGCCAAGAAAGTTTTCCTGATGAACTGACAATTGAACTGAGAATAGGATTAACTAGGCAGAGAATATTTCAGGATAAGGTAACTTGGTGTGCAAAGCCCTGTGATGAAAGGGAGCAGGGTGAATTGGAGAAACTGAGGAAAGGCCAATGCTGCTGGCACACAGAGTAAGGAAGAATGAGCTATGAGATGAAGCCGGCAAGACTTGTTAAGTATAGTCATACTGGTCATGCTGAAAATCTTATCTTTATCTTAAGTGCAATGTGAAGCCCCTGACAAAGGTGGTGGCATGGTCAGAATGGCATTGTGAAATGGTTCCTTATTGGAAGGAGGCCAGGTGGATGTAGGGGGTAGTCTAGATGGGAGATGGTAGCAGCTTGGACTAGGGTCATAGTCATGGGGATAGCAAGAGGTGGAAGGATCTTAGGAACCATTTAGGAGATTTAATGCACAGAACTTAGTGATAGGTTAGATGGGATGGTGATGGAGAGAGAGATATCAAGGAAAACTTACAGGTTTTGGGCACATGGCAAAGGGAGGCTGTTGGTGCTGGTTCACTGAGATAGAGGACCTTGGAAAAGAACTAGGCTTGGGTGGAAGATGAAAGCAGGTTGTGTTTTAAAGGCTTTTGAGATGCCCAAAAGAGATGCCAAGTTGGCAGTAGGGTATACATAGCTGGGCTCAGCTAGGAAAGAGTCATCCACAGATAATGATGACTTATAGCCATGAATATGGATGAATTAGCCTAGGCTTGGGGGAGTGAGGGCAGTGAGCTTGAAGAGAAAAGGGCCTAGAGCCAGGCTTTGGATGATTAAGCCTGGGAAAGAGCTGCCAGGGAGGTAGAAGGAAAATCAGGAGAGAGGGGATCAAGAAGAAAGGAATGATCAATAATCTCAAATACGAGAAGAGGCTTGAAAACCTGGAGCGATTGAGCCAGAACTGGATTAGCATGGGCTGAGGAATGAGTGGGAGATGAGAAAATGGAGCCGGTGAGCAGAGATGAATCTGGGAGTAAAGAGAAAAAGAGACACAACATATTTTAAATCTGATGGGAAGACTGTGGAAAGGGACAGGTTGAATACACAAGAAAGAGAAGGAATAGGCATTGGTGTAAGGTTCCTGGGAGAGCAAAGGGGGTGTGATTGGACACAAAAGGGGAGGTATTGGCAGATACTTGTACCCCCTACTCCCCACCAGACAAGTTAAAGACCTGGAGGTAACAAAAGACAATATGAACCTCAGAGCAGTAGTGAAGAGTTGCCAGGAGCTGAGCCCCAGAGCTTCTTGCCCACTTCTGTGAAGCTATTCTGTGTCTCTCAACTGGGAGGGAGATTTTCTGATTTAGCATCAGCCTACCACTGTGAGCTTCCAATTATCTACATCACGAAAGAACATCCCACATGTTCATGCATGTGTGTATGTGTGTGTGTGTGTGTGTGTGTGTGTGTGTGTGTGTGCACGTACATGTGTGTGATTCTTGCCACTTGTGTTTGAATATAATCATCCATCTAAGCATCTCTGATACTCTGCAAATACAAAGTGCCTTATATAACCCAGGTATAGCACTGGGCTACCCTCTTCTTTCTCATGGCACTCTTTCTTGTTAACCTATTGGGGGCTGACTCAGAGAAAGAGGAAGAGCTAAGGAGTTAAATTAGAAGCTATTCCATCTCATGCCAGAGGGGTTGTCTTGGCGGTAGCTGGTCCTGGGTGTCTCTGAGGCTGGCATGGGGGTAGGAGAGAAGGGAAGGCTGCAGGGCTCTTAAACCTAGAGCCCATAAGGGGTGGTCAGGCAGAGGTTATGGCCCCGTCCAGAGCACCTCTCCTTGTCAGTCTTCCCAGACCACACGCCCTGGATTTTGGTGCACTGGTGCTTTGGCTAAGGGGTCATGTGGATCTCAACAAGCAGTTCAGGGAGCAGAAACCAAAAGTTGAGACTTTATCTCACTTTCTAGTTCCCTGACCTCACTACAAGGGTGAGAATTTGGCAGGGGCGTTGAGGGGAACTTTACTGACTAAGGCTTCCTGAGGGCATCGCCAAGGACCTCCCTCTCTTCTGACCATGTCTCTACCACTGGCCTTCTTTAGCCTCCCTTTTAAGTCTTGCAGTCGGCCTGGTCAAGTCTGCTTCTCTCTCCATAGGAGTAAGAGGCTCAGCACCTTGACCAGTCGCTTCCTGAAACTTTCTAATTTGACACCTCCAGCTAGGGGTGCTGTTTGAGGCTCTTTGAGGCAGGCACTGCCTGCTCCTGATGGGGAGGGACAGGCCCTGATTGGTTGCAGGAGTAGAGAAAAATGCGTGTTCTGATTGCAAACTGTCTGTCTAGCTGCAAGAACTATGGCAGATTTTCTCAGGGGTAGGGTAGGACCACTGAACAGTTAGCATGCTCAGCTGTTAACCAAGAGGTTGGAAGTTGAAGTTCACCCAGAGATGCCTTGGAAGACAGGTCTGGTGATCTACTTTGGAAAAATCAGCCACTGAAAACCCCACGGAGCACATGTCTACCCTGACACACATGGGGTCGCCCTGAGTTAGAGTGGACTTGACAGCAACTGGTGCTTTAACTGGTTAGGACGGGACCAAAACTAATGGGAGCTCCTCAGTCACCACTTGAGCAAAGCAAGGTGGAGACAGAAGTGAGTGGTATTCTGATTTGAAGTTAACAAATAGTATCCCTTCTTTGCCTGGCCCCCCCCACTTCCACCCACCCCTATACTCACACCTGGCTTCGAGGTCCTCTCGAGAGAGACAGTCATGCTAGTCAAGCCTATAGATTGAGCACTCACACATGTTCTCATGAAAAAAACCAAACAAACAACAACAACAACAACAACAAAAAAAAAACACCACTCTAAGACAGTGGTTTTCAAACTGTGGTCCTCAGTTCAACAGATACAACATCAGCACCACTTGGAAATTTGTTGGAATGCAAATTCTCAGACTTGCCCCAAACTGGCTGAATCAGAAACACTGAGGGAGAGTCCCAGCAATCTGTGTGTGTATGTGTGTGTGTGTTTTTAATTTACTGTTTTATTGTGGTAAAATATATATAACAAAACATTTGCCAAGCCAATACTTTTTACACATACAGTTCAGTGACACTGGTTATGCTCATCATGTTGCGCCTCCATTACCACTATCTGTTTCCAAATTACTTCACCACCATTAATGAAAACTCAGTACCCGCTAAGCTAAGACTCCCCTTTCGGCCACCCTCCCACCCCAGGAAACCACCAAAAAACTTTGGTCTCTATACATTTGCCTGTTTGGTATAAGTGGAATTCCACACAAATATTTGTTCTTTTGTGACTGACTTATTTCACTCAGCATAATGTTTTCAAGGTCCTTCCAGGTTGTAGCATGGATCAGGACTCTATTTCTCTTTATGGCTGAGTAACAGTCTCTTGTATGTGTGTACGACATTTTGTTCGTCCATTTGTTGATGGACGCTTGGGTTGTTTCTATCTTTTAGTTATTGTGAATAGTGCTGCAGTGAACATTGGTGTATAGGTTTCTGTTTGTATTCCTGCTTTAATTTCTTTGGGATATATACCTGGGGTTGGCATTTCTGGATCAACTAGCCCTCTGTTTTAAGAAGCCCTTCAGGTATTTCTGAAGCCCACTCAAGTTTGAGAATCACTCACTAGTCTATGATAGTGGCTTTCAAGTATAGTAACCAAGGGAGCTTTTATACAAATGCCCAGACTCTTTTCCTGGGGAGCCTTATTCAGTGGCATGGGGATGGAGCCCAGGCTTCTGTGGTTTTTTAAAACCCCTCAGGTAATTTTGAAGTGCAGCATGGTTGAGAGCCAGTGCTTTAAGAAATTCGGTGTATTTTCTGTTCTTCAAAATCTTAGAGTACACTGGGCAGGTCAGTCTGTCTCACTAGCTTTTGTGTTTTAATTTCTCTCTTAATCCTTACTTTCATTACTGGTTCTTTTTTCTAATGTCTCCCTCACCCCCACCTCCTGCAACTTAGATATACCTATGCTGAATTGTCCCTTCTCCATTTCATCCACACTCAGGTAGTAGAAAAAAATAAAAGGAATTGAATGGGAGGGAAGAATACATTGTTAATATCTTTATCTGAGAAATATAATCCTGGTAGTTGTTTTAAACATATTTCAGAAAGGGGCTTTCTTTCATGCAACCTCTCACGGCGGCTCCCAGTGCCCCAATTCCTTGGCCCCAACTCCTTAGTGAAGAATTTCTTCCAGCCCGGTGTAATTCTGCTGTTTACAACTCCTTTACTATAGGACATGTGTTTGGGCTCCGTGCTGGAGAAAACACAGGCACTTTGTCCCCAGCCCCTTTCCCTTGGCCAGCCTTTGGGAGAAAGAGGCCTCCATGCCTACCTCCAGACCTCTACCCTATACCCCGCAGATGTAAAATGATCTCATGCTAGACTGGCTGGCATTCTACAGATGGCCCAATGACAGTGAGACTTCTGTGACTTCCCAGCTTTTGCTAACAGTCCCATCCCTTCTCAGCTAAATTTGAAAAAACCCTTTGTGGTGTTATTGGGTAATAAGGAGATTCCAGAATCACGACAGAGTTAAGAAATACAACTAGAATGCTCCTAGAAGCAAGGATAGCATGCCTTCAGTTCACTTACTTTGGACACGTTATCAGAAGGGACCAGTCACTAAAAACGGATACCATATTTGGTAAAGTGGAGAATCAGTAAAGGTGAGGGAGACCCTCAATGAGAAGGATTAACACAATAACTGCAACAATGGGCTCAAACATACCAATGACCATAAAGATGACACAGGACTGGGCAACATTTCATTCTGTTGTACATAAGAGCCAACTTGATGGCAACTAACAACAACAACAACTTTGGGTGGTAAGATTTTGAGCCCCTCCAAAAACAAGAGCAGTACTGGGAGAGGCAGTGCTCTGCCAGGGCCTTGTCAGACCTTCCCCCAATGCTGGATTTCTCTCATGCCCCTAACCCCAGAGGTGAGCCCCAAGCCCTCTGAGGCTCTGACAAAGCACTCTTGTTCTGGGAAGCAGAGACTCAAAGAAATTTTGGTAAAGGAATTTTCAATGGGCCATTTATCCTGTTCCTGAAGCAAATCCCCAGACAATGACAACTTTGCTTCTGAAGGTTGGTTTTATCTGTCCTTCTTACCAAAAGTAGGCAGGATCAATTCGCAGCATAGTGTTGACACAGCAGAGTAGGTCAGGCCAGCTTTGGGCTTGTGTGGGGCAGGAAAGATGGGAGAATGGAGTTGGCTTTTAGGGGCCTTGGGGAAGAGTGCAGGAAAGTGCTGTAAGTCTTCAAGGTGTGGCCTTCTGCCTGAGGGACAACTCCACAGGGAAGTAAGTGAGCAAGGTGGCCCATGCTCCCACTGAAGCTTGAGGGATAAACAATCTAGGCAACAGGGGAATAACTCCTCCTTAGCAGTGCTAAGCCGTATCCCACAGCCTTTAGAGAAGATGGGAGCACACAAACTAGGGGAGGTGAGACCTTTCCCTGACTTCACATCTGATTCAAATAGTTGGCCCATTCTGCCCTTACAGCAAGCTGGGGTATCAGGCCCCAGGATATAGAATTTTCAAGAGATCAGAGCCCCAAGAGGAAGACAGGACAGCTGAAAGAGACAAGCCAAAGAGAAAACTACCAAGAGCTGGCATCTGGGACAAGATTTTTAACCAAAAGAGAAAAAAACTATATAGAAAGAAAGATCCCCTGAGGAGACCAGCCAAGGAACTAGATTTCTTCCCACCTCAGTCTTCAGGTTCTGGAGCCTAGTCATAAACCTGTATCATCCAGTCCCACAGCTTATAGATGCAAGGAAAGAAGGTTAGGAACACAGAGGTAAACAATGAGCTCAAGGATTCTAGAGTGTTGCTCAGCTAAGATCAAAAGTATGTATTCAAGATAATGATGAACATTTTTCTAGAATTCTTGTCAACCCTGGTAGAGAAGCAGAGACAACACTTGGTGGGGTGTATCCAGGGGCTGGAGTCTTCCTGGGCATGTTGAGTTGAAAGGTGGGAGTCAAGGAGGTTGAGGGTACTCTTGAGAAGATCACGGTAAGATCTCTGAGCCCAGCTAGGTAGGAGGGCAGTGAGGCCAGAAGAGGACAAATAGTTTGGGGCAGGATTTTTTTTGTTCTTTGGGACTGAGAACAGTTGTAAATGCAGAAAAGAACATGCAAGGGGGAGATGGACAGACAGAAATTGGATGAGATATTGTGGCTTAAGTATCTGATGTGGAGCAGACCCTGAGTATGCTCACAAATGGGAATGGTTGGGGTCTTTGTGTCCTAGGGCTGCTGTAACAAAATACCACAAAGTAGGCAGCTTTAAAGAATGGGAATTTATTTTCTCACAGTTCTGAGGCTAGAAATCCAAATCAGGGTATTGAAGTGTTGATTCCTTTGGAGGGTTCTGAGAGAGAAATTATTCCATGTCTCTCAGTTTCTCGTGGCTTCCCGCAATCCTTGGTGTTCCTTTGCTGCTTACAGATGCATCTGCCTCCATCATCATGTGGTGTCTTCCTTCTCCGGTGTGTGACTCTCTCTGTGTCTGCTCTCCCCTTTTATAGCCATAACTCAGAAGGGGTTGGAACTAGGACCCACTCTACTCTGGCCTGACCTTATTTAATTTAACTGACAATAAAATAAAAACTCTATTTCTAAACAAGGTCACATTCACAGGTACAGGGGTTAGGGCTTCAACATAGCTTCTTTTGTTGTTGCTGAGAATATACACAGCAAAACATACACAAATTCAAGTTTTTCTACATGTAAAATTCAGTGACATTGATTACATTCTTCCAGTTGTACAACCATTCTCACTCCCCTTTTCTGAGTTGTTCCTCCTTTGTTAAGTTAAACTTACTGCCCCCTAAGGTTCCTATCTAATCTTTTGGATTGCTGTTGTCAATTTGATCTCATACAGATAGTTGTCTTAAAAGAGCATAATGCTCAAGGATGACATTTTTTACTAGTTAAACTAAACTATTATTTGGTTTTAAGAAGACTTCAGGGGCTAGTTTTTGGTTTAAGGTTTAAATATTATCTCAGGACAAGAGTTTTAGAAATTCATCCAGCTCCATGGCTCCAGAAAGTCTGGAGTCCATAAAAATTTGAAATTCTAGTCTGCACTTTCCCCCTTTTGATCAGGGTTCTTCTGTAGAATCTTTGATCAACATTTCCAGTAATGGTAGCCAGGCAACATCCAGTTCTTCTGGTCTCATGGCAAAGGAGGCAGTTGTTCATGGAGGCAATTAGCCACACATTCCATTTCCTCCTCCTATTCTTGATTTTCCTTCTTTGGTGAAATGTCTGTTCAAGTCCTTTGCCCATTTTATGATTGGGTTATTTGTCTTTTTGTTGTTGTCAAAACATTATACATATATTTTGGTTATTAGATTCATATTGGATATATGGTCTCCAAAGATATTCTCCCAGTTGGTGGGTTGTCTTTTCACTTTTTTGATAAAGTTTTTGATGAACATAAGTTTTTAATTTTTAGGAAAAAAAGCAAAAAACCAAACCCATTGCCGTCAAGTCAATTATGACTCATAGTGATCCTATATGACAGAGTGGAACTGCTCCATAGGGTTTCCAAGGAGCAGCTGGTGGGTTTGAAATGCTGACCTTTTGGTTAGCAGTGGAGAGCTTAACAACTGAGCCACCAGGGCTCCAATTTTTAAAAAAATATTTATGGGTCTCATTTATTTATTTTGTCTTTTGCTGTTTGTGCTTTCAACATATCTTTTTGGGGACACAATTCAATCCATAACAGTTGATCTAAAGCAGAAGTGAGGGTCACTTAAAGTGAGTAAGGTCAAGGAACTGAATCTTTAGTGTTTGACAGGTAGTTTGACCATGTCGCAGTTTGTCCAGGAAGGGCCCAGTTTATACCTGTTGCCCAATGTAATTATTAATAGTCCTCCCCACACTCTCAAAGTATCCAGGTCTGAAAGATAAATTATACGAGGATTGTACTGATGTTGCCTCCCTTTAGGTCAGGGCTGGCTTTGTGAGCATGTGACCGGTGCTATTGCACAGGGTCCCACTCTCTGAAGGAGTCCACCAATAGCTTAATGTTCTGATGTCAGAGACTTGAAATTCTTAGTAATTTTGTCTTTGGACTTGTGTTTTGTAAGTGAGGTCCGATGGGACAATGGAGCATGCATGTGAACAGAGGAGATACACAGGGCAGCAGCATGCAGTTGGTGCGGCTGCCTGGTCCCTACATACACACACACTTGGAGCAGTCTGGGGTACTGCGGGACCCTGAGGGACAGTCAGGGCCAGGACCTGGGCCAGACTGGTGCTTTGTAGTTTGCCTGGCTTCATTTCCTCCAGGGCAGGCCCAAGTTTCTGTGGGAGAGGAGGAGGCAGGCAGTTCCTGTATTTTGTATGTTTGTGTATGGGGGTGGGTGGTGGATGTGTAGGGTAGGCATACAGGGCAGAGTCCTGGGTCAAACAGCAGGGTTTCAGAAGGAGTTTGCAGAGGGCTTTAGAAGCACCTAGACCCAAGATTCAGTTGAATTTGTTTCCCATCTCTCTCAAAATGACCCTACTGAAACCAAAATGGAACAGTTTTGCTAAGGATTCTGGGATAATTTAGAATTTGTATCCCTGGGTTATCTTTATTTTTCTCTGTCCCTTCACAGCTCAGGAATCCCCAGGTGCTTTTAATGTCCTGACTTCAAGTGGATGGCTTTCATAGTAAGTATTCAACCTCAGGGCTAGGCAACCTCTCTCTTCTCCCCGGCTTGTGACAGAGTCAAGAAGTAGTCAAAAAGTGAGCAAAGTATCCTGGGAAAGAAAGTCAGAGAAAATGTGGGTGAGTGCCCAGCCAGTTGCTTCCATTTTCTCTCTAGTGGGCTCGACTTCTCTCAAGAAAATCCCCTGACAGCTTCAGCAGCTAGAAGTGGTGAGTGTCTGGGAAATACTATTTTGTAATCTTCCTGGCTGGGATCTTTAGAGTCCAGGGAGTACAGATGAGAAAAAGAACCCTGGAATAAAGTTAGCAAACCTGCAGCAGTGTCTACTACCTACCCACTGAGAGGAAAGGACTTTGCCCCTACGTTGGGTATTTGCCAATGTTGGGAACCCCAAACTGATCTGGAACAACTTACACTATGCTCTTGGATCCCACCATTGTGACTGGAATGGATGGTCTGGCAAAAGGATAAAGTGTCCCTTGGAGCTGTACTGCAGTCGTGGGTCTCCATGAGGGTAACCATGTGACACAGCTCCACTAGGGCAACTTTTAGAGCCATAACTCCAGCATGCATGTTCAATTACTGTATTTAAAAAATTTCTAGATGTTGTATTTGTTTCTCTTTCAAATTTGTGGGGTAAATTTTTATAGTTCACTGTTCCCGGTAAATATTTTCAAGATTGTCTTTTATTTATTTAAATCAAATAAAAAGATTCTTTTATAATCTGTATCTCATAATTTCAATATCTGAAATTTTCACAGGTCTCTTTTCTTTGTCTGTTGATTCTGTTGTGATTTTGTGCTGTAAGGCCCTAGTTTTAAACGGGGAGAAGGTAAAATTTATGATTAATTTTAGACTTTGATAATTTCAGCATGCATGTTACAATTTTTAGGATAACCATGAAAAGAAAGAATGGAAGCACAGTGTATAATTTACAGACTAGGAGAAGGAAAAAATGAAGTTATTTAAAAATAAAAAAATGAAGCCAAAATGTTAGAAAAAGTAATGTTAAATATGCTGGATAAATTGAAAGCACAAACTAAGATGATACATTTAAACCCAAACGTATCAGTAATTATTTTAAATGGAAGTAGACCAAAATTTCCAGTTAAAGACAAAGATTATCGAAGAGAATTGAAACAGAAAACAAACAAACAACTATATGCTATTTATAAGAGACTTATCTAAAGAAAGGTTGAAGGTAAAAAGAAAGAAAAAGATATACCACACAACTATTAACAAAAAGAAAGTTGTATAGCTATCTTACTATTGGAACAAGCATTACTAGAGATAGACAGGGTTACTTACAATGATTAATGATTCAATTCACCAGGAAGATACAACTGCTTTAAGTCTTTAGATACCTGATATCAGAACCTAAATCTGTATAAAGAAAAAAATTGATGGAAGTACAAGGAGTGCCTGGGTGACATAAATGGTTAAGTGCTCAGCTACTAATTGAAGGGTTAGTGGTTCAAATCCAACCAGTGATACTCTGGAAAAAAGGCTTGGCAATCTATCTCCAATAAGTCATAGCCGTTGAAAAATCTTATGAAATACAATTCTACCCTGAAACACATAGGGTCACCATGAGTTAGAATCAACTCCAGGAAAACCAGCTTGGCTTGGCTGCAAGGAGATATAGCTAAATCCACATTCCTAGTGGAAGATTTTAATATACCTGTCTTTGGCTGGGTTCCTAGAGAAGCAAAACCAATGACACGAGTATATACATATATACATATATATATATATATATAGAGAGAGAGAGAGATTTATCTCAAGGAAATAGCTCACATGATTGTAGAGACTAGCAAGTCCTAAGTCTGTGGGTCAGGTATCAGGCTGGAGGCTTCTGACTCACATAGCTGCAGGGGCTAACAAACCCAAGGTCGGCAGGAAAGTTGACGGTCCACTGGCTCACAAGCTGCAGAGGCTGATGAATCCCAAGATCAGCAAGCAGTGTGGCAGACAGCTGGCTCAAGTCCCATCACCCAGATGATGATGAGCTGGATGCATGATCGAGAACAAGCAAGCAAGCTTTGCCAGAATGTCCATATATATATTGGATGCAGGCCACACCCCCAAAGAAAATCCCCTTACAACCAATTAGCTGATCACATCAGATCACATCATGGAGGATGATTAGGTCATTACATAACTGCCAAATTAAGTTACTACATAACTGCCAAACCACTGAGAATCATGGCCCATATAGCTTTCTTTTTGTTATTAGTTGTGTGGTATACCTTTTTCTTTCTTTTTACCGTCAATCTCTCTTTAGATAAGTCTATTATAAATAGCATATAGTTGTTGTTGTTGTTTTTTTCTGTTTTAATTCTCTTTGCTAATCTTTGTCTTTAACTGGAAATTTTGGTATACTTCCATTTACAATAATTACTGATCTGTTTGGGTTTAAATGTATCATCTTAGTTTGAGCTTTCAATTTATCCAGCGTATTTAACATTACTTTTTCTAACATTTTGGCCCACACAACCTTAACCCTCACAGTTCACCCCTGGTCAACTAGGCACCTGTGCACATCTCTTTAAACCATACACAATCTCTAAATAAAGACAATTACAAAGTCATACTTGTGCCTAGCACGATACAACTAACATGCATACAACTGAAAACACACTAGCCCTGTTTACATCTTACATTTTATAAGTGAAGAAAACAAAGTATTTGATGCACACATATAAGGAGGAGATAGTCTACAATTATAGTCCTTGTTTATGCAACTGGTCACGTAGTCATAACTTGTATTTAGAACTACCTTCTTCCACCACCCATTCCGTATTCTCTTTACCCTCCGCAAGCACCTCAGCTAGTCATAGTTCTTTGCCTGGTGGGATGACCCAAACCTTCATTCCTGAAGGGTCTAGGCCATTAGTAATCATGTTGGAGTTGGGTTGCTGTAGTTTTCCATTGATTTTAATCACATGGCATGGTAGTACTAAGAGACGACCTAAGGAATCTCCTGAATTCTAGACAAACTGTTTTTTACCTCCATTATGCACTGTCAATCTGATTTTGCCTTAGTAGTGAGGGTCAGTCACACCAGCCAGTGTGGTAACTGCTTACTTTGCCTGTTGATCCAGAGGCATGAAGAGCCCAAAGTGGCCTTGTGGCATTCGTAACTTCCAGTTCAAAGGAATCTGTGTTGTGTCTCCAGGTGGGAGCATTCCTTCCTTTGGAACAAAGACTCTAGACCTGCAGAGCATAGGATTACGGAGACAGGAGGCAAAAATTGTACAAGTGGGTCTCTAGGGGTAATAGTCAGTGGTGCCATTCCCAGCTCCACCCCTTGATTCCTAGAACTGTGAATCCTGGCTATGGGAGAAACAGCACCATATATTGGATGCTGGTTTAGAGCATATAAAGCCTCCTGGAGAACATTGCTCCAACCCTGCAAAGTGCTGCCACCTAGCTGGTGCTGTAATTGTGCCTTTAGAAGGCCATTTCATCTTTGTATTAAGCCAGCTGCTTCAGGATGATGGAGAACATGGTAAGATCAGTGAATTCCATGAGCATGGGGCCATTGCAGCACTTCATTTGCTGTGAAGTGAGTCCCTTGATCCAAGGTGATGCTGTGTGGGATACCGTGATGGTGGATAAGGCACTCTGTGAGTCTACGGATGGTAGTTTTGGAAGAGGCATTTTGTGCAGGAAAAGCAAATCCGTAGATAAAGTGTCTATCCCACTAAGAAAAAAATGCTGCCCTTTCCATGATGGAAGTAGTTCAATGTAATCAACCTGCCACCAGGTTGCTGGCTGATCACCTCGAGGGATGGTGCCATATTGGGGACTCAGTGTTGGTCTCTGCTGCTGGCAGATTGGGCACTCAGCAGTGGCTGTAGGCAAGTTGCCCTTGGTGAGTGGAAGTCTATGTTGCTATGCCTCCATCCCTACCACCATGGCCACTTTGTTCATGAACCCATTGGACAATGACAGGAGTGGCTAGGAAAAGAGGATGACTGGTTTCCAAAGAAGACATCATACTATCCACTTGATAGTTAAAATCTTTTACCGAGGTCATCCTTTGGTTAGCATTTGCATGAGACAAATATCTTCACTTCTTTGGCCCCTTCAGAGAGGTTTATCCACATACCTCTTCTCCATAACTCTTGTCAATAATTTTCCAATCATGTTCCATCCAAGTCCCTGACCATCCAGCCAAACCATTGGCCACAGCCCATGAATCAGTATACAATTGCACATCTGGTCATTTCTCCTTCCAAGCTAAGTGAACAACCAGGTGCACTGCTTGAAGTTATGCTCATTGGGAGGATTTTCCTTCACCTATCCTTTAGAGAGGTCCCAGAAAGGGACTGTAGTGCTGCCGCTGTCCACTTTCGAGTGGTGCCTGTGTATCATGCAGAACCATGGGTAAACCAGGCATGAATTTTCACTTCCTCAGTCAACTGATCATAAGGAACTCACCATGAGGCCATAGGTGCACACTTGGAAAGGGCAGCTAATGTGACAGGAGTGGAGACCATGGGCATTTGGGCCACTTCTTCATGCAACTTACTTGAGCCTTCATGTCCTGCTTGGGCCTGATCTCATATATACCACTTCCATTTAATGACGGCGTGCTGCTGTGCATGTCCTACGTTATGATTCTGTTGGTCAGACAACACTCGGTTCATGACAGGAAGCTAAGGCTGCATGGTGAGTTGGTGGCCCATGGTTAGGCACTCAGTCTCTACTAAGGCCCAGTAACAAGCCAAAAGCTTTTTCTCAAAAGGAGAGTATTATCTGCAGAGAATGGCAGGGCTTTGCTCCAAAGTCCTAAGGGTCTGCTCTGCGATTCATCAATAGGGGCCTGCCAAAGACTCCAAACAACATCTCTATCTGCTACGGACACTTCCAGAACCACTGGCTCTGCCAGATCATATGGCCAAAGTATCAGAACGGCTTGCACGACAGCCCGAACCTGTTGCACAGCCTTCTGTTGGTCTGGGCCATGCTCACAACTAGCAGCTTTTTGCATCATTTGATTAATAGTCAAGAGTAGCACACTCAAATGCAGAATATGTTGTTTCCAAAATCCAACAAGGCTAACTAGGCATTGTGCCTCCTTTTTAACTGTAGTAGGTTCTAAATGTAACAACTTATCCTTCATGTTGGAAGAAATATCTCGACATGCCCCACACCACTGGATGCCTAGAAATTTCACTGAGGTGAAAGGCACCTGAATTTTTGTGGGATTAACTTCCCATCCTCTAGCACACAAATGTTTTAACAATAAGTTCAGAGACGTTGACACTTTTTCCTTACTAGGTCCAATCAACATAATGTCATCAATGTAATGGACCAGTGTGATGTCTTATGGAAGGGAAAGATGATCAAGGTCCCTGTGGACTAAATTATGACATAGAGCTGGAGAGTTGATATACCTCTGTAGTAGGATGATTAAGGTATATTGCTGACCTTGCCAGTTGAAGGGAAACTGCTTCTGGTGTCCCCTTCAAACCAGAATAGAGAAAAAGGCATTGGCCAGATCAATAGCTGCATGCCAGATACCAGCAGATGTATTAATTTGCTCAAGCAATAAAACCACATCTGGAAAAGCAGCTGCAATTGGAGTTACTACCTGGTTAAGTTTACAATAATCCACTTTCATTCTCCATGATCTATCCGTTTTTCCAAGGGACAGATACATAAGTTGCATGGGGATGTGGTGGAAATCACCACCCCTGCATCCATCACATCCTTGGTGTTGGCAGTAATCCCTGCAGTCCATCCAGGAATGCAGTATTTCTTTTGGTTTACTATTTTCCTAGGTAGGAGCAGTTCTAATGGCTTACATTTGGCTTTTTCTACCATAATAACCCTTGCTTCACTTGTCAGGGATCCAGTGTAAGGGTTCTGCCAGTTGCTGAGTATATCTATTTCAATTATACATTCTGCAACTGGGAAAATCACTACAGGATGGGTTTGGGGATGCACTGGACCCACTGTGAGATGAGACTGAGCTAAGACTCCATTGACAACCTGACCTCCATATACCCCACTCTGACGGGAAGGCCACAGTGACATTTTGGGTCTCTGGAATTAGTGTCAGTTCAGAACCAGTATCCAGTTATCCCCAAAAAGTCTGATTATTTCCTTTTCCACAATGAACAGTCACTATTGTAAAAGGCCTGAGATCTCTTTGGGAAGGCTTGGAGAAAGTGTAGTGGGTCCTTCCTCAAGGGGACCTGACCACCCCTTCATTCAAGAGATTGTGAGTCTGTAAACTAGCTGAAGTCTGAGACTCTATTAGGGGGCCATGACTCTTTATTCTGGTGATTTGAGTTAGACTGCCATTCACTTGACCCAGAATTCTTCTGTTTGTACAGATCAAGCAAAATACTTAGTAGATTTCTCGTCTATTTCACTCCTAAGGTGTCTTAGTTATCTAGTGCCACTATAACAGAAATACCACAAGTGGACGACTTTAACAAAGAGAAGTTTATTCTGTTACAGTTTAGGAAGCTAGAAGTCTGAATCCAGGGTGCCAGCTCCAGGAGAAGTCTTTCTCTCTCTGTTGGCTCTAAGGAAAAGTCCTTGTCATCAATCTTTCCCTGGTCTGGGGACTTCTCAGCACAGGGACCCCAGGTCCAAAGGACAAACGTGCTCCGGGCTCTTCATGCTTGGTAGTAGTGAGGTCCCTCTGTTTTTCTGCTCACTTCTCTCTTTTATATTGCAAAAGAGATTGACCCAAGATACAGCCTAATCTTGTAGATTGAGTCCTGCCTCATTAACATAATTGTCTCTAATCCTGCCTCATTAACATCATAGAGGTAGGATTTACAACACATAGGAAAATCAGATCAGATGACAAAATGGTGGACAATCACATAATACTGGGAATCATAGCCTAGCCAAGCTGACATACATTTTTGGGGGACACAATTCAATTCATAACATAGGGATACCATGACTAAACATCCAATGCCATAAGATCATATGAGACAGACTATTCTGATTACTGCTTTGATCCTGCTGTCCATTATGGTAACCATGCCCACCTTGTCTTTGGCAACTGAGTGCCTCCATTTGGCCCCTACCACCACAGAGTCCAATCTGCCCCACTGTAGTTAGGTGTCTTAATTCAGTTAGGGCAGTTCCCACTGTCAAATCTGACTTACATAAAATAGCAATCACAGCAGTCTTCAAGAATGCTGGGGCTTCTTTCACAAATTTATTCCTCACCATCGTGGTAAAAGGTATGTCCTCTGGGCACTCCATGTGTGGGCCTGTGGGTCTAACCTGATAAATTCACTCTAACATGCCAATTTCCCTAAGCCTTTGGATACCTTCTTCTACACTATACCAAGGCAGGTCTGGAACTTCAACTTGATTTAGTGTAGGCCACCACTCAATCCATGCTTCAGTGAACCAACCAAATAAACTATTAGATGCTTTTCTAACCTCCTGAGCTGAAATACTGAATGAAAGACCTGTGCTTAGTGGGCCCTTATCAATAAATGCAGACAGATACAACCTTATGTTCCTTGCAACATTTATCCCACACCCTTAATAATCATTCCCAAACATATTTCCGAGGTTTCTGTTTGTATATATTAGAAAAGTCATGTGGTTCTTTTGGAGTGTAGTGTACCTCCTCCTGGGTTACATTTTGTACTTCACCTTTTGGGACTCACTTGGAGTTAAGTCTACTTATAGGTCTAGAAGCAAAAATGGGTGGTGGAAGTGGGTACTGGGGACATTCAGCAATGTCTTGTATCTGCTTGAGGCGATGTCCCAGGCAATGACTCACACACTGCCCCAGGTGATATCTCAGACAAACGCTCTTCAGACATAGCTGGGTTAATCTCATCAGATGGGGGTGGTGGAGGGTATAATGGTTTGACTGGGGAGGGTGCCTTGGCTTGGCAGAAAAAATTGGAATAATCACTTCAGATGGGAGTAATGTAGCTATTACTGTTGGCAGGAGTGATTCATTGGAATTTAGATGCTCAAAGTTCCAGCTTCCTGATTATCTGCCCATATGTCCTCATCCCAAGTTTCAGGATCCCATTTATTCCTAATCAAGGTCCTCACTTTAACTTCAGACATCATTCAAGGTTGGCAATTCTGTTGGCATTGTAATTCAGTCACTCTTACGATAAGACTCTGGATTTGGTTTTTGCCAGTATCAGCTCTGTTACTAAAAGAAATAAGGCTTTCTTTCAGGGCACAAGTGGCAACTTTGGTCTTTTATGATGTAGGATCCAGAGCAAGTAAGCAAGCTTTGCCAGACGTCCATGTATATATATATCGGATGCAGGCCACACCCCCAAGAAAACTCCCCTTGAACTGATAGATTGATCACATCAGATCACATCATGGAGGATGCCTACATCATTACAAAACTGTCAAACCACTGACAATCACAACCCAGCCAAGCTGACACACAACCTTAACCATCACAATACCATTCTCAGTAATTCATAGAATAAGCACACCAAAAACTCAGTAAGCCTATAAAAGATTAAACAACTTGACTTAATGGTCATATTTAGAACACTGGCCCCCAACAACTGTAATATTCACAATCTTTTCATTAACAAGAGGAACATTATAAAAATGATCCATAAAGCAAATCTTAAAAAAATTCAAATGCTTAAATAATACAGAGTATATTCTCTGACTACATTGCTATTAAATAAGAAATCAATAACAAAAAGATAACTAGAAAATTTTCTTCTACTTGGAAATTAAGAAATATATTTGTAAATAATCCATTGAGTCAAATAATTAATCACAATGGAAATTTTAAAAAGTTGTGAACTGAATAAGAATTAAAATATGACATATAACGCCTGTGAAAGGCAATCAAAACAGTGTTTAGAGAAAAATGCTACAGCCTTAAATTAAAAAGAAGAAAACTATAAAACCTGATTGAAAGACATTAAAGAATACCTAAATACATGAATTTATACCACATTCATGAATTGGGAAACTCAGTATTCCAATGGACAAGCTGAACATTCATCTCAAGATGTTAGAAAGAGAACAGCAAAAATCATTCCAAAGAACATAGAAGAAGTGTAATAATAAATATAAAAACAAATTAATGAAGTGGGGGACAGAGAGAGAGAGAGAGAGGATAATCAGCATCAGGAATAAAAAAAATGTAATTTTATAACATAATTACAAATAGAAAAGCTATGAAAAATAAATTAAACAGACAAATTCCTAAAAATGTGTTATCTAGCAAACCTAATTCTAGAAGAAAGGTAAAATCTGAATAGTCTTATACCATAAAGAAATTGAGTAAGTTTTAAATAATCTTCCTGTAGAAATCTTTAACAGAGCCAGAAAGTTTTATCAGCACACTCTAACAAAAATCCAAGGAACAAAAAATTCTAATTTTACATAATCTCTTCCTAGAACAGAAAAAGAGGGAATATCCCAACTTATTTTTTGAGGTTAGCATAACCTTTATAATTTACAAGGTCAGTAAAGAAATGAAAATTATGAACTAAACTCACATTAATATAAACACAAAAATTTCAGGCAAAATATTTGCAATCCAAATCTTTTGTTGTTGTTATGTGCTCTCGAGTCAGTTACAACTCATAGTGATCCTATGTACAACAGAATGATACACTGCCTGGTCCTGCACCATCCACACAATCATTATGCCTGAGCCCGTTGTTTCAGCCACTGTGTCAATCCATCTCATTGAGGGTCTTCCTCTTCTTCACTTACCCTCTACTTTACCAAGTGTGATGTCCTTTTCCAGGGACTGGTCCCTCCTGATAACATGCCCAAAGTAAGTGGGATAAAGTCTCTCCATCCTTGCTTCTAAGGAGCATTCTGGCTATACTTCTTCCAAGACAGATTTGTTCATTCTTCTGGCAGTCCATGGTATATTCAATATTCTTCACCAACACCATAATTCAAAAGCATCAATTCTTCTTCAGTCTTCCTTACTCATTACCCAGCTTTTGCATGCATATGAGGCAACTGAAAATACCATGGTTTGGGGCAAGGGCACCCTAGTCCTCAAAGAGACATCTTTAGTTTTTAACACTTTAAAGGGATCTTTTACAGTAGATTTGCCCAATGCAACATATCAAACCAAATTTAGTAATATATAAAAATGATAATTCATCATGACCAAGCTGAGTTTATTAAGGAAAACAAGGTTGATTTAACATTAGAAAATCAATTAATCTACTACAGTAACAGATTGAAGGAAAAAAAGCATATGCTCATCTCAATGGATTCTGAAAAAGTCCTGTTCCACGTTTTGCCCCCATTCTATCAGGATTCATCTATTGTGTTCCTGATCAGAACGGTCAGTAGTGGTAGCTGGGCAACATCTAGTTCTCCTGGTCTCAGTAGATAAGGTCATGGTTCATGTAGACTATTAGTCCTGTGGACTAGTTTCTTCTCTGAGTATTTGGTTTCCTTCTTTCTGTTTTACTCTGGACACAGAGAGACCAATAGTTGCATCTTAAATGACCATTCACAAGCTTTTAAGACCGCAGACTCTCCTCACCAAACTAGGATGTATAACATAAACTTTACATACTATATTATGCCAATTGACTGAGCTGTCCCAAAAGGCAATGGTCCTTCAGACCCTGTAAACCAATGCCGCTAGATGTTTGGTTAAGTCTAAGAAATTTCCGTGTTTATGCCCCCATGTACTTTATTGCATATATGAGTATATGCATACACACACACGCATATATACGTCTGCATATAGGTACATCTATATATGCCCACATAAAGGTAGTCCTGACTTATGCGTATTTTAGTTACGACAAACTGCACTTAAAATTGTCCTTTTTTTTTGGTACATCTTATAGTTAGTAATATGTACTGCCTACAGCATTGAAGTGTGTAATTTGCTGATGTTATCATTCTCAGATATTCAATTTTATGATTTACTGTTAAAAACACTGCCGTATAGCAGGCTATGGCTTGGTCTATGATTAAGTCAGTGCCGTTGTCAGGAGTAGTAACAGACAGAAAGTCGGACAATATTTAACTCTAACTACCTATGACGATTAAACTGCACACTCTGACTTCATCGATACGACACCAACGCCGACTTCACTGTAGACCAGGATTATAGCATGATTTTATTCAGCATTTTGTAAGAAGCATCAGTTGTCAATTTGAAGCCGAGTTGTTCAAGTTACTCTAATTATAACTCATGTGCTGCTCATATCCCCAACAGTATGTCTAGCAAAAGAAGTCATGCTACTGAAAGTTCTAATCCAAAAAAGGCAAGGAAGGCTCTAGACATAGATATAAAGGTGAAGATCATTAAGGCCTATGATAAAGAACGGTCTCATTTAACCATTTTTGACAGTCATTAAGGATAAGAATAGGATTTCAGAGGCACTTAAAAGAGCAATTGGCATAAAATTGACAATTTTAACAAAGAAGAGGCAAGGGCCAATCCACGAGATGGAGAAGCTGTTGATGATTTGAACATCCAGAAGAGGATTCCTATGAGTTTACTGACAATTCAAACAGAGTGCTTACACTAGTAAGGGCTTGTTTCATCACTTCAAACACAGATTTGCCTTACATAACGTAGTGCTGATGAAGAATATTTAATATACCATGGACTGCCAGAAGAATGAACCAATCTGTCTTGAAAGAAGTACAGTCAGAATGCTCCTTCAATGTCTCACATACTTTGGACGTGTTATCAGGAGATACCAGAAGAACATCATGCTTGGTAAAGTAGAGGATCAGTGAAAAAGAGGAAGACTCTCAAAGAGACGGATTAACACAGTGGCTGCAACAATGGGCTCAAACATAGCAACGATTGTGAGGATGGCACAGGACCTGGCAGTGTTTCGTTCTGTTGTACATAGGATTGCTATAAGTCAGAACTGACTCTATGGCATCTAATGACAACAACAGCAACAACCATGTGTGTATAAGTTTAGAAGCAGAAATCACCCATGTTGAAGCTGCTAAAAAATTCAGTGATGAGCTGGACAAGATAATACAAGATGAGGAATATCTATCAGAGTAGATTTTCAACATGGACAAAACAGGCTTGTTTTGGAAAAGGATGCCAGAATGGAAATACATTCACAAATAGGCAGAGTTGATGCCTGGTTTCAAGACACTTAAAGACAGAATCACACTGCTGCTTGTAGGAAATGCTGCTGGATTTAAGTTAAAACCTTTTCTTGTTTACTGTTCTGAAAATCCCTGAGCATTCAAAAACATCGACAAAAATAAGCTGCCAGTCTACTACAGAAGCAACTCCAAGGCCTGGATGACAATTATGTTATTCGAAGACTGGTTTTTAAATTGTTTCATCCCAGAAGTGCACCCCTACTGCCTTGAAAAGAGTATTCCTTTCAAGGTTAGGCTGCTACCTGATAATGCCCCAGGCCATCCTCCTCACACGGATGATCTAGATCAAGATGTAAAAGTGGTGCATTTACCTCCCAATATGACAGCTGTGATTCAGCCTAGGGATCAAGGTGCAATCGCCACCTTCAAGGCATACTACCTACGGACTACCTTTACTCAGGCAATAGCTGCAACAGATGGAGGTACTGTAACATGATGTGATTTCTGGAGGAATTATAATGTTCTTCAGTGTATCTGGAACATTGCATCTTCCTGGGAGGAAGTTATGGAAAATGCATGCAGGAGATATGGAAAAAATTGCTGAGTTATGTGAACATGCTCCAAATATTTGATGAGGATAATATGATGGAAGAGGTCAGTGGAAAAATCGTCAATATGGCAAGAACACTGAATTTAGAACTTGGTATCGCCCATGAGGAAGAGCTCATAGATCATGAAGAAGGGGGATTGACAGATCAGGACTTAATAGATTTTGAAGAGGAAAGAAATGCTGAAGAAGAAAGAAATAATGGGGAAGAGGAAGGAGAGAAAGAATTAGCTGAAGTTTTTCTAAACTAAATCAGGGGCTTCAGTTGCTTGAAAACATACACCTTAACACTGATTGCTTTGCTGAAGTCGATAGGCAGATTCGGGAAGCAGTGAAATGTTACCACAAAACACATGAAGAAAAAAAGAAAAGGACCATACAGACAACTCTCACTAATTTTCTGACTAGAAGTGCCATTCCCATTCCCAGGGGATAATTCAGATGATCCAGAACTTTCCACAAGTGGAGTTACTACTGCAGCTGACAAAATGCCAGCATCGCCCAATTCTTCTTCATTGTCGGAGTAAATTTTTATGATTTGTGTATTTTTTATGTATGTACATACGCATTAAAATATATCTGTAAGTTGGTAAGTTATGTTTCCAAACCCCAAAGACAAACAAAGATTGAATTTATAAAGATACTGATAATAAAAGGTAATAATAATGAAGACTAAAAAAAAAAAAAATGAGGTATTCGATTTACATCAGAACCAACTTAAGATGGAGTCATCAGAATGGAGTTTCATCGTAAGTCAGGGACTACCCGTATCTACACACATATACATACCTATACGCTTGTATGCATACATAATACACGTGGAACCACCTTCCTATTTTTTTAGTTGTTGCACAGTCGTGTATGTCATAGCATTTACCTAAAATGTCCTTTTTTTCTTGTGTACTTCTTAGTGACATCATTTATCTTGGTCAAGCTGTGCACACTTCATCCACATTTGATGTTATAGTTCCCATCACCAGAAATAACAAGAGTCTACTATCCAGAGAGTGATTCTTTTCCCCTTCCATCTATATCTGGTGATTGTTGATTTCAATATGTATGTCTATCCTTGTCTATAATAGTCAGATCATACAGTATTTGTCCTTTTGTGATTGACTTATTTCACTCAGCATAATGTCCTCCAGATTCATCCATGTTATATTTTGAGAACTCATCAGTATTTCATTGTATGTATGTACCACAGTTTGTTTATCCATTCATCCGCTGACAGACACTTAGGTTGTTTTCATCTTTTTGCTATTGTGAATAGTGCTGCAATGAACATTGATGTGCATATGTCTGTTTGTGTCTTTAGAATTAG
Organism: Dugong dugon; assembly: GCA_030035585.1. Taxonomy (NCBI): domain Eukaryota; kingdom Metazoa; phylum Chordata; class Mammalia; order Sirenia; family Dugongidae; genus Dugong; species Dugong dugon. The sequence goes on from CM057475.1 coordinate 7,894,140, forward strand.
ATGTCTAGGGTATATACCTAGAAATGGGATTGCTGGATCATAATGTAGTTCTATTTCTAGTTTTTTGAGGAAGTGCCATACTGTTTTCCATAGCAGTTGTAGCATTTTGCAATCCCACCAGCAGTGGATAAGGGTTCCAATCTCCCCACATCCTCGCCAGCTTTTGTTGTTTTCTGATTTTTTGATCAGTACCATTTTAGCAGGGGTGAGATGATATCTCATTGCAGTTTTGATTTGCATCTCACTAATGGCTAATGATCATGAGCATCTTTTCATGTGTTTGTTGGCTTTTTAAATGTTCTCTTGGGTGAAGTGTCTGTTCATGTCCCTTGTCCATTTTTTAATTGGGGTGTTTGTTCTTTTGTTGTTGAGTTGTTAAAGTTTTCTGTATATTTTAAACATTAAACCCTTATCAAATACATCATTCCCAAAGACTTTTTCACAGTCTGTAGGTTTTCTTTTTATTCTCTTGATAAAATCTTTTGATATGTGTAAGTATTTAATTTTTAGGAGGTCCTGGTTATCTAATTTGACTTTCACTGTGCATTAATATTTGCATTTGAGGAGGCAGGGCCAAGATGGCAGAGTAGTCAGACACTTCCAGTGGTCCCTCTGACAACAAAGACCCAAAAAAACAAGTGACTCGATTGAATATGACAATCTAGGAGCCTTGAACATCAAAGTCAAAGTTGAGGAATCGGACTGAGTGGCGGGGAGGAGAGAGAGACAGTTTGGAAGCAGCAAGGAGTTGTCAGACTGACCAGGTGGGAGCCAGAGCCCTTCAGGCTGGATCAGCTCCTGGTGCACAGTGAGGCAAGCAGCTGCGCTCGGGGGCATTTTCCACATCAGGAAAGACTCAGCGGCAGAGAGTCTAGTCGGCCATCCAGAACCAGTGAGAAGCAGCCCTCAATTGGTGAAAGATAAGTACTTGCATCTTGCCTACTGTGTAGATCAAAAAACACCCCATTTGGGAAAAACCACCTTCCCATTTGCCTCCCACCTCCCCACTCTGCACCAGGTCCTGGTCCGGCTTCAGTGACTGCTGAGACCCCTGGGCCAGAAGTAGGACCCCTCAAGCACCCTGAGCCATTCTCCTGGCCTTGGAGAGGCAACAAATTAACAAACAGGGAAAAAATAAGTTGTTGGCTCCCCTAAGCCAGGAACTCAGGGTAGGCACAGCTCCCTTGCCTAGGCACAGGCATAAGGGGTCCAGGGACTTTGAATGCCTGTCACCCCTGCGTAGACTTGTGTGTGCCCATTTCAACAGTGTAGGCCCTCATTGTCACAGTACAACAGGGTATATACCTGAAGTCTAACTTCAACTGTTTCAGCTGTGAAGTGGCAGGTTGATGACATTTGACACTGCTCTGCCCATTAAGCAGTTTCCTCATCTGCCCACATCAGAAGCCTGAGAACTGGTGGCTCCACTCATGCCACCTAGCCATCCATGACAGGGGTCTAAGAATAAGTGGTGCCCCACAGTTCTTACAGCCAACAGCACTGGGTGCTCATAGTCTGGCTGCAAAATCCACCTACTTACGTGCTCTAGGAAGTAGGGATGCACTTTCCTTTCAGACACTCAGGGGTAGCCATCAGCCCCCTGCCTTGCTCAGCATGTGACCCCCTACTGCAGCCAGATACCTGTGCCTACACCAATCACCCATGCCTGTCTAGGACTGTAGGTGAGAGCTTGCACCACACACTTGGTGACTGACTACCTGGACACCTGAGCTGAATCCATGCAAGAAAAGTTAACAGACTCCTCAGCTCACATAGTTAGTAACAAATCTAACCACCTTGTGACAGGATGTTTAGAGCTTCAAAGACACCAATAATCAAACTAGCTCACACAAGCAGCCTATTTGAGCATATTAAAACAAAACAAAATAAGAAGCTAGGATACAGTAAACAAACAAAATAAATAAATTATAGTAACTTATTGATGGCTCAGAGACAATAGTCAACATCAAAACACATAAAGAGGCAAACCGTGATGGCTTCAGCAAGCTCCCAAAATAAAGAATCAATAAATTTTCTGAAGGAAGAGAATTTCTTGGAATTACCGGAGGTAGAATACAAAAGATTAATACACAGAACTCTTCAAGATATTAGGAAGGGGATCCATCAAAATGCAGAGAAATCAAGAGAACACACAGACAAAGCAATAGAGGAACTTGAGAAGATTATACAAGAGCATAATTACATATTTAATAGGCTGCAAGAATCCATAGAGAGGCAGCAATCAGAAATCCAGGAGGTAATACAATTTCAGAATTAGAAAACTCAATAGAAAATCATAGGAGCAGAATTGAGGCAGAAGTGAGAATTAGTGACTTGAAGATAAAGCACTTGACACCAACTTATTTGAGGAAAAATCAGATAAAAACTTTTAAAAAATGAAGAAACCCTAAGAATTATGTGGGACTCTACCAAGAGAAATAACCGATGAGTGATACGAGTACCAGAACAGGGGGGATAACAGCAAATACAGAGAAAATTGGTGAAGATTTGTTGGTAGAAAACTTCCCTGATATCATGAAAAATGAGAAGATATCTATCCAAGATGCTCATTGAACCCCCACATAAGGTAGCTCCCAAAAGAAAGTCACCAAGACATATTATAATCTAATTTGCCAAAACCAAAGATGAAGACAGAACTTTAAGAGCACCTAAGGATAAACGAAAAGTTATCTACAAAGGAGAGTCAATAAGACTAAGCTCAGACTACTCAGCAGAAACTATGCAGGCAAGAAAGCAACGGGATGACATATATAAAGCCTTAAAGGAAAAAAAATTGCCAGCCAAGAATTATATATCCAGCAAAACTGTCTTTCAAATATAAATGTGAAATTAAGGCATTTCCAGATAAACAGAAGTCTGGGGAATTTGCAAAAACCAAATGCAAATTACAAGAAATACTAAAGGGAGTCCTCTGGTTAGAAAACCAATAACATCAGATAACAATCCAAGACTAGCGCACAGGAGAGAGCAACCAGGTATCAACTCAGATAGGGAAGTCACAAAAATAAACCAAAGCTAAAACACTGAAAATAGGGAAACAGAGATGTCAATATGTAAAAGATGACAACATTAAAGCAAAAGAAGAGGGACTAAAAATGTAGACATAGATTTTTCATATGCAGAGGAAGTCAAGGCAATATAAAGAAATAAAAGACTGGTTTAAACTAAGAAAAATAGGGGTAAATATTAAGGTAACCACAAAGAACACTAACAATCCTACACATCAAAATAAAAAATAAGAAAAATATAAAGACTCAGCAAATACAAAATCAACAACAATGAAAAAGATGAAAAGAAAATACATAAAGAAAAACGACTCAGCACAGAAAATTAAGTGGAATGAAGAAACTCAACAACACACAAAAAAGACATCAAAACGACAGCACTAAACTCACACCTATCAATAATTTCACAGAATGTAAATAGAATAAATGCACCAATAAAGAGACAGAGAGTGGTAGAATGGATTAAAAAACAATCTGTTTATACGCTGCCTACAAGAGACACACTTTAGACTTAAAGACACAAACAAAATAAAACTCAAAGGATGGAAAAAATATATCAAGCAAACAACACCCAAAAAGAGCAAGAGTGGCAATACTAATCTCTGACAAAATAGACTTTAAAGTAAAATCCACCACAAAGGTTAAGGAAGGACACTATACAATGATTAAAGTGTCAATAAACCAGGAGGACATAACTATAATAAATATCTATGCACCCAACGACAGGGCTCTAAAACACACAAAACAAACTCCAACGGCATTGAAAAGAGAGATAGACAGCACCACAATAATAGTAGGAGACTTCAACACACCACTTTCGGTAAAGGACAGAACATTCAGAAAGAAGCTCAATAAAGACATGAAAGATCTAAATGCTACAATCAACCAATTTGATCTCATAGACATATACTGAACACTCCACCCAACAGCAGCAAAGTATACTTTCTTTTCCAACACACATGGAACATTCTCCAGAATAGACCACATATTAGGCCATAAAGCAAGCTTTAACAGAATCCAAAGCATTGAAATATTACAAAGCACCTTTTCTGACCATAAAGCCATAAAAGTAGAAATCAACAACAGAAAAAGCAAGGAAAAAATATCAAACACATGGAAACTGAACAACACCTTGCTCAAAAACTACTAGGTTATAGAAGAAATTAAGGATGGAATAAAGAAATTCATAGAATCAAATGAGAACAAAAACACATCTGACCAGAACCTTTGGGACACAGTGTGCCATGGTTTGAATTACGTCCCCCCAAAAATGTGTGTATCGATTTGGCTAGGCCATGATTCCTGGTACTGTGTGATTTTCCTGAATGTTGTAAACCTGCCTGTATGATGTTAATGAGGGAGGATGGGTGGCAGTTGTGTTAGTAAGGCAGGACCTGATCTATAAGACTGGATTGTGTCCTGAGGCAATCTCTTGAGATATAAAAGACAGAAGTGAGCAGAGAGACAGGGGGACCTCATACCATCAAGAAAGCAGCACCGGGAGCAGAGCACGTCCTTTGGACCGGGGTCCCTGCACAGAGATGCTCATAGTCCGGGGGAACACGGAAGAGAAGGCTGACAGAGAGAAAAAGCCTTCCCCTGGAGCTGATGCCCTGAATTTGGACTTTTAGCCTACTTTGACTATGAGGAGATAAACTTCTCTTCATTAAAACCGTCCACTTGTGGTATTTCTGTTGCAGCAGCACTAGATGACTAAGACACAGTGAAAGCAGTGCTCAGAGGTTAGTTTATAGCAATAAATTCACACATCCAAAAAGAAGAAAGGGCTAAAATCAAAACATTAACCCTACAACTTAAATAAGTAGAAAGAGCAGGCAAAAGAAGCCCTGGGGAGCCCGAAGAAAGGAAATAATAAGAATTAGAGCAGAATTAAATGAAATAGAGAATAGAAAAACAATTGAAAGAGTTAACAAGACCAAAAGCTGGTTCTTTGAAAAGATCAACAAAATCAATAAACTATTAGCCAAACTCACAAAAGAAAAACAAGAGAGGAAGCAAATAACCAGTATAATAAATGAGATGGGTGATATCACGACAGACCCAACTGAAATTAAAAGAATCCTAACAGAATGCTATGAAAAATTGTACTCTAACAAATTTGAAAACCGAGAGGAAATGGACAAATTTCTAGAAACTCATTACCTACCTAAACTAACACAAGCAGAGGTAGAACAACTAAATAAACCTATAACAAAATAAGAGATTGAAAAGGTAATTAAAAAACTCCCAACAACAACAACAACAACAAAAAAAAAAACCCTGGCCCAGACAGTTTCACTGGAGAATTCCACCAAACTTTCAAGGAAGAGTTAACACCACTACTACTAAAGGTATTTCAGAGCATAGGAAAGGACGGAATACTCCCAAACTCATTCTATGAAGCCAGCATAACCCTGATACCAAAACCAGGTAAAGACACCACAAAAAAAGAAAATTACAAACCAATATCCCTCAAGAATATTGATGCAAAAATCCTCAGCGAAATTATAGCCAACAGAATTCAGCAACATATCAAAAAACTAATTCACCATGATCAAGTGGGATTTATACCGGGCATGCAGGGATGGTTCAACAGTAGAAAAACAATCAATGTAATCCATCACATAAATAAAACAAAAGACAAGAACCACATGATCTTATCAATTGATGCAGGAAAGGCCTTTGACAAAGTCCAACACCCATTCATGATAAAAACTCTCAGCAAAATAGGAATAGAAGGTATCTTAGGCTGGGTTCTTTAGAGAAGCAAAACAAGTAAAGTGTATAAATATATATATAGAGAGAAATTATATCAAGGAAACAGCTCACATGATTGTAGAGGCTAGAACGTCCCAAGTCCGTGGATCAGGGTAGAGGCCTCTCCCAAGTCACACAGCTGCAGAAGCTGGCAAGCCCAAGATCGGAAGGTCGGAGAGGAGGGCTCCCACTCACAGGCTGTGCAGATTAATGAATCCCAGGTTCGGCAGATAAGCTGACAGCTCAAGTCCCAAGAACGGGAGATGAGAGGACAGGAAGCAGCCGTGGGATCCAGAGAGAGCAAAAAGCCAGAACTTCTACTTATATACAGATGCGGGCCACACCCCCATGGAGACTCCCCTTCATCTGATTGGCTACTCACAGTATATTCAATCATGGGAGTGATTACATTAAAACATGGAGAATCATGGCCCAGCCAAGTTGACACACAATCTTAACCATCACAGAAGGGAAATTCCTCAGCATAATTAAGGGCATTTATACAAAGCCAACAGCCAACATCATCCTAAATGGAGAGAGTCTGAAAGTATTCCTGTTGAGAACGGGAACCAGACAAGGATGCCCTTTATCACCACTCTTATTCAACATTGTGCTGGAGGTCCTAGCCAGAGAAATTACACTAGAAAAAGGAATAAAGGACATCCAAATCGGTAGGGAAGAAGTCAAAGTATGCCTATTTGCAGATGATATGATTTTATACACAGAGCACCCTAAAGAATCCACAAGAAACCTACTGGAACTAATAGAAGATTTCAGCGAAGTATCAGGATACAAGATAAACATACAAAAATCAGTTGGATTCCTCTACACCAACAAACAGACCTTCGAAGAGGAAATCACCAAATCAATACCATTTGCAATAGCCCCCAAGAAGATAAAATACTTAGGAATAAATCTAGCCAGAGAGGTAAAATATTTATACAATGAAAACTACAAGACACTACTGCAAGAAACCAAAAGAGACCTGCATAAGTGGAAAAACATACCTTGCTCATGGATAGGAAGACTCAACATTGTGAAAATGTCAATCCTACTCTGTCATGGATTGAATTGTGTTCCCCAAAAATATCTGTCAAGTTGGCTGGATCATGATTCCCAGCACTGTATGATTGTGTACCATTTTGTAAATCTGATGTGATTTCCTTACGTGTTGTAAGGTCTATCACTATGATGAGGTTATATGTGATTTCCTTATGTGTTGTAAAGTCTGTCACTATGATGAGGTTATACAGATGAGGTTTACAAGATTAGATAGTGTTTTAATCCAATCTCTTTTGAGATATGAAAGAGTAGAGACACGTGGGAACTTCATGTCACCAAGAAAGCAGTGCCGGGAGCAGAGCATGTCATTTGGACCTGAGGTTCCTGCACAGAGAAGCTCCCAGACCAGAGGAAGATTGATGACACAGACCTCCCTCCAGAGCTGACAGAGAAAGCATTCCCCTGGAGCTGACGCCCTGATTTTGGACTTGTAGCCTACTGGACTATGAGAAAATAATCTTCTCTTTACTAAAGCCATCCACTTGTGGCATTTCCATTAGAGCAGCACTACCTGACTAAGACATACACATAGCGATCTACAGATACAGTGCAATCCTGTTCCAAATTCCAATGGCATGTTTTAATGAGATGGAGAAACAAATCACCAACTTCATGTGGAAAGGGAAGAGGCCCCAGATAAGTAAAGCATTACTGAAGAAGAAGAACAAAGTGGGAGGCCTCGCACTACCTGATTTTAGAAACTATTATATCGCCAAGGTAGTCAAAACAGCCTGGTACTGGTACAACAACAGATACACAGAACAATGGAACAGAATTGAGAATCCAGACATAAATTCATCCACCTATGAGCAGCTGATATTTAACAAAAGCCCGAAGTCCGTTAATTGGGGAAAAGACAGTCTCTTTAACAAATGGTGCTGGCATCACTGGATATCTGTCTGCAAAAAACTGAAACAAGACCCATACCTCACACCATGCACAAAAACTAACTCAAAAAGGATCAAAGACCTAAGTATAAAATCGATAAAGATCATGGAATTAAAAATAGGGATAACGCTAAGAGCCTTACCTCATTGCATAAACAGAATACAAACCATAAGTAACAATGCATAAACACCAGAAGATAAACTAGATAACTGGGAGCCCCTAAAAATCAAACACTTATGCTCATCAAAAGACTTTACCAAAAGAGTAAAAAGACAATCTAAAAAAATTTTGGCTACAACAAATCTGATCAGCGTCTAATCTCTAAAATCTACAAGATACTGCAAAACCTCAACAACAAAAAAGACAAACAACCCAAATTAAAAAATGAGCAAAGGATATGAACAGGTCCTTCACCAAAGAAGACATTCATGCAGCTAACAGACACATGAGGAAATGCTCACGATCATTAGCCATTAGAGAAAGGCAGATCAAAAGTTCAGGGAGATACCATCTCACCTTAACAAGGCCAGCATTAATCCAAAAAACACAATAAATGTTGGAGAGGTTGTGGAGAGACGGGAACACTTACACACTGTTGGTAGGAAAGTAAAATGGTACAACCACTTTGGGAATCGATTTGGCACTTCCTTAAAAAGCTAGAAATAGAAGGGCCATACAATCCAGTAATCTTACTCCTTGAAATATATCCTAGAGAAATAAGAGCCATCACACGAATAGGCATATGCACACCCATGTTTATTGCAGTGCTGTTCACGATAGCAAAAAGAAGGAAGCAACCTAGGTGCCCATCAACAGACAAACAGATGAACGAATTATGGCATATTCAAGCAATGGAATACTACGAAACGATGAAGAACAATGATGAATCCACAAAACATCACATGGAGGAATCTGGAAGGTATTATGTTGAGTGCACTTAGTTGCAAACGGACAAATATTGTATGAGACCACTATTATAAGAACTCAAGAAAAGATTTAACACAGAAGACAACGTTCTTTGATGGTTACTGGCGTGGGGAAGGAGGGACAGGGGTATTCACTAACTAGACAGTAGACAAGAATTATGTTAGGAGAAGGGAAGGACAGCACACACTACAGGGGAAGTGAGCACAACTGGACTAAACCAAAGCTAAGAAGTTTCCTGAATACAATCAAACACTTTGAGGGACAGAGTAGCAGTTGCAGGGGTCTGGGGACCATGGCTTCAGGGGACATCTAGGTCAATTGGCATAACAAAGTTTTTAAAGAAAATGTTCTGCATCCCACTTGGTGAGTGGCATCTGGGGTCTTAAAAGCTAGTGAGCGGCCATCTAAGATGCATCAATGTTCCATCCCACCTGGAGTAAGGAGAATGAAGAACACCATCGACATAAGGAAAGTATTAGCCCAAGAAACAGAAAGGGCCACATAAAACAGAGACTTCATCAGCCTGAGACTAGAAGAACTAGATGGTGCCTGGCTACCACAATGACCACCCTGACAGGGAACACAACAGAGGGTCCCTGACAGATTAGGAGAAAAGTGGGGTGCAGAACTCAAATTCTAGTAAAAAGACCAGACTTAATGGTTTGGTTGAGACTGAAGGGACCCCAGAAGACATGGCTCCTGGACTCTCTGTTAGCCCAAAACTAAAACCATTCTCAAGACCAACTCTTCAGACAAAGATTAGACTGGAGTATGGCACATAAAATGATACTCGTGAAGAATGTTCTTCTTAGCTCAAGGAGATACTTGGCAGTTCCTGTCCAGAGGCGAGATAAGAAGGCAGCGAGGGCCAGGAGCTGGTTGAATGGGCACAGGAAATCTGAGGATGGAAAGAAAGAGTGTGCTGTCACAGTACAGGGTGAGCAACTATGGAAGAAAACAATGTATGGATAAATTTTTGTATGAGAGACTAACTTGAATTGTAAACTTTCACTTAAAGCACAACAACAACAAAAAAGTTGCATTTGATAATTTAGTTATTTTTTAATTAGGTCCCATAGTTTGTCCCAGATGATGATGGAAAAGCTCAATAAAATTTTGCTGAAGATAATTAAAAAACAATTGCAATAGTACATCAGCAGGAACTGCCAGAAATTCAAGCTAGATTCATTAGAGGACATGGAACAAGGGGTATCGTTACTGACGTCAGATGGATCTTGGCTGAAAGCAGAGAATACCAGAAAGATGTTTACCAGTGTTTTATTGACTATGCAAGGATATTCAACTGCGTGGGTCCTAACAAATTTTGGATAACATTGTTAAGAATGGGAAATCCAGAACACTTAACGGTGCTCATGTGGAACCTGTAGGCAGTTGTTTGGACAGAACAAGGTAATACTGCATGGTTTAAAATCAGAACAGGTGTGCCTTATAGAGACAAGGCAGAGGTGAGGTGTGTGATGTCTGTGGCCCTTCTGTGATAGTACCTGGGAGTGATCTGTGAGCATGGGTAGATATTCCTTGGTGGTCCCAGAAACGTGTGGGAGACACCAACTTTCAAGAATCCAAGCAAGAGTGGCTGGTATTTAAATGAACTGTGTATTAATGATGCTGAATCCAGTGGCTTGGAGCTTGGGGACATTTGGGCTACAGGTACTAAGATTTTGAGACAACCGTCCAGATATCAAGCTAGCACTTCCAGAATTTTATGCCATCCTCATATTGACTTTAGCAGGTGGGTGTTATAATGATGCCTGTACAGGTGAGGGAATCATTAAGAGAGGCTAAGTAACTTGCTTAAGGTCTCCCAGCTCATAAATGACAGAGTCTGGGCTTGGTACATGCTGCCTCCCCGAGACTGTGTTGCTTTTCTCTTTATTTTCTAACTGGTTGCCTTAATTGGGTAACGTTTGGCACAAATGGTTAAGTGCTTGACTACTAACAAAAAGATTGGCGTCTCGGACCCACCCAGAGGTGCCTTAGAAGAAACGCCCGGTGATTTGCTTCCAAAAGGTCACAGCCTTGAAAACCGTATGGAGCAGTTCTACTCTGCAACACATGGGGTCACTATGAGTTGCAATTGATTGACAGTAACTGGTTTGGTTTTGGTTTTCTCACCCAGTAGCCCTCAAGGTCACTCCAGGTGGAAGGACTTTTCATGACTGAGGAAGTTGGCTGTAGTTCCAGTGGTGGCCACCAGGTGTCACGGTCACCATCGCACGCAGCATGCTGGGTCAGCTTTGCTGAAGACAGAACTGTCCCGTCATTGTTCTTGGAAGGCCCCTCTTTTCAGCAAATTGACAAGGGCAAAGGAAAACATCCCTGACCATGTACACCACTCGCTTCATTATGGTCTCCTCGCCATATTTGGATGAGACCTTTAGTCCGGGGGGAAGAAATCATGGTAATTGACAGGTCATGATGCAAGAGAATGTAAAGAATTTCTTGATGTCTAAAAGAAATGCTTTATTTAAGGTGAGTTTTTGCAGGTAACACACTGTAGAGGTGGATACATGTTTGGCAGTCCTGCTTACCATTCTTCTTTGCACACTCTGTGAAGTGTGCCTGGCGCAAAGTCGATGTCAGCAAATGTTTGAGTAGACGGTAATATAGATAATAATGAAAACAATAATGAAGCTACCAGCCTGTTGTGAGTACTTGAAAGATGCCAGGGTTTACATGTATTTACTCAGTTAATCTTCATGTTCATTCCATTTTACCAGAGAGCTGAGTACCTCACCCAAGTTCCTATCGATAGTTGAATGAATGATAGATTGGTTGAATGATGATGATAAACTCCAGGATGAGCCTGTTCTTTTAGGCCAGGCATCAGTGTGTGATGGAAAGGCTCAGGCAGGATGGGGCCACAGCAGAGGCTGAGAGACAGGGCTCCTCTCTCCAGATGGGTGGGCTTTGAAAGCATGGAAAGGACCATCCAGGGAGGATGTGAGGCTGTGTGTTTGGATGCTAGGGTTGCAGCAAGGTAAGATGGTAAAGCCCTGTGTTCTCATGACCCAGTCAAAAGGAACACGTTCAACATGGGGTGAGTATGAGCCAAAGCCACCATGGACGAGTTAGAGATTAACATCATCTTGTTCATCAAGGACAGCACTAGAGGGAGAAAGTATGGCAAGATGGTGTGTCTAGGCCCCATTATTACTGAACAAATCCAGAGGGCCCACTGCTGCCAGGGATGAGGGAAGAGCTAGGACTAAGGGTCTGTCCTTGGAAAGCTCACCTCCTCGATGGTGAACAAACAATCAAATGGGTCCCTTTCCCCAGTTTTGCACTTCCTTTTTCAGTTTGACTCTTGTCAGCAACTGGAATATGTTGCCATGAGCAGAAAGGCCATAGAGTTTGATGTCCTCAGCTTTACCTGCAGCTGCCTGTGTCCCTCTCTGCCTGCTCTGTGGGCTATTGGCCCTAGTTTACTCCTCCTCTGTCTGCAGGGCTGGCTCAGGGCATCCCTGAGCCCCAACTCACTGCTGCAGGCTCTCTGAGCTCCGGCCTTGGCTCTTCTTCCATTCAACTGATCCCATTGTCTCTGACAGGAGCGTCACCCACCCCAGCACACGTGAGACAGGGCTGACCCCGAGGTGGGTGGACCTGCTTGGCAGAGAGGACCCTCCCTCCCACTCCTGACTTCCACAGATGGCCCACAGGATTTGAGGTGGGGATCTTAGCAAAGTGTGCACTTTCCTGTCAATTATGATTCTTAGCAAAACAATGCCCACATCTAATCCAAAATGGTAGCAGTAACACTAAGGTCATTCATCCCAGACCACACACATTTATCAGCTGCCCTTGCACCAGACAGGTGAGCCCCACAGAGATCAAAACTGCTGCTCTAGAGCTGGGAAGGAAAAGTCAGATACCCTGCTCACCCCTAGTCTCTCTGGCTAGTCTACCAGACACTCAGCTTCCAGTCTCAGAAGACTTCCTTCCCTCCCCCAGATCCCTGCCCTCCCCACCCCACTGTCCTCCCTGGCCTCATACAGATCCAAGCCAGCTGAGCCTCAACTCCCCAGCACTGCCTGACCCTGAACCCGCCCCATTTAGAGGGATCCCCTTTTCTTTGCACACAAAGCCTCCTTTCTCCTCAGTCTTTTTCAAACCTAACCAGGCCATCTGCTGCAGAACTGAAACCTTGGTGTCTGCCCTGCTCTGACTTAACCCCTTAAAAAACCCCACCCTTCTCCCTCAACAGGACAGGTAGTATGAGACACTGAACCAGCCTTTGGCGCTTGTCCTGCCCTGTCCCCTCACCCTCTCCCCCTCCTCTCTCTGACCTTCCTGATTGTCAGACTCCTCTGCACAGCCGCCAGCCCCTGGGGCCCGCCAGCTGCCTGCCATCTCTGCAACTCCTCTCAAATTGATCCCATCTCTGTCTTCCCGGTGTTCACTCCAAATCCTTTCCCCCTATAAACTTGAACCTCATTACACACGCTGACAGATGACTTCACGGACTACTTTCCTGAAAAGACCCAGGCTGTAACATGAGATTTTTTCCAGCTCTCCCCACGGGCTCAACATTTCTAGATCCCCTCTCCCATCCTTCCTCTCTTCTCCCTACTACCCCAAAGAAAGAACTCTCTGCCTTTCCAAGGCTTTCCCTTGCTTTGGTTCTTCTAGAGAAATGAACACAGCTTTTGAAGTCTGTTTCTGGTTCAAATCCTAACTCTTCCATCTTTTATAGCTGTGTGTCCTTGGCCAAATTATTTAAATTCTCTGAGCCTCATTTTACAAATCTGTAAAATGGGAATAATGCTATTGAATCATATAACAGTGTAAAAGGGTTCAGCACATGCTAAGCCTTCACTGAAGTGAGTTACTCCTGGTTGTTCCCCCCGCAACCTCTCATCTTCAGTCATTCCCTCCTTTTGAATCTTTCATTTCTGCCACTTTTGGAACTTTCCCATGGGTTTGATCACCTTAGCTACTTCCCAGCCTGATGATCTTGACAATTCAATTAACATCTCTGATCTCTAATCTCCTCTGAAATACAGGAATGAGCCATCAACCTCACAGGGTTCCGTGAGCGACAAACACAACTGGGCAGCAGAAGGCACATCTCCACAGGCATCATCCTGGACGCTGTCTGGGTCCTGGGCCTCTACCGTCTTCAGTCCGTTGTTGTTAGGTGTCGTCCGGTCGGTTGTGGATCCAGGTAAAATGAAACCCTTGACAATTGCAATACTTTCTCCGTTTATTATAATGTTGCTTATTGGTCCACTTGTGAGGATTTTTGTTTTCTTTATGTTGAGGTATAATCTATACTGAAGGCTGTGGTTTTTGATCTTCATCAGTAAGTGCTTCGAGTCCTCTTCACTTTCAGCAAGCAAAGTTTTGCCATCTGCATATCACAGGTGGTTAATGAGTCTTCCTCCAATCCTGATGCCACATTCTTCTTCATATAGTCCAGCTTCTCAGATTATTTGCTCAGCATACAGACTGAATAAGTATGCAGAAAGGATATAACCCTGACACACACCTTTCCTGACTTAAAACCACACAGTATCCCCTTGTTCTGTTTGAACAACTGCCTCTTGGTCAATGTACAGATTCCTCATGAGCACAATCGAGTGCTCTGGAATTCCCATTCTTCACAATGTTATCCATAATTTGTTATGAGTCACACAGTCAAATGACTTTGCATACTCAATAAAACACAGGTAAACATCTTTATGGTATTCTCTGTTTTCAGCCATGATCCATCTGACATCAGCAATGATACCCCTTGTTCAGTCTGGAAAGGCCTAAATATTCCATCATCTGATCAGCACATACTTTACTGAGCATCTACTCTGAGCCAGGTTCTAGGTGCTAGGGGTGCAGCATTGTGGTTTTTACATTCTTAGTTTTTCACCCAATACCCACACACATCTTTCTTCCTTGGTCTCAGGGAACTTTGCATCAGGGAGCATGTGATTTGGGAACATGGGCTCATCCTCCTCTCCAGAGAGGACTCATGATTGATAAGAGTCAGTCAGGACCATCCTATTCCACTTAGGTTTTGGGGTGGATTGATGACCTCATTCTGGACAATGATATAAAAGTGAGAAGTTGGCTAGGAGTTCAGGGAAAGATTCCAAAGAAATGGAATATGACATAGTTGGATTGTCATGTGAAGGCTGGAGCTGCAGCAGCCATTATTCAGCATGAGAAGAACAGAGCTGTCCATCCAAGGTTCTGATGTTGTTAAGCTTCTGAATGTGAATTTATATGAGAATACAGATGTCCTTTATTGTCTACTTCATTTTTCTTTTTCTTTTTCTGTTATATGCAGCTGACAACATTCTGATACAAACATTAAACATGTTGGATAAGGTCACTGCTTTCTGTCAGTGGGGAGATAGAAAATAAACAAGTCAACAAATAAATATATATTATTGGCATATTTGAATACACACTCTATCAAAGTAAAAAAAAGGATAATTGCTATAAAGAAAAACAAAGAAGGCAATCCAGAATGATGAAAGCGTGCTGTTAAAGAGACAGCTTTTCTATAAAGGAGACACTTGAGCAGATATCTGAGTTAAGTGAGGAAGTAAGACTATGAAGACCTGGGGAAGAGCACTCCAGGCAGAAGGAACAGCAAGTGCAAAGGCCCTGGATCAGGAACAAGCTTGGCCTATTTGAAGAACTGCAAAAATATCAGTATGGCTGGAGTGGAGGAGATTGGGGCAGGGAGAGGGGCCAGGGTTAGATGACAGGGGATTTTACGTGCCATGATGAGCATTTAGATTTTATGCAGTGTGGAGGGTTTTTGATCAAGGTGATGACATGATCTGCCTTTGGTTTTAAAAGAACAACTGTGACTGTGGGCTGGAGAGTAGGCTGGGAGGGGCCGGTTGTGGAAGCAGGTCCAGTCAGGAAACTACTTCAGTGAGAGACAATGGTAACTCCCACGGAGGGTGGTGGAGGAGGCGCTGGAGAAGCCGTCAGATGCAGCCTGTGCTGTAAAGGCTGAGCTTTAACAGGGTGTGCCAGCTGATGAGATGTGAGATGTGAAGGGCCTTGAGGAATCGTAGATGATGCTTAGATTTTGGACCTTAACAATTGGGTGAATGATGGTGGCATTTTCTGAGATAGACTGGAGAGAGAGCAAGGATTTATTTTTGGGGAGAGAGGGGGATTTGGAAATCAACAATTCTCTTTCAGACGTGCTAAAAATTGGGTTGCCCATTAGACCTCCAAGTGGAGAAGTGTGAGCAATTAGATAAAATAGTCTAATCCAGAGCTTACTGGAGAGGTAGGGACTCTTTCTAAATATGAGTTTGGGATTCCTCAGCCTATAGATGGTAGCTAAAGCCACGGGGCTTGATTTTATGTGGGGAATCAATGTAGAAAGTGAAGGGAGGAGGGCAGAGGAAGAAGCCCCACGGTGTTTCCAACATTTAAGGGACAGTAGAAGGAGGAGGGGAATCCCTGGGTGGTGCCAATGGCTAACCAAATGTGCTGAGCTGCTAACCAAAAGTTTGGAGGCTCGAATTCACCCAGAGGTGTCTTGGAAGAAAAGCCTGATGATCTACTTCTGAAAGGTCACAGCCTTGAAAACCTTACTCTGACAGTTCTCCTCGACACACATGTGGTCACCATGAGTCCAAATCAACTCCATGGAAATTGGTTATTGGTTAGGAGGAGGAGGAGGCAAGCATGGAGGTATGAGGAAAGTCAGAAGAATTTGTTCTAGAATCCAAGGGAATAAAGCATTTCAAGGGAAAGGGTGATCCAATGCTGCTGGCAGGTCAAGTAAAATGAGGATTGAGACCAGACCCTTGGGTGTGGCAACCTGGACAAAAGTACTTCCAGCGCTCTGAGGACAAAAGCCTGATTTGAGAAGGTTGAGGAGAGGCGAGGTGAGGACATAGATCCGGGGGGTGCGTGAAGGTGGTAGATTTGGTACTGGGAGCACAAAGTGGTTCTCCTCTGACAGCTTCTCCTTCCCCAGTGGAGCTGGAGTATATCAGCTTAGAGTGGGAGAGAGGAGAGGTGTGAGTTTGGGGTCTGGGAGAAGGGAGAGAGACTCAGCTACGGAGATGTAGAGGGATTGTTGGGCGATGCGGGAGCTGGCCGGAAACCTGTGGCCATGAATTTCAAGTGGGACCACCTAACGCAGGTCTGTGCTTTTTTCCAACCTGTTCGGCTGCCTGTATATAGGGGTAGAGTAGGTGGGAAAATAAATTTAATCAGGATTGGTTTTTTTTTTTTTTTTCAGGAAAATATGAGAGGCGGTTGTGTTGAGGGCATACGTAATACTAGCAGATACACTGTGCTTACTACATAAGGCTTTGTTCTGATTATTCTATACCCTCTATATATATTGACTTCCTTAACTCTCACAATAAACCTAGGAATAGCTAGTAGTATTGTCTCCATTTTACAGGTAAGGAAACAGAGGCATGGAGAGAACAAGTAACTTGCTTAAGGTAGCAACGTCAGAATATGGTAGAGCCAGGATTTGAACCCAGGCAGTCTTGATTGGATGGGCCCTACTCTTAAACACTCTGCAATACTGTAGGTCACACTCACAGGTAAACATGCAGGTGAGTGATTTTAGTGATGGGCTATATTAATGTACGAGCCCTGGTGGCGGAGTTGGTTAAGAGCTCAGCAGTGGTTAAAAGGTCAGCAGTTCGAATTCACCAGCTGCTCCTTGGAAACTCTATGGGGAAGTTCTACTCTATCCTATAGAGTAGCTATGAGTTAAATCGACTCGACAGCAACAGGTTTGGTTTTTTTTTTTCAGTTTATACTCTTGTTTTCTTTTATTGTGCTTTAAGTGAAAGTTTGCAGCTCAAGTTAGTTTCTCATACAAAAGTTTATACACACATTGTTATGTGACCCTAGTTTCTAGCCCTATACTGTGACCGCACACTCCTCCTTTCCATCCTGGATTTCCTGTGTCCATTCAACCAGCTCCTGACCCTTTCTGCCTTCTCATCTTGCCTCCGGGCTATGTTTTTTTTTTTTTTTTTAAATATTAATGTAAGGAGTCGCTGGCTGGAACAAATGGTTAATGCTCTTGGCTGCTAACTGAAAGGATGGAGGTTCGAGTCCACCCAGAGGGACTTTGGAAGAAAGGCCTGGCAATTACTTCTGAAAGGTCGCAGCCACTGAAAACCTTACGGGACACGGTTCTACTCTGACACACATGGCTGCCATGAGTCGGAGTCTACTTGATGACAACTCTTTTTCTTGTTTTTAAATTAGTGTAACTGATGTAACAAAATGCATTAATTCAGACAAAACAAAAATTCATTTCTTTCTTACTTAACACCTCTGGGAAAATATTCTAGGTGAGTGGAAGTTGGGGTCCCAGGCTGAAGGAGACATTTATGACCTGTGGCTTCAAGGTCACCTGGTGATCTTCATTGCCATTCCAGCCGACAGGAAGGGGCAGGTGAAGCTTTATGGGCAAGGTCTGAAGCTCTGTGCCTCTTACCCACTCACAGTTTATTGGCTACAACTCAGTCACATGGCTACACCTAGCTGTAAAGGAGGCTGGCAAGTGGAGTCTTTGTATTCCCAGGTTTAAGGGGAGCACAGGTTTTGTTGGAAGGCCACACACATTCTTGCCACATGGGTAGGCTGGATAGTGAGGAGTATAAGCACAGCCAGTAGGCAATGAACAGCAACAAAGCGGGAGGGTCCATGGATAGGAGGTCTTGATGGTACAAAAAATGGCAAGAGTGGGAGTAACTTGAAGGATAAGCTGGAACAACACAAGTCAGTTGGTGGTCTGAACCTAGAATATTTAAAATAGAAATTTTTGGAGGTGTTACAGTTACTTGTCAATTGCTGTGTTTGAACTATAGTGTTGGTGAAGAATATTGAACATACCATGGACTGCCAAAAGAATGAACAAATGAGCCTTAGAAGAAATACACCCAGAATACCCCTTAGAAGATAGGGTGGTGAGACTTTGACTCACTTACTTTGGACATATCATCAGGAAAGACCAATGGCTAGAAAAGGACATCCTGTTTGGTACAGTAGAGGGTCAGTGAAAATGAGGGAAACCTTCAGTGAGCTAGATTGACATAGTAGCCTCAACAATGGACTCAAACTTACCAAGGATCGTGAAGATGGTACAGGACTGGGCAACATTTTGTTCTGTTATACATAAGGTTGCCATCAGTTAGAGCCAACTCAACGGCAAATACAACAACAACAGCAACAACAGTGGTTAATTATAATGACAAAGACAATGGGATGAACACAGGAGCTGGTGGCTGAGCTGGGGTGAGGACAATACCACTGAAGCGAGGAGGCCAACAACCTGAGAGGCCAAGGGTTGATGAGTTGTCACTGTGTGTGCTGAAGTCACCAAGAAAGACGCCAGGAGGAGTCACAGGGAGCCCTGGGCTGATACCGCAATGAGCAGGAGCAAGCCCTCTCCTAATGTTTACCAGGCCCAGGGAAATAATACGAGTGGAGGCCCACGTATTTATGTCTAAATATTTAAAAGTTATAGGCAAGCCGCCAGACTTTAAATGAAAAGTGACTGTTCTCTTACCTTGACAAATGTGCCCTCCTAACTAGCTGGAAGACTAAATTGGGAATTACAATTCTCAGGCTCTGTGGATTTTATGAGGACAGCTGGTCCTGAACGTCTATCCCCAGCCTGTAGCCACTAATCCTCCAGCTCTGCCCCATACTGTGAGCGGCTTCAGGTCCTTACGTCCACACTCCATCCACGTCCACCTGGGGAGAGGCCTGCTCTGGCCCTGAAAGCAGGTTCCGTGCTGGTTGGGCAGAGCACCTAGAGCAGAGTCTAAGAGAGAGGGCACAGGTGCTGGATCAGCATGGCCCCTGGCCCACTAAGGACAGGTACCTTCTGAGGAGTGTGGAGTGGGATCTTCTTGCCTGATCTATGTGGGGTACTTCCTGGAGTCAGAGATGATGGCAGGAGGAGGGGCAGGGCATCGTCTCTTGCCTTGTGTCTCAAAGAGGCTCTGGTGTTGGAGGGAGGATGTAGGAGAAGGGTTTAGAGGAGCGAGGAAGATACCACTGCATCCTGCAAGGTAGCCAGGTGAGCTGAGACAACAGGAGACAGACAGGCGAGGGGATTCTGGCATGGACAGAGCTGTACATCCACACTGTGTGCTTGAATCCAACATGCCTCTGCTTCCTCCTATGGCCCTGGTCCTGGCTGTAACTTTTTCATTATGTAGTATATAGTCATTCTCTACTGATGTGTCAGAAATATTTTGGGCTTACATCTGTGCAAGACATCCTAGAAGCATGGAGTCGTCTCTCATGTCAGCAGAGCCTGCATTAAAGCCCCTGTGGACAGGGCTGTGCCTCATTCATCTTTGCTCTCCATGAGGTGGGGCACATGGAGGTCTCTCCTTAAATGTCTCCTGTTCTGTCCTGCAGAAAGGTAGCTAGAGCAGGCCCAGGGCCTTGAAGTTACCCTCCCTGACATGGAGTCTATATATTTTGTAAGTTTTTATTTTGAAATAATTACAGTCACATGAAGTTGCAAAGGTAGTACAGTAAGTTTCATGTCTCCTTCACCCAATTCCCCCAACGGTTACATCTTAGGTATAGTACAATATCACAACCAGGAATTTGACAGTGGTGTGACATGTGTGTAGTTCTATGCCATTTATCACTAGTGTAGATTCACATACCCACCATCGCACTCAAGATACAGAATTGTTCCACCACCACAAAGATCTTCCCCATGGTACCCTTTGATACATCCACCCCCATCCCTAATACCTGGCAATCTAGAATCTGTTTTCCATTTCTCTAATCTGTCATGTCAAGAATGTTACATAAATAAAAGCATACTGTTTTTGATATTTTGAGATTGTCTTTTATTGTTTCACACAGCATAATCACTTGAGATCCATTCAAGTTGTTGCATGTATCAATAATTCATTCCTTTTTATTGCTGAGTAGTTCTCCATGGTATGGATGTACCACAGTTTGTATACCCATTATTGAAAAACATTTTTGTTGTTAACTTTTTTTTTGCATTACAAATAAAGTTCTATGAACAGTCATGTACAGGTTTTTGTGTGAACGCTGTTGATTTTTTTAAGAAAATTCCAAGCTGTTTTCCAGAGTGGCTGGACCATTTTACATTCTCATCAACAATACATGAGAGATTCTAAATCTTACTTTCAGTAATAAAACTTTATTATTTTAGATGTAATTAATTTGCAGTTTATGACCAGTTAGACACTGGACTTGTCTTTGATGTAAAGCATAAAATAAGGGGTATAACTGGGCACCCTACTTTAAGAACTACATGTAAATGTGCGTAACATAATTCTTTTTTTTTCTTTTCTTTTTTTTGGATTGATTAAAATTAAATATAAATAGTTCTTGTTTTTTTATATTCTTTTTTCGTTAGACAAATTGATTTATTTTTTAATCTTTAAAATGCCAAAAGCCAAAACCAAACCCATTGCTGTGGATTCGATTACGACTCATAGTTACCCTCTAGGACAGAGTAGAACTGTCTCATAGGGTTTCTATTTTTTTTAAATTGTACTTTAGATGAAGGTTTACAGAACAAACTAGCTTCTCTTTAAACAGTTAATACACGTATTGTTTTATGACATTGGTTAACAACCCCATGACATGTCAACACTCTTCCTTCTTGTCTTTGAGTTCCCTATTACCAGCTTTCCTGTCCCCTCCTGCCTTCCAGTCCTTGCCCCTGGGCTGGTGTGCCACTTTAGTCTCATTTTGTTTCATGGGCCTCATCTTTGGATGAAGGGCGAACCTCAGGAGTGACTTCATTACTGAGCTAAAACGGTTTCTTGGAGCCATACTCTCAGGGTTTCTGCAGTCTCTGTCAGGCCAGTGTGTCTGGTCTTTTTCTGTGAGTTAGAATTTTGTTCTACATTTTTCTCCAGCTCTGTCCAGGACTCTCTATTGTGATCCCTGTCAGAGCAGTTAGTAGTGGTAGCCGGACACCATCTAGTTGTGCTGGACTCGGTCTGGTGGAGGCCATGGTAGTTGTGGTCCGTTAGTCCTTTAGACTAATCTTCCCCTTGTATCTTTAGTTTTCTTCATTCTCCCTTGCTCCCAAAGGGGTGAGACCAGTGTAGTATCACAGATGGCTGCTTACAGGCTTTTAAGACTCCAGATGCTACTCACCAAAGTAGAATGTAGAACATTTTCTGTATAAACTATGTTATGCCAATTGAACTAGATATTCCTCAAGACTATGGTCCCCAAAGCTCTCTGCCCAGCAATTCAGTCCCTCAGGGGGTTTGGATGTGTCTATGGAGCTTCCATGACCTTTCCTTGTACAAGTTGTGCTGACTTCCCCAGTACTGTGTACTATCTTACCCTTCACCAAAGTTATCACTTATCTATTGTCTATTAAGTGTTTTTCCTTCTCCACCCCTCCCCTCCCTTGTAACCATCAAAAATTGTTTCTTTTTGTGTGTAAACCTTTTCATGAATTTTTACAGTAGAGGTCTCATGCAATATTTGTCCTTTTGTGGCTGACTTATTTCACTCATAATAATGCCCACCACATTCATCCATGTTATGAGATACTTTGCAGATTCATCATTGTTCTATACCGTTGTGTAGTACTGCTTTGTGTATGTACCATAGTTTGTTTATCCCTTCATCTTTTGATGGGCATCTAGGTTGTTTCCATCTTTTTGCTATTGTGAACAGTCCTGCAATGAATGTGGGTGTGCATATGTCTATTCGAGTGATGACTCTTATTTCTCTGGGATATATTCCTAGGAGTGGGATTGCTGGATTGTATGGTATTTCTATTTCTAGCTTTCTAAGGAAGTGCCATATCATTTTCCAAAATGGTTGTATCATTTTGCATTCCCACCAGCAGTGCATAAGAGTTCCAATCTCCCCATAGCCTCTCCAGCATTTGTAATTTTCTGTTTTTTTGATTCATGCCAGTAGTGCAGGAGTGAGGTATGAGGTGGTATTTAATTGTGGTTTTGATTAGCATTTCTCTAATGGCTAGTCATTGCGAGCAGTTCCTCATGTGTCTGTTAGTCACTTGAATATCTATTTTTAATTGGATTATTTGTCTTTTTGTTGTAGAGGTGTTGGATTTTCCTGTAGATTTTAGAGATTAGATCTTTGTCAGATTTGTAATAGCCAAAATTTTTTTCCCAGTCGGTAGGTTGTCTTTTTACTTTTTTGCTGAAGTCTTTTGATGAACATAAGTGTTTCATTTTTAGAAGATCCCAGTTATCTATCTTATCTTCTGGAGTTTGTGTGTTGTTAGTTATGGTTTGTATCTGTTAATGCTATGTATTAGGGTCTCTAGCATTGATTCTATTTTTTCTTCTATGATCTTTACAGTTTTTGGCATTGTATTTAGGTCTTTGATCTGTTTTGAATTAGTTTTTGTGTATGGTATGAGGTATGGGTCTTGTTTCATTTTTTTTGCAGATGGACATCTAGTTTTGTCAGTATCATTTGTTAAAAAAATGTATTTTCCCCATTTGATGGACTTCGGGCCCTTGTGGAAGATCAAGTGACTGTAGGTGGATGGATTTACATCTAGGTTCTCAATTCTGTTCCATTGGTCAATGTATCTGTCATTGTACCAGTACAAAGCTGTTTTGACTACAGTAGCTGTATAGTAGATTCTGAGGTCAGGTAGTGCAAGTTCTACTTTATTCTTCTTCTTCAATAGTGCTTTACTTATCCGGAGCTTCTTCCCTTTCCATATAAAGTTAATGATTAGTTTTTTCATCTCTTTAATGAATGTTGTTGGTATTTGGATTGGGATTGCATTGTATTTGTAAATCACTTTGGGTAGAATTGTCATTTTCACAATGTTGAGCCTACCTATCCATGAGCATTGTATATTTTTCCATTTATGTAGATCTCTTTTGGTTTCTTGCAGTAGTATTTTGTAGTTTTCTTCGTATAGTTCTTTTACATCACTGGTTAGATTTATTCCTAAGTATTGTATTTTTTTTAGGGGCTATTATAAGTGGTATTATTTTCCTGATTTCCTTTGCATTGTTCTCTTTATTGGTGTGTAGGAATCCAACTGATTTTTGTATGTTTAACTTGTATCCTGCTGCTCTGTTAAATCTTCCTATTAGTTCCAGAAGTTTTCTTGTGGAGTCTTTTGGGTTTTCTATGTATAGTGTCATATCATCCACAAACACGGACAGTTTTACTTCTTCATTACCAATTTGGAGTCCTTTATTTCTTTTTCTTGCCTTATTGCTCTAGCTAGGATTTCCAGCACAATGTTAAATAGGAGTGGTGATAAAGGGCATTCTTGTCTTTCTCCTGTTCTCAGCGGGAATGTTTTCAGCCTCTCTCCATTAAGAATGATGTTGGCAGTTGGTTTTGTATGGGTGTCATTTATTATGTTCAGGAATTTCCCTTGTATACCTGTTTTATTGAGAGTTTTTATCAGAAATGGGTGTTGGTCTTTGCCGAATGCCTTTTCTGCATAATTGAGATGATTGGCATAACATAATTCTTGAAGGTTAAAACAACTACATTTTTAAAAGGATGTAAATTAAAAAATGTTAGTATCGGATTAGGATTTTTCCTTTCTTTAAGCCTTAGCAGAGATAATTGTGGGAGGGGATTATGACTGAGTTATAGTATTTCTAACAACAAAGGTGAAGGTGGTGATGACTTTACACAGAACAGCATTGGTGGTGCAGTGGTTAAGAACTATGGCTGCTAACCGAAAGATCAGCAGTTCAAATCCACTGGCTGCTCCTTGGAAACCCTATGGGGTAGTTCTACTCTGTCCTATAGTGTTGCTATGATTCGGAATTAACTTGACGGCAATGGGGTTTGTTTGTTTGTTTTGGATTTATGTGGCTTAGATGTTGCTCTGTGTTCTACTATAAAGCAGTTGCCTGGCTGGAGAAGTTCACTTTCTTTCTCTGGGACTCAGTTTGTTCAACTATACACGATTGCCCTGAATAAAGTACCAAATAAAAATTATCTGCGCACTTGATTAAAATACAGATGCCCCTGGCTTTCTCCTCATGGTTCAGGTTTAGCAGGTCTGGGGCCTGAGAATCTGCACTTTATCAAGTTCCAGGGTAAATCTGATAATTAGACAAATTTGGGAGAAGCAGCATAAGGTGGTCACAAACGTTGTAAAATGCTTTGCTAGCTAGAGGAGAGTGCCAAGAAAGGTAAATTTAAGCAGGAAAAAGATTAATTTTGCAAAACAGTATATGATAACTATTACACAAAGGTGTAAGTGGAAAAAAAGAACACTCTAAAAATTAACAATAACGTTCCTGACTAACTAATAACCCAAAACTCTCTTCCCAAAGCAACTACCATTTAGTTTCTTGTGATTCCTTCCAGATAAAGAATATGTATGCATATACTTTGTTTTCATTTACTTATTTTCAGTAAGGTGAACCATGCAAGGCTATTCCATACCTTTTGTTTAAAAACAAAGTCTTGGCAGTTGTTCAATGGCAGCACACACAGATCTACCCCCCTCCTTTGAATGGCTGCATGTTCACTGCAATTTATCTATTTATCAGTCCACTATTGATGGACACTTTGGTGGCTTTGTTTTATGCTCTTACAAAAAAATACTATAATGAGCATCCTTTTTCATATGTTTGGATAAACTTTTGCAAGTATATCTTTTTTTTTATTTTTTATTTTTTTTTAATTGTTGTAGTTTAAGTAAAAGTTTACAAGTTAGTCTCTCATACAAAAATTTATACATACTTTGTTATGTGACCCTAATTGCTCTCCCCATACTGTGACAGCACACTCCTCCTTTCCACCCCTGATTTCCCGTGTCTATTCAATCAGCTTCTGACCCTCTCTGCCTTCTCATCTTACCTCCAGACAGAAGCTGCCCATTTAGTCTCATATATATACTTGAGCTAAGAAGCACACTCTTCACAAGTATCATTTTATGTCCCACAGTCAGGTCCAATCTTTGTCTGAAGAGTTGACCTCAGGAATTGTTTTAGTTCTGGGTTGACAGAGTCCAGGGGCCATGCTTTCTGGGGTTCCTCCAGTCTCAGTCAGACCACTAAGTCTGGTCTTTTTACTAGAATTTGAGTTCTGCATCCCACCCTTCCTTTGCTCCATCAGGGACTCTCTGTTGTGTTCCCTGTCAGGGTGCTCGTTGGTGGTAGCCGGGCACCATCCACTTCTTCTGGTCTCAGGCTGATGAAGTTTCTGGTCTATGTGGCCCATTCTGTCTCTTGGGCTAATACTTTTCTTGTGTCTTTGGTGTTCTTCAAGCTCCTTTACTCCAGGTATAGGATGGCAGCTTGCAAGCTTTTTAAGACCCCAGACGCCACTCACCAAAGTAGGATGCAGAACATTTTCTTAATAAACTTTGTTACGCCAGTTGACCTAGAAGTCCCCTGAAAGCATGGTCCCAGACTCCTACCCCTGCTACTCTGTCCCTCAAAGTGTTTGATTGTATTCAGGAAACTTCTTAGCTTTGGTTTAGTCCAGTTGTACTGGCTTTTCCCTGTCCTTCCCTTCTCCCAAGATAATTCTTGTCTACTATCTAGTTAGTGAATAACCCTCACCTGCCCTCTGCACCCTCGTAACCATCAAAGAATGTTTTCTTCTGTGTTTAAACCTTTTCTTGAGTTCTTATAATAGTGGTCCTTTATAATATTTGTCCTTCTGTGACTGACTACATTTACTCAGCATAATGCCTTCCAGACTCCTCCATGTTATAAGGTGTTTCACGGCTTCATCATTGTTCTTTATCGTTGCATAGTATTCCATTGTGTGAATATACCATAATTTGTTTATCCATTCGTCCTCTTGATGGGCACCTAGGTTGTTTCCATCTTTTTGCTATCATGAAGAGTGCTGCAATGAACATGGGTGTGCATGTATCTATTCGTGCGATGGCTCTTATTTCTCTAGGATATATTCCAAGGAGTGAAATTGCTGGATCGTATGCTACTTCTATTTCTAGCTTAAGGAAGTGACAAATCAATTTCCAAAGTGGCTGTACCATTTTACATTCCCACCAACAGTGTGTAAGTGTTCCAGTCTCGCCACAACCTCTCCAGCATTTATCATTTTGTGTTTTTTGGATTAATGCTAGCCTTGTTGGGGTGAGATGGTATCTCATTGTAGTTTTGATTTGCATTTCTCTAATGGCTAATGATCGTGAGCATTTCTTCATGTGTCTGTTAGCCACCTGAATGTCTTCTCTGGCGAAGTGCCTGTTCATATCCTTTGCCTACTTTTTAATTGAGTTATCTGTCTTTTTGTTGTTGAGGTTTTTCAGTATATTGTAGATTTTAGAGATTAGATGCTGATCGGATTTGTCATAGCCAAAATTTTTTTCCCAGTCTGTAGGTTGTCTTTTGACTCTTGGTGAGGTCTTTTCTTTTTTTAATTTTTATTGTATTTCAGGTGATGGTTTACAGAACAAATAGTTTCTTATTAAATAGTCAGTACACATATTGTTTTATGACATTGGTTAACAACACCACGACATGTCAACCCTCTCGAACTTTTTTTTTTTTTTTGGTGAAAATATACATAGCCAAAGATATATCATCCATTTCAAAAATTTCTAATGCACAGTTCAGTGACATCGATTACGTTCTTCCAGTTGTACTGCTATTCTTACTTTAGATGAAGGTTTACAGAACAAAACAGTTTCTCATTAAACAGTTAGTACACATGTTGCCCTATGACAATGGTTAACTACCCCACTGCATGTTAACACTGGCCTTACTCAACCTTGGGTTCCCTATCATCAGCTTTCCTGTCCCCTCCTCAGTCCTTGTCCCTGGGCTGCTGTGCCTCATTAGTCCCGTTTTGTTATATGGGGCTGTCCAATCCCTGGCTGAATGGTGAACCTCAGAAGTGACTTCACCACTGAGCTAGAAAAGGTCTGGGGGCCATACTGTCAGGGTTTCTCCAGTCTCTTTCAGGCCAGTAAATCTGATCTTTTTTTGTGTGTTAGAATTTTGTTCTGCATCCTTCTCCAGCTCTGTCCAGACCCCCTGTTGTGATCCTGGTCAGAATAGTGAGTCGTGGTAGCCGGGCACCGTCTAGCTGTACTGGACTCAGTCTGGTGGAGGCCTTGGTAGCTGTGGTCCATTAGTCCTTTGGACTAATCTTTTCCTTGTATCCTGTTCTCTTCCTTTTCCCTTGCTCCCGAAGGTATGAGACCAGCGGAGTATCTTAGATGGCTACTCAGAGGCTTTTAAGACCCCAGACGCTACTCACCAAAGTAGAATGTAGAACATTGTCTTTCTAAACTGTGTTATGCCAATTGAGCTAGATGTTCCCCAAGACCATGGTCCCCCCATCCCTCCCCCCAGCAATTCAGTCCCTCAGGGAGTTTGGATGTATCTAGGGAGCTTCCATGACCTTTCCTTGTACAAGTTGTGCTAGTTTCCCCAGTATTGTGTTCTGTCTCACCCTTCACCAAAGATACCACTTATCTATTGCCTATTTAGTATGTGCCCCCCATCCCTCCCATCCCTCCCATCCCTCGTAATCAACAAAGATTGTTACTTCTTGTGTGTAAATTTTTTCATGGGTTTTTACAATAGAGGTATCCTACAATATTTGTCCTTTTGTGATTGACTTATTTCACTCAGCATAATGTCCTCCAGTTTCATCCATGTTATGAGATGCTTCACAGATTCAACGTTGTTCTTTATTGTTGCATAGTACTCCAATGTGTGTATGTATTGTAGTTTGTTTATCCACTCATCTGTTGATGGGCATCTAGGTTGTTTCCATCATTTTGCTATTGTGAACAATGCTGCCATGAACGTGGGTGTGCATATGTCTATTTGAGTGATGACTCTTATTTCTCTGGGATATATTCCTAGGAGTGGGATTGCTGGATCATATGGTATTTCTGTTTCTAGCTTTCTAAGGAAGCTCAATATCATTTTCCAAAATGGTTGTATCATTTTGCATTCCCACCAGCAGTGTATAAGAGTTCCGATCTCCCCACAGCCCCTCCAACATCTGTTATTTCCAGTGTTTTTGATTCGTGCCAGTAATGCCGGGGTGAGATGGTATCTCATTGTGGTTTTAATTTGCATTTCTCTAATGGCCAGTGATCGTGACCATTTCCTCACGTGTCTGTTGGCCACTTGAATGTCTTCTTTGGTGAAGTTTCTGTTCATTTCCTTTGCCCGTTTTTTAATAGGATTATTTGTCTTTTTGTTGTAGAGGTGTTGGATTTTCTTGTAGATTATGGAGATTAGACCTTTGTCCGACTTGTACTGTCCAAAATTTTTTTCCCAGTCTGTAGGTTGGTGAAGTCTTTTGATGAGCATAAGTGTTTGATTTTTAGGAGCTCCCACGTATCTATTTTCTCTTCTGGTGCTTGTGCATTGTTACATATGGTTAGTATTTCTGTTTATGCCATGTATTAGGGCTCCTGTGTTGTCCCAATTTTTTCTTCATGATTTTTATCGTTTTTGAATTTCTTTAATCCATTTTGAGTTTGAGTTAGTTTTTGTGCATGGTGTGAGGTAAGGGTCTTGTTTTGGTTTTTTGCAGATGAATATCCAGTTATGCCAGCACCATTTGTTAAAGAGACTGTCTTTTCCCCAAGTAATGGACTTTGGGCCTTTGTCAAATATCAGCTGCCCATAGATAGATGAATTTATATCTGGATTCTCAATTCTATTCCATTGGTCTATGTATCTGTTGTTGTACCAGTACCAGGCTGTTTTGACTACTGTGGTGGTATAATGGGTTCTAAAATCAGGTAGTGTGAGGCCTCCCACTCTGTTCTTCTTCTTCTGTAAAGCTTTACTTATCCGGGGCCTCTTTCCTTTCCATATGAAGTTGGTGATTTGTTTCTCTATCTCATTAAAAGATGCCATTGGAATTTGGATTGAGATTGCATTGTACCTGTAGATCGCTTTGGGTAGAATTGCCATTTTCACAATGTTGAGTCTTCCTATCCATGAGCAAGTTATGTTTTTCCACTTATGCAGGTCTCTTTTAGTTTGTTGCGGTAGTGTCTTGTAGTTTTCATTGTATAGCTCTTTTATGTCTCTGGTTAGATTTATTCCTAAGTATTTTATCTTCTTGGGGGCTATTGTAAATGGTATTGCTTTGGTGATTTCCTCTTTGAAGTTCTCTTTGTTGGTATAGAGAAATCCAACTGATTTTTGTATGTTTAGCTTGTATCCTGAAACTTTGCTAAAATCTTCTGTTAGTTCCGGTAGTTTTCTTGTGGATTCTTTGGGGTGTTCTGTGTATAAAATCATATCATCTGCAAATAGAGATACTTTGACTTCTTCGCTACCAATTTGCATTCCCTTTCTTTCTTTTTCTAGCTTAATTGCTCTGGCTAGGACCTCCAGCACAATGTTGAATAAGAGTGGTGATAAAGGGCATCCTTGTCTGGTTCCCGTTCTCAAGGGGAATGCTTTCAGGCTCTCTCCATTTAGGATGATGTTGGCTGTTGGCTTTGTATAAATGCCCTTAATTATGTTGAGGAATTTCCCTTCTATTCCTATTTTGCTGAGAGTTTTTATCATGAATGGGTGTTGGACTTTGTCAAATGCTTTTCTGCATCGATTGATAAGATCATGTGGTTCTTGTCTTTTGTTTTATTTATGTGATGGATTACACTGATTGTTTTTCTAATGTTGAACCATCCCTGCATACCTGGTATAAATCCCACATGATCATGGTGAATTATTTTTTTGATATGTTGCTGAATTCTACTGGCTAGATGTTTGTTGTGAATTTTTGCGTCCATGTTCATGAGGGATATTGGTGTATAATTTTCTTTTTTTTTTTTTTTTTGGTGTCTTTGCCTGGCTTTGGTATCAGGGTTATGCTGGCTTCATTGAATGAGTTTGGGAGTATTCCATCCTTTTCTATGCTCTGAAATACCTTTAGTGGTAGTGGTGTTAAATCTTCTCTGAAGGTTTGGTAGAATTCTCCAGTGAAGCCATCTGGGCCAGGGCTTTTTATTGTTGGGAGTTTTTTAATTAGCTTTTCAATCTCTTCTTTTGTTATGGGTTTATTTAGTTGTTCTACCTCTGTTTGTTTAGATAGGTAGTGCATTTCTAGAAATTTGTTCATTTCCTCTAGGTTTTCAAATTTGTTTACAGTACAATTTTTCATAGTATTCTGTTATGATGTTTTTAATTTCAGTTGGGTCTGTTGTGATATCATCCATCTCATTTCTTATATGGGTTATTTTCTTCCTCTCCTGTTTTTCTTTTGTCATTTTGGCCAATGGTTTATCAATTTTTTTAACTCTTCAAAGAACTGGCTTTTGGTCTTGTTAACTCTTTCATTTGTTTTTCTATTCTCTATTTCATTTAATTCTGCTCTAATTCTTATTATTTCCTTTTTTCTGGTGCCTGAGGGCTTCTTTTGCTGCTCTCTTTCTACTTGTTCAAGTTGCAGGGTTAATGTTTTGATTTTGGCCCTTTCTTCTTTTTGGATGTGTGCATTTATTGCTATGAACTGACCTCTGAGCACTGCTTCTTCTGTGTCCCAAAGGTTCTGGTAGGATGTGTTTTCATCCTCATTTGATTGTATGGATTTCTTTATTCCATCCTTAATTTCTTCTATGACACAGTAGTTTTTGAGCAAGGTGTTGTTCAGTTTCCATGTGTTTGATTTTTTTTCCTTACTTTTTCTGTTATTTATTTCTACTTTTGTGGCTTTATGGTCAGAAAAGATACTTTGTAATATTTTGATGATTTGGATTCTGTTAAGGCTTTCTTTATGGCCTAATACATGGTCCGTTCTGGAGAATGTTCCACGTCTGTTGGAAAAAAAAGTATACTTCACTGCTGTTGGGTGGAGTGTTTGGTATATGTCAATGAGATCAAGTTAGTTGATTGTAGCATTTAGATCTTCTGTGTCTTTCTTGAGCTTCTTTCTGTCCTTCACCAAACTGGTGTGCTGAAGTCTCCTACTATTATTGCGGAGGTGTTTATCTCTTTTTTCAATTCTGTCAGAGTTTGTTTTATGTATTTTGGGGCCCTGTAATTGGGTGTGTAAACATTCATTAGAGTTATGTCCTCCTGGTGTATTGACCCTTTAATCATTATATAGTGTCCTTCCTTATCCTGCATTGATCGACATTCTCACTAACGACATACGAAAGTGCTCATTTCACCATGCCCTCACCAGCACTGGGTTTCATCAAATGTTATTTAGTTTTTTGGTTAATTTATAAAGTAACCACTCACATTTCCTTTTTTTTTAAATTTTTTTTTTTTTAATTCTCAACCTTTTTTTTTTTTTTGATGAAAATACAGATAGCCAAAGATACACTATTTCAAAAATTTCTACATTCACAGTTCAGTGATTTTGACTACGCTCTTCCAACTGTGCTGTTATTCTCACTTAAGATGAAGGCTTACAGAACAAAATAGTTTTTCATTTAACAGTTACTACACATGTTGCCCTATGACAATGGTTAACAATCTCACAGCACATCAAGAATATCCTTACTCCACTTTGTGTTCCCTATCACCAGGGGACTTCCTTGTCCCCTTCTGTCTTCTGGCCCTTGTCACTGGACTACTGTACCTCTTTAGTCTCATTTGTTTTTTTTTATTTTATTTTATTTTATTTTAACACCATTAAATTTTTTTAATGACTCAGTTTTGAAACTGCTATTGATTTAAGGTTCTCAAAAGATCTGTCCTTTCGTTTCTATCTCTACAGAGCTATGACCTGTTTTTTGCTGTTTCCTTTCCCACTGGTTCTTTTCTAAACCCAAGTACCAGAGAGTGTGAGAATTCCGTTCCCCGCTTCTCCACATACTCCTCATGCCCTCCCAGTGGCAGCTCAAGTAATCCCTTCCTCACTGCGTGCATGCTTCTGTGTCCTGTGAGTGCAGGTCCGAAGTCTGGCTCCGTTAATAAAGGGCACGGGAGACTACTGTGAAATGAAATGAAGACTCAGTTCTTGGGCAGGCTCTCTGCTGCCTTGCAGGGCTGTTTATTTTGATTAGACAGGAAGATAAAGTGACATCAGGGTAAAAGTCCCTGCTGAGCCACAATCCCACTGCCTTTAGGGGCACCTAATCCAGCTGAGCTCTTACAGGCTCTCTCATGGGTCATTGGCTTTGAGGACACAGGTTTCTGGGGGTGGCTTTGCCTACTGCACTGGCTGGAGGCTGCACAGGGCCCGGGACAGGAGAGCAAGTGGCCTGAATGGGAAGGTTCCTTATTGAGTTACTTGCCTGGCTGGGCCGCCAAGTGCTTAGTAACAAATGGTAAACAAAGAAGCATGGAGGCAGCAGCAGCAGGGGCAGCTCCATGGGACACAGCAAGAGCTCCTCGCTGGGTGCTGGATAGTTGTGCTATGATGAAAGCCTAGACCATCTCACAGGGACTTTCGGATGCAGCCTTCAACAGAGGACACAGGTACCCCTCAGCGTTGTTCACTTTTCTTCTATAAATCTTGGTCAAGGAAAGGGCAAACCCATTAGTTAGCTCTGGGAGTCAGGAATCAGGACAACTAGCCTGCCCACTTTGTGCCAGGACCTGCCTCAAGGGCTCTTTCCAATGTCCGGGGTGCCTGTTAGAGGCAGGGTATTGTTTGTTCCAGGTCCCTGGTATAGCCTGATGCAGGTAGTGCATTTTTTTTTAAGTGGTAAATCGTGGACTCAGAAGAGAAAACACAGACTTTAGGGTCAGACCAACCCTTGTTTGAATCGCTGCTTTACTATTCAGCACCTGTGTAACTTCAAACGAATGTTTTAATTTCCCGAGCTTCAGTTTCCTCATCTGTAAAATGGGGCTAATAGTTTCCACATGACAGGGTAGTTGAGGATTACATAGGTAACAAGTGGACAGCACTTAGCATATGCTTGGAGCATAAGAGTAGCCCAACAAATGATGGTTGTTGATTACTGTTTTGGTTATTGATTAAGGTAAGGAGTCCTAGATTATGTCTAATTGACTTTCAGGAAACAATAAACAACAACAACAACAAATTATCAGTGATTCACTTGGTTTTTTATGTATGCTTAACGGAAAGAAAAAACACAGTTGCATTTTTCAACAGTCTAAGCGATTTTTTTTTAAAGCACTAATTGAATTCAGAGAAAAGATGTGTATATTCCCTCCTACTAAATCCTGTGATTCACTATAGGCTATAGCTGAAAGCAATTAATTGATTAGTTTATTAATTCAACAAGAAGTTACTAATTATCTCCTGGGTGCTGAGCCAGGTGCTAGGTCTGGAGACCTCTGTCCGTCAGAGATGCTACCAGACAGGACGGCAAGCCAAAGAGGTGGCCTACAGGACAACTTCCTGCGATAGCAGGTGCGGACAGGAGGTGTGCACAGCTCCCTGGGAGAGGCCAGGCTTGACCAGTGAGAATTACAGGAGGTGGAGGGGAGGGGTTTGGGAAGGCATCCCAGGCAGAGAAAAGCATGTGCAAAGAAAGTGAGCAAGTAAAGCATATCCCGGGAACTGCACGCAGTCTGGCTTAACTGTGGTGAAGTGTGAATGTGGGCATCTGATAGGAAAGGAGGCTGCAGAGGGAGCAGTGGCCACAGCAGGGAAGTCCTGTGGCGAGAACTTCACTTAGAAGGTCCTGGGGAGCCACTGAGAATTTTAATGAGGTCAATGTCATGACTGCAGGTAAATATTAGGAAGATTATTCTGGTAGTGATATGGGCATGGGATTGGGGGAAATGAAGCCTGGGGTGATGAACAGACGGCTTGACTCAAGAAAACAATAATAGGAGTGGAGAGAAGGGGAAGCCTCTTATCAGTGATGCACTGCTGGCTCTGTGGGAAAAGAAAAGTGTGTATATACGTAAAACAAACAAACAAAACAAAACCAAAAAGAAACCAGCTGCCGCCAAGTCAACTCCGACTCATGGTGACCCCATGCGTGTCAGAATAGAACTGTGCTCCACAGGTTTTTCAGTGACTTGATTTTTTAGGAGTAGATCACCAGGCCTTCCTTCCCAAGCACCTGTGGGTGGACTTGAACTTCCAACCTTTCGGTTAGCAGCCAAGTGTGTTAATCGTTTGCACCACTCTGACACTTCATATATATACAGACATAGCTTTATTATAAATTTTACTGATATGAAGGATATGTATTACACAGTTTACAAGCATAATAAAATACACCATACTTTCTTGTAAACGTCATATTATGTTGTTGTTAGATGCCACTGTGCCACCCTATGGCCAATTGATTCTCACAGAATGCACTCACTGATTTTTGCTGAACTCTTGTGTCCTTCGTCAACCTATGTTTGCAATTATTCAGTGAGTACAACATGAATGTTGGTTGATTTTTTTCTCTTATGTTGGCAAGTTAGAAGAAAGTGAGACAAAGAAGACGGATGTCTTAACCCCGTCCATTTGCCAATGCCATGATGAATGGAGTGACAGGTTTTGAATTCTGGAAGAATGTTTCTTCAAGTTTTCATGCTATTCGTAGTGTAGTAGCTACAGATATGACACTTCTTTTAAAGTTTAATCTGTATTATTAACATTTTCTCCATCACTTCCTAAAGTCTAGATGATTAAAAAAATTATAAACGAAGCCCTGATTGGTAGCTTTTACCAGTTTCTGTGATGTAAATACTCCCACCATGACCAATTTCAAGCTACTAATATAATATTACTGAACACGGATTTGGAAGAGATGTGCACTAGCCCACCATTAGATTCTATTTCCACCATACAAATGGAATTGACGTCAACACTCTTAAGAACATAGAGAATGGTAAAATTCAGTAAAATAATTTGGAAATGGTGAGTTTTGAGTCTGTTTTTAATATGACTTATTAAGTTGTAAATTTCTACAACTTCATTTATTTTTAAAATAATGGCTGTGTTTGGCAACCAGCTTGCAAAATTCCTGAAGATTTAAAATTGGCTCTCACCAGCCAGTACAAGCCCTCTTCAGCACACCACAGAATCCAAGAGTTTTAGGCAGAATCCATGGAGAAGGGAAAACAATCAGTGGGGCTGGGAGAAGATGGGATGAAGGGAGGAATTAGGAAGAATACTCGCTTCTCTCTAGGAATGAAAGTGTCAC
Source organism: Dugong dugon (assembly GCA_030035585.1). Lineage (NCBI taxonomy): Eukaryota > Metazoa > Chordata > Mammalia > Sirenia > Dugongidae > Dugong > Dugong dugon. The sequence continues at coordinate 7,929,798 of CM057475.1, forward strand.
TCACAAAGTAGAAAATATAGGAATGGGTTCCAGGGTGCAAATCAATGCTGGACTTTTTGAGAAGAACGATATGAAAAGCTGACAGTGAATCAAATAGTGAATAGGGAAGGATGAGGACTACTTGAAGACTTAGAGGGAAGTGACTAGAGTTCTTCAGATGCCTGCAGATACCTGCAGATAGGGTGCTCACTCCCCTGCCAGCAAGCCCCTGGGGGTGGGGGAGGGTCCTACTCTTAGAATTCCCAGCATCTAAACCCCCTGGCCTGGCACAGAGGTGCTTAGTAACGGTTACTTGGATATACTGAAATACGTAGACCAATGGAATTTATTTTGGATATATTACTCTGCATTAATCCTTTAATTTTTAAAGTCGTGTTTACTCTGCCCTTCTAAAAATGAATGTAACGCAAATCTCTACAAAGTATGTTGTAAACCTAAATGACTATGTGGGAAACGGTGTAAACCTCCCCAGAGAGGCTCTGCTGGTCTCCCTTGCCCATGCTGCATCTCCATCAGTCTTGCTCACTGAACTTGGGTTTATGGAGGATGGGGGGCGCTTCTCGAGGGTCCTGCCAAGGAGTGCTCTTGGCGGCCCAGGAGAGTGTGGGGTATACAGAGACTGTACAGGAGCGTGTATGAAAACAGCCCTGTTGACCGTTTCTGTCCCTCTCACTCCTCCTAATCACTGACCTTGGTGGTCAGTCCCTCCCATATATCTACCCCTTTTGTGGGTCCCTTCTGTTCACAGCTTCTAGTTTTCAGTGCCACACAAGCTCACCTGGCACTGGGCAGTAGGCAGTTGGTATTGGTTTATGTCCTCGGTTCCTCCTCTGATAAGTCCTCAACAAAACTCCACTGATCTAAGACAGCAGTTACCCAAGTCCACTGGATGATTGTCCAGCCCTAGTTAGGGGTCTCCTTGCTTACCCAACACAGCGATTCTGCTTCCAAATTCTAGATGGCTGCAGTCATTGCCTGCCTGTAACTGGTTCTTCTGAACAAGCCGATGGATTTAGGAAGATGCCATCTCTATCTTGTCATGTGCAGATGAATCCCCTGAGAATCCTGTTAAAACGTAGATTCTGATTCAGAGGGTCTAAGGAGGGCCTGAGTCTGCATTTCTTTCATGCTCCCATGTGATAACCAGTGTGGCTGGTCTAAGGGACCATGATTTGAGTAGCAAGGACTGGGATGTCTAACCTAGACCACTGCCACCTGCAGCCCATTGGTGAAGCCATTTCTGTTCACAAGCCCTAATCTGGCGGGTTTGTCCTTACCCTATCCCCTGCCTTCTCTGTGTACTTAACATTAATGACATGGATAACTCTTGTTTACCGAGAAACTGCCATGTGCCAGTGATAATTCATGTTATGGATGAGTAAAGAGAATAAATAGCTGTCTAAGGTGAGTTGGGTCAATCCAATGCTGACTAAGAATCTGCTGTCTTGGCCACCATGCTTTGCTATTCTCATTTTTTCTTGTGAGTTTTATTGGCCCTGAGATGCTTGGCCAGTGTTTTTAGCTGCTTTCCTCTCAGAAGTCTCCTACTCGAGCCTGTCTGCCTAATCCCTGTTCCCCAGACTTGGTCTTCACAGTGGTGTCACTAAAGGGGTGCAGGAGATGTGGACCACACTGGGTGACACTGTCAGAAGGAGTGACACCAACATTACTGTCTATAAAATTTTTGTGCAGTATTTCAGCAGAAATTTATTTTTTATAAAAATATCCCTATGGTCCAACCCACCTGTAGTAAAGGAGAATGAAGAACACCACAGACACAAGAAAAGTATTAGCCCGAGGGACAGAAAGGGTCACATAAACCAGAGACTTCATCAGCCTGAGACCAGAAGAACTAGATGGTGCCTGGCTACCACCAAAGACCACCCTGACAGGGAACACAACAGAAAGTCCCTGATGGAGCAGGAGAAAAGTGGGGTACAGAACTTAAATTCTAGTAAAAAGACCAGACTTAATGGTTTGATTGAGACTGAAGGACCCCAGAAGGCATGGCCCCCAGACTCTCTGTTAGCCCAAAACTAAAACCATTCCCGAGGCCAACTCTTCAGACAAAGACTAGACTGGACTAGGGGACATAACATGATACTAATGAAGAGAGTGCTCCTTAGTTCAAGTAGATACATGAGACTAGGTGGGCAGCTGCTATCCAGGGGTGAGACGAGAGGGCAGAGAGGCTCAGGAGCTAGTTGAATGGACACAGGAAATCAGGAGTGGAAAGGAGTGTGCAGTCACAGTATATATAGAGAAACAAGGGTCTCATAACAATGTGTGTATAAATTTTTGTATGAGAGACTGACTTGAATTATAAACTTTCACTGAAATCACAACAATAAAAATAAAATATAATCAAATAAAATTTGAATTGAAAATAAGTAAAATTTGAATTGAAAATTTAAAAAAATCCCTATGGTTAGTTATAACAACAAAAACATTTTTCATAAGCCCAGCTTACATGTATCAATATACCAAGTATACTAAAGTATGCATCCCGGGGGGGTAGTTTCTCCTGGTGATTTTTTTGTTTGTTTGTTAAAAATACACACAACAAAACATACACAAATTCAACTATTTCTACATATATAATTCAGTGACATTGATTACATTCTTCAAATCGTGCAACCATTCTTACCTTTTCTGAGTTGTTTCTCTCCCATTAACATAAACTCACTACTCCCGAAGATTCTAATCTTTCAAGTTGCTCTTGTCATTTTGATCCCCTATACATAGTTCTTAAAAGAGCATAATGCTTAAGGCAGACAATTTTTACCAGTTAAGCGAAACTACTGTTTGACCTTAAGAAGACTTGAGGGGGTATTTTTGGTTTAAGATTTAAAGATTACCTCAGGACAATAATTTCAGAGTTTCATCCAGCCTCCATGGCTTCAGAAAGTCTGAATTCCATGAGAATTTGAAGTTCTGTTCTATGTGTTCCCCCTTTTGATCAGGATTCTTCTATAGAGTCTTTGATCAACACGTTCAATAATGGTAGCTGGGCACCATGCTGTTCTTCTGGTCTCAAAGGAGGCAGTTGTTCATGGAGGCAATTAGCCACATATCCCATATCTCCTCCTATTCCTGACTCTCTCCTTCTTCCTCTGTTGCTCCAGATGAATAGAGACCAGTTGTTGTGCCTTAGATGCTTTTAAGATCCCAGGCACTACGCAACAAACTAGGAGGTAGAACAGAAGCACTAAACACGTTGTTAGGTCAATTAACTGAAATATGCCATGAAACCATGACCCTAAACCTCCAAACCAAGGAACCAAATCCCATGAGGTTTTTGGTTGTACATAAGCAGCTTCAGAAGCTACTTTTTTTGCTGTTGTTGTTGTAAATAGATCTATCACACAACTTTTGCCAATTCAACTTTTTATGGGTGTACAACTTATTGACAGCAATTACAATAATCAGTTGTGCAACCCTACCCTTAATTCAATTTTTCCATCACTGTTAATCCTCCTTCTTCCCTCCCTCCCATCCCTGGTAACCACTAATATTCTTTGGTCTCTATACATTTTCCGTTTCTTGTCTGTTTATATAAGTGAGGTCATATAATACTTGTCCTTTTATGATTGGCTTATTTTGCTCAGCATGTCTTCAAGCTCCATCCATATTGTAGCATGTATCAAGACTGCATTTATCCTCCTGGCTGAATAGTATTCCATTGTATGTATGTAGCACATTTTGTTTATCCAATCATCTCTTGATGAGGGCTTAGGTTGTTTCCACCTTTTGGGTATTTTGAATAGCCAGTGAACATTGGTGTCCGAGTCTCTGTTTGAGTCTCTGCTTTCAAGTCTTTTGGATATATACCTAGGAGTGTAATTGCTAGGTCATATGGTAGTTCTATTTTTAGTTTTTTGAGGAATCACCACACTGACATCTTACATCTTTAATCCATTTTGAGTTTGTTTTTGGGTAAGATGTGAGACATGGATCCTGTTTCATTTCTTCTGCATGTGGAAATCTAATGTTCCCCAAGCCATTATTGAAGAGACTCTTCTTTCCCCGTTGAATGAACTTAGCAACTTTGTCAAAAATTAGTTGACGTAGATGTGTGAGTTTATTTCTAGACTCTCAATTCTATTTAGTTGGTCTATGCATCTACTATTATAGCAGTACCATGCTGTTTTGATTACTGTAGGTGTATAATATGTTTTACAATCAGGAAGCGTGAGTCCTGCTACTTTGTTCTTCTCTTTCAACTTTGCTTCAGCTATTCGGGGCCTCTCGCCATTCCATAGAAAGTTGAGGATTGGTTTTTCCATTTCTGTAAAGAAGGCTGTTGGAATTTTGATTGGGATTGTGTTGAATCTACCAATTGCTTGGGTAGTATTGACATCATAATAATATTAGTTCTTCCAATCCAGGAACACAGAATGTTTTTCCATTTATTTAAGTCTTCTTTGATCTCTTTCAGCAATGTTTTATAAGTTTCATTATATAAATCCTTCATGTCCGTGGTTAAATTTATTCCTAGGTATTTTGTTCTCTTAAATGCTATTGTAAATGGAATCATTTCTCCAATTTACTTTTCAGATTTCTCATTGCTTGTGTATAGAAACCCAACTGATTTGTGTTTGTTGACTTTGTACCCTGTAACTTCTCCTGGTGACTTTTAACCTGCTATAACATTAATCAGAAAATGCAGGTTTACAAATCAGTTTCGTAGCTGGGGTTGGGAGAGTGTTCTTTTTGGTCACGCACCGATCATCACAAGATTACTATGCTGTTTGAATTTGAACAAAGACCCACAGGATTGTAACAGGATGATCAGGCCAGAAGCTGAACAAAGTTCCTTCTTCTTACCTCTTCTCTCTGTCCCCATGTACTCTGAGGTATAAAACACCTAGGCCCCTTCATTCCATCATCTTTTAGCCTACAGTGGATCTTGGGGTTGTACGGTGTAGAAGAGATTTCCTGTGTCAACTAATCCTGGGACAGGGGTCTGAGGGAGACTGACCCCATAATGAATCTTACCCAATTCATCTTCATCCTAACTACTGTGTAAGTAAATAAAAGCTTGTGATCTCATCACTGGGCAAACGCTGATGATTTACTGAAAGCTACAGCCCTATACAAGCCCATTTTTCATCATGGCTTACCATAAGGACAGAGAATGGATTGGGGAAATGGCAGGACTACACAAGAGGAAACCATTTGGGAGACTATACTGGTCATTCAGGCAGGAGATGCTGGTGGTTTAGACCAGGACAGCAGGGCTAAGGAGATATGCATGGATTTGAGAGGGACTTCAGAAGTGACTATTTTGTTGGGAGTTGAAGGTCAGGGAGAAAACAGGATCAGGGAGAAGACAAGCATGACATATAAAGATTTGGCTTGAGCAGCTAGGTAGGTGGTAATGCCATTTATTTGAATAGGGAAATTTAGAAGTAAGATGAATTCATATTTTGCATCCAAGTGGGGTTGTCTAGTAGGGAGCTGGAAACACTGAGCAGGAACACAGGAGAGAGCTCTGAGCTGGACATACAGATATGGAGGTGATGGTTTTGCAATTGTTAACTGAAGAGTCTGTACAGTGATTTGAGAAAAGAGGCCAGGGCAGAAAGAACCCTGAGGACTACCACAATCTGGCATTTCATTTTTTCACTGTTACAAATAATGCCACGGTAAAAACGTTGGGAGCCCTGGTGGCACAGTGGTTAAGCACTTGGCTGTGAACCAAAAGGTCAGTGGTTCAAACCCACCAGCTTCTCTGTGGGAGAAAGATGTGGAAGTCTGCTTCCATAAAAATTACAGCCTTGGAAATGCTCCGAGGCAGTTCCACTCTGTCTTATAGGGCATTTCTCAAGCTGAAAGAACTGAAGAAAAAATTCAAGCCTTGAGTTGCAACATTGAAAGATTCTATGGGCTAAAAATTGAATGATGCAGGAATCATCAAAAGAAGATGGGAGGAATACACAGAAGCACTGCACACACACAAAAAAAAAATGGTCGATGTTCAACCATTTCAGGAGGTAGCATATGGTCAATAACCAATGGTACTGAAGGAAGAAGTCTAAGCTGCACTGAAGGCATTGGTGGAAAAACAAATCTCCAGGAATTGACAGAATACCAATTGAGATGCTTCAACAAATGGATGTAACACTACAAGTGCCCACTTGACTATGCCAAGAAATTTGGAAGACAGTAGTTACCAGGCCAACTGACCGGAAGAGATCCATATTCGTGCCCATTTCAAAGAAAGATGATCCAACAGAATGCAGAAATTATCAAATAATATCATTAATATCACATGCAAGTAAAATTTTGCTGAAGATAATTAAAAAATGGTTGCAGCAGTACATTGACAGGGAACTGCCAGAAAACCAAGCTGGATTCAGAAGAGGACATGAAACGAGGGATATCTTTGCTGATGTCAGATGGATCTTGGCTGAAAAGAGAATACCAGAAAGATGTTTACCTGCGTTTTATTTACTATGCAAAGGCATTTGACTGTGTAGATCATAACAAATTATGGATAACATTGCGAAGAATGGGAAATCTAGAATACTTAATTGTGCTTGTGAGGAACCTGTACTTAGACCAAGAGGCAGTCATTCGAACAGGGAATACTGTGTGGTTTCAAGTCAGGAGAAGTGTAAGTCAGGGTTGTAACCTTTCATTATACTTATTCAGTCTCTATGCTGAGCAAATAAACTGAGAGTCTGGACTACATGAAGAAGAATGTGACATCAGGATTGGAGGAAGACTCATTAATAACCTGTGATATGCAGATGACACAATCTTGCTTGCTGAAAGTGAAGAGGACTGGAAGCACTTACTGTTGAAGATCAAAGACTACAGCCTTCGGTATGGATTACACCTCAACATAAAGAAAACAAAAATCCTCACAAGTGGACCAGTAAACAATGTCATGATAAATGGAGAAATTATTAAAGTTGTCAAGGTTTTCATTTTACTTGGATCCACAGTCAACATCCAGGGAAGCAGCAGTCAAGAAATCCATCATATATTGCATTGGGCAAACCTTCTACAAAAGATCTGTTTAAAGTGTTAAAAAGCAAAAATGTCCTTTTGAAGACTAAGGTGTGCCTGATCCAAGCCGTAGTATTTTCAATCACCTCATATGCATGCAAAAGCTGGACAATGAATAAGGAAGACTGAAGAAGAATTCGTGCATTTAAATTATGGTGTTGAACAATTTCTGAGGCCAACTCTTCAGACAGGGATTGGGCTGGACTGTGGGTCATAAAGTGATACCCGTGAAGAGTGTGCCTCTTAGTCAAGTAGATACAAGAGACCAAAGGAGCAGCTTCTGTCCAGAGGTGAGATGGGAAGGCAGAGAGAGTTAGGAGCTGGTTGAATGGACATGGGGATTCAGGGGCGGAAAGGAGGAGCGTGCTGTCGCAGAATGGGGTGAGAAATTATGGTCACATAGCAATGTATGTATGAAATTTTGTATGGGAGACTAACTTAAAATGTAAACTTCATTTAACTACAACAATAAAAAAAAGAAAAAATAAATAAATTATGGTGTTGATGGAGAATATTGAATATAACATGGACTGCCAGAACAATGAACAAATCTGTCTTGGAGGAAGTAAAACCAGAATGTTCCCCTCAAAGCGAGGATGGCGAGACTTCATCTCATGTTCTTTGGACATGTTAATCAGGAGGGACTAGTCCCTGGAGAAGGATGTTATGCTTAGTAAAGTAGAGAGGGTCAGCAGAAAAGAGGAAGACCCTCAGCGAGACCAATTGACACAATGGCTGCAAGAAGGGGCTCAAACATAGTAGTGATCATGAGCATGGTGCAGGACCGGGTAATGTTTTGTTCTGTTATACATAGGATTGCTATGAGTTGGAGCTGACTCGACAGCACCTAACAACAAATGTCCTTAAGTATATATCCTTGTCAGTTATGTTCTTAGCATAAATTCCCAGAGAAGGAATAACTTGATGGGAGGGATGTAAGTTGCTTGGCCCCTGATGCATATTGCCAAATTGCTTTACAAAACAGCCATCCCAGTTTGCCACACCGCAAGTAAAATCTCAGAGGAACGTTTTCATAGCAACCTCACCAGCACTGTGCCTGTCATTGAAGACAACTCAGTAGACGAGAAATGGGCCTCATTATTATTGTTCCTGTTTGCATCTCTTTGATTACACATAGGGGTGAACAGTTTCCCATATGCTTTAATAACAAGTTGCAGTTTCTTTAATAATTTTTCATGGTCCCACTTTGGGATTCACAAGATTTTTATCTCTCTCTGTAGACCGAAACAGTCACTTTCATCTTGACCTTCATCCCTTGTCCCAGTTCACTGTATTGTACTTTCTAGATGTCACTCTGGGAAGCAACTTCCAAACTCAGGGACTGAGAAGGGGTATCTCGTGGAGAAAGCCCCGGAGAGGAGTTTTAGACCCGAGTTCCCTCCCTAAAACCACTCATCATGAAATGCGAGGAAACTTCTTTACTTCCCTGACCCTCAGCTTTCTCACGTGCTTCTGGTCTGTGCTAAAGTGATGTCTCGGATTGGTTAAGCTTGATACAGGCCATTAAAGACGGTCTCTTCATTAACCACTGTTTTTTTAAATAGACTTTATTTTTTAGAGTAGTTTTAGGTTTATAGAGAAATTATGCAAAAGTACAAAGAGTTCCCATATGCCTCCTCTCCCCATTGCACACTGTTTATTGTATTAATAACATCTTGTATTCGTGTGGTACATTTGTTACAACTGATGGACCGATATTGATAAATTATTATTAACTAAAGCCTATAGTTTACATTAGGGTTCACTCTTTATGTTGTACTGTCCTATGGGTTTTGACAAAGGCATAATGTCATGTGCCCACCATTAATTACAGTATCAAACAGAATAGTTTTACTGTCTTAAAAATGCCCCGTGTTCCATCTGTTCATCCCCCCCGCCCCCCACCCACTGACCTCCTGGCAACTGCCAGAGGTGTAACTAGGATGTAGCAGGTATGGCAGGTATTGCATGGCCCTGGGTGTGTGGCACCACTGAGCAGTTCGTATCAACCCGGTACTGCCCGTGCCGTAATTACAGAAAACCGCGCCTGTGGCAACACAGAAGTTGCACCCCTGTCCAAACATCTGACACCCTTCTTTTAGATAACGCTATCTTATCAGCTCAAAAATACAAGTCAAGCTTGTTAATCTTTTAATTAACACATTACTGCGCCTGAGGAAGGACACTGGGCCATACTGGTTAATAGAAGCTGCTCAGTGAAGCCACATGCCCAGGGCCAGTGCAATACCCTAGATACGCCACTGGAACCACTGATAATTTTAATGTCTTGATAGTTTTGTTTTTTCCAGAATATCATATACCGTATTTTTATGCAAATAACACATGCCATGATAATTTTTTTACAGCAACATGTTTAAAAAATTGGCATAGTGGCACTTATGCAAATACCTCAAGAGGGGAGGATGCGGTTGGCAAACAAACGCAGAAGGTGTGCATTATTTGTGTAAGGTTAACAGTACTTGGAATCATATGGTATGTAACTTTTTCAGACTTGACTTTTCTACTTAACAATATGCATTTAAGTTTCCTCCATGTCTTTTCATAGCTTGATGGCTCATTTCTTCTTATTGCTGAATAATATTCCATATGGTTACTGTACCTCAGTGTTTATTCATAGATTTAACCATCTAACATAATTTAGAAAACTTAAGAGGAAAAGGAGAGCCAATAGGCTCTTTACTCATATTGTTATTCTTTCTGCTTTTTTTTCTTCCTGATATTTCCAAATTCTTTCTTTTATCATTTCCCTTTTGTTTCAAAACTTTCTTTAGTCATTCTTTTAGGGTCAGTTTGCTGGCAACAATTCTCTTAGTATTATTTCATCTGAGAATATCCTGGTTTCCCCAAAGGTAACTGCCATTTCAGCTTCTAACATCTCTGTTAGTCTTTGAACTTCATGTAAATAGAACTATATATTCTTTTGTGTCTGGATTCTTTCCCTTAATATTATGTTTTTGAGATTTATCCACGTTGTTATGTGCAGTATTAGTTTGTTTTCTTTGTTGCATAGCATTTTATTGCTAGAGATGATAATTGATCCACTGTACAATTGATAGAAATTTCGGCTGTTTCCAGCTTGAGGCTATCATTAATAATCCTGCTGTGGTCATACTTGTACACATCTTTTGGTGTACACACACATATTGGTTGACTATAGGCCAAAGAGTGAAATCATTAGGTCATGGCATATGTGTTTATTCAGGTTTACTAGATATTGCCAAATGGTTTTCTAATGTGATTGTACCAATTTGCCCTCCTACCAGTAGCCTATGAGCTTTCCAGTGGCTCCACCTTCTCACCAATACTTAGAGTTGTCAGTATTTTTAATTTTTGCCATTCTCAAGTTCTTATTGTACCAGAAACTCTTTGATACTTTCAAATAGATTTTAAACATTTTGCTCAGTATTTTTAGTTATTTTAGTGGGAGGATTGTTTTGATGCTAGCTAACCTGTCTGATGAATTTTTAAATCTCAACAGACATGGAATTGATTTTATTGGAGGATTATGAAAGGGGAGAAGAGGAGAAAAAGAGAGAAGAGATAATACATGAAGACAAAAAGGGAGAAGGGTTAGAAAGAGAGAGTGCCTATGTAGGTTGGATGAGAGGGGATGTTAGCTATGAAATGTGAAAGATATCAAGGATGTGAAGAACGGATGAGGAAGAATAGCTGGGATTTTTGCTGGGTATTAAAAATGTATCATACCATCGAGTATGATATTTTCAAAAGAACCTGCAATAAAGACTCAAATTACTTTAAATTGCCTTTTGGTTGGTAATGTGATATTCCTTTGAGTGTCTGTGACTTCAGTCCTGTCAGACTTTATATGAGTTACATTTATTTCTTATTTTAAATTTGTATATAAAGATATTTTATAATTCAACACAATCATTTTACATAGTGTAGTAGGAGCATGCATCAGAGCCAGACACAGCTGATTTAAAAATTTTCCCCATTATTATAAAATTTTTCAAACATTCAGAAAAAATGAAAGAATTGTACAATGAACACCCATAACTCACCACTTAGATTCTACAAATAATACTTTGCTCTGTTTGCTTTATCACAAATTGGTCCTTCAATCATCCTCTATCATCTACCAGTCAAGTTGCAGACCTTATCCCTAAATATTTTAGCATGCATATCATTAACTAGAATTCCATGACCCAATTTAAATTTGATTTTTATTACTTACTAGCTGTGTGAATTTGAGCATGTTATTTCAGTTCTCTAAACTTTGGATTCCTCTTAAGTAAAATTCTCAAATTAATAGCTGCTTGATACAGGATTGTTAGGTGGTTTAAATGAAATTATGTAACCACAGATACACATGCATGTATTTATTTATAGACATGTATTTGTGTGTGCATATTTATTTATTTATAAGTGCATGCTATGGTTTTGATGTAGATGGCCGTTATTATTAATCTGTGGCCTAGAGGAGGACAGTAAATCACAGCCACCAGCCCTCCTTCCTGTTCATGTAAGCTGAACTCCACCAGTAGGAGGACGCTGCACGGGCAGGTGCTGAGGACAGAGGAGTGGTGTATTACACAGATGTCTGACCATATTATAGCACAATTTGCCCTTCTTTTTCTCTCTGGAATTTGTGACCATGAATGCTAAGGGGAATTGCATTTCTGTGGACAGAAATTCTTGTCTTAGGCTTTTTTTTTTCTATTCAGTAAGCTGATTATAGAGAGATTCAGCAAAAGCCAAATCTTCTTTTACATGCAATGAAGCTGGCATACAATGCAAACAATTTTCAAATAAATAGAAGAAGGCTTTTCAAAGAAGGTGCTGCAAGGGCTGAATTTAAACATGGCCTGACTGTGATTATATGAGTCTTCCTGGTCTCTTTGCTTTTAACTTTGCGTGGCAGTGAGTATGCCAGGAAAAGCACAGGTCTACACGGCACACAACAACAACAGCAAGCCTGGGGGTCAGGATTCAAGTATTTCAGCCACTTCTGACACATAGATCAAAGAACCATGGAAAAGTGGTTGATGAGATAGAGGAGCCAGAGAAGAAAGCTATATAAAGAGAGTACAGAGTCTCGACAGTGCAACTTGTGATAAGGAGCTTAGTCATCATCACAATGAGCAGCACAGCATGCAATCAATGCAACTCAGGCAGGTAAAAATCATGAAAAAGTGTACACTACCAAATGTAAGAGGTTACTGTATAGAATTGAAAAGTCCCAAAGCTATAGAAAGGTTGCCTAATTAATATGCAAAACCTGGATCAGAATCTCTGACTGTAACTTAACCATAAATGAAATCTTTAGACCTAGTAGTCTCTACCAGGAAGCTAAAACAAAAATACTTGATAACAAAGAAATTAACATAGCATTAGTAATTGTTATGTTCATTTAGGGATAAGTCTTGTAATCATGAAGATAATGTGTCTTATTTGAAATGCTTTAACATATTTGACTTGTGATTGAAGTTGAAATGTGTAAGAACGTAATCGGTTGAATTTATAAACAATGTTTAAATGCTTAAGAGAACCTGATTTATTTGATGTTCTAGCTTGATTTATTAAATTTACAAGAGTTGTATATAAAGGCTTGGCAATCTGCTTCAGAAAAATCAACCACTGAAAACTCTATGTATGGAGCAGAGTTCTACTCTGACACAGATGGGGTCACCATGAGTCGGAAGAGACTTGACAGCAAACTGGTTTGGTTTTTCATTCATATATACAAAGTAAGATTTGGTTTGGTAGGTTTGAAAAGTTTTTTTGGCTTAGTTGAATGTACAAAAGTTTAAAATATTTTTCAAATGTTCACGAAAATTAATTAACTAATTTTGAAAATAGGGTTAGTGCTTTAGGAGCATTTATGTACTAATCTTATGAATTAGTTGAACATTAATCAAATGTCATGTGAAATTGTTCCTTTATATATAAATCACTACATTTACAGAGCATAATACTTTAAAGCTGAATTTAAAGGCTCAAGACAAACTAACTTTTTAAATTTCCAACTTTCATAAATTCAATACTAATTGAAACACACGTAGCTTTAGTTAGTCTTGTTAGCTCACTACTTCTGCCCTTCCTCCTTCTAAAAACTTAAATGGTACTTACTAAACTCGTGAATTTTGTGAGCTTAAGTCAGTTAAGTTTACATTTTCCTTGTCTGGAAAAAAGGGATTATTTTTGCCTTTCCTACTGTGAATGATTGTTATGGGAATCATAGAAGTTTATGAAAATTTTGTAAACTGTTAACAGCTATTCACTTTATAAAGTATTACTATGAAGTACAATTGGTGACCATCACCCACCTGTCAGTTTGTCATACTGTGGTGGCTTGCATGTTGCTGTGATGCTGGAAGCTATACCACTGGTATTTCAAATACCAGCAGGGTCACCCATGGTGGACAGTTTCAGTGGAGCTTCCAGACTAAGACAGACTAGTAAGAAAATGTGGGGATATATGCCATTTAAACATGGCTGCACTATTGACAACTGCAGCCCCCACAGGCCTCTATGCTGCACAGCATGTTGAGACTTGTCCCCAATGTGTTGAGACTTGTCCCCAACATGTTAAGACTTGTCAAGACTTGTTTTCAAAAACCTATTGTCCCTTTACTGATAGGCTTGTTTACCTGAATTTCTTCTCTCTTGCCCGCACCCAAAGCCCATTGTTCTGTTATTTGCTTCACTGTTTGCTGTATTGACTATAAATAAACTCCTGGGACTGAAGCCGGGGTTGATTCCTCAGAGTCACCCTCCTGGCCCCACTTCTCTGTAAGAGTTGTGTTTGGTTACCATCTCCGCCATCCCGACAACCATCGCTGCTGCGACAAGAAAGGCTGGAGATCTACTTCTGAAAATTAGCCAATGAAAATCTTATGTATTACAAAAGAATATTATTCCATATAGTCCTAGAAGATGAGCCCCCTAGGTTGGAACGTACTACAAGAGCTGCAACAATGTACTCAAACATACCAATGACTATAAAGATGGCACAGGACCAGCAACATTTCATTCTATTATACATAAGATCGCCATGAGTCAGAGCCAACGTACAACTAACAACAATAACATAATTGGTGAAGTTTCAAAGAATCAACTCTGAGTGCAGGTTACATTATAACTGGTGCAAGGCTATAAAGTTAGAAACAGTGTTTTCCAAAGGACAGGTAGTTCTGCACTATATGTAGAACACAGGTGAACACTGGCTGCATTAATAACGTTAAATTATGTTTTTGACATTTTACTTCAATCCTTAAGATTTGTCAAGATTAATGGTTTGTTCAGAATTTTCACTTTTCACATTTCATGGAGTTTTCACTTTCACATTTCTCAAATATGACTAATTGTCCCTTTTCACAATGAAAGATCAGGCCCCAGGCTCTGAGCCTTTGGAAGGCAACCTTATATGGCAAGAATTCAACAACCAAAAATAAAGAGTTACAATTTTGATCTTAGATTCTGTGGAAGAATCCAGATCTAAAGTCGGAAAATGCAGAACAGAATTTAAAATTCTCATGGAATCCAGACTTTCTGGAACCATGGAGGCTGGATGAACCCTGAAATTATTGCCCTGAAATATTATTTAAATCTTAAGCCAAAAATATCTCCTGAAGTCTTCTTAAAACCAAGGAGTAGTTTAGCTTAACTAGTAAAGAATGCCTGCCTTGAGCATTATGCTCTTTTATGATCTATCTATATGGGATCAAATTAACAACAGCAGCTTGAAAGATTAGATAAGAAACTTAGGGGGCAGTGAGTTTATGTTAATGGAGAAGGAACAACTCAGAAAAGGAGGATGAGAATGGTTGCACACAAGGGCAGTTTATCCAATAAGCGAGGTAAGCATGAGCTTACTTGTGCTTACTTACTAATCTGTACTGAACAATTGCACAAGTGTTTTACCACATCTTTGATTTGTTTCACATTCATGTGAAACTGGTCACTACAGATTAGTAAGCAAACACAAGTAAACCTGTGCTTACCTAGCTTACCAAGACATCTATCCCTGTCAGGGATTGTAAATTTGAAAAGAGATTTTGATTCTGTAGGAAGGTGCTGTGGGGTTGGGAGAGAGACAGAAGTCAGTCATACGTAGAAGCAGAATCTTTGATGTGGTGAAAAAAATGTGAAATTGTTCACTACAGATGATCTGGTAAGCAAGGTAAGCACCATGCTTACCTTGATTACTGGATAGTCCACCCCTGCTTGCACAACTTGAAGAGTGTAACTAAGGTTACTGAATTGTATATGTAGAAATTGTTGAATTGTTCTGCTGTATGTTCTGCTGTGTATAGTCTCAACAACAATAAAAATTAAATAAAAAAATAAAGTTACAATTATCTTCTATTTACATCTGATGATACTAGTTTTCCATTTACTATAATGATATGCAGTTTCCTTTTAAAATAAATGTATTTAAATTTTTAAAAACGCCTTAAAGACTGTTTAGAAGGTGGAGGACTAGTCAGATGCACCACGCCGTCCCTCTATAGCAAACACCCAAGAAACAAAGTGTAACAGATACAGATGAAAATCCTGGAACACTAAGCATCAAATGAGGGAATATAGAATTAGACCAAACACTGACTGGAAAAAGAAACTAAATGACAACAGCAAATGGGGGAGATACAGAGCGGAGGTGCCCTTCCAGGCAGTGCAGCACAGCAGGGACATTTTGAGACAAAGCCAGCAGCAACCCTAGGTGAGGAGCCTAAGAAAACAGCATTATGGAACTCCCAACAGGAGACAAAGAAACTATGAAGATATACCTGGAGTGAAGCAAGGTGAGCAGGACATGAACTGGAGTTAAGGAGGGAAAGTACAGGAAAGAGAATGAGAGCTTCAGGGATCCTGGCATACACAAAGCAGGGAGGATATCAGTACCCAGAGACAGGACGACTCTCCAGTGGCAATACGTCACTGGTAGGGCAGGTGGCAAACATGGAGCAATAGATGCTCTCCTTCTTTTTTTTTTTTCTTTTCTTTTTCTCTCCCCGCAACCCAGCTGCCCACCACACTCTTTCTTCACTAGAGAGCGCCTGTGTGACCCCTGGCCATCCACCCCACCTCTCCCCTGCTGGAGAGAGTGCCCGCTCTGGTATATCAAAACAAAACAAAACAGATCATAAATAAATAAAATAACACCTTAGGGCCTTAGAGACAGCAGACGATATCAAATCATATAAAGAAATAAGATGAGATGGCTCAACCAAGTGACCAAAATAAAGAGGCAGAAAACCTTCCTGAGGAAGGGATGGTAATGGAACTGCCTGATAAGGAATTCAAAAAGCTTATATATAGGGTTGTCAAAGAGATTAAGGAAAACATAAACAAAAATCCTAGAAGAATTCAGGAAAACAATACAAGAATAAAATGACAAAATTAAATAGGAAATTAGAAATCATACAAAAATAGCAACTAGAAATCCAGAAGATTAACAATAAAATATCAGAAATGAATAACTCAACTGAAGGACATAGAAGTAGAATTGAAACAATGGAAAAAATAATTAGCAAAACAGAGGAGAAATCCCTTGATGCCAATTTGTTCAAGGAAAAATTAGGAAAAAGAATGAAAAAAAATTTAGAAAGCCTAAGAGTTATGTGGGACACTATGAAGAGGAATAATTTATGTGTGAGTGGAATCTCAGAACAGAAAGAGACCAAAAAAAAAAAAAAAAAAAAAAAAAAAAAAAAAAAAAAACCCAGCACAGAGAGAATCTTTGAAGATCTGCTGGAAGAAAACTTCTCCAGTATCATGAAAGAGGAGAAGATTTCCACCCAAGAAGCTCAACAAACCCCATACAGGATAGACCTAAAAAGAAAAGTCACCAAGTTTTATATCATAATAAAACTTTCCAAGTTTGAAGATAAAGAGAGAATTCTGAGAGCAGCTCAGGAAAAACAATATCACTCAAAAAGGGACTCCAATAAGACTAAGCTCTGATTTCTTGGCAGAAACCATGCAGGCAAGAAGGCAATGGGATGACATATACAAAACCCTGAAAGTAAAGAATTGCCAGCCAAGAATCATATACCCAGCAAAACTGTCTCTCAAATACAATGGCAAAATCAGGACATTATCAGATAAACAGAAATTAAGGGAATTTGTAACAACCAGACCATTCTTTACAAGAAATATTAAAGGGGGTCCTTTGGATAGAGAACCAATGACATCAGAAAACAACTTGAGAGTAAGTCACATGATGGCATCACCAAGATGCCAACCAAAAGTAAAATAAAGCTACAGAACCAAAACTATGGAATCAGATATCAATCTGTAAGCAATGACAACTTCAAAACAAAAAGAGGGAATAAGTGGTATAAACATACCCTTTGCATAGGAAAGGAAGTCATGGCAATATCAAAAAATAATGGGCTGTTTTAAACTTATGAAGATATAGCTAAACATCAGTGTAACCACAAAGAAAGTTAATAAACATACTCAACAAAATAAAGAAGAAGACCATAAAGACTCAGTAAATTCAAAATCAACAATAATGAAGGAAATGAAAAGAAAATGCATAAACAAAAAAGAACTCAGCACAGAAAATTAAGCAGAACAACGAAAACAGCAACACCACAACAAAAAGTGTAACAAAATGACAACAGTAAATTCATGCCTATTGATAATCACACTGAATGCAAATGGTTTAAATGCACCGGTCAAGAGACAAACAGTGGCAGAATGGATTAAAAAAAAGCATGACCTATCAATATGTTGCCTACAAGAGACACACCTTAAGACACAAAGACATAAATAAGTTAAAAATCAAAGGATGGCAAAAAATAGATCATGCAAACAGTAACCAAAAGGGAGCAGAAGTGGCAATATTAATCTCTCATAAAATACTTTAAATCAAAATCCGTCATAAGAGACTAGGAAGGGCATCATATAATGATTAAAGGGACAATCCACCAGGAAGATTTAACCATAATAAATAGCTATGCATCCAATGACAGAGCTCCAAAATATAAAACAAACTCCAACAGCATTGAAAAGAGAAATGAACAGTTCCACAATAATAGAAAAAACAAAAACAAAACTCATTGCTGTTGAGTAGAATCTGACTCATAGCAACCCAGTAGGACAGAGTAGAACTTCCCCATAAGGTTTCCAAAGAGTGGCTGGTGGATTTGAACTGCCAACCTTTTGGTTAGCAGCCAAGCTCTTAACCACTATGCCACCAGGGCTCTACAATAATACTAGGAGACTTTAACACATCACTTTTGATTAAGGACAGAACAAATAGAAACTAAACAAAGATACAGAAGACCTAAATAATACAATTAACCAACTTGACCTCATAGACATGCAGGACTTTCCACCCAACAGCAGCACAGTATACATTCTTCTCCAACGTACATGGATCATTCTCCAGAATAGACGATATTTTAGGCCACAGAACAAACCTCAATAAATTCAAAAACATCGACATAATACAAAGCATCTTCACTGACCACAACGCTATAAAACTAGAAATAAATAACAGGAAGAACAGGGAAAAAAATCAAATACATGGAAACTGAATAATACTTTGCTGAAAAAACACTAGGTAATAAAAGAAATTAAAAATGAAATAAAAAAATTCCTAGAATCAAATGAGAATGAAAACACAACATACCAAAACCTGTGGGACACAGCAAAAGCAGTGCTTACAGGAGAATTTATAGCAATAAATGCACACATCAAAAAAGAAGAAAGGGCCAAAATCAATAGTGTAACTCTATAGCTCAAACAATTAGAAAAACAGCAGCAAAAGAATCCCACAGTCACCATAAATAAGGAAATAAGTAAGATTAGAGCAGAAATAAATGGAATAGAAAACAGAAAAACAATAGAAAGAATCAACAAGACTAGGTGTTGGTTCTTTGAGAGGATCAATAAAATGGACAAACCACTGGCCAAACTGACAAAGGAAAAGAATGAGAAGATGCAAACAACGAAAATAACAAATGAGATGAGCAGCATTATAACAGAACCAACAGAGATAAAAAGGATTATATCCAAATACTATGTAAAACTGTACTCCAACAAATTTGAAAAAATAGAAGAAATGGGCAAATTTCTAGAAACACACTACCTACCTAAACTAACACAAACTGAAGTAGAAAATTTAAACAGACCCATAACAGAAGAAGAAATTGAAGAGATTATAAAAAAAATATATAGCCCCGGCCCCAGTGGCTTCTCTGGAGAATTCTACCAAACATTCAGAGAAGATTTGACATTAATCTTACTCAAACTATTCCAGAATATAGAAAAGGAAGGAAAATCCCCAAATTCATTCTATGAACCCAGTATAACCCTGATACCAAAGCCTGGCAAAGACACCACTAAAAAAGAAAATTATAGACCAATATCCCTCATGAATATAAATGCAAAAATTCTCAACAAAATCTTAACAAACAGAATTCAACAACATATCAAAAAAAAACAAAAAACAAACAAACAAAAAAAAAACACCACCACAGCTAAGCAGGATTCATACCAGGTATGCAAGGATTGTTTAATATTAGAAAATCAGTCAATGTAATTTACCACATAAATAAAACAAAGGAAAAGAATCACATGGTCACCTCAACTGATGCATAAAAAGCATTTGAAAAAGTCCAACACCCATTCTTGATTAAAAACTCTCAGCAAAATAAGAACAGAAGGGATATTCCTAAACATAATTAAGGGCATATATACAAAACCAACAGCCAGCATTACTTTCAATGGAGAGAGACAGAAAACCTTCCCCTTGAGAATGTGAACTAGAAAAAGATGCCCTTTATCACCACTTTTATTCAATATTGTACTGGAAGTCCTAGCTAGAGCAATAAGGCAAGATAGGGAAATAAAAGGAATCCAAACTGGTAAAGAAAAAGTAAAACTATCCCTATTTGCAGATGACATTATCCTATACATAGAAAATCCCAGAGACTCTACAAGAAAGATGTTGTTGTTGTTGTTAGGTGCCATCAAGTTGGTTCTGACTCATAGTGACCCTATGTACAATAGAATGAAACATTGCCTGATCCTGCACTGTCCCCACAATCATTGCTATACTTGAATCCATTGTTGTAGTCACTGTGTCAATCCATGTCATTGAGGGTTTTCCTCTTTTTCACTAATCCTCTTCCTTACCAAGCATGATGTCCTTCTCCAGGGACTGGTCCCTCCTGATAACATGTCCAAAGTACAGAAGATGAAGTCTCGTCATTCTCATTTCCAAGGAGCACTCTGGCTGTATTTCTTCCAAGACAGACTTGTTCGTTCTTCTGGCAGTCCATAGTATATTCAATATTCTTTGACAACACCATAATTCAAAGGCATCGATTCTTCTTCGGCCCTCCTTATTCACTGTACAGCCTTCATATGCATAGGAGGCAATTGAAAATACCATAGCCTGGGTCAGACACACCTTAGTTCTCAGAACGACATCTTTGCTTTTCAACACTTTAAAGAGGTCTTTTGCAGCAGATTTGCCCAATGCAACACATCGTTTGATTTTTTTATTTTATTTTATTTTTATTTTTTTATTGTACTTCACGTGAAGACTTACAGAACAAATAGTTTCTCATGAAACACTAGTACACATATTGTTTTATGCCTTTGGTTAACAACCCCACAATATGTCAACCCTCTAACTTCTCAACCTTTTTTTTTTTTTTGGTGAAAATACACATAGCCAAAGATATACCATTTCAAAAATTTCTACATGCACAGTTCAGTGACATTGAATACGCTCTTCCAATTGTGCTGCTATTCTCACTTAAGATGAAGGCTTACAGAACAAAATAGTTTCTCATTTGACAGTTACTACAAATGTTGCCCTATGACAATGGTTAACAATCTCACAACACATCAACAATATCCTTACTCAACCTTGGGTTCCCTATCACCAGCTTCCTTGTCCCCTTCTGCCTTCTGGCCCTTGTCACTGGACTCCTGTACCTCGTTAGTCTCATTTGGTTTTATGGGGCTGTCCACTCCCAGGCTGAACGGTGAACCTCGGAGATAACTTCACCACTGAGCTAAAAGGGTGTCTGGGGGCCATACTCTCGAGGTTTCTCCAGTCTCCTTTAGGCCAGTAAATCTGGTCTTTTTTTTGTGAGTTAGAATTATGTTCTGCATCCTTCTCCAGCTCTGTCCAGCACCCTCTGTTGTGATCCTGGACAGAGCAGTCAGTGGTGGTAGCCAGGCAACATCTAGCTGTACTGGACTCAGTCCGGTGGAGGCCTTGGTAGCTGTGGACAATTAGTCCTTCGGACTAATCTTTTCCTTGTATCCTATTCTCTTCATTCTCCCTTGATCCCGAAGGGATGAGACTAGCGGAGTATCTTAGATGGCCGCTCACAGGCTTTTAAGACCCCAGACACTACTCACCAAGGTAGAATGTAGAGCACTGTCTTTATAAGCTGTGTTATGCCAATTGAGCTAGATGTTCCCCTAGACCATGGTCCCCAGAGCCCTCCGCCCAGCAATTCAGTCCCTCAGGTAGTTTGGATGTGTCTATGGGGCTTCCATGACCTTTCCTTGTACAAGTTGTGCTAGTTTCCCCTGTATTGTGGACTGTCTCACCTTTCACCCAAGATACCACTTATCTATTGACTATTTAGTATTTCCTCCCCACCCCCCCATCCCTGGTAACCAACAAAGATCGTTACTTTTTGTGTGTGAACATTTTCACGGGTTTTTACAATAGAGGTCTCATACAATATTTGTCCTTTTGATTGACTTATTTCACTCAGCATAATGTCCTGCAGTTTCATCCATGTTATGAGATGGCTCACAGATTCATTGTTGTTCTTTCTCGTTGCATAGTACTCCACTGTGTGTATGTACCATAGTTTGTGTATCCATTCGTCTGTTGATGGACATCGAGGTTGTTTCCATCGTTTTGCTATTGTGAACAATGCTGCCATGAACATAGGTGTGCATATGTCTATTCGAGTGATGACTCTTATTTCTCTAGGATATATTCCTAGGAGTGGGATTGCTGGATCGAATGGTATGTCTATTTCTAGCTTTCTGAGGAAACGCCATATCATTTTCCAAAATGGTTGTATCATTTTGCATTCCCACCAGCAGTGTATAAGAGTTTCCATCTCCCCGCAGCCCCAACAACATTTGTTATTTCCAGTATTTTTGATTCGTGCCAGTAATGCCGGGGTGAGATGGTATCTCATTGTGGTTTTAATTTGCATTTCTCTAATGGCTAGTGATCGCGAGCATTTCCTCATGTGTCTGTTGGCCATTTGAATGCCTTCTTTGGTGAAGTTACTGTTCATTCCCTTTGCCCATTTTTTAATAGGATTATTTGTCTTTTTGTTGTAGAGGTGTTGGATTTTCTCCTAGATTATGGAGATTAGACCTTTGTCTGACTTGTACTGTCCAAAAATTTTTTCCCAGTCTGTAGGTTCTCTTTTGACTCTTTTGGTGAAGTCTTTTGAAGAGCATAGGTATTTGATTTTTAGAAGATCCCAGTTATCTAGTTTATCTGTTTGGTTTTGTGTGTTGATGGTTATGGTTTGTATCCTGTTAATGCCATGTATTAAGGCCTGAAGTGTTGGTCCTATTTTTTCTTCTATGAACTTTATAGTTTTAGGCTTTATATTCAGGTCTTTGATCCATTTTGAAGTAGTTCTTGTATACGATGTGAGGTATGGGTCCTGTTTCATTTTTCTGCAAATGGATATCCAGTTTTGCCAGCACCATTTGTTAAAAAGACTGTCTTTTCCCCATTTGATGGACTTTGGGCCCTTGTCGAAGATCAGGTGACCGTAAGTGGATGGATTTACATCTGGGTTCTCGATTCTGTTCCATTGGTCAATGTCTCTGTTGTTGTGCCAGTACCAGGCTGTTTTGACTACTGTAGCTGTATAGTAGGTTCTGAAGTCAGGTAGTGTGAGTCCTCCAACTTTATTCTTCTTCTTCAGTAGTGCTTTACTTATTCGGGGCTTCTACCCTTTCCATATAAACGTAATGATTAGTTTTTCCATCTCTTTGAAGAATGTTGTTGGTATTTGGACAGGGATTGCGTTGTATTTGTAAATTGTTTTGGGTAGAATTGTCATTTTCACAATGTTGAGTCTGCCTATCCATGAGCATGGTATGTTTTTCCATTTATGTAGATCCCTTTGGGTTTCATGCAGTAGTGTTTTGTAGTTTTCTTTGTATAGGTCTTTTACATCCCTGGTCAGATTTATTCCTAAGTATTTTATCTTTTTAGGGGATATTATAAATGGTACTGTTTTCCTGATTTCGTTTTCATCATTCTCCTTACTGGTGTATAGGAATCCAACTGATTTTTGAGTGTATATCTTGTATCCCGCTACTTCGCTGAATCTTTCTATTAGTTCCAGTAGAGTCTTTAGGGTTTTCTATATATAGTATCATATCATCTGCAAACAGGGACAGTTTAACTTCTTCATTACCAATTTGGATGCCCTTTATTTCTTTTTCTTGCCTTATTGGTCTAGCTAGAACTTCCAGCACAATGTTAAATAGGAGTGGTGATAAAGGGCATCCTTGTCTTGTTCCTGTTCTCAAGGGGAATGTTTCCAGTCTCTCTCCATTAAGAATGATGTTGGCTGTTGGTTTCGCATAGATGCCCTTTATTATGTTAAGAAATTTCCCTTCTATACTTATTTGATTGAGAGTTTTTATCAGGAATGGGTGTTGGACTTTGTCAAATGCCTTTTCTGCGTCAATTGAGATGATCATGTGATTCTTTTCTTTCTTTTTATTTATGTAGTGGGTTACGTTGATTGATTTTCTAATTTTGAAACATCCTTGCATACCTGGTATGAATCCTACTTGGTCGTGGTGTATTATTTTTTTGATATGATGCTGAATTCTATTGGCTAGAATTTTGTTAAGAATTCTTGCATCTATATTCATGAGAGATACTGGTCTGTAATTTTCTTTTTTTGTGATGTCTTTGCCTGGTTTTGGTATTAGCGTTATACTGGCTTCATAGAATGAATTTGGAAGTGTTACTTCCTCTTCTATGCTCTGAAATAGCCTGCGTAGTACTGGTAAAAGCTCTTCTGTAAATGTTTTGTAGAATTCTACAGTGAAGCCATCTGGGCCAGGGCATTTTTTGTTTGGGAGTTTTTGTTTTTTTTTTTTTATTACGTTTTCAATCTCTTCTCTTGTTATGGGTCTGTTCAGATTTTCAACATCACTTTCTTGTAGTTTGGGTAGGCTGTGTGTTTCTAGAAATTTATCCATTTCCTCTAGGTTTTCAAATTTGTTGGAGTATAGTTTTTCATAATATTCTGTTATAATCCTTTTTATTTCGGTTGGGTCTGTTGTAATGTCCCCCATTTCATTTCTTATGTGGGTTATTTGCGTCCTCTCCTGTTTTTCTTTTGTCAGTCTGGCCAGTGGTTTGTGGATTATGTTGATTCTTTCCAAGAACCAACTTTTGGTTTTGTTGATTCTTTCTATCATTTCTCTGTTCTCTATTTCATTTATTTCTGCTCTGATCTTTACTATTTCCTTTCTTCTGGTGGTTGTGGGCTTTTTTTGCTGTTCTCTTTCTATTTGTTTGGGTTCTGTAGTTAATGTTTTGATTTTGTGCCTTTCTTCTTTTTTGCTATGTGCATCTATTGCTATAAAATCTCCTCTGAGGACTGCCTTTGCTGTGTCCCAAAGGTTTTGGTATGATGTGTTTTCATTCTCAATTGATTCTAGGAATTTTTTGATTCCATCTCTGATTTATTCTATTACCCAGTGATGTGTAAGCAGAGTATTATTCAGTTTCCATGTAGTTGATTTTTTTTCCTTGCTCTTTCTAGAGTTAATTTCTACCTCGATGGCATTGTGGTCAAAGAAGATACTTTGAATTATCTCAGCGTTTTGGATCTTGTTGAGGATTGCTCTGTGGCCTAAGATGTGGTCTCTTCTGGAGAAAGTTCCACGTGTATTGGAAAAGAAGGTGTACTTTGCAGTGGTTGGATGGAGTGTTGTATATATGTCTATGAGGTCAAGTTGGTTGCTTGTGCCCTTTAGGTCTTCTGTATCTTTGGTGAGTTTCTTCTTAGTTGTTCTGTCCTTTACTGAGAGTGGTGTGTTGAAGTCTCCTACTATTATTGTGGAACTGTCAGTTTCTCTTTTCAGTGTTGTTAGAGTTTGTTTTATGTATTTTGGAGCCCCGTCATTGTGTGCGTAAATATTTATTATGGTTATGTCTTCGTGATGGATCATCCCCTTAATCATTATATAGTATCCTTCTTTGTCTTTTATGGTAGATTTCATTTTAAAGTCTATCTTATCTGAGATTAGTATTGCCACTCCTGATCTTTTTTGGAAGTAGTTAGCTTGATATATTTTTTTCCAACCTTTGACTTTTAATAAATTCACATCTTTGTTTCTAAGGTGTGTCTCTTGTAGACATCATATTGATGGATGCTGTTTTCTTTTCCATTCTGTCACTCTCCATCTCTGTATGGGTGCATTGAGTCCATTCACATTCAGTGCAATTATTGATAGATGAGAGTTTGTTGCTGTCATTTTGTAGTGCTTTTTTTTTGTGGTGCTGAAGGTTTCTTTGTTCTTCTTACTCTCTTGTGCTGAGTTGCTTTTGTTTGTGGATTTTTTTTTTCATTTCTTTTGTTTTTGTAGGTTCTGTTTTTGCGAAGACTTTATGTTTTTTGTCTTTATTTTTATGAGTTGGTTTGTTAACTTTCTTTGTGGTTACCATGAATTTTACCCTTATCTTTCTAAGTTTGAAGCAGACTACCATTACTTGGTATCGCCTTGGCTTCCTTTTCATTAGAAGTTTCTATACCTTTGCCGTTTATTCCCTTTTTTATTGTTTTGATGTTGTTGTCATTTATTGTTTAACTGCTCTGATTCCCTGTTGTATTTCTTTTGGTTTTGGATAGTCCTCCAGAGTTCATTTCCTAGATTGGTATCTGGCTGGTACAATCCTGCATCCTAGGTTCTGCCTGTGAGCTGAAGCTGTTTGTCCTCAGATCGAAGAACTCCCTTTGATGATTCTTGTAAGTTTGGTTTGACTTTTACATATTCCCTTAATTTCTGTTTATCTGAAAATGACCTAATTCCACCATCAAATTTGAACGAGAGTTTTGCAGGATATATTATTCTTGGCTGACAATTTTTTTCTTTCAAGATTTTATATATGTCATCCCATTGCCTTCTTGCCTGCATGGTTTCTGCCAAATAATCTGAGCTTAGTCTTATTGTTTCTCCTCTGTATGTGACTTCTTGTTTTTCACGAGCTGCTCTCAGGATTCCTTGTTTGTCTTTGGTTTTTGTGAGTGTGATTATGATACGCCTTGGTGATTTTCTTTTGGGGTCTCTCCTATATGGGGTTCGTTAAGCTTCTTGGATGGTCAGCTTTTCATCTTTCATGGTATTGGGTAAGTTTTCTGTCGGTAATTCTTCAACGATCCTCTCTGAGTTTTCTGTTTTCTCCCCCTGTTCTGGAAATCCAATCACTAGTAAATTTTTGCTTTTAGTTGTGTCCCACATAACTCTCAGGGTCTCTTCATTTTTCTTTGTTTTTTTTTCTGAGTTTTCCTCAAACAGTGTTGTGTCTAAGTGTTTGTCTTCAATTCCACTGATCCTGTCTTCCACCGTTTCAAATCTGCTTCTCAGCCCTTCTATGACATTGTCCATTTCTGAAATCTTGTTGTTTATCTTTTGGATTTCTAATTGTTGTCTTTGTATAATTTCTAGTTGTCAATTTATTTTGGCATTTTTTTCCTGTATTATTTTCCTGAATTCTTCCAATTTTTTGTCTGTATTTTCCTTGAATTTTTCTATTTTCCCCTCATGTTTGTCAGCTTTTTGGCTCAGCTCTTGGAGAATTCTGAGTTTTAGAGGTTTGAATTCCCTATCAGGTAGTTCTAGTGCATTTTCTTCCACTGAAGAGTCATCTGGTGTTTTATTTTGGACACCAACTGGAACCATCCTGTCCTGTTTTTGTAAATGTTTGGATATTGTCTTCTGTCTTCGGGTATTCAGTAGTTATTTTTCTCGTTTACTGATTGTAGATTTTTTTGCTTTGTCCCTTTTTTTTAAAAAAATTTGACAATGTCTGAGCAGGCGGACTGTGTGTTCTTTGTTGTTTGCTTGTCTGTGGGCACAATATTTTTCACCTCCTTCTCTAGTTGGCGGGGTCAGTCTCTCATATATGGTACAGCAGGGCAGGTCTAGATGAAGAGGAGTTACTGGGACGGGTTGTTTGTGGCACTTACTATAGCTACCAGAGCTTGTCGGTGAGCAGTGCAGGGAAGGTTCCAGTAGGCTGTGCCTGTGCTGATTGGTGGTGTGATGTGAAGCGCACGGTGCAGGTAGGCAGGATGCAGTGGGGAGATTGTTATGTGTGGAGCTAAGATGGCTATGGGAGAGAGGAGAGAGGAATAGGAGCCAAAAACATACAAACAAACAAAAAAGAATGCTAGGGGAGCTTGCCATTGGAGTGAAGAGATGAGAGACTATGAAATGGAGAAAAACAGAAAGGGGAAGAGGAAGAAAATAAAAGAATTAATAAATAAAAATCAGAAAGATTAAAGAACCGCAAAGTTCCCAGGGATCCCACTGGTGCAGCTATGAGGTCTGGGGAAGTCGCTCTCAGGTGTTGCGGTCCAGCCTGACTGGAAGGCATAGATATATACAACGCCAGGTATTCAGGGAAAAGGAAGAGAAGGAAGATATAGAGAGATGAGAAACTGAGCAATGAAGAAAGACAAAAAGGGAAAAAGAGGGAAAAGAAAACAAAACAAATAAATAATAATAAAAAAAAAGAACAAGAAAGACCCCCCCAAAAAACAGAAAAAAGAAAACCAACTAAAAGAGAAATGCTCTCAGGGATCCCTCTGCACGTCTTTGCAAGCCAAAGGGGATGTCTCCTTGCCACACAGCACTGCCTGGCTAGAAAGGGCTCCCAACTCAAGAAAAGGAAAGGAAAACAAACAAACAATTGAAAGCAAACAAACGAACAAAAGCCCCTGGATCCCACCAGGGTGGCAGCCCAGACCGGGAAGCAGCTCCACACTCGTACGGAGCTCCATAGCCCCTCAGGAAGAAGTAAAGATGGTGCACGGAGCCAGTTATCTGATCAAAAGGAGGGGGAGGTGGTGAGAGGTAAGGAAGAAATCAAAAGAAGCAGTAAAAAATAGCAACACCAGCAGCCAACAAATGGCACTTAGAGAGCTGGCTCGTTTGGGTGTGTGTAATCCAAACAGCCGGTGTTTCCCGGTCAAGAGATTGCGGCTGTGGGAAGCAGAGGAGGGCAAGTCGGGGTGAAGAATCGTGGGGGGTGGGAAAGCATATATCACCAATTACCGGTTGTTTTGTCTCCCGCTGGATGCTCTGTGAGGCTGCTTTCTCATACCCTGTTTGCTGGTCCCCGATAGGAGTCCAGAATGGCAGATCTGCGCTGCGTTAGCTGGTAGGGGACCTCTGCATGAATCTCTCGCTCTCCGTTCTCTGTCAGTTTTCTCACTCCATTTGGTGCTTGGCTGAGTTCTTTATCTCTTCATTTGATGTTTTAGGGTTTCAGGATTGTTGTATTCTCTCTTCGGCTTAGTTTTTCAGATCTTTGCTGTGGAGGGACAGCGTGGTGCTTCTGCCTAGGGCGCCATTTTGCCGGAACCTCCCATTTGATTTCTTGACGGTGGCTTCCATGGGGGTTGATTGTGGATCCAAGTAAAATGAAACCCTTGACAGCTTCTATATTTTCTCCATTTATCATGATATAGCTCATTGGTCCAGTTGTGAGGATTTTTGTTTTCTTCATATTGCAGTGTAATACATACTGAAGTCTATAGTCTTTGATCTTCATTTGTAAGTGCCTCAAGTCCTCTTCGCTTACAGCAAACAAGGTTTTGTCATTTCCATATGGCAGTTTGTTAATGAGTTTTCCTCCAGTCCTGGTGCTGCATTCTACGTATAGTTCAGCCTCTTGGATGAACAGCAGTAAGAATGCTACTGTAACTAATAGAATAATTTAGCAAAGTGGCAGGGTACAAGATTAACAAACAAAAAATAAGATGCCTCTACACTAACCAAGAGGACTCCAAAAGGGAAATTAGGAAAACAGTACCATTTATAATAGCCCCTCTAAAAGATACATTACTTGGGACTAAACCTAACTTGAGATATAAAAGTCTTATACAAAGAAAACTACAAAACACTACTGCAAGAAACCAAAAGAGACCTGCATAAATGGAAAAACATACCATGTTTGTGGATAGGAAAACTTAACATTGTGAAAATGACAATACTACCCAAGTAATCTACAAATATAATGCAATCCTGATCCAAATTCCAACAACATTCTTTAACGAAATGGAAAAACTAATCACCTACCTTACATGGAAAGGAAAGAGTCCCCAGATAAGTAAAGCATTACTGAAGAAGAAGAACACAGTAGGAGATCTCCCACTCCCTGATCTCAGAACCTATTAAACAGCCACAGTAGTCAAAACAGCCTGGCTCTGGTACAACAATAGACATATAGATCAACAGAACAGAATTGAGAACACAGAAATAAAACCATTCACCTATGGACAGTTAATATTTGACAAAGGGTTGAAATCCATTAAATGGGGGAAAGAGATAGTCTCTTTAACAAATGGTGCTGGCAAAACTGGATATCCATTTGCATAAAAATGAAAGAGGATCCATACCTCACACCATACACAAAAACTAACACAAGATGGATCAAAGAACTAAATGTAAAACCTAAACTCATAAAGATAATAGAAGAAAAAAATAGGGGCGAACCTAGGAACCCTAATTTATGGCATAAATAGATTATCAAACATTACTTAAAAAGCACAAACAGCAGAAGATAAACTAGATGATCGGAATCCTCTGAAAACAAAATACTTATGCTCATCAAAAAACTTTTCCAAAAGAGTAAAAAGAGAATCCACAGACTGGGAAAAAATTTTGGCAGTGACATATCTGACAAGGATCTAATCTCTAAAATTTATAGAAAACTCGAACAACTCAACAAGAAAAAGACAAACAACCCAATTAAAAAATGGGCAAAGGACGTGAACAGACACTTCACCAAAGAAGACATCCAGGTAGCCAACAAACACATGAAGAGATGCTCATGATCATTAGCCATTAAAAAACAAACAACAACAACAACAAAAAAAAACCCAAACCTGTTGCCATTGAGTTGATTCCAACTCATAGCGTCCCTATAGGGCAGAGTAGAACTGTGAAATGTGGTTTCCAAGAAGCTTCTGGTGGATTCAAACTACTGACCTTTTGGTTAGCAGCCAAACTCTTAAGCCACTGCACCACCAGGGCTCCCATTAGCCATTAGATGTATCTCATTGCAGTTTTGATTTGCATCTGTCCATTGGCCGTTAAACACACAAACAAATTAAAAAACCAAACTTGTTGCCCTCAAGTTGATTCTGACTCATAGCGACCCTATAGGACAGAGTAGAACTGCTCCATAGAGTTTCCAAGGAGCAGCTGGTGGATATTCAAACTGTCGATTTTTTGGTTAGCAGTGGAGCTCTTAATCACTAGGCAACCAGGGCTCCTCCATTAGCCATTAGAGACGTGCAAATCAAAACTACAATGAGATACACTCTCACACCAGTAATAATGGCACTGATCAAAAAACAAACAAACAAACAAACCAGAAAACAACAAATGCTGGAGAGGCTGTGGGAAGATTGGAATTATCACACACTGATAGTGGAAATGTAAAATGTTACAACCACTATGGAAAATGATATAGTGCTTCCTCAAAAAGCTAGAAAAAGAAATGCCACATGATCCAGCAATCCCACTGCTAGGTATATGTCCTAGAGAAATAAGAGCTGTGACACAGATAGACATGTGCACACCCATGTTCATTGCAGCATTATTTACAATAGCAAAAAGATGGAAACAACCTAGATGCCCATCAACAGATGAATGAATAAGCAAACTGTGGTACATACACAATGGAATACTAAGCAACATTAAAGAATAATGACGAATCTGCAAAACATCTCGCCACATGGATGAACCTGGAGGATGTTATGCAGAGTGAAATAAGTCAATAATAAAGGGACAAATATTGTATGAGACCATTATTATAAAAAGTCAAGAAAAGGTTTTCACACAGACAGAAACTTTCTTTGATAGTTACCAGGGGTGAGGGGTGGGGAGGGAAAACCACTAACTAGATAGTAGACACATACTAGCTTTGGTGAAGGGAGAGATAGTACCCAATATGGAGGAAGTGAGCACAACATAATCAAGGTAAAGGAAGACACTGAAATGTACACAAGAGTAAAAGGCAATAATGGTGAATACTGATAAGTATACAATCCTGCAACAACAGTAATAATAAACAATAATGTATGAGTGGATACGTAAGTAGATATGTAAACTGAACAGGGGTGAGACAGCATATGGAAGTACGTCCACGTATATACATGTGTGTACATGCTGCAAATACACCCATGTATATAACAGTGTACACAGGGATCGTAGTCATGAAAACTTCTTAGCCATAATCATACACCTCCTGGGACTGGGATACTGGGCTTGAGGGCTAGGGATCATAGTTTCGAGGGACATCTAGGTCAAATGGCATATCATAATCCATATAGACAATGTTCTATATCCTACCTTGGTGAGTTGCGACTGAGGACTTAAAAGCTTGCAAGTGGCCATCTAAGATACAACAATTGGTCTCTTCCCATCTGGAGCAAAGAAGAATGAAGAAAGCCAAAGACTCAAGGAAACAATTAGTCCAAAGAACTAATGGACCACATGAACCACAGCCTCCACTAGTCTGAGACCAGAAGAACTAGATGGTGCCCAGCTACGACTGCCAAATTTCTGACCAGAACCACAATAGTAGGTGATGGACAGAGTGGGAAAGAAATGTAGAACAATATTCAAACTCATAAATAAGACAAGACTTACCGGTCTGACAGAGACTGGTGGAACCCCTGAGACTATGGCCCTTAGATATCCTTCAAACTTGGAACTGAAATCACTCTCAGAGATCACATTATAGCCATACAATAGATAGGCCTATAAAATGAACGATAACACCAGTGAAGAATGTTTACTTTAGAACAATCAACTATATGAGACCTAAAGGGCATCATTTGCCCAAAAGCAAAGTTCAGAAGGACTGTATGGGCAGGAAATCTGGGTGAATGGACACAGGGAGTAAGTGGGAAGAGTGCTGACATATTATGGGGTTTACAACCAATGTCACAAAACAAGCTGTATATAAATTGTTGAATAGGAAACTAATTTGCTCCATAAACTTTCACCTAACCAACAACAAAATGTTAAAAAAAAAAAACCTTAAAAATATAAGTTGATGTGGGAATGCAGCAAATATTGGAAAATATTTAAAAGATTGAAGATGGAAGAAATAGCTCTAAAATGCTCTAAAATATTTTTCTGTATGTTAGTGTCCATTCTACTATCTACAAATGCAAGATTCCACCCTGGAGCCCTAGAGAGGGAAGGGAGGATCTCTGCCAGTTGTTTTTCTATACTAGCTTGTTCTGTTTCTCACAGTAGCTTGTAAGTTTGAAACGATCATGTCCACTTTATAGATAGGAGAAGTGGTACTTTGAGAGTTTACTTATTCAAGCTCTTAGGATGTAGGTGGTATGTTGTTGCTGTTAGTTGCTGTCAAGTTGGTTCCAACTCATGGTGACCCTGTGTACAACAGAACAAAATGTTGCCCCGTCCTGTGCCACCTTCATGATTGTTGGTATGTTTGAGTCCATTGTTGTGGCCACTGTATCAATCCGTTTATCTCATTGAGGGTTTCCCTTGCCCTCTCTGGCCCTCTACTTTACCAAACATTACGTCCTTCTCCAGCAATCAGTCCCTCCTGATGATGTGTCCAAAGTAAGTGAATTGAAGTCTCAGACAATATTCTGGATCCCTAGGGTTTTCATTGGCTAACTTTTGGCAGTAGATCGCTAGACCTTTCTTCCCAGTCTGTCTTAATCTGGAAGCTCTGCTGAAACCTCCCTGACACTTTAACTCTTCAACAGGCCCCACCTGAGGCAGAGGCAGTGTTTTCCTCCTGGGGAAAGGGTGCAGCTGGCCTTCTGGAGAGTTTTGCTCAGATCTTGGTCTAAGTGTCGGCAGATGGTTTTAATGACTATCCAAAGGGAGAAGGACGGAAGAGAGAATGAAGGAACCAAAGGAGGGGGAGGAATGGATCGTTCAGAAAGCTTTGATTCCTTGGAAGACCTACATCCTTCTGTGGCTTCTCCTTAGGGTGCCTATTTTGGGGACATTGAGATATTTTAAACATTTTACTAAGGTTGAAATGGGATTTTTATAGCACCTCAATCCTGGCAGACAGATGGAAACAATTAACCCCATATCTTAAAAATCTCATAGTTGGAAGCTGCTCAGCAGCCCTGAAGCTTAAAATCCCTCTCTGGATGATTGGAGCAGAGAAAGAAATAAGATGTATTTGGCACTTTTTACACGCTGAGCACTTTGACAATCTTCTCAACAGTTCCACGATGTAGCTGCTACTGTTAACCCTGTTTTCCAGATAACAACACTGAGGCTCAGAGAGGTTGTGTACCCTGTGCCCAAGGTCACACATCCAGAAGTCAGGGGTCTGGAATTCAACCTTCTTAAAGCTTATATCTTTTTATAGCCACCTTGTACAGAGTGTTGGTAGGCTGCATAAAGATGCCCCCCAAAAAGGCACCTCCTGATCCCTGGAATCTGTGAATGTTCTCATATGGCAAAAAAGGACTCTGCAGATGTGATTAAATTAAGCATCTTGAGATGGAGAAATTATTTTGGATTATCCTGGTGGGCTCTAAATGCATTCACAAGTGTCTTGTAAGAGGGAGGCAGAGGGAGATTTTGCACACACAGAGGAGAAGGTGATATGAAGACAGAGAGGAGAGAGATTTGGAAATGCTGGCCGTGAAGAGTGGAGGATGCAGCCACAAGCCAAGGAGTGCTGGCAGCCACCAGCAGCTAGAAGAGGCAAGAAGATTTGCCCTGAAAGCCTCTGGTGGGAGTGCAGCCCTGCTGACACCTTGATTTTGACCCACTGTGAAACTGAGTTTAGACCTCTAGCCTCTAGAACTCTGAGACAATTAGTTGTTTTAAGCCATCAAGTTCATGGTAATTTGTTACAACAGCCACAAGAAGCTCATACAGGGCCCAAGAGAGAGTCCTGAGGGACAACATTTCAGGGACAGTGAGAGGGAGAAAGGAGACTGAGAAAGTTAGGGGGAGCCAGGAATTTGAAGTAACAGAGTGTTTTAAGGAGGGAGTAGTCCCCCAGGACCCCGTCCCTAGGAGACAGGAGGCACGGTCATGGTCCTCACTCAGTCCAGGTCTCCTCTGCTTCCCTCTGTTTGCCTTCATGTCTACTGTTCCTATGGCACTTTGAACTTCAAAGCTAAGAAGGCCTTTGAGGCTCAAGATCTTGAAGACTGAGAAGGTGCCAACCAAGGGAAGAACTTTCCAGGCAGAGGGAACAGCAGACACAACATCCCAGGGCTGGGCAGATTCCAGGAACAGAGAGAAACCGGGTATAGAGGGAGCATGGGGAGTGAGGTGAGTGAGGGCTGGGCAGGCCCCATCTGCCAGCCTCTTAGACCAAGGAAAATAGTTTGCATTTTTGCCTGGGGCCGGTAGGAAACTAGTGATGGGACTTAAACCAGGAAGTAGCTTGGACTATCCGAAAGCTCGCAGGACAAATGCAATCCATGGTGTGCAAAGCCAGACAGAAGTCTTTTTTATTTTACATAGTCATGCTGCTGAGTATTGCACAGAGCAAGGAGGGAACTAACAGGGCCTGTGGGCCTGTTGTCTGCACACCTTAACTCACTTAATCTCTCAACGGTCCTCTAAGTGAGGATGGTTTTAATCAAGGGCAAGACTTGCCCTTCTTGCCCCCCCCACCCCAAGCCTTGTGTCCAAGTCCTCATGGCTGGAGTCTTCTCAACATTCAGGTTTCAGCTTGAATGTCACCTCCCAAGTGGGGCCTCCCCGACCACTCCAGCTACAGTGCCCCCATACCAAAGTCATGCTATAGTACATCACTTTGTCTTATTGTTTTCATGATTGTGTCATTCTGTGGAATTATTTTATTTGTGTAACTATTCACACTCTCTCCCTGTGTTCACCATTCTATTCATAGCACAGAGCTTGAAATATGCTAGGACCTTGATAAGTATTTGTTACATAAGTGAGTGGCTGAGGCAAGGGTTTGGGGACAATTCCATAGATGAAGCTCGGGGCCATTGTCACCATGGCCCACACTAGAGGAAGGCTCAAGAAGACGCACAAAGAAGCAAGTGCAAGGTCAGTCTTGGGCCCCAGCCAGATGGAGGGGCGGGGGAGCTGCAGGAGGCCCTCAGAGACAGGGATGCTCTACAGCAAGGAAACCCATCAGACGGGCCCAAGGGAGCACCCTCATGGGCAGATGGAGCCTCTGAGGAAAATGAGACTTTTAAGCTGTTGGAGGATGGCAGGAACCATCAGAGATGGACTTGACCCGTGGAGGTGGCATTTAGGAAGGTGGCATGAGCGTGAGGGTAGGGGCTGCAGAGCTTCCCCCACAAAAGGCCCTGCCCACGTGGCTGGAGCATCCAATCTGGCTGGTGGACTGGGTTTACCTGTGCAGTGGGGTCGCTGAAGTTCTTAAGATAGTTGATGATGCCTCTTTGACCCATATCATAGTAGTACTTGCCCACCAGGCCGATTAGAAAAGCTTGGAGTGTATGTGTGTGTGTTTAGCTTCACGCAATTTTATCACATATATAGGTTCATGAATCCATCACCGCAGTCAAGATAGAGAACAGTTCCATCACCATAGGGATCCCTTCCATTGTTCTTTTATAACCACAACCACTTTCCTTCCCATCCCTCCCGTAACCCTTGGCAACCACTAATCTGTTATCCATTTCTATCATTTTTTTTTTCATTTTAAGAATGTTATGTAAATAGAATCATATGGTATGTAATCTTTTGGGATTGACTTTTGACTCTCTGTGTGATTCTCTGGATATTCATCCAAGTTTTGTGTGTATCCATAGTTTGTTCTTTTTATTATTGCTGAGTAGTATTCCATGGTATGGGTGTACCACAGTGTTTAACCATTCCCTTGCTGAAGAACATCTGAGTGGTTTCCAGTTTTTGGCTATTACAAATAAAGCTGCTATGAACATCTGTGTATAGATTTTTGTGTGAACATTAATTTCCATTTCTCTGGGATAAATGCCCAAGAGTGCTATTGCTAGTCATATGGCAGTTACATATTTAATTTTAGAAGAAACTGCCAAGCTGTTTTCCAGGGTAACGGCACCATTTCACATTCCCACCAGCAATGTGTGTGAGCCAGTTTCTTGCATCCTCACCAGCACCTGATGTTGTCAGAATTTTTTATTTTAGTCATTCTGATAGGAGTGTAGTGATATCTTATGGTTTTATTTTGCATTTCCCTAATGGATAATGATGTTGAACACTTTCTATGTGCTTGTTTTTTATCTTTATATTCTTTTTGGTGATATGTCTGTTCATGTCTTTTGCTCACTTTCTAATTGGATTGCTTGTTTTCTTTTTGATGAGTTTTGAGAGTTCTTTATATATTCTATATATGAGTATTTTGTTAGGTATGTGTTTTTCAATGTTCTCTCCCACTTGTAAAAATGGAAGAGTTGGGGGGCAGTGTCTGACCTCCTCCAACCCCACGAGGAGGAAGGAGGACCAAGATCAACAGCCCAAGGCTGACTGGAGGTGGAGGCCAGACACGTTTCCTCTCTCCACCATCTTTACCAACTTTGACAGCACTCTCTGCTGGGTTCAACAATTCACTGCAATGGCCACACAGAACTCAAAGACCACACTCATGATTGTGGGGTTTATTATTAATTGTAACAGTTACAATTCAGGCTTCGGAGCACTGAGGATACAGTTCTTTCATCAGGACAGCCTCTCCCTGGCACTCAGCTCTCTCTCTCCACCTGGCCGTCTCTTTCCTGCTGGTCCCTCCTTTCTCGGTGGTGTGGGCTCCTCCTCTCTGCTCTGGAATTGGTTCTCTTTTAAGGAAAAATTGACCAATCCCCTTGGTAGGCCACAATTACCCTATGACACAGCCCCACCCAATCACCTGGGTGGGAGTTACAAGACCATGGCTAGAAAGGCCACTCAAAAAAGTAATTAATCTGCAGCATACTCTATAACTGGTCTTTTCATACTCTTAATAGAGTCTCAGATAAAATGTTTTTAATTTTGATGAGGTCCAATTTGCTAATTTTTCCTTTTATAAATTGTGCTTTTGGTGTCAAGTCCAAAAATTCTGCCTAGTCCTAGATTCTGAAGATTTTCTATGTTTTTTTCCTAAAATTTTATAATTTTATGTTCTACATTAAATCTTTGACCCATTTTAAGTTATTTGTATAAGATGTGAGGTTTAGGCCAATGTTCAGTTTTTTCCACTATGGATCCAGCACTATTTGTTGAAAAGTCTGTCTTTCCTTCATTGCATTATTATATTGAAATGATGGTCTTAACTAGCCACAACAGCTGCCTTAGTTTCTGCTAAGCTGCTGTAACAAAAATACAACAAGTGGGTGGTTTTAATGAACAGAAATTTATTTTCTCATTGTTTAGTAGGCTAGCGTCTGAATTCAGGGTGCCAGCTCCAGGGGGAGGCATTCTCTGTTAGATCTGGAGGAAATTACTTGTCTCTCTCAGCTTCTCTTCCTCGATTCCTTGGTGATTTCCACATGGCCTCAATCTTCCCCTACTTGTGCTTCCTTGCTGTGTGCCCAATCTTTTGTATGTATATCTCAAAATTAATTGGTTTAATACACACCCTATAGTATTCCCAAATGGGATTACATCAACAAAAATAGGGGTTAGGATTTACAACACATATTTTTGGGGTGGGGGGGACATGATTCAATCCATAACACCAGCCTAGAAGACTTTTAATGTAATTTTTTTCTAGATCTAAAGTGATTGGGGAAAGATCCCACATTTTGCATTTTTATGAGCTATTTTGTTTTGAGATTAAGAGATTTCCTGTCTGAGAATCATAATCTGGTCCCCTTGTTTTTTTTAAGTATGTCGCCTTTCATTGCGGTTAAGGAAAATTAGAAAAAATGTGGCAGAATGGGAATGCCTAGGCTGTAAGTTTTAAGCTAAGTTTTTTTTTTTTTTTTAAAGGAAGCAATTATCCCTTCTTCCAGACTCCTCCTGATAAATCACATCACACACATGAAGCTTGTTGCCCAGGTCTTGGAAATGGTTCTCTTTTCTCCTCCAGGGGAGTCACTGGTTTATGCCGTCTACTATGGTTGGGTAGGAGTTCCTGGGAGGTGCAGTTAATGAGATAGGCTGCTAACCAAAAGGTTAGTGGTTCAAGTCCATGCAGAGACACCTTGGAAGAAAGGCCTGGTGAACTACTTCTGAAAAATCAGCCACTAAAAACTTTACAGAGCACAGTTCTACTCTGACACATATGGGGTGGCCCTGAGTCCGGACTGACTCAATAACACCTGGTACCATGGTGGGGTCGTTTCCCCAAGAGGTGGGGGAGCAAGACTCTTTCTCCTGGATGGCTTTCTCTTCCTGAGTCAGGATAAGGCTGGCAGGAGGCTAAGTGGCTGTTGTGTGGGGAGCTTGGATTAGCATATTGGATGGAGAGATGGGGGTGCTGCAGTGTGCTCCCTGCCCCACCCCCAGCACAGCACACGCACCCTCTGAAAGCTCTGGCTATAGAAAAAGATTGGTGACGTCAACAGATTAGGAAAAGCCTGCTTGGTGTCTTCCCGGGGCTCCCCTAGATGGAGATTAGTGGGTGGTGGCTCTGCCAGGGGGATAAGCATTTCGGTGTCTGCTTTGGTTGAAGGGGTTGCTTCCAAGAAGAGAAGGAATAGAACACGGGTCTCCCTCACCCCTCCTCCAGCTCTTTAGTCCTCATGCATCTCTGTGAGTCTGCACCTGTCCCCAAAGCAGGCACTTGTTATTCCTTCTAGTAATTCTGGCTCTTGGGGCAGATGCTGGGATCGTTAGAGAAAGGGTGGGTACTGGCAACACATCCAATTCTCCATATGGCAGCAGAGAGGAAAAGAAATGAAATCATTTATCGGAAGCAAAAGTGGTTGTAAACTGCTTTCCTAGTCAGAGGAGATAAGTAGGTGACAAGCCCTGCCTGATAACTGGGGACAGGGCAGAGGGAGTTGTGGTTCCTAGGCTTCACATGCTTGTGCATTTGTTTATTCGCTTAACCACCATTTGTTGGTTGATTTATTTTTGTTTGTTCCCTCATTCACTGAGAACCAACAAACCAGCCACTCAAGGACACTCATTCGACTTCCGCCCAGGACAGAGGATGAGACCGCGGTGCTGCAAGCTGTGGAGGCAGGGTGGGACCCGCTGCCCTGGCAGGAGGCTGGTGCTGACACAGATGTGAGCCCGGCCACCACGTGTCTTTACAGGCATTAGCCCGGCCTCGTGACTCTGGCCAGCACCCTGCAGGTCAGGGGAGAAGCTCTGTCTGTGGAGGAACTCTGGTCCTTCTTGTTCCTGGCCGCAGAGCAGATCCGGGAAGACCTTCATGACGGTAAGACAGTGTGCTCAGGGCAGCTGAGGCTCTGGGGGGTGAATGTGAAGCTTCCCAAACTAACATCCTTCTGGTTGCTGCTTCTCAGTCTGCTGAGTCCAAGCATTAGGACCAGCAGGCCAGTGCCCACCCCTACCCTGAGCAGCACTGTGAGCCCGGCAGGTCCCTTGGGGAAAGGTCTTGCTTCTACCCAGTGGCATCACTAGGGGTTGAGGGGTGTGGACCACAACCCGCAACACTGTCAGAGGTGGTGACACCAAAGTGACCCCAGTGTCCACTGCAGCGGTGGTGGCAGGTAAGCCCAAGCTGCCGGGGCAGGGGCTGCCAAAGTAGTGGTACCACTAGGGTTGGTGTCACCCATCATCCAGCATGGTGACTCATCATCACCAGCTCCCTGCCCGACAGTCAGGATGTGGGTGGCCTGCTGTGGTGCCCC
Source organism: Dugong dugon (assembly GCA_030035585.1). Classification (NCBI taxonomy): domain Eukaryota; kingdom Metazoa; phylum Chordata; class Mammalia; order Sirenia; family Dugongidae; genus Dugong; species Dugong dugon. The sequence goes on from CM057475.1 coordinate 7,969,829, forward strand.
CAATTGGGCAGAGAGAAGAGTCTCTGCCTTGGGCAGTGGGAGAGGGGAGGTGATGTGGGGAGCCGCGTGGGGCAGGGCCAGGAGAGGCAGCCGCTTGGCGTGTTGTTCTGTTCCACATTCTACTGGGTCTTGCTCATGGTCCATCCCAGGGGCTGAGACTGCCAGGCACCTGCTGGACACAGTGCCAGGACGGGCCCTCCAGACAGTGGCCCTAGGTCTGCACTCCCGATCACTGCCTTGGTTTCAGATTCCTCGGACTATGTGGTGTGCCCCTGGTCAGCCCTGCTCTCTGTGGCTGAGAGTCTTTCTTTCCAGGACAATGTTTCTCATGTAGAGGCTGCTCCTTTCAAGGCCCCAGAACTGCTACAGGGACAGAGCAATGATGAACCACCTGATGTGTTTCAGTAAGGTGTCTGGTGTCTCTGCAGCTCCCTGGGCCCTGTCCTCTGGAAAAGGCCAGTACTGGGGACAGCGTCCCTAGCTCCCAGCTCAGCTCAAGGAGCCTGGTGCTGAATGCTGAGTAAGAGTTGGTTTAAAGAATTTTATTCCCAGGCTTTCTTTCCACTCCCCTTGAACAGGGACAAGTCAACTTCTCTGAGCTCCAATTTCCACCTCTGTAAAGTGAGGTTAACATTACCTAATCCGTCAGGTTATTGCAAATATTAAAAAGAAGTGCTGGAAAAGCTGTGGTTAAATGGGCTGACACATTGGTACCATTGCATGTAGCAAAAACCCTACAAATGACCCAGCAATCCTTTATCTCAGAGTTAATCCTAAGGCGTAAGATTGATTTAGCTGCAACAGTGTTTACTGTTGCATTGTTGACGTTAGTGATAAATTGGAAACAAGCTAAACGTTCAATGAGAGTGGACATGAAACATGGACAGCTATTAAAATAATGCTGTAGAAGTTTATTTAATGACTTGAAAAGAAATTCAGTGTATACATTAGAATGTGATACTAGGTTGGATAAATACATGCACATACAGACACACACACACAGAAAAGGTTGAAAAAATGTACATACCGAGGTGTTTGTAGTGATTATTTATGGAAGGCAACATCAGTGGTATTTTTGTTTATCCTACAATGGCCATGTTTTGCTTCTAACTGGGTGCACACGGCCCAAATATACGAAAACTTAGAAGCTATGGAGCCCCTATCCTCAGCTTCTGAGAGCTCAAACAAGAAGTCCCAGTTCCAAGGACGCCTCCTGAGAGGGGCAGAATGTTCAGATCTGCACTTTTTTCATGAAGGGACAAGGAGGAAGGAACAGAACTCATTTACTAAACGACCACGCTGCATCCTGCCTGAGCCTCGGTAGCTTCTAGGTTTTCGTATGTCTGCGCCCATGTGTCTCCAAGTCAGTCAAAGCCTGACAGTCCCAGTCATGGGGGCTGTGGCTTCATTGCCCCTCCAACAATCGTGTGGGCATCCCAGGCCCACACATCCTTTCCTGCACTGCCATGACCCCCGAGTCAGTCACTGGACCCTTATCTTGACCCAGGTCAGATGTCTCTCAGATCCGCTCAGTCTGAGTCTCTTGGTCAGTGTTCCATCCACACCAAGTTGCCTCCTGCACTTTGGACTCATCTAAGTCCCACATGCCAAGTCCTGGCGCCTGGCTTACTGTCAGTCCCTAAATGGGCCTGCTGATGCAACCAGAAAATGCAGGGGAGTTAGTTTCCTACAGGGTGAATCTTCTTTATTATTTTTTTTTTTTTGTTTATTGTTGTAGTTTAAATCAAGTTTACATTTCAAGTTAGTCTCCCATACAAAAATTTATACATACATTGTTATGTGACCCTAATTGCTCTCTCCATACTGTGACAGCACACTCCTCCTTTCCACCCCTGATTCCCCATGTCCATTCAATCAGCTCTGAACCCTCTCTACCTTCACATCTCACCTCCGGACAGAAGCTGCCCATTTAATCTCTTGTATCTACTTGAGCTAAAAGGCACACTCCTCTTGAGTATCACTTTATGTCCCACAGTCCAGTCCAATCCCTGTCTGAAGAGGACATTGTTTTCGTTCTGTGCTGATAGAGAATCCAGGGGCCATGCTTCCTGGGGTTCCTCCAGTCTCATTCAGACCGTTAAGTCTGGTCGTCTTACTAGAATTTGAGTTCTGCACCCGACCTTTCTCCTGCTCCATCAGGGACTCTGTTGTGTTCCCTGTCAGGGTGGTCTTTGGTGGTAGCTGGGCACCATCCCGTTATTCTGGTCTCAGGCTGATGAAGTCTTTGGTATATGTGGCCCTTTCTGTCTCTTGGGCTAATACTTTCCTTGTGTCTTTGGTGTTCTTCATTCTCCTTTATTCCAGGTAGTTGGGACTAACTGATGCGTCTTAGATGACTGCTTGCAAGCTTTTAAGACCCCAGACGCTACTCACCAAAGTAGGATGCAGAACATTTTCTTAATAAACTTTGTTATGCCAATTGACCTAGATGTCCCCTGAAAGCATGGTCCCCAGACTCCTACACCTGCTACTCTGTCCCTCAAACTGTTTGATTGTATTCAGGAAACTTCTTAGCTTTTGTTTAGTCCAGTTGTGCTGACTTCCCCTGTAGTGTGTGCTGTCCCTCCCTTCACCTAAAATCTTACCTACTATATAGTTAGTAAATAACCTCACCCTCCCTCCCTACCCTCATAACAATCAAAGAATGTTTTCTTCTGTGTTTAAACCTTTTCTTTAGTTCTTATAATAGTGGTCTCATACAATATTTGTCCTTCTGTGACTGACTGAATTCACTCAGCATAATGACCTCCAGATTCCTCCATGTTATAAGATGTTTCACAGCTTCATTGTTCTTTATTGTTGCATAGTATTCCATTGTGTGGATATACCATAGTTTGCTTATCCATTCATCTGTTGATGGACACCTAGGTTGTTCCCATCCTTTTGCTATTTTGAACAGTGCTGCAATGAACATCAGCGTGCATATATCTATTCGTGTGATGGCTCTTATTTCTCTAGGATATATTCCAGGGAGCGGGTTAGCTGGATCTTGTGGTACTTCTATTTCTAGCTTTTTAAGGAAGTGCCAGATCGATTTCCAAAGTGGTTGTACCATTTCACATTCCCACCAACAGTGTAGAAGTGTTCCAGTCTCTCCACAACCTCTCCAGCATTTATTATTTTGTGTTTTTTGGATTAATGCTAGCCTTGTTGGGGTGAGATGATATCTCATTATAGTTTTGATCTGCATCTCTCTAATGGCTAATGATCATGCACATTTCTTCATGTGTCTGTTAGCCACCTGAATTTTGTCTTTGGTGAAGTGCCTATTCATATCATTTGCCCATTTTTAAATTTGGTTATTTGTCTTTTTGTTGTTGAAGTTTTGCAGTATCTCGTAGATTTTAGAGATGAGACATTGATCGGATTTGTTGTAGCCAAAAATTTTTTCTCAGTCTGTAGGTTGTCTTTTGATTCTTCTGATGAAATCTTTTGATGAGCATAAGTGTTTGATTTTTAGGAGCTCCCAGTTATCTATTTTCTCTTCTGGTGCTTGTGCATTATTACTTATGGTTTGTATTCTGTTTACACCACGTATTAGGGCTGCTAACGTTGTCCCTAATTTTCTTCCCATGATCTTTATTGTTTTTGATTTTATTTTTAGTTCTTTGATCCATTTTGAGTTAGTGTTTGTGCATGGTATGAGGTATAGGTCTTGTTTCAGTTTTCTGCAGATGGATATCCAGTTATGACAGCACCATTTCTTAAAGAGACTGTCTTTTCCCCAATTAACAGACTTTGGCCCTTTGTCAAACATCAGATGCTCATAGATGGATGAATTTATGTCTGGATTCTCAGTTCTATTTCATTGGTCTATCTGTTGTTGTACCAGTACCAGCCTGTTTTGACTACCATGGTGGTATAATAGGTTCTAAAATCAGGTAGTGTGAGGCCTTCCACTTTGTTCTTCTTGAGTAAAACTTACTTATCCAGTGCTTTTTCCCTTTCCATATGAAGTTGGTGATTTGTTTCTCCATCTCATTAAAAAATGTCATTGGAATCTGGATCGTGATTGCATTGTATCTGTAGATCACTTTGGGTAGAAATGACATTTTCATAATGCTGAGTCTTCCTATCCATGAGCAAGGTATGTTTCTCCCACTTACGCAGGTCTCTTTTGGTTTCTTGCAGTAGTGTCTTGTAGTTTTCATTGTATAGGTCTTTTACGTCTCTGGTTAGATTTATTCCTAAGTATTTTATCTTCTTGGGTGCTATTGTAAATGGTACTGATTTGGTGATTTCCTCTTCGAGGTTCTCTTTGTTGGTGTAAAGGAATCCAACTGATTTTCGTATGTTTATCTTGTATTCTGAAACTTTGCTGAAGTCTTCTATTAGTTCCAGTAGTTTTCTTGTGGATTCTTTGGGGTTTTCTGTGTATAAGATCATATCATCTGCAAATAGAGATACTTTGACTTCTTCGCTACCAATTTGCATTCCCTTTCTTTCTTTTTCTAGCTTAATTGCTCTGGCTAGGACCTCCAGCACAATGTTGAATAAGAGTGGTGATAAAGGGCATCCTTGTCTGGATCCCGTTCTCAAGGAGAATGCTTTCAGACTCTCTCCATTTAGGATGATGATGACTGTTGGCTTTGTATAAATGCCCTTAATTATGTTGAGGAATTTCCCTTCTTTTCCTATTTTGTTGAGAGTTTTTATCACAAATGGGTGTTGGACTTTGTCAAATGCCTTTTCTGCATCGATAAGATCATGCAATTCTTATCTTTTGTTTTATTTATGTGTTGGATTACATTGATTGTTTTTCTAATGTTGAACCATCCCTGCATGCCTGGTAAAAATCCGACTTGATCATGGTGAATTATTTTTTTGATATGTTGCTGAATTCCATTGGCTGTAATTTTGTTGAGGATTTTTGTGTCAATATTCTTGAGGGATATTGGTTTGTAATTTTCTTTTTTTGTGGTGTCTTTGCCTGGTTCTGGTATCAGGGTTATGCTGGCTTCATAGAATGAGTTTGGGAGTATTCCATCCTTTTCTATGCTCTGAAATACCTTTAGTAGTAGTGATGTTAACTCTTCGCTGAAAGTTTAGTAGAATTCTCCAGTGAAGCCATCTAGGCCAGGGTTTTTTTTTGTTGTTGTTGGGAGTTTTTAAATTACCTTTTCAATCTCTTCTTTTGTTATGGGTTTATTTAGTTGTTCTACCTCTGTTTGTATTAGTTTAGGTAGGTAGTGAGTTTCTAGAAATTTGTCCATTTCCTCTACGTTTTCAAATTTGTTTAGAGTACAATTTTTCATAGTATTCTGTTATGATGCTTTTAATTTCAGTTGGATCTGTTGTGATATCATCCATGTGATTTCTTATGGGGATTATTTGCTTCCTCTTCTGTTTTTCTTTTGTCATTTTGGCCAATGATTTATCAATTTTGTTGATCTTTTCAAAGAACCAGCTTTCGGTCTCGTTAGCTCTTTCAATTGTTTTTCTATTCTCTATTTCATTTAATTCTGCTCTAATTCTTATTATTTCCTTTCTTCTGGTGCTTGAGGGCTTCTTTTGCTGCTCTCTTTCTACTTGTTCCAGTTGTAGGGTTAATGTTTTGATTTTGGCCCTTTCTTCTTTTTGGATATGTGCATTTATGGCTATAAACTGACCTCTGAGCACTGCTTTTGCTGTGTCCCAAAGGCTCTGGTAGAATGTGTTTTCATTCTTGTTTGATTCTTTGAACTTCTTTATCCCATCCTTAATTTCTTCTATAACCCTGTAGTTTTTGAGCAAGGTGTTGTTCAGTTTCCATGTGTTTGATTTTTTTTCCCTTGCTTTTTCTGTTTTTGATTTCTGCTTTTATGACTTTATGGTCAGAAAAGATGCTTTGTAATATTTCGATGCTTTGGATTTTGTTAAGGCTTGCTTTATGGCCTAATATGTGGTCTATTCTGGAGAATGTTCCATGTGTGTTGGAAAAGAAAGCGTACTTGGCTGCTGTTGGGTGGAGTGGTCAGTATATGTCCATAAGATCAAGTGGGTTGATTGCAGTATTTAGCTCTTCTGTGGCTTTGTTGAGCTTCTTTCTGGATTTTCTGTCCTTCATCGAAAGTGGTGTGTTAAAATCTCCTGCTGCTATTGTGGAGCTGTCTATCTCTCTTTTCAATGCTGGCAGAGTTTGTTTTATGTATTTTGGAGCCCTGTCATTTGGTGTGTAAATATTTATTAAAGTTATGTCCCCCTGGTGTATTGACCCTTTAATCATTGTATAGTGTCCTTCCTTATCCTTTGTGGTGGATTTTAACTTAAAGTCTATTTTGTCAGATTAATATTGCCACTTCTGCTCTTTTTTGAGTTTTGTTTGCTTGATATATTTTTTCTATCCTTTAAGTTTTAGTTTGTTTTTGTTTTTAAGTCTAAGGTGTGTCTCTTGTAGGCAGTGTATAGACGGATCATGTTTTTTCATCCATTCTGCCACTCTCTGTCTCTTATTGGTGCATTTAGTCCATTTACATTCAACATAATTATTGATAGGTATGAGTTTACTGCTGTCATTTTGATGTCTTTTTTCGTGTGTTGTTCATGGTTTCTTTGTTACACTTAATTTTCTGTGCTGAGTCGTTTTTCTTTATGTATTTTCTTTTCATCTTTTTCATTGTTTTTGATTTTGTGTATGCTGAGTCTCTATTTTTCTAGTTTTTTATTTTGACTTGTAAGATTGTTAAATTCCTTTGTTGTTACCTTAAATGTTTGCCCCTATTTTTCTAAGTTTATACCAGTCTTTTGTTTCTTTATATAGCCTTGACTTCCTCTCCATATGAAAATCTATGTCTACATTTTTTAAGTCCCTCTTTTTTCTTTTTTAATGTTGTCATCTTTTACATATTGACCTGTTTCCCTATTTTCAGTGTTTTAGCTTTGGGTTTTTTTTTTTTTTTTTTTTGTGACTTCCCTATCTGGGTTGATATCTGGTTGCTCTGTCCTGTGTTCTAGTCTTGGGTTGTCATCTGATGTTGTTGAATTTCTAACTGGAGGACTCCCTTTAGTATTTCTTGTAATTTTAGTTTGGTTTTTGCAAATTCGCTAAACTTCTGTTTTTCTGGAAATGCCCTAATTTCGCCCTCATATTTGAGAGACACTTTTGTTGGATATATAATTCTTGGCTGGCAATTTTTTCCTTCAAGGCTTTATTTACGTTATTCCATTGCCTTCTTGCCTGCATGGTTTCTGCTGGGTAGTCCGAGCTTATTCTTATTGACTCTCCTTTGTAGATGACTTTTTGTATATCCCTAGCCGCTCTTAAAATTCTCTGTTTATTTTTGGTTTTGGCAAGTTTGATTGTAATATGTCTTGGTGACTTTCTTTTGGGGTCTACCTTACGTGGGGTTTGATAAGCATCTTGGATAGATATTGTCTGATATTTTGCGATATGAGGGAAGTTTTCTGTCAAGAAATCTTCAACAATTCTCTCTATTTTCTGTTATACCCCCATTCTGGTACTCCAGTCACTCGTAGGTTATTCGTCTTGATAGAATCCCACATAATTCTTAGAGTTTTTTCATTTTTTTTAGTTCTTTTTTTCTGTTTTTTCCTCAGATAAGTTGGTGTCAAGTGCTTTATCTTCAATCTCACAAATTCTGACTTCCATTGCCTCATTTCTGCTCCTCTGACTTTCTATTGAGTTGTCTAATTCTGAAATTTTATTGTTAATCTTCTGGATTTCTGATTGCTGTCTCTCTATGAATTCTTGCAGCCTGTTAAATTTGTCATTATGCTCTTCTCTAATGTTTTTAATTTCCTCTATTGCATGTGCTGCGTTTTGCTTAATTTCCTTCCTAATCTCTTGAAGAGTTCTGTATAGTAATCTTTTGTATTCTGTCTCCAGTAATTCCAAGAAATTTTCCTCCTCTGGAAAATTTCTAGATTCTTTATTTTGGGAGTTGCTTAAGCCATCATGGACTGCCTCTTTATGTCACTTGATATTGACTATTGTCTCTGAGCCATCCATAGATTATTATATTTATTTTATGCTTGCTTTCTGTGGCCTAGCTTCTTTTTTTTTTTTTTTTTTTTTTTTTTTTTGATGTGCCCAAATAGGCTGTTCATGTGAGATGGTTTGATTACTGGAAACTTTGAAGCTCTAATGTCCTGTCACCAGGTGGTTAGATCTGTTACTAGGTATGTGAGCTCAGGAATCCACCCACTCCTCCTCTATGGATTCAGCTCAGGTGCCCAGGTAGACAGCCACCAAGAGTGTGGTGCAGGCTCTCACCTACAGTCCTAGACAGGCACGGGTGATTGGTGTAGGCACAGGCATCTGGCTGCAGCAGGGGGACACACTCTGAGCATGGTAGGGGGCTGACAGACGTCCCCAAGTGTCCAGGAGGAATGCGTGTTCCTGTTCCCTAGAGCACACGGGGTGTGGGTTTTGCAGCCAGACTATGAGCACCCAATACTGTTGGCTGTAAGGACTGGGGAGCACCTCTTATTTTCGGGCCTCTGTCGCAGGTGGCTAGGTGGCGTGGGTGGAGCCACCAGTCCTCAGGCTCCTGATATAGGTAGGTGAAGACCCTGCTTGGTGGACAGAGCAGTGTCAAATGTCACGAACCTGCCACTTCACAGCTGAAACAGTTGAAGTCAGATTTCCAGTATATACCCTGTTGTGCTGTGGTAATGAGGACCTATGCTGTTGAAATGGGCCCACACAAGTCTATGTAGGGGAAATGGCACTCAGAGTCTGTGGATCCCTTATGCTTGTGGCTAGGCAAAGGAGCTGTGCCTAATCTGAGTTTCTGGCTTAGGGGAGCTGCCAGTATATTTTTTTCCCCCTGTTTGTTAATTTTTTCACTCTCCAAGGCAGGGAGAATGGCTCTGGGTGTGTGACAGATCCCACTTCTGGCCCAGGGGACTCGACAATTGCTGAAGCTGGTCCGGAACCCAGTGCAGAGCAGGGAGCAGGGAGGTAAATGGGAGAGAAGCTTTTCCCTAAGGGTGGTATTTTTGATCCGTGCGGTGGGCCGGACACAAGTACTTATCTTTCGCCCAATGAGGGCTGTTTCTCACTGGTTCTTTAGGTGGCTGAGTAGACTCTCTCCCTCTGGGTCTCTCCCAGTGTGGAATACACCTCTGGAGCACCGCTGCTTGCCTGCCTCACTGCTCACCCATGAGCTGATCAGGCCTGAAGGGCTCAGGCTCTCCCCACGTCAGGTCTGGCAACTTCTTGCTCCTTCCTAACCGTCTCTCCCTCCCCTTGCCACTCAGTCAAGCTCCTCAACTTTGCCTTTGATGTCCAGGGCTCCTAGATTTTCATATATAATTGATTCACTTGTTTTTTCATGTCTTTGTTGTAAGAGGGTCCACTGGAAGCATCTGACTACTCCACCATCTTGGCCCCGGCCCCTACGGGGTGAATCTTAACCAGTGGTAAATGAGAATTGGGAGGGAACCAAGAAGATAAATTTTCCTTCCTTCCTCTCCTTGGTGAACTGCTTTGAGATGTTTTTTATCCATGCAAGCTTTGCAGAGAACTCTTGAGTGCCAAGAAGAATGCTTGCTACCTTTCCTGCTATACTTTGTAGCTTGCTGTGAGGACGTAACCTGCGTGGTGACCCCTCACATCTGTCCTTGCCTCCCTTCCCCTTTGCCTCTCACCTCATTGCCCTGGGTTTACAGCTCCTGAATGAAGTGTCAGCACTTAATCCTTACCTCAGGCTCTGCTTTCTGAAGGACCTGAGCTGAGACAGATCTTGAGTGCTCCTAATGACCTGACTGGGTTTTTCTGAGCACTCACTGGTGAAGAGAGTGATCCCCTCTCCTGACTGCATTTTTTTCTCCATTGACTACCTTGTGAAGCTCTAGTCACCCCTCTGCTCAGAGCATCCTTGAAACGAGCTGGAGAAAAACATCCTCCCTTCTCCTGCTCAATTTCCTCTGTGTGGAGGAACCAGGTCTCCTCAGCTGAGGCAGTAGATCTGAGGCTAAAGGAACATGTCAAGTTAACAACTAGGGAGGTATGGAGTTGAAAGTCTTGATCCATATGATAAGGGTGAGTTTGAGTTGGGAAAGGGCCAGTGTGGGGAGAGACTGATTTCTGAATGAATCAAACAGCCATTTTTTTTGGAGGATTAACTCTCTAGGCTTATGAGGTATGACGTATGGGAATGGGGTCAAGGGTCTAGAAGCCACAAGGCTGGCCTTGTTTATGAAACCCAGAGGCAGGGTTACCTGGGCACTTGATCTCTGACAGCACCCCCAGCACTCAGTTCTGTTACCTGCTGCTCTCTTCTGTCATCAGAGGCTCCTCTCTTTCAACTCGTTGGACACAGATCCTGTGGGGGTTATGTTGTGCAGTCAGGAAAGTGGTCTCTGGAGGGGCTGGGCTCTGTTCCTCCCCCAGTCCCAGGCCCCACTCAGAGGTTAGGAGGGTGCACAATGATTCCTTCTCTTCTCAATCCTTCTCTAACCAGTACACTCAGACATTTCTCCCTGGCTGCTTGAAGTTTTAGTTCCAGGTAGAGGTGGAAGGTGTGGAGCGTCTATAATTACAAGTAACTTGTGCCACAGTTGCCCCATCCCATGCTCATGGGAGACATCACCAACTGATAGTGGCATTTTTTTCCCGCTGAGCCAGGAGGTGCCATCCTCCTCCAGGAAGCTTCTACTAATGGGCTGGATTTTCGATTTGAGATGAAGTATGTGGACATTGTGGTCCTAGGTCTTGCTCTGGGACACTTTTAAACAGAGCCCTTGGTACCCAGTGAGGATCTGAGGTGTGGACAGTGCCTCTGGAAGTGCTGAGGACACTGCTCCAGCATCTACTCTTCTGCTTTGGTGCCTTGAAACTAGTTATATTCATCAGAGGGGTGGTTGGCTGGTTTAAACATACAATTTCAGACCAAACAAGAGCTAACTGGCCCATGTAACACTGAACACATGCTGTTGGCCTAGAGATGTAAACAACAAAAAACAAGGACCACATGTATTAAACTCAGTGCACTGCTCAATTAACCACATGATTTAATAGGCTATGGTTCATAATTCAGTGTCTTCCTTCCAAGTCCCCCAGTTCCTGAAAAAAGAGATCTTAAGGGCAGTATTCCCCATCAGTTATGACAGAAGCCCCACGATTATCACAAACTGACATTTATTGAGGACTTGATATGATTCAGAGGTGACATAGCAGAGTAGTTGAAGGCAGGAACTCTGGCGCCGGATTGCCTGGGTTCAAGTCCTGGCTTTGGGACTTACTTGGCCAAGTTCCCTAACTTGTCCTTTTTTAGTTTCCTCCTCTGTAAAATGGAGATGATAAAAATATCTACCTCAGGGTTGTAAGAACTAAATATAAACAAAGACTTAGAGCAAGGCTTAGTGTATTGTAAGTGTTCTATGTACAATAAAAACAATAATTATTATTATCATTATTAACATCTCCTGGTACCTTTTCCTCCACCCTCATGAGTTTTCAGGCAGAATACTCACTCTAAAGATGAGGAAACTAAGGCTCACAGAGGTCAGACAATGCTCTTCTCATTCCACCATACTGCTTCCTGACAAAATATGATGATTTTTAACCAGGCTGAACCATAGTGTGTCAAGTACAAATGATTTTCATGACAAGAAACAGCCTAAACCACAGTGGCTGAAACCATAGATATGGTTATTAATTACTTAATAAGAAGTACAGGGATTGGTTACCAGCTCAGCAATGTCATCAAAGATCCAGCTGGATATTTCCGTTCTGTTCTGCCTATTGCCTCATGGTGGGCAGATGGCTGCCATGACTCCATGCATCACATCAGTGTTCAAGGCAGGGGCAATAGGGAAGGGTGGGACCAGCCACGTTTGTTCCTTTTGTCAGTAAAGCAAAAATTTTGCTAGAAGCCTCCCAACAGAATTCTCTTATGTCTTTAGCCAAAACTGAGTGTTATAATCCCTGCTAGAAAGCAAATTCCTGGCTCTCCAGCCTGTAGAGTAGGAGGCAGCAAAGGTGAAGGGAGTTTCAGATGGTTGTTAGGCTAGCCAGCCAACCACTGGAATTGCATTTTGCTTTCAGGACCATGGAAAACACAGATGACTGGAATCTAACCATATGCTTTTCTTTCGGGCAGATGAACGTCTGTTCTTTAGGAATGACCCTCTACTGGTCAGCAGGGTTTCGTGTTCCACCAAACCATGTCTGTAAACAAGATCCTTGTCTTAGTCGTCTAGTGCTGCCATAACAGAAATACCACAAGTGGATGTTTTTAATGAAGAGAAGTTTATTTCCTCACAGTCAAAGTAGGCTAAAAGTCCAAATTCAGGGTGTCGGCTCCAGGGGAAGGCTTTTTCTCCTCTGTCGGCCTTCTCATCAATGTTCCCCGGGACTAGGAGCTTCTCCGCACAGGGACCCCAGTCCAAAGGACGTGCTCTGCTCCCGGCACTGCTTTCTTGATGGTATGAGGTCCCCCTGTCTCACTGCTCACTTCTGTCTTTTATATCTCAAGAGATTGCCTCAGGACACAATCCAGTCTTGTAGATCAGGTCCTGCCTTACTAACACAACTGCCACCCATCCTCCCTCATTAACATCATAGAGGCAGGTTTACAACATACAGGAAAATCACACAGTACCAGGAATCATGGCCTAGCCAAACTGATACACACATTTTTGGGGGGACATAATTCAAACCATGACAATCCTCAAAGTCTTTCCTTTGGGTTTATTTAGAGATTTTCTCCAGGCTAGGACGACATCTATCAAACATATGTGCCACCACTCTCTACTCCTAGGTTCTAGTAAGACATTGCCCTTTGATTACAGAACTCCTTCCTGCTGAGTCCAGAAAAAACCTCAGAATTCTACTGAACATAGTACTTCAGGCAGCCACAATTTGGGATTGTCAAACAATATAAGACTTATTTGCCATCATTGCTTAGAGGAAATAGCAAGCTAGATGCTTTTATAGACACTGAAAATGCAGATTTAAGAAGACCTTTTTTTATAATAATATTTTATTGTGTTTTCAGTGAAGATTTACACAGCAGTTTAGGTTCCCACTCAACAATTTCTGCACAAGTTGTTCAGTGACATTGGTTACATTCTTCACAATGCGTGAACATTCTCAATATTTCTGTTCCAGTTGTTCCATTTCCATCAGTCTAGTTTCCCTGCCCCCTTAACATTCTCATCTTTGTTTCAGAGTTAATTGTTGACCATTTAGTCTCATTTAGGGGATTTTTTTAAAGGACCACAGGACTTTTTAAAAAGTTAGTCCCTGGGTTACAAATGTCCGACTTAAATACAACCCATAGTTACAAACCAACCCCCATAAAGCCTATTATATTAAAAATTCAAGCTACATACAATGGTTCATAATAACAAATGGGCGCTACTTTGCTGACCTCAAAACATTATTATTACTGTATTATTATGTTAAAGATGTTTTAGTGTATCTGGAAATGTTTCATTAATGTTTTTTATGCATAGAAAGGTACACTAAATACTATATATTAAGACAAACATTTGACTAACTGATGTTAGATACAAACCATACCTAACTGTTCCAACTTACGTACAAATTTGACTTACAGACAGACTCAGGAACAGAGCTTGTTCATAATCCAGGGACTGGCTGTATTTATGGGTGATATTTGTTAATTTTTGAGCCAATTTGTTATTTACCTATAAGGTGACTTCAGAGTTTAGTTTGATTCAAGGTTTGAAGAGTATCTTAGGGTAATAGGATTCTTGGGGGTCCTCCAGTCTCAACCAGGCCTGCAGGTTGGGTTTTTTTGGGGGGGAGCTTGACGTTCTGGTCTACATTTTTCTCCTATTTTATCAGGGTCTATCTACTGTGGCCCTGATTATAATGGTCAGTAGTGGAAGCTAGGCACCATCTAGTTCTTCTGGTCTCAGAGTAGATGAGGCCATGGTTCAAGTAGACTATTTGTTGTGTAGACTAGTTTCCTCTTTGAGTCTTTGATTTCCTTCTTTGTCTTTTGCTCTGGACTGATAGTTGTATCTTAGATGGCCACTCACAAGCTTTTAAGATCCCAAACACTACTCACCAAAGTAGGATGTAGAACATAACTTTATGAACTATATAATGCCAATTGACCAAGATGTCAGACGAGACTATGGTCCTAATTCTTCAAGCCCAGAAATCCAATCCTGTGAAGTGTTTGGTTAAGTCTAAGAAGTACCCATAACTGTGCTTTATTATGTATATGAACATATGTACATACAGTCATATAGATGTATATACATACATATATGCATACACCTATATATACATACCTATACACATAGATGCCTGCCTACTTACATATATACCTGCACATATTTTTTTTTGGCTGTTTTTGTTGTCGTTTCAAAATTATAAATGTCATAGCAATTACCAACAGGTCCTTTTCTCTTGTGTACTCTTTAGTGACATTGTTTACCTTTGTAAATCTGTGTACACTTCACTGTCATTTGGTGGTACCTTTCCCATCACCAAAAATAACAATTGTCTACTATCTAAAGAGTGGCCCCCTCCCAATCAGTGGTAACCACTAATGACCATTAGTTTCTGTATATTTCATAAAAGTGAGAACATACAATATTTGTGTTTTTGTGATTGGCTTATTTTGCTCAGAATAATATCTTCCAGGTTCATCCATGTTCCAAGGTATTTTGGGAACTCAGTTTTCTTTATCACTGAGTAGTATTCCATTGTATGTTGTACCACATTTTCCTTCTCCATTCACCCGTTGATGAGCACTTAGATTGTTTCTATCTTTTTGCTGTTGTAAATAGTGCTACAATGAACATCCAAAAAAAAAAAGCCCAACCCATTGCAGTCAAGGTGATTCTGACCAGTGTGTGTATATCTGTTTGTGTCACTATATTTGATCCCTAGGGTATATACCTAGGAGTAGAATTGCAGAGTCATACAGCAGCTCTGGAGCCCTGGTAACACAGTGGTTAAGAGTTCGGCAGCTAACCAAAATGTCAGTGGTTCGAATCCACCAGCTGCTCCTTGGAAACCACATGAGGCAGTTCTACTCTATCCTGTAGAGTCGCTACGAGTCAGAATTGATTCAGTGACAATGCTTTTTTTTTTTTTTTAATAGCAACTCTACCTCTAGTTTTTTGAGGAACCACTAGACTGTTTTCCACAAGGGTTGTACCATTTTTCTTTCCAGCACCAGTGGATGCAGGTTCCAGTTTCTCCACATCCCCTCCAACACTTGTTATTTCCCTTTTTTTAAATCTTGGCCATCCTAGTGGGAGGGGCATGGCATCTCATTGTGGTTTTGATTTGCATTTCCCTGATGGGTAATGGCATTGAGCATTTTTTCATGTGTCTGTTGGCCATTTGAATATCCTCTTTGGTGAAGTGTCTGTTCATGTCCTTTGCCTAGTTTTTGATTGGGTTATTTGTCTTTTTGTTGTTGAGTTGTAGAAGTTTTGTATGTATTTTAGATATTAGACCCTTATCAGTTATATTGTCCCCAAAGATACTTTCCCTGCCTGTAGGTCGTTGCTTTACTCTTTTGATAGTCTTTTTATGAACATAAGTATTTAACTTTTATGAGGTCCTATTTATCTATTTTGTTTTCTGTTGCTCATGCATTTGTTGTTGTGTTTAAAAAAATTAGATTCCAAAGCTTTGGTTCCTCTATTTTCTTCCAAGAACTTTATGGTTTTAGATTTAACATTTAGGTCCTCAATCCATTTTGAATTAGTTTTTGTGTATAGTGTGAGGTATGGATCTTGCTTTATTTTTCTGCATGAGGAAATCCAGTTTTGCTAGCACCATTTGTTGAAGAGACTTTCCTTCCCATTTAATGGATTTCGCACCTTTGTCAAAAATCAATTGATGTTTGGATTTATTTCTGGATTTTCAATTGTATTCCACTGGTCTATGTGTCTATCATTAAACCAATACCAGGCTGTTTTGATTACTGTAGCTCTACCATATGTTTTCAAGTCAGGAAAAGTGAGGCCCCCCACTTTATAAACAAAGCCCTTTAAAGAAGCCTTTCCAGAATTGAGATGCTTCCCGGAAAAGGGTTTTGTGTCCAACAAAATAGGAAAATGCTTCCTACAATATCTCCCTCTTAAAGACTCTTCTCAGCAGTTTATTAAAGACTCTGAGATTCAAGCATCACATTTTTAATTTTTTAAAAGTTGGTTTATCATAGCATTTTACAACATTTTTGACTACAGAATGTGTGTGTGTGTGTGTGTGTGTGTGTGTACATTTTAATTTGACACCTGTAAGTCCGGCCTTCCTTCTTCTCTTTCCTTCCATTCCCTTCCCTCCCACTTTCCTTCCCCTTCCTTCCTCCCTTGCTTCCTTCCTTTTGGACTCGAACATGCCTTCTCTAATCCAACATTCACATGCTTCTCGGGTGTTCTTTCTAAGACAGAGACCTCCTCATGTTCCGCCTGCTGGTACTCGATCCTGGCTCCCCACTACCCGCAGGGTTAAGTTCCAGCTTCTCAGCAAGGCCTGTAGGGAGCCCAGAATGAGATTCCTATCTGTGGTTCTGGTTCTTCTCTTGCACTCTCCCATATGCAGGACCACTTCCTGGAAGTGCAGCCTGGGCAGTCACACAGGGCCCCACACATGGTTTAATCTTCTGCTGAATTTTTGAACAAGGGCCCCACATTGTCATCTTGCACAGGGCCCTAGTCCTTTCTGACTTACACTGCTGATTCACCCCCATGCCTTTGCACACCGCTGTTCCTCCACCTGCACCTCACTCCCCCACTCTCTCCTAGTTAACTCCAATGCGCGCTCTAAGACTGACTCCAAGTTCCCTCCCCAGCTGCTCCCCCACTGCGCGTTAGGCCTCTTCCTCTGCGTCATTAGTGCGATTCCCTCAGCCAAGGCCCTTATCACCCTGTACTGTCATCCTCTCCTTCACGATCGTCTTGCTCATCAGACTGCAAACCTCTCCAAGGCAGGGACTGTCTCTCTCATCTGTATGTCTTGAGCACCTGTGCAGGCCCAGGTCCATGGGAGGCACTCCAGTTGGCTGCTAAGTGTAGGCTGGCCACAGGCTAAGATAGGAATTCACAAAGGATGCTTCACAGCAAGAAGTGGCAGTACAGCCCTTATCTGGAAAATGACTTTCCAGATAAACTATGGGTCGGGCATGAGAAAAAGCCTAATTTTTGGTCTGAATCTGAGGCCTTCGCTATGTAAATGATGGCCGTTTAAATGCATGAAGGAAGTGCTTAATAAAATAGCTACTTTTTTCCTTTTGCTCGATGTGTACATGTGATGTAAAGTTCAACCAACATTCATTGAGCACTTGTGCTGACTGCTGGAGATTCCAAAATGGAAACGCCGCAGTCCTTACACTCCTGGAGTGCACAGTCTAGGGTGTGTTAGTTAGCTACGCTGCTGTAACACAAATACCACAGGTGGGTGGTTTTAAAGAACAGAAATTTATTGTCTCGCGGTTCTGGAGGCCAGAAGTCCAAATTAGGGTCTCAGCGGTGTCGATTCCTTTCTTGTCAGGAGTTCTGTGTGTTCCTCGGTTCTTGGCAATCCTGACAGGGTATCTGCCTTTCCCACTATGTGCTTACAGTTGTGTCTAATCTGCTTAGAAGTGATTAGGTTTAGCACACACTCTTCTGTAGTGGATGTGGCCTAATTAACATAACAAAGAAAACTCTTTCCAAGCAGGATTACATCCAGGTATAAGGGTTAGGATTCCAACACATATTTTGAGGGGACTCAATGTAATCCCTAACACAGGGGAAAGGACCAATGAGACCCACATCAATAATCTGAGAAATGACAGGCCGCCCAGGTGAATGTGAGTCAAAGGCTGATCTCTGGTTTAACCTGGGGTGCTTGGCCTAGGTGGGACTCCCTTTTGTCAAGCACCTAGTTTCATAAGCATTCCAAGCACGGGTTTGGGCTCTCCGGGAACTGAAGGATGTTACAGGTTAAAAAGCAGCAAATGACACACAACTGATGCAGAGATAATTGTTACACATTTTGTGACTACAATAACATATCTCGTGTCTGTTCTTAAATTCTCACGAATGAGCAGTATCTTTGGTGGATGTTGTTTTAGTTGTCTAGTGCTGCTGTAACAGAAATACCACAAATGGATGATATTTAACAAAGAAAAATTTATTCTCTCACAGTCTAGGAGGCTAGAAGTCCTAATTCAGGGTGCCAGCTCCAGGCGAAGGCATTCTGTCTCTGTCAGCTCTGGGTGAAGGTCCTTGTCATCAATCTTCCCTGATCTAGGAGCTTCTCAGCTCAGGGACCCCGAGTCCAAAGGGCATACCATGCTCCCGGTGCTTCTTTCTTGGTGGTATGAGGTGCTCCTGTCTCTCTGCTCCCTTCTCTTTTTTATATCTCAAAAGAGATTGGCTTAAATGGTAGATTAATCTTGTAGATTGAGTCTAAATAACTGCTGCTAATCCCATCTCATTAACATCATAGAGATAGGATTTACAACACACAGGAAAATCACATCAGATGACAAAATGGTGGACAGTCACACAATACTGGGAATCCTGGCCTTGCCAAGTTGACAGATATTTTTTGGGGACACAATTCAGTCCATGACAGATGTAATGAGAACATCCATTTTCATTTGTCTCCAGCTACACACCTGATGAGATATTATTGAATTCAGTGGCACACCAGGCTTCTCACCAGCCCTGTCTGCTCCCCAGCCTCTGCAGCTCTGCAAGCCCCTGCACTCCATTCTGCTAACCATGTGTGAAGACCAGCCCTATAAGTGGCTATCGCTGCAGTCTGTTTTGGAAGCTTGTCAAGTTCATCAGCAAGAAGTGGCTATATACCCAGCCCCTGCTACTCTCCATGTTCAACGGCTGGTTGGCTTGGTCCTGGGCACCATCACCGAGGTCAGTATACCACCAGTTGCCATCAAGTTGACTCTGACTCATGGCACCCCACATGTATCAGAGTAGAACTGTGCTCCATAGGGTTAAACTTTGGTTAACATGCTTGTCTGCTAACCAAAAGGTTGGAAGTTTGAGTCCACGCAGTGGTACTGTGGAAGAAAGGCCTGGTGATCTACTTCTGAAAGATCAGCCATTAAAAACCCTATGGAGCACAGTTCTACTCTGACATGAGATTACCGTGAGTCAGAATTGACTAGATGGCAACTGGAGATCTGCCCTAGACCTGCACTTCCCAATATGGCAGCCACAAGCCACACGTAGCTGTTTAAATTTAAATTAGCTGAGTTTGAATGAATTGAAATGGAATAAAATTAGAAATTCAGTTCCTCAGACATGCCTGCCACATTTCAATTATGTGGCTGCTGATTACCATATGGGACAGGGCAGATTAGAACATTTCCATCATCGCAGTTCTGCTGGGCAGCTCTAGTGAAGGCCTTTGGGCAAGCCCAGATTCAGTTCGTCTATCAGAATCTAACTCCAGGCCTTATGCAAGAAGCCTCCCCTGACTACCTCCACGCCATCACTGGCTCCCCTCCCCCCTGCTGTCTAGGACCTTGTGAGGGTTCCCTTGCAGCACTGCCACCCTGTGCTGCTTGCTGGCCCATGCACACCAGTACCTAGCAAGAGGCCTGGCACATAGTACGTATTTGGCTTAGGTCGGGTTCCCTAGGAGCAAATCCAGAGACAGGGGTCATTGGGCAAGTTATTTTATTGGGGAGGTGGTCCTAGGAGAGGGACAGTGATGGGAGAAAGACCCAGTACCAGTTGTTGTGGACTGAACTCCAACTCATGGGGACCCCAGGTGTGTCAGAGTAGAACTGTGCTCCACAGAGTTTTCAATGGGTGATTTTTCAGAAATAGATCACCAGGCCTTTCTTCCAAGGCACCTCTGGGTGAACTTGAACCTCCGAACTTTCAGTTAGCAGCTGAGTGTGTTAACTGTTTGCACTACCCAGGGACTCCAGGAGAAAGATAAGATGGAGGAAAAGCCGATCGAGGAGGTGGTCTCCACTGCACCAGCTTCAGCTGATCCCATGGGGAACTCCAAGCTTTGATTGCACCACAGAGTTGGTCCCCTGTGAGGTGAGGGCAGGGCCGGGGCTAGGTCTAGGGTGAGGCAAGCTAGGTCCCCATAGTACAGAATTTAAGGAGGTTTGCATTCTAGAGGAATTAGAGGGAGACCAGCTGGGTGGTAGCTGCACTTGTCCAAGGACAAGTTGGAGAACTGAGACCGATACTAACGCCAAGGCCATGTGGCTGGAGATGTGGGGACAGACTGGTGGGCGGCTGCCAACATGAAGCCAGACAGTGCCTCTCCCATCCTGCCCTCCTTCTTGGACTCTTCTCTCTTGGCCTGTGAACATGTTGTTCCTCTAACTGAGCCAAAAGATTTGATGGGGAAGCGGGTATATTCATTTGAGAGACACAAAACCTAAAATCCATTGGTGTGTTACTGTCCTCTGATGGGCATTCTGCTAACCTGCAGTTTCTCCATCAGGGGTCATAAGGGAGATTTCAGTTACTGAGTTGACATACTCAGCACTGTGGTAGGTGAGCTGCAATGGTGCAAACATCCAGCACACAGTAATGTGGGAGAGGGGCGGAGAGGGGTGTGGCAGGCAGACAAACTTTACAATAGGATGTGGTGTACAGTAACAAACAGTAAAGGAATAGGGGAAGGCAGGTGAGAGGACATTTATACCTGCCTTGAGGGTAGAGGTGGAGCGGACACAGATCTGGGCCTCCTGGGCACAGAGGAGCTTACCAGAGAGACTTCCCCAGTGGAGGGAATTCCAGGCAAAGGGGATGCAGGAGCACAGGCACTGCCATGTGTGGGTGTTAGGAGAGAAGCGGGTGGGGAGGCTGTAGGGTGCATGTGGGTGGGTGGGCACAGAGTGAGTTCTGGCCGCTAGAGAATGCTTGGTTATGCTCTCACTATGTGGGGCAGAGGGTTCCATGCCCATTTAGTCTAACAGCCAATTTGCATGTGTCCACATGAATACCCGCCCTGGACCTTGGGACACGGATGTGCCATGTACTTGACTCTCAGGTGGAGAGGAGAGTTGTGGAGGAGAACGTCCCCATACAGCAGGGCAGAAGCTACCTGCTCAGGAAGAGACTACAGCAGGCCAGCACCCCACAGTCTTTGCATCCCAGCAGAGGTGGGTCAGGCACCCTCAGCATTCCCTGGTGGGTGGGGCACCGATTCTGCTGTCTCCTGCCCCGTATGGGCCAGATGTCTGGGTTGTGAGGTCAGAAGCAAACTACACTCTTCCAGGAAGCCCCTTAGGAGAAGAGGCGAGCTTAGGACCTGTTCATATTCTGAAGAAAGCTTCATTTGGGGATATAATTTAACAGAGTAATTGATATCAAATGAAACTCTTTTTTATTGAGTCCTAACAGTCCAAGTTGACAAAACAAATTTTAAAAACCTTCCCTTTAATTAGTTCCTGGCAGGAGCGAAAAGAAAAGTAATTCTTAAGATTTGTTTGGTTGTTGCATTCTAGGTGTGTTAAGAGTGGCTGTTTAGAATCATCTTTAAATCTTTTACTACTTTTCAACTGAGTTTGAGTTTTCTTTCTCTTTTTTGTTAACGTTATTTGTCATCCCTAAAGCAAAGTACTCTTTTCATTAGGACTCTTTCCCCTTCTACCCCTCCCTAACTCTCTAACTGCTGTTTTCTATGTGAGGAAATAGAGAGGTTTAGTAATTTTGCCAAGGTCGTACAGCTAATAAGTTTTAATGTTTTTGTTCGCACTTGGGCCTACCTGATTCAAGAAGTCCTCTGCTCGCGCCTTCCACCATGATGTTTGGTTAGTTTCAGAGAGAAGCACAGAGATTAAGAGCTCCCTGGAGCCCCATTCCAGCACCTCAGCACGCAGTCGCTTCAGCCTCTTTGTTAACAGGTAAACAGCAAAGCGTTGTGATCTTGGTCTGGGTGCTGCACATATCATACTTCTCTCCTGATGACTCATGGTAAGACTCTTGCTTCTCTGGAAACAGTCAACTGTCTCATTGGTACATGAGGAAGCCACATTGAAGAAGATCAAAGCTAAGATGATGAGAGAGGCCTGATGGCAACTGTGCTGTCAGGGAGTTCTGTCTCCTTCGGAGAACCATGTTCAGGCTCAATTTTAGAACAGCAGTGTTCTATGATGTTGTTTCCATTATCTCTTACCACATGATGCTGCATGACAAACAATCACAAAGCACAGTGGCTAAAAAGAGCAGCTATTTATTTAGCTCATGATTCTGTGGATTGGTTATTTAGGCTGTGTTCAGCTGGGAGGTTCTTCTTGATTTGGCTGGGCACCCTTGTGTATCAGTGATTAGCCGCTGCTTAGCTGGGCAGCTTTGCTTTTGGAGGTTGGCTGGCAGTTGTTTGAGGAGCCCTGACTCTCCTCCATGGAGACTTTCCACCACCAGAAGCCTGGCCTAGATTGTTCTCGCAGGAGTAGTGGAGCTCCGAGAGAGAGTAGAGCACAAGAGTTTCTTCAGGCCTAGGCTCAGAACTAGCTCACTGCCACTTACACCACATCTTATTGGCCAAAGCAAGTCACAAGCCAGCCCAGAGTCAATGGTTGGGGAAGTAGACTCCACCTCTTTATGGGAGCAGCGGCACATTCACATTGCAAAGGACATGGATTGGGAAGAAGAATTGTGGCTATTTTTACAATCAATCTAACATAGATGATTAAATTTGATCAAAATCGCAGGTGCCCGTATCTTTCTGGACCTGGAACTGTGGCTGTTTGGAAGCTTTGGGGATTTATTTATGTACTGGTTTGTAAGGACCGTGACTGTGTCTTGTTCCTCCAGGGTTCAGCTGAGGGCTTTGTCATACCTGATGTCAAATACATAGCAGGGGCCATAAGTGAGTGTTACAGAGTTTACTTCACAGTAATTTTCTTGCCATTAAAAACTCTATTTTATTTTTTCCCAATAAAAATAGCTTTTTTTTTTTCCCCCTAATCACATAAACACTATAAACCAATTGCAATCAAGTTGGCTCCAACTCATGGTGTCTCCATGCATGTCAGAGTAGAACTGTGCTCCATGGGGTTTTCAATGGTTGATTTTTCAGAAGTAGATTGCCAGGCCTTTCTTCTGAGGTGCCTCTGGGTAGACTTGGACCAACAATCTTTCAGTTAGCAGCTGAGCATGTTAATGGTTTGTACCACCCAAGGACTCCATAAACACTCTACTTACTGTAGATAACATTTTTGATAAATATAAATAAGGAAGAAAGTAAAAATCACTTGTGGCCCTGGCACCCACTTCAGGAATCATTCAGGACTTGCCTGTTATTAGCACCCACGAGCAGAGAGGCAGTCATGGGGTGGTGAGGAAGTGGACTGTGGCATGGGGGTGGGGGACTCTGGGTTCAATGCCACCTCAAAGCCCACCCCTATCCTGTGGCTTTGCAACCTTAACTTCTCTGGGCCTCAGTTTCCACATCTGAAAAAGTCATAAGACAACTCCCACATAGGTTTGAGGTTAAAGATGACATGAAAATGTGGCTATACCCTGCCTGCTGAGGGACTCTCTTAAATGGAAGTGCTGCCACAGTTAACAGTTTCCTCCCCTTCTCTGACCCTGGTGGCATTCTTCCCGCTGAAGTACCCGGGAGCTTCAGGAGGGCCATCAGTTCAGCTCAGGATCTGCTTTCTCTGTGGCATCAGAAAACTCACAGCCAGCCGCTCCTTCACAAAGGGATTTCCTGCAAAGAAAAGAAAAGGTGAAACAAGAAGGCCTGCAGGACACTCCCCAAGAGGTTTGACACAGCAGCTGCCATGAGCAGAGTTCTCCGGGGGCCAGGCTCCCTGGGATGGAAAAGCTGGGCCAAGCCTCCGAGCCTCCAGCAGCTGACCCAGCCAGTCCGCTCTGTGGGCAGGCAGCATCCAGGAGGGTCGCAACCAAGATCTGACATCCTGACTGGTGGCAGGGCTTGTAAGCAGTGTCACTGGCCTTTCTGAGCCCTTCATTTTTGGGCCATGTGGATTGGGTGGGGGAGTTTTGGTGTGGGGTTTAAATCTTGGTTTTCCCACTTAAACGCTGTGGGATCCTGGAAAAATCATTTAACTTCTCTGAGCCTCTGTTTTCACACCTGGTTTGCCCCACAAATCTGCCACTATAAGAATTAAGCTAGAGTGCAAGTAGGAAAGTATTGTGTGCTTATGTGTTCAGAAGCACAGACCAATTAGATGATGATATTTGAGTCAGAGCCAAGCACACACCAAGTTCTGAGTTGTCACTTAGGATATTTTGTACAAACTCGCAGAAACCAAGCCTCTTGCTGGGAGAAAGCCAGGGTGGGTACATGTTGTCTTACTCACATACTGCCAGTGTTCCATGCACTGCAGGTTTCCTGGGATAGATTTGTTGGTTGTGTGTTTTTTTTTTTTTTTTAATGTTCAAACTAGATTTATTGAATTGGATTAAAATAACCCTGAATCTTGCAATTCAGGCCAGTAGGTGGCCTCGCTGAGGCAGGCGCTGCGTAGGCACTCAGCAGGATGTAAGGGTGGAGATGGCAGGCCCCACCCCTCAGGAAGCTCACAGCCACTGGGGTGTGAGGCGGTGGTGGTGGTGATACCTGTGCCATGTAAGCTGTCAGAGAGTGGACAAGCAAGGTGGACGGTACTTGGAAGGGGCCTTCTGAATGGAGGGACGAGTAGGAGCAAATTCAGGACAGACAGGGAGGCTTGGTTAGAGGGAGAGGGTCTCTCTTCTGGTTGGTTAATAGGATGTGTTTGAGGGAGTGTGGGAAGCTGAGGCTGGAGAGTACCAGGGCCAACCCAGGCCTCGAAGGCCATGCTGATGGGACCCCAACTCCCTGAAGGCAGTCTGGGCTTGGCTGAGGGGCCAGCTTGCCGTCTGTGCTCATGCTGAGGTCAGGGCTGGCCTGCATGCACCCTTGGGCCTGAAGGACCTGCCGGAAGCAGCCCCTTGAGGTGATTAGAGAAAAGCATCCCCAGGAACCCTAGGCAGCGTGCTGACAGCCCCACCCAATTCTATCGCTTACTGTTTGTGCCACACCGAAGAGCTTCTTAACCACTTGGACGTCCAATTTTCTCATCTGTAAAATGGGCTGAGAATATGCACCCCACAGAAGGATGGTATAAATATAACAATGTATAAATAACAATGGGTATGAAAGTATTTCCTGAGTCAAAAGTGTGAAACAAATATGAAGCATCATGAACCCAAGAATAGCTGCCTGTGCACACTACCAATTCAATATCCAGAGCCAGAAAAAATGTTTCTTCTAATCCAAATTTTTTTTTGTTTGTTTGTGAAAAATAGTTGTCTTACATACAAGATATATTTGTATTGCCTAATGTGACTTATAAGGGTGAGACATACAGAAGACTATGTAACCGTGTGTGCATTGTGAAGCTTGTAATGAAGTGGGCGTCCCTGTGTCTAAGACAAGAATTACAACATCGCCAATGCCATCACCCCCACCCATGAGGCTGTCGATTGGTGACCCCCAGCCTACTGTGGCCTCACCCAGTGAAGTCCTGTATCACTGAAACCTGTTTCCTGCCAGCCCTAGAGGGCAGTGCTAGGGGGCAAGCTCAGGGGGGAAGGCCAGTCCCAAAGCTGAGGCCCAGCCCCACAGAGCCTGTCTTTTCTGCCCTAAGTGACTCTGCGGTGTCCCCCCAGTTCTCCAGTCCTGAATTTGTCTGTCTGGCTGGAGAGGCCCCGGCGGCCTTGCATCTCCCTGGCTTGATCGTGGTAACTATTAATGTGACTGGGCAGGGGCGGAGGGTGGCTGCAGGTACCAGCTGGCTGGCAGGCTGGGAGGGCTGGCGGAGCTCTCGCTGGGCCTTCAGCCTGGCACAGGCAGGGGTGGCTTTGCTCTCAGCCCAGGGACGTGTGCTCTCTCCTCATACCCCTCCACAGTGGTCTGAGCACGTGGCTCCTGCTTCACTCTCTGCATCAGCCTCCGCTTCTTCAAAAATGGGGGATTCTCCAACTTCTGCCCAAATCCTGCTTGTCCTCCAGACCCAGCGTGGTCCTCATGTCCTTGGTCAGGAGATGTTTTCTAAGCATCTCGTATGTGCCAGGTGCCATCCTAGGCTCTGGATCTAAGATGTGAACTTAACAAAGTCCTTTTCACATGGAGCTTCCATGCTGGCAGGGAGAGTCGGAAAATAAACAAATATGCAAAGATAAAAGCATGTCAGGCAGTACTAGAGCTATGGGGTGGAGAAGGGCTGGGGTGGGGAGCAGGGGTTTGCCCTGTTAGAGAGGGTGGCCCGGGGAGGCTGCTCCAGGAGGTGCCACTTGAGCAGAGCCTGGAATGAAGTGAGGGAGGGAGTCATGTGGGCTTTTGGGGCAGACTACCCAGGCAGAGGGAGCAGGGAGAGCAAATACCTGTGTCAGGACTCAGAAACTGGTGGTCACGGGGCAGGGCAGGAAGGAGGAGGCCAGGTGGGACCTGGGGCCCCAGGGAGCAGAAGAGTTGGTACCCAAGACCCCAGCCCAGGGAAGAGGCAGTGGGAGGCAGGACCATGCAAGAGCCAAGGCTCCAAGCCCCAGTGCATGCTCCATCGTCCTACCGGACTTCACTCAGAAAACACAAACCCAGAGATATAATTATTAAGAATTTCAAGATGGCAACTGCAGAGCATTATACCCCAAGTGCGGGGCCCTGGGCTACTGTGCTGGCCGCCCGGCCTCCTGTTAGCTGCAGGGTTTCTCAACTTGACTGCTTATGAGAATCACCCAGGCAGCTTAAAAAGTACCCATCCCCGGGCCTTGCCCCAGACTGGTCAGATCATCTCTGGGGGTGGATCCCCCACACAGCAGAGTGGGAAGCAGGGGGCTCAGGGTGTGCCCCACAGTCACCTGGGCCCACTCTGGTGGGGGAAACACCCTTCTGCAGAGTCCTGGGATCCACACTGACCTCTAGAGCTTGGAGACTGCCCTTGGGTGCAGAAAGGTCAGGGGTGGCTACAGGTCTTGCCAGCACTAAAGCCCATGTCTCCAGTGTCAGTCCATTGCTGTCCTTCAGTGAGTACTTCCCCCGGAGGTCTGGGCCAGGCCCAGGTCCTGCTGAGTGCGCTTAGGGACTACTGGGCACACTGAGGCCCTGTCTTTGGGGAGGTCGCCATCTGATGAAGAAGACAACGTATACTGAGCAGAAGTGGACGGGAGGGCCAGGGGGCTGTGAGTGCAGAGAAGGGAGTGGGCAGCTCGGGCCTGCGGGCCACAGACAAAGACCCTGAGTCGGAGATGAGAGACTCTCAGGGATGTGCTGCGTGGGGAAGAAGCAGAAGAGCATTGCAGGCAGTGGGGACAGCATGTGGAGAGATGCCGGCAGGAAAAGCCTATCTGGCAGCAGAGTGATGAGGTGGCCTGGGAGGCCTGAGCCGAGGGCAGTCTTGGTGGTGGTGGGGGCTGTAGGAGAGACAGGGCTGATAGTGATGTGAGGAGGGGATGAGGCAGAAGGTAGGCTCCCATAAGTGTCTTTGGATGTGGCCTTGCTGACCAATTTCTAGATTCTAAGTAATCCTGTCCATCAGTCCACCACCCATTTGTTGGTTTGTTGTACTGTGGTGTCTTGCATGTTGCTATGATGCTGGAAGATACGCTCCTGGTATGTAAAATACCAGCAGGGTCACCCCTGATGGACAGGTTTCAGGGGAGCTTCTAGACTAAGACAGACTAGGAAGAAAGGCCTGGTGATCTACTTCTGAAAATTAGTCAACAAAACGCTATGCGTTGCAGAATACTGTCTGAGACTTCCACTCACTTACTTTGGACACATCATCAGGAGGCCCTGATTGCCGGAGAAGGACAGCATATTTGGCAAAGTGAAGGGCCAGTGAAGGTGAGGGAAATCATCAGTGAGGTGGATTGACAAAATAGTCACAACAATGGACTCAAACATACCAATAATTATAAAAACGGTGCCGTACCAGGCAATGCTTCGTTCTGCTGTATATGGCGTTGCCGTGAGTCAGAGCTGACTTGACAGCAACTAACAACGACAAGTAATCCTCTTGGCTGAAACCCTCTCCCTTCACTGAATCTGCACCTGCCAAAATTCTCTCACAGATTAGAATTCACTAACCTGTGCTCTGCAGAGGTGGGGGACAGTGTCAGGTTGACCAGCACGTCGGGTGGTAGAACCCACTGATGGGGATCTTGGGCAGCTCTCTCAGGGGGCAGATCTGACGGCTGTGGGATTTCTGCAGGGGAAAGACATCAGTAAGAGCTGGGCCCCAGCCTTCCTGGTCCCCGCACAGCCTGGCAGATGGTGGGGTTTTGAATGTGCCTCTTATTAACAGTGCAACCGTGGGCAAGTCCCTACCATCTCTAAGTCTCAGTTTCTCATCTGCTAAATGGCAATAATAAGCACACTTATCTCTTGCACATGGCAAGGGCTCAGCATCTCATAGGCATTGTTATAACTGAGACTGTTATTATTTCAGACCAAGAAAGGGAAATGCTATTTGGCTCTCAGGGACCTCCGTGTGGGCCTGCTGAGTGCGCAGTGTTTGAAGGTGAAATGTGACATTGAGTTGACAGCGGGCTCCATCTTTAATGCTATCATGTCCTTTGCCAACCTTGGGGAGTTCACCTACTTCGGCTTGGCTTACCTGAGAGGTGAGTATCTCCTGGGCAGTCCGCGTCTGAAATGGTTGCCTCTAGTAACCCAGGTATCTGGGACTTGAGCTCTATTCCTTCTGGGAAAGCTTCTTTAGGTGCCTCACTTTGCACACTTAAACATTAGTTAGTGTGGTGAAGCCTTCAAATGTTCATGTGTACAGCGTTAAGTAAGTACAGAAGATTATCATAAAATACTAGACATGGGATGTTGTGCTTGCTGGCTCTGGTTGACCAATCTCAGTTCATTGAAGATAGAGAAGCAAATGCTAAGAACGTTTCCATCCAATCATACAGGATTAATGAGAAATGATCATCCCCCCACCCCAGCCTAAATTAAGAACCCATTCTGAAGATCCCGAGGACAGCATTTGTACACCTTCCCATCTCTGCCCCTCCTTTAAAGAATACCTTATTCCCATCTAGAGCCCTTGAGTGGTACAAACATTAATGACTCAGCTGCTAACTGGAAGGCTGGCAGTTTGGGTCCACCCAGAGGCACCTTGGAAGAAAAGCCTGGTGATCTACTTCTGAAAAATCAATCATTGAAAACTAAGCCTTTGCTTGCATTCTGTGTTGCTGGGCGCTACTCTCCACTGCAGTGCTGCAGCCGATTGATCCTCTGTGACCTGCCCTCTAGGCCCTCTGCCCCTCACCCCCGCTCCTCCCCTACTACCCAGTCAGTTCAATCCACTCCTGTGGGTCTCACGAGACAGATGAGAAGTTTGATGCTTACTGGTTGGCACACTTCAGCGAGCCAGATCACAGTGCCTGCGAACTGCATAAAGACACGAACATGCTTGCTGGCTATGATTTGGTTCCAGAACCTCAAATCTCTATGCTGCTTTGTGGACATGCAGACAGTTAAATGATTTTCCTAGGCAGTTCACATTCTAGAGGTTGTTAAGGACTAAGCAGGACCCCGTAACGAAATCTACCCCTACGTCAACCAGGAACTTAGACCAACTTTGGATAAATTGAGAGTCTCTACTCCAGAGGATCTGGGCTGTGACAAAGTATAAACTTCCATGGATGGGCTTCCCAAGGATTTATTGGTAATGCTACTTGATTGTGAGCAGTCACTTGGAAATACTGATAACATATCACCTTATTTGAACAAGTTTTCCTTTATTGAGTACCAAACCATGTAATAGTAACTTGAGCCCTAATAAAAGGGAAACAAGTTTGAACCGGAAAAAAACCAAACACCCTATAGAGTGCACTTCTGCTCTGACACACACAGTCACTGTAAGTTGCATTGATTTAACAGACCACAGCTGGTATTCCCACCTACACCACACACCCCTTTGCCACCGTTGTAGCCCTTTAGCTGCTGTGTGGGGTCAGAGGGAGCAGATAGGCCTTCAGGTTAAGTCCTGGCTCTACCAGCCACCTTGCTTCCACATCATAATCTTGTCGTTCCTCTTTTGTCCCATCCCTAACTGGAGATCATGATGTGAACCTCATGGGCTTGTGTGTGATCATTCATTGTGCCACAGTGTGCAGGGACAGGGTGTCCTTATCTCCCCATAGTCTTTGTCAGACCACCAAAAGACTCCCCCAGATAAAGATAACAACCATAATATGCTCTGATGTGCTCAACTGATGTTTGCACAATCTTTTATAAAGTGTGACTAAAGCATCTTTAGACAATGTTGTGTTTTGATTGATCTGTAACATGCAAGCTAACTAAAAGCAGCATGCTTGCTCTGTGAATACAACCTTAGGCTTCTGCACTACCTGCCTCCTGCTAACCTGGGGGGCTACTGCCAAGCCCCTCCCATGCAGACATTCTAGAGCTGGTTAGCTGGGGACCGCCTGGGAAAATCACTCAAAAGAGTGTGCGTCTGGGCTTTGGGTATAAACTAACCTGGGAGGTGTTTGCTAGCCAACCTCTAATGGGAACTGCCCATCTCTTGGGGGAGAATTGACCCTAAGGAAGGGTGAGCCTGCTGTGGCGTGCAGATCAGATTCAACAGTAAGGGCTGAGGGGCAGAGCAGGCAGAGGTTTGGACACTGTCTGGTGACTTCTATTTAAGCCACTCTGGTGGATACTCCCCTGCCCCGCCAATCCCAGCACGCACATGCCTTTGAGAGGAAAAGCTGGCTGCTCAATTAAAAGCTCTGCCTTCCAAACACAGGATCATTCCTCTGTCCAGCTGGAACAGAGCAGGGCCCAGGCAAACCTGCAGTGGCCTGTGGAGTGTCCCAGGGCAGGGTGGGAGGAGGTCGACTTTGACTTGAAAAGAACAGAGCATTTTGAGCAGGGGGGTAGAAGTGGTGCTTTCAGTGGCTCAGGCCAGGTCAGCCTCTCTCCCTGAGCTGCTCCAGAGGGGACAACAGGAGCTGAAGTCCTGAGTGTCTGTTAGTGGGGTTCTCAAGCTGGCAAAAATCAGGGAAAGGGCAAATGGAACTCTACTTACACCCCAGACTGGGGAGGCCTGGGGAGGTTCTGGGCGGTATAGAAAGGTGTGGGACATGGCAGGAGAACATCAATACTCTGTCCTCTGTTTTTCTTTCTTACATTTTATCTTCGTAAGATGACAGCTGGAAGGCAGACAGAAGTGAAATCTTCTCTAAACTAATCGTATCTTCTCCTCTCAGTGCCGAGCTTCTCTTCCTTGACCTGCTCGTCTCTTTCTCCCCCTCTGGGCCCCTCGCAGCCCAACAAATGTCCAGCTGGTGCCAGCTTCCCAGTGGACTTGCTTCCCGCCCTCCACTGCACAGAAGACGACTCACGCCTGACCCTTGGGGGCCCGGGCTCGCGGGGGCGGCGCCTGCTTGACTGCTTCTCCCTCCAAAAACTCACGATTTTCATTTCAGGCAAAGAGTTCTTTCTCCTGGACGATGAAACCAGATTGTGCAAAGTGGCCCCTGAAGGCTGGAGCAAGCACCCCCAGAGGAAAACCTCCGCAAGTGTCTTCTCGCTTTTTCTGAGGATCAAGTTCTTCGTTAGCCATGTTGGGCTGCTCCAGTGAGTTCTGCAAAGCTGTTTGTCTATGTCTTAATACTGATGCATGTCCAGGCTGCTATCTGAGTCTCTGGGTGGTGCAGATGGTTAATGTGCTCACTACTAACGGAAAGGTTGGAAGTTCGAATCCACCCAGAGGCACCTTGGAAGAAAGGCCTGGCTTTAGAAGACTCAGCCACTGAAAACCCTGTGGAGCACAGTTCTACTCTGACATACATGGGGTCTCCCTGAGTCAGAAGTGACTCAATGGCAATTGGTAGGCTGACATCAGAGATGATGGCTATTAAGGTGCTTGCAAACTGTAAGTTACTTATAAATTACAACAGCTATTGTGGTTGGTCTGCTGATTGGATTCCCACATGACAAAACAAGGGGGACAAGTCAGTACTTCAGAGGCAGGCCCAGGTTAAAATGAAAAGATGTCTTTTGTTTCAAACATACTCTATTTAAGGTCGAAGTTGTCTCTCCCCTGCTGCCAACATGCCCCCTGCACCTGCTCAACCCAGCCCTCCAGTGACGAGGGGTGAAGGAGAGGATCATGGATTTGGAGTGGAATCCCTGCCTCTTTATTCCTTTGCTTACTCCAAGCAACATCTAACTGAATCTCGTTTCTTCGCTTGAACCACAGCAGTGAACATCTCTGTGGGTGTCTTGTGAAGTGCCTGTCAAGGAGTGGGGCTCAGCTAGTGGCAGGAGGCATGTTGTATGCGATAGAGAGCACACTTGTCTTACTGGTGTTGCCTCTGGATTCTGTTGGGTTGTACCCAGTCTTGCCTCCTCTTCCCACTTCCCAGACAGGAAAACTTCTGGCTGTAGTGCCCTCCCTCCCCCTCAGCATTCCAGCAGCCTTCATTTCTGCATTTCTTCTCTAGGCAAAGCCAGACAAGATGTAAGTTTTACCTGCAGCTCTGGAGAGACATCCTGGAAGAGAAGCTATACTGCAACGATGAGACGCTGCTGCAGCTAGGGGTCCTGGCCTTGCAGGCCGAGTTTGACTGTTACCCTCAGGAGGTAGGGGCAGAAAGAGGGGCTCTTGTGGTGGGATCACTGAAGAAGCAGTTACGAGGAAACTGTAACATAGAGAGTCCACCTTTGAGATGTGCTGTTGGTACCTACCGCTGAGATTGGGGTAAACTCCATCCATGCATCCTTCCATCCATCCATCCAACCAACCAACCAACTGTTCAACAAGCATTCATTGAGTGCTCTTTGCTAGGCTCTGGGGGATACAAAGATGAACAAGCCAAGGTTATACATTGTAATGTAGTTCTAGTCAAATAGATCCTTCGTAAAACAGTAATAGCCATTTGTTGAGTTTCTGTCATCATCGTCATCATAGTCATCATCATCATCCATAGGAATAGGCAACCTTTACTGAGAGATCAATGTGTACCTGCCATTGACCTGTAGTGCCAGTAGTATTAACTCACTTAGCCCTCACAGTTACATTGCCAAGTTGATATTATCACTCACATTTTCCAGAAAAGTGATCTGAGGCTCTGTGGCTAGTAAATGGTAAAGTCTAAATTTGAGCCCAGGTCTGCCGACTTGGGACCTATGCTGAATCTGCGCGGGTGTGCTGTCTCTCCAGTAACAATTCCAATCTTCTTGGCCAAGCCCTTGCCAACCACATGTTACTTGCATTTGATTTAATTTGCCTATGGTGGTCCTGTATAACAGTCTTCAGGGAGTTAACTGAGGCAACGGTTATTTAATCTGCAGTTGCCTGAAAGCTGGGAGGGATGATGTCAAATATATTGTTTACCTAACTATGATTCAAAATGGGGATGCCAGGCAGGAAGGAGGGACCAACCAGGTGACCTGTTACAGAGAGAAGTGCAGCATTGCTCTTGGGTTCATGAAACCCACTAATCAAGTTCAAGATGAGGTGGAAGAGGCTTGGCAAAGAACTCCATGGAGACTGAGCATTGTGACCTAGAAGTGTGCCATGTCACCCAAATGTGGGGTCCATCTCTGGAAGCATCAGTAGGAATAGAGAGGGAAGAGCAATAGAGGTGAAGATTCCATTGATCTCTTCCTTGGTTAACTTCTAGCACATGCACTGGGCTTTATCTTAGAGGGAACTCACCACTGCCATGTGACAAAAGCTGGAGCCACTGGCAATGTTAGCCTGGAGAAGAGATGCTCTAGAGAGTACATGAGAGCTGTGTGAAGGAAGGAACCCACTGCTCAAAGAGAACATTTAAAAAGTTTAACCCACCCCTGTTTAAACCAGTGGTGGGGTGAGCCCATGTGTTTCGGGGTAGAACTGTGCTCCATAGGATTTTCAAGGGCCGACATTTGGGAAGTAGATCCCTAGGCTTTTTTGCCAAGGCATCTCTGGGTGGACTCAAAATGCCAAAATTTTGGTTAGCAGCCAGGTGCTTAACTGTTTGCAGCACCCAGGGACTCCACCCCCTTTCCACCCCCCCCCCCCACTTAGAAGTCTTCAAAAAGATCTTGTAAGCCTTGAGATCCCATAAACCATCCTTTGAATGTCTTCCCAGTCATGTCTGCACATCCATCCCAACCTTACTTACCCTTCAAAGCCAGCCCAACTCACAGCTTTCCTGTCTCCCCACAAGGGGAAGGAAGCTTTCCCTCCACCCTCTGGGCCCTTTAGGTGGTCTCTGTCACCCCTAGTGCACTCACCACTCACTTCCCCTCCCATTGCCCTGATTTAGGCTCAGGACCTCGTGATTTTCCAAGGAGCAGCTCCATATCCCCCTACACTCTCTTGATGGCAAGTGACAGAAAATGGAATCAAGATTGGATTGAATAAACCCGTTGCCATTGAGTTGATTCCAACTCATAGCAACTCTATAGGATAGAGCAGAACTGCCCCATAGAGTTTCCTAGGCCCTAATCTTTATGGAGGAGCCCTGGTGGTGCACTAGTTGAACCCTTGACTGCTAACCAAAAGGTCAGTGGTTCAAACCCACTAGCCACTCTGAGGGAGCAAGAGGAGGTAGTCTGCTTCCAAACCCTATGGAGAAGTTCTACTCTGACCTATAGGGTCACTTTGAGTCAGAATCAACTCAATGGCTTTTTTGGTTTAATTTTTATGGAAGCAGACAGCTACCTCTTTCTCCCAAGAAGCAGCTGGTGGGTTCGAACCTTTCAGTTAGCAACCAAGCACTTAACCACTGAACCACCAGGGCTCCCTGTCTTGAATAAAGCATATAATTTACTGGCTTGCAAAACTGCAGGGTCTAGGGCACAGGGCTTCCTGGGTGCAGGGACTCAAATGGCATCAATAGACTTGGGCTCCCTGCATCTTGGAGCTGTGCCTCCCCAGTCAGGCTTGCCTTCTGTGGCTTTCAGATTTCATCCTCCAGGTTCCAGCACAGCCCAACGGAGTGTCCCTCTCTCAGGAATCCCATAGAATCCTGAGGTTCTGTCTCATTGGTTCAGATGGGCTTATGTGCCCACACTAAACCAATCACTGTGCAGGAAGATGTGGCGCTCTGGTTTTTGGACTTGAGTCACATGCCCACCCTGGGAGCCAGGGGTGGAGCCCACAGTACTCACAGTGCAGGGACTGAGAAGGAGGAGGGGTGGTTCTCCAAGTGGAAAGGGGAATAGGTGCCACGTGGTCAACATGCTACATTCTTGGTGAGCAAGGGAGCTATGATGGGCTGTCCTCTGAGGTCACCTGAGTTTGGCCTTGGTACTGAGTGTGGATGCCTTCCTGGTGCTCTGTGCTTCTTGATCCTGACTCCTCATACAGTGTGTGGGGTAAGAGGGCAAGAGGTGTGAGCGCAGTCATACCTTGCTTTCTTCTTCCCAGAAACTGGGTTAAAGAGCAAGGACAAGTTCAAGAGTTAAAGGGGTTCCTTTAGAACTGTGTCTTCCTAACATTTTGTGCCATGGCCCATGATAAAAAAAATGGTTGATATCATAACCTAACACACATATATGCATACATAACAGAACTGAATAGAAGCCTCGGGAAACCAGAAGCCCCTTGAGTGGCTGTGTTCTGGAGCCTTCGAGTTCCCTCTCACACTGCTGTATTTTTCTTCATTCTGCTTATCACCACTTGACATTGACATTCATTTACCTGTTTTACTGTCTTTCTCTACCATTAGACTGGAATCTCCCTGCAGGTAGAACTTTCTTTCTTTTGTTCTGCCATTTCCGGAGCACTAAACCTGTGTGTGTCACACAAGTAGTTTGCTGAGAGCTGGTGATCTCAGCAGTGGACGACCGAATGAAGTACAGGCTCCTGGACCACATGACACTATGGTTAAAAGCCATCCATCAGGAAAGGTGGCTTTTGTGTCAGGGAACTGTAGCTCAATTTCCAACATCCCCCCACCCCAATCCAGGCAGCTCCCACTCTCCTGTGCTCACCCTAGTCCACAGGGTCCATGACTTTGTTTCCTTCTCTGAATACTGACCCAGCCTGGGAGTCAGTCTCCCAGCACTGCCCTGGCCCCCCAGCCCCTCCCTTGACAAGCCTCCAGCCCCATCACGGCTTACCCTAGAGCTCCCTCCTGTCTCCTCGGCTGCCAGGACCAGAGTCCTAACCAGGCCTAAGGCCAGTCCCCTCATGCCATGGTGCTGCTACATTTGGGGGCCTTGGGAGGAGAAGGGCCCAGACAAGGCCCTGGTGGCATAGTAGTTATGAGTGTGGCTGCTAACTAAAAGGTTGACAGTTCGAATCCACCAGTCCTTCCTTGGAAACCCTTTGGGGCAGTTCTACTCTGCCGTGTAGGGTTGCTAGCAGTCAGAATGGACTTGATGGCAACGAGTTTGGTTTTTTTTCTGGCGGGGGGGGGAGTGGAATGCCAGGGGAGCCCAGCTGATCACTTGGCATCTTTGCTGGGTATGGCTAAGGTAGACAGGTTACTGTGTCTTCCAGGGCAGACTTGGTCCTTAGCAGGCTCCATGGAACAGGGGGGCGGAGGGGAGCCTCAGTCTTAGAGACAGATAGAGCTGGGTTCAAATCCTGCCTCTTCTGGTTAGTAGCTATGTGACCTTGGGTAGCTTCTATCTCTGAACCTCAGCTTTTTCATTGGCAAATTGGAAATGATAATAGGGCCCT
The DNA here is from genome assembly GCA_030035585.1 of Dugong dugon. Taxonomy (NCBI): domain Eukaryota; kingdom Metazoa; phylum Chordata; class Mammalia; order Sirenia; family Dugongidae; genus Dugong; species Dugong dugon. The sequence goes on from CM057475.1 coordinate 8,006,359, forward strand.
TGCAGAGCTGCTGGAAGGGTTAGAGGTAGTAATGCACCTATGTGCCTGGCACATAGTAACTGCTCAGTGTGTAAGCCCCTCCGCCTCCAGAATCCGGAAGCACTGTCCGGTGAGCAGGAGTGCTCTATTATAAGATGACGCGGTGGCTAAGTGTCCATCTTTGGATTCAGACACGATGTTAAACTTGAGACCCTAATGGTAGCGCAGAGATTGTGGAAACCATGGCCCAAGTCCACTGGAGGCTGCTGGGGAGCCAAGTTAGACCCTTTTCTCAGGCCCAGAATCCTTCCTATTGAGTCCCTTGCATTAGAGCCCCAGGGGCCCCAGGGGCCCCAGGGGCCTGCCTCTGAAAGCCCCGTTCTAAGGTCAGACTCTGGAGATCCCCTGGGTCTGTCCAGTTTCTGACTGACCTCACCCTGCTTCTGCATCCTGGGATCTCATCCTCCACCTCGTATTCCCCTCCCCCAGATCCTAAAGCCAGCCTCTTCTGCCGTAGCGAGATGCTCTCTGCTGCCCCTGTGTGGTCCACTGCAGGCCGTTCCCACTTGTGTGTGTAAAGGCCGTCCCTGTGTGCCATCAAGTTGATGACGACTCACAGAGACCCCATGTGACACGGTAGAACTGCCCTGTTGGGTTTTCTTGGCTGTAATTTTTACAGAAGCAGATCACCAGGTGTTTCTTCCACAGAGTCGCTGGGTGGGTTTGAAATGCTAACTGAAAGTTTCGATCTGTTAATCGAACTGCAGCCGAGCAATTAAGCAGTGCGCCACCAGGGCTCACTGTAAAGGCCGTATACAAACCCATTCATTTGCTCATCCTTCACTCAGCCCTAATTTATCAAGGGCCTGCTCTGCGCTTGGTGTCATCCAGTCCTTATGTTAACCCTGCAAATTCGGTGCTGTTTCCATTTGCAATTGAGAAAACTAAGGCTCTGTGAGGTGAAGTGAGCTAGTCAGAGCCAGGCTAGGATTCACTTCTGGGCCCACCTGACTCTGGACCTGGTCTTGCTCTGTGCCAGGCGCTATGGGGGTGCTGCAAATGGTCATTAGCGGAGGCTTCGGAGAGGAGAGCCCCCCTCAAGTGCTGCTCACAGGGCAGGAGGGGAGGAGGCGAGTGATCACCACGGCTGGAGTGAGGGTGGACACCCCCAGATTAGGCACCATAGGTTCATGACCGCTTCTCACCCGTCCAGCAGTTCTGCATATCCGAAAGGACTTAGCATGCCCTCCCAAGGGGCTCACATCTGATATGATAAATGGTTCTAATGCTAGGGAAAAGAATAAAAACAAAAACACCCTTATGCAAGATTGGGAGCCGCGGAAGAATTCTAAACAGAGAAGTGACAATTTATATTACAGTAATATTTTAAAAAGGGAGGCAAAAACAATTTAGTATAAAAACAAAGATTCTTAATCACATCATCCCAGCAGAGCAACTTTCTTCTCTGCACGCTCTCTTCCAGCCCCTCACCATGTGTGGGTATTTTCAAAGCTGTAAACGCTGCCACATTCAATCGGCATCCTGCATCCTCACTTGGTGTCACGTGTCTTCCCATGGCCTTCCTAATGACCGTTTGGGATGGCTGCACACTATTCCTTAGCAGGGGTGGGCATCCACGTAGTCAGCGCCACATATGTGATAACTACCATTGCTAATGTTCAGTGGTGATGATTATTCTGATCTTTCTCTTTCAGAAATGACAGAAGTAAGTGTACCTGTGCCTGGAGCTGTTTGGCTCCATCCTGAAGGCTTCTCATGGAAGTAATCCTAGCAATGAGAGGTGCTGGGTCAGAGGGCCCAAATGCTTTTCAGTCCACTAAAGTGCTGAGCAGTTTCTTTCCCTTTGTGCCTTGAAGCTGAGCTCAGAACCATAGCTGCCAGCGCTGGCCTCAAGACACAGGGTTCTCAAGCCCTCAGCCTCATCGGGCCAGCAAGGTGCACATTGGAAACGTGGGGATGTTGTAGGACATGAAAAACAGCTGACATAAAGCTAACTTCCAAAATGTGGTGATGACCCATATCCCTACTTCCCTACTCCTCCATTATACCACCCACGTGGCCCTCTCTCCGACCCTACCCACCCACAGCTGGGTCTCCATAAGTTAGGACTCCATCCTTTCAGCCTCTGACAAATAGGCAAGCACCCGCCTCTCTGCTGGTTCTCACGGCCCCCCGGAGGGTTCTGTAATTCACTAGAGTGACTCATAGGACTCACGGAAACTATTACCTATGCTTACAGCTACTCATACGATTAAAGGAACACATCAGGCAAGCTCTGAGGCTTCCGTTGTCCCCAGGGACATGCCGCACACTCTCCCCTGCATGGGCGCTCTCCCCAGTCCCATAGACCCTAAAGAGGAGGCTCCAAGGGTCAGGGTCCAGGGTCCCTTAGGCATTGGGACCTCAATAAATATGCATGACTAGGACCTTAATGCATAGTTATGATCAATCCAATCAATGAATATGCACGACTACATCATGTACCCTCCCTTCCTGAGGCCTGTTGCCAGGGTGAGGCCTGTGTAGCACCTTTCTAATTTACGCTTGCCTAAGTTGGGCCTTAACCAAAAGGTCAGCAGTTCAAATCCACCAGCCACTCCTTGGAAACCCTATGGGGCAGTTCTACTCTGTTCTGTAGAGTCGCTAGGAGTCAGAATGGACTCAGCAACAGTGCAGTTGGTTTTAAGTTTGGCCTGCCTGTTTTAGAAAGAAAAAGAGTACCTTAATTGCTCAGGCTATTTTGAGAAACTAGAGACAAAAAGCTAAACTTAGTTCTTTATCTCACAAATAGACACTGTGCTGTTTCCCTCAGGTGCCCTCTTCAGTCCTACTCACCCACCCAGGCCCTGCCCTGAGAAGAGGTGCTGCCCCAGGCTCACAGCTGCCTCCCTCATAGGTCTTTGGGAAGTGTCTTGCCAGAGGTAAGGCTGGGAGGGTGACCTGAGACCACGGCTGGCTGAGGCAAAGGCAGGAAGGCTCAGAAGAGCAGTTTCAGCTCAGCGCCTCCTGCAGGATGACCGAGGCCTCGGCTACAACTACTAGGAGGGCTGTGTCTTTCCCTGTCTAGTCCTGTCACCTTCATTTCCTCGTAGTGGACCAAGAGAATATTCCTCAATGGGCTTCTGATGCACCACTCTGCTCGAAAGTCTGTGCTCGTGGACCCCATACCATGCAGTGAGCAATGTCCATCCTCCAGCTGCTCCTAGTTCCCTAAAGTTCTAGTTCCTTTAGCCTCTGTTCCCCTGAAGAATAGACTTGATGAAGGTTAAGGCCTGGGGGTGGGGGTATGGGCATCGGGGGGCTACTGAACGCAATAGTCAAGACTGCTCTTATAAGGGGGACACTGTGCTGGAAGCTTCTGTGCACAGAAATGCTAAATGAATGAAGAAAAACAAGGCCAGAGCTATTGCTGTGCCTTTTGGGAAGTGGCATAGCATCATGGAATGTGTGAGGGCTTTGCATAAACAAGCCTTGCTTCTGTCACTCACAAGTGGTGGAACCTTGGCCCTGATGAATGACTTCCTGAACCTCTACTTGTCCATCTTGACATGATAATAATAATCCCTTCCTCAAAGCATTACTGCGAGCCTTGAAAGAATTAGCATGCAGAAAGGGCTCAAAACAGGGGCTCCTTTCTTCTCTCTCTTCTATTCATGCCATAAAGAAGGCATTGGTGGTTCAGTGATAGAATTGCTGCCTTCCATGTGGGAAACCTAGGTTTGATTCCTGGCCAGTGCGCCTCATGTGCAGCCACCACCCCTCTGTCAGTAGAGGCTTGTGTTGCTATGATGCTGAACAGGCTTCATCAGAGCTTCCAGACAAGATGGACTAGGAGATCTACTCCCAAAAATCAGCCAGCGAAAACCATGTGGATCACAATGGTCTAATCTGCAGTGGATCATTGGGATGGCATAGGACCAGGCAATGTTTCCTTTCTTTGTGCATGGGGTCACCATGAGTTAAGGGTCTGCCTGACAGCAGCCAACAACACTCATGTCATTATGGTTTGACCCAGTTTCCAGTACAGCAGAAAACCATATGCCCAGGAGGCACTTCAAAGGAGCATCCTCTCACTGGGGCCCTAGCGTGGTCACAGCTGCAGACACATTTCTGTTCAGCTCAGATCCCATGAAAGAGTGTGGCTCACATCCCTTTTCTTCTGCACCTTACTTCCAGCAGGTCGAAGAGGGTAAAGAATATTTTCAAGTTGAAGGTTACATCCCAGCAAGTGTGATCAGGAGGATGACAGCCCCCTGGGTGCAACTGGAAGTCTCAGAAATGCATCGCCTCAGTCCTGCGCTCCAGGGAGAAGAAGCAGAGCTGGAGTTCCTGAGGGTAAGGCCTCCGGACCTGTGAAAGAGGGTTGGTGCTCAAGGGAGGCAGTTCAGCCCTCCCCTCTGCAAGCCTTCTCTGATGGAGCCACGTAAGCTCAGATCCACAAGGAGTGAGAGCAAGGGGGCCTCCATCCCACTGAAAGGCAGGTGAGGCTGCTGGAGGCAGGTGGCATTGGCTCTGAATGACCAGTAGGATTTGGTGGGCTGGGGAGGGTGCAGTAGGGCCTTTCCTCAACCTGAGAGCAGCAGTCAGTCATGTTTCTATGGATAGGGAGTCCACATTACTCCTGGATGACATCTAGGGCAACGAAATCACAAAACTGAGGCATGAGCTGAAAGCAAAGCCGTTTGAAAAAGCCAAGTTCGAGCCTTCCAGGCCCACTTTCTTAAAACAGTGCAGCCTCCGTGGCCAGTAGGCATGTTGTAGTTAGTGCCCATGGTGTGGCGAGTGCCCACAGTGTAGTCAGTGCCCACAGTGTGGTGAGTGCACATGGCATGGTCAATGTGTACAGTGCGGTTAGTGCCCACAGTGTAGTCAGTGCCCACAGTGTGGTGAGTGCACATGGCATGGTCGATGTGTACCGTGTGGTTAGTGTACACAGTATAGTCAGTGCCCACAGTGTGGCCAGTGCACATGACATGGTCAGTGCATACAGTGTGGTCAGTGCCCACAGTGTACTCAGAGCTCACCGTGTGGTCAGTGCACATGGCATGGTGAATGCGTACAGTGTGGTTAGTGCCCACAGTGTAGTCAGAGCCCACAGTGCGGTGAGGGCACATGGCATGGTCAATGCATACAGTGTAGTCAGTGCCCACAGTGTAGTCAGTGCCCACAGTGTGGTGAGGGAACATGGCATGGTCAATGCGTGCAGTGTTTTTAGTGATCAAAGTGCAGTCAGAGGCCACAGTGTGCCAGTGCAACTGGCATAATCAATGGGTACAGTGTGGTTAGTGCCCACAGTATACTTACTGCCCACAGTGTGGTGAGTGCACATGGCATGGTCACTGCTTACAGTGTGGCCAGTGTGGCCAGTGCACCCAGTGTAGTAAGAGCCCACAGAGTGGAGAGGGAACATGGCATGGTCCATGCGTACAGTGTGGTCAGTGCCCACACTGTAGTTAGTGTCCACAGTGTTGTGAGTGCACATGGCATGGTCAATGTGTACAGTGTGGTGAGTACCCACAGTGTAGTCACTGCCCACAGTCTGGCTAGTACATGACATGAACTGCATACAGTGTGGTTAGTGCCCACAGTGTAGTCAGAGCGCATAGTGTGGTGAGGTAACATGGCATGGTCAACGCCTACAGTGTCTTTATTTGCCCCAGTGCAGAGAGTGCCCACCGTGTGGCCAGTGCCCATGGCATGGTCAGTGCATACAGTATGGCCAGTGCCCACATTGTAATCAGAGCCTACAGTGTGGTCAGTGCACCTGGCCTGGTCAATGTGTACAGTGTGGTTAATGCCCACAGTGTAGTCAGTGTCCACAGTGTGGGCAGTGCACATGGCATGGTCAATGCGTACAGTGTTGTTAGTGCCTAAAACGTAGTCAGAACCCACAGTGTTTTGAGTGCACATGGCATGGTCAATACGTACACTGTGGTTAGTGCCCACAGTGTAGTCAGTGCGCATAGTGTGGTGATTCTACATGGCATGGTCAATGCGTACAGCGTGGTTGGTGCCCACAGTGTAGTCAGTGCGCATAGTGTGGTGAGTGCAGATGGCATAGTCAATGCATACAATGTGGTTAGTGCCCACAGTCCAGTCAGAGCCAACAGTGTGCAAGTGCGCATAGCATGGTGAATGCATACAGTGTGGTTAGTGCTCACATTGTAGTTAGTGCCGACAGTGTGTTGAGTACACATGGCATGGTTAATGCGTACAGTGTGGTTAATGCCCACAGTGTATTCAGAACCTACAGTGTGGTGAGTGCCCATGCTATGGTCAATCTATACAGTGTGGTTAACCCCCACCGTGTAGTCAGTGCCCACAGTGTGGCCACTTCATATGGCATAGTCAGTGGGTACCATCTGCTTAGTGCCTACAGTGTAGTCAGTGTGCACATTGTGGCCAGTGCACATGGCATGGTCAGTGCATACAGTGTGGTTAGTGCCGACAGTGTAATCAATGCCCACAGTGTTGAGTGCATATGGCATGGTCAACACGTACAATGTGGTTAGTGCCCACCGTCTAGTTAGTGCCCACAGTGTGACCAGTGCACATGGCATGCCAATGCTTACAGAGTGGTTAGTGCCCACAGTGCGGTCAGAGCCCACAGTGTGGTGAGTGCCCATGGCATGGTCAATGCGTACAGTGTGGTCAGTGCCTACAGTTTAGTCAGTGCCTAGAGTGTGATGAGTGCACATGGCATGGTCCATGTGTACAGTGTGGTCAGTGCCTACAGTGTAGTCAGTGCCCACAGTGTGGTGAGTGCCCATGGCATGGTCAATGCGTACAGTGTGGTTAGTGCCCACAGTGTAGTCAGTGGCCACAATGTGGCCAGTGCATGGTCTGACCAGTGCTCGTAGTGGTCAGTGTGCATGGCATGATCAGTGTATTGTGGCTGGTACCCACGGTGTGACAGTATGCACAGTGTGGCCAGTGCCCATATTGTGGCCAGTGCACATGGCTGTAGCTGTGTCCCACTCTCTCTTCAACCCTCAAGCAGAAGAGGCGGCATTTCTATCCCACGTCTGTGGGCACACAGACCCTCAGATGAACGGCCTTTGCTCACTCTACAGCTTCCACCTGCTGCGGGCCAGCACTGAAGGGAAGAAGTCAAAAGGGTGTGCTTCCTGCCCTCAAGGAGTCCTAGGGCTCACAGTGTGGACAGACATGTCGCAGAGGTATGCAGCACTGCGTGATAAATGCTCTAATGACAGCAACAATAATACCAGTTACTACTCGTGAAGGATGGTGTGGGCCAGGGAGCGAGTGGCGCTGTATCCATACGGGCGGAGCTGGGGAGGCCAGTGGGGAGGATGCTCTCTGGCTTCCCTGGGACCAGGATGAGGTACGTGGCTGGAACTTCACAGATGGGGAGCCACTCCAAAGGAAGGCTTAGGGATTTACGTATTTCTCTGTACACAAATCTCCCAAGACGAGCAGAAGCACTGGGGCGTGTTTTCTCGCCTTCACCAGAGACTAGCACCTGAGAACAGCTGCCTAGGCGAGGTCTCACCTTTCTCTGGTCAGTCACTGGCAGAGCTGTGCTCAGCCCCTGCACAGCGTAAGCCTGAAGTCCTTTCATTGAAAAGTGCCAGCAAGAGTATGCTCATTGCATGCCGTCATCCAGCCTTCATGCATGTGCTGTGCCCAGGGATTTAGCATTCCCTCCACAAGGGAGAGTGGGAATTTCAGCATCACCTACCACACATCCGCACGGCCAAGGGCAAAGCTCCCTGTGGGGTGGCCTGTGACTGCTCTCCTCAGTGCAGGCTTTGTGTGCCAGGCTCACAGTTGGTGTCCTTCTCTACTGTTTGAATGACGACGAATGAATAGAAAGGAAGCCACCATCTCAGTAAACCAAAATGCAGGAAATGTTTTTTCAGTCTTTCATGGAAAACACTGAATAGATTTGATTTAATTTGCATGCAATCTTTGTCTGTTCCCAGCACTGCCCTGGCTTCCACAGTTCCTCTAGGTAGGGGGTTGGGTTCTGTCGCTCTGTACTGCCAGGTACACAGAGAGGAACTAGAGAGGGCTTCATAACCACCCTGCAACACAGAGAAAACAAAAGTCCTCACAACTGGACCAATAAGCCACATCGTAATAAATGGAGAAAATATTAAAGTTGTCAAGGGTTTCATTTTACTTGGATCTGCAATCAACACCCATAGAAGCAGCAGTCAAGAAATCAAGCAATGTATTGGCTTGGGCAAATCTGCTGTAAAAGACCTCTTTAAAGTGTTCAAAAGCAAAGATGTCACTTTGAAGACTAAGGTGCACTTGACCCAAGTCATGGTATTTTCAATCGCCTCATATGCATGTGAAAGCTGGACAATGAATAAGGAAGACCAGACAAAAACTGATGCATTTTAATTATGGTGTTGGTGAAGAATATTGAATATACCATGGCCTGCCAGAAGAATGGACAAATCAGTCTTGGAGGATGTACAGCCAGAATGCTCCTTAGAAGCAAGGATGGTGAGACTTTGTCTCACATACTTTGGACATGGTATCAGGAGGGAACAGTCCCTGGAGAGGGACATTATGCTTGGTAAAGTAGAGGGATAGAAAAAGAGGAAGACCCTCAATGAAATGGATTGACACAGTGGCTGAAACAATGGGCTCAAACATAGCAAAGATTATGAGGATGGTGCAGGACCAGGCAGTGTTTCATTCTGTTGTACATAGGGTCGCTATGAGTTTGAACCGACTTGACAGCACCTACCAACAACAATAACCCAGCACATTGTGACCCTTCTTGTTAGGGTTAGGGCGAGTGTTTGTTAAACAAAGCCCCGCCCCCCAACTCACCCACTGTAAAAATAAACATGTCTTCATAATTCTGCCACCTGGAGATAGCTCAATTCCATTTTGGTCTATTCATCCTTTTCTCTTTGTTCTGAGCATGCACCTGTATATATGCATGTCTCAGTCATCTAGTGCTGCTCTAACAGAAATACCAGAAGTGGATGGTTTTAACAAGAGAAGTTGATTCTCTCACAGTCCAGTAGGCTACAAGTCCAAATTCAGTGCATCAGCTCCAGGAGAAGTCTTTCTCTCTCTCTCTGTCAGCTCCGGAGGAAGTTTCCTTGTTATCAGTCTTCCCTTGGTCTGGGAGCATCTCAGCGCAGGAACCTCAGGTCCAAAGGACATGCTCTGCTCCCGGCACTGCTTTCTGGTGGTATGCGTCTCTGCTCACTTCTCTCTTTTATATCTCAAAAGAGATTGCATTAAGACACTATCTAATCTTGTCAACCTCATCAGTATAACCTCATCACAGTGATAGAATTTACAACACATAAGGAGATCACATATAACCTCATCATAGTGATAGAGTTTACAACACATAAGGAAATCACATGAGATAACACAATCATACAATACTGGGAATCATGACCTAACCAAGTTGCTACACACAGTTTTTGGGGGACACAATTCAATCCATGACAATGCATATATATTTAAAATGGGTTTATATATGCAGCTTTGTGTATTCTTATATTCCCATATTTCTAAAATTTTTGAAATTCATTTTGAATCAACACGTGGTATACCATATTGTTTTTCTTAACACTCTACTGTTGCCGTATAGTGAAACCTGTGAGAACCGGAACCCGATGGGACTACCTTATTTTTCTGAGTCTTGAAAGTTTTCCACCTTTGACAGGGTGCAGTCTTATCACTTTTCTATGTCTTGTGTTAGTGGAAAATATTTGAGTTTTCCTTCTTTGACAGGTTTCTGCCTTATACAGGTTCTGGTTTTCGCAGATTTTACTGTACATGCTGTTTCCAACCTGGGACTATTTTAAACAATACCGAGGTTGGCATTTTCTACATAAATCTTTAGCTGTATTTCTGCTTGATTCCTTAGGGAAAGAATCTCATAAATGAAATTACAGGGTCTAAGGTTATGAACACTTAAAACTTGTTGCTAGATAGATGCTCAGACAGTTTGTACTGGGGTCATTCCTGCACGTTTTTTGTCCCTCTGCTCCTCTGCGATGCCCGTCACAGAGCCGGTGATTCTGGAAACATTCACTGGATTATTTAGTTGTATTTCCTAGTGGTTCTTCACTTACTTTTTTTTTTTTTTTTAAAAAGGATCTCTTATCAGATGGCACTGTCTTGAAACAGATGCCTGTTTGCCTGAGCTCGCTGACGGTCAACCCTGCTAGTTCATCATTTCACGCAAAGCTGACTTGGCGCAAGTCTGGTATGAGGGATGCTGAATACCATACTCTGTCTGGAAAATTCACAACTGCGTTAGTATTCAATCCCAAGACAACCTGGGAGAGGTTAACTCAGTGTTTTCCCAACTTCTTCAACCACAGAATCATTTTTCCCTGCAACTAGGGGCTGTGATATACTAGTAAAACATTTTTTCACCGTTGAAATCATATCTGTTGTATCCTGTTTTTTCCCCACTTAGAATTATAACATATGTATTCCAGATAATTACTAATGTTTTGTAAACATCTTTTGTAAATGCTGCCGGGTAAGGCTGTACTTACCGCCTTTAGGAAAGTTGTTCCTAAGGAGCTAGTCTCCCAACCCACCCCTGCGAGTCTCCATCTTTGTAAAGAACGTTGTACTGAACATCACTGTGAGAAGAGTTAGTCTGGATTAGTCAGTATATTTTCTTTTTTTTTATTTGATATTCCTATTAATATTTATTTTATTTTAATTTTTTTGTTGTAATTAAATGAAGTTTACATTTCAAGTTAGTCTCCCATACAGAATCTTTTTTTTTTACATACATTGTTATGAGACCCCATGTGCTCACCCCATTCTGCGACAGCACACCCCTCCTCTCTGCCCCTGATTCCCCATGAACATTCATCCAGCTCCTAACTCTCTCTGCCTTCCCATCTCACCTCTGGACAGAAGCTGCCCCTTTGGTCTCTTGTATCTACTTGTCTAAGAGGCACATTCTTCACCAGTATCACTTTATTTCCAAAGTCCAGTCCTATCCTTGTCTGAAGAGTTGGCCTCGGAAATTGTTTTAGTTCTGGGGTGATGGAGAGACCAGGGGCCATGCTTTCTGGGGTGCCTCCAGTCTTAGTCAGACCATTAAGTGTGGTCTTCTTACTAGAATTTGAGTTCTGCACCTCATCTTTCTTCTGCTCCATCAGGGACCCTCTGTTTTGTTTCCTGTCAGGACATTCATTGGTGGTAGCCACGCACCATCTAGTTCTTCTGGTCTCAGGCTGATGAAGTCTCTAGTTTAAGTGGCCCATTCTGTCTCTTGGGCCAATACTTTCTTTGTGTCTTTGATGTTCTTCGTTCTCCTTTACTCTAAGTGGTTCGGACCAATTGATGCATCTTAGACGACTGGTTGCAAGCTTTTAAGACCCCAGATGCCACTCACCAAAGTAAGATGCAGAACATTTTCTTAATAAGCTTTGTTATGCCAATTGACCTAGATGTCCCCTAAAAGCATGGTCCTCAGACTCCTACCCCTGCTACTCTATCTCTCAAAGTATTTGATTGTATTGAGGAAACTTCTTAGCTTTGGTTTAGTCCAGTTGTGCTGGCTTCCCCTGTAGTGTGTGCTGTCCTTCCCTTCACCTAAGACGATTCTTGTCTACTATCTACTTAGCGAATAACCCTCACCCTCCCTCCCTACCCCCATAACCATCAAAGAATGTTTTCTTCTGTGTTTAAATCTTTTCTTGAGTTCTTATAATAGTGGTCTTATACAGTATTTGTCCTGTGACTGACTAAATTCACTCAGCATAATAAGTTCTAGCTTCCACCAAGTTATATGATGTTTCACAGCTTCATCATTGTTCTTTACCATTGCATAATATTCCATTGTGTGGATATACCATAGTTTGTTTACCCATTCGCCCATCAATGGGCACTTAGGTTGCTTCCATCTTTGGCTATTGTGAACAGTGCTGCGATGAACATTAGTGTGCATATATCTATTCGTGTGATGGCTCTTGTTTCTCTAGGATATATTCCAAGGAGTGGGATAGCTGGATCGTATGGTACTTCTATTTCTAGCTTTTTAAGGAAGGGCCAAATCGATTTCCAAAGTGGTTGTACCATTTTATGTTCCCAACAACAGTGTATAAGTGTTCCAGTCTCTCCACAACCTCTCCAGCATTTATTATTTTGTGTTTTTTGGATTAATGCTAGGCTTGTTGTGGTGAGATGATATCTCATTGTAGTTTTGATCTGCATTTCTCTGATGGCTAATGATCGTGAGCATTTCTTCATGTGTCTGTTAGCTGCCTGAATATTTTCTTTAGTGAAGTGCCTGTTCATATCCTTTGCCCACTTTTTAATTGAGTTATTTGTCTTTTTGCTGTTGAGGTTTTGCAGTATCTTGTAGATTTTAGAGATTAAATCCTGATTGGATTTGTCGTAGCCAAAAATTTTTTCCCAGTCTGTAGACTGTCTTTTTACTCTTTTGGTGAAGTCTTTGGATGAGCATAAGTGTTTGATTTTTAGGGGCTCCCATTTATCTAGTCTCTCTTCTGGTGCTTGTGCATTGTTATTTATGGTTCGTATTCTCTTTATGCCATGTATAAGGGCTCCGAGCGTTGTCTCTATTTTTTCTTCCATGACCTTTATCGTTTTTTATTTTATATTTAAGTCTTTGATTCATTTTGAGTTAGTTTTTGTGCATGGTGTGAGGTATGGGTCTTGTTTCAATTTTTTGCATATAGATATCCAGTTATGCCAGTACCATTTGTTAAAGAGACTGTCTTTTCCCCAATTAATGGACTTCAGGCCTTTGTCAAATATTAGCTGCTCATAGGTGGATGAGCTTATATCTGGATTCTCAACTCTGTTCCATTGGTCTATGTATCTGTCGTTGTACCAGTACCAGGCTGTCTTGACTACCGTGGCAGTATAATAGGTCCTAAAATCAGGTAGTGTAAGGCCTCCCACTTTGTTATTCCTCTTGAGTAGTGCTTTATTTATTTGGGGTCTCTTCCCTTTCCATATGAAGTTGGTGATTTGTTTCTCCATCTCATTAAAAATGCTGCTGGAATTTGGATCGGGATTGCATTGTGTCTGTAGATTGCTTTGGGTAGAATGGACATTTTCGCTATGTTGAGTCTACCTATCCGTAAGCAAGGTATATTTTTCCACTTATGCAGGTCTCTTTTAGTTTCTTGCAGTGGTGTCTTGTAGTTTTCTCTGTAAAGATCTTTTACATCTCTGGTTAGATTTATTCCTAAGTATTTTATCTTCTTGGGGGCTATTGTAAATGGTACTGATTTGGTGATTTCCTCTTCAAGGTTCTCTTTGTTGGTGTAAAGGAATCCAATTGATTTTTGTATGTTTATCTTGTATCCTGAAACTTTGCTGAAATCTACTATTTCCAGTAGTTTTCTTGTGGATTCCTTGGGGTTTTCTGTGTATAAGATCATATCATCTGCAAATGGAGATACTTTGACTTCTTCCCTACCTATTTAGATGCCCTTCATTTCTTTTTCTAGCCACACTGCTCTGCCTAGGACTTCCAGCACAGTGTTGAATAATAGTGGTGATAAAGGGCATCCTTGTCTGGTTCCTGTTCTCAAGGGGAATGCTTTCGAAGTCTCTCCATTTAGGATGATGTTGGCTGTTGGTTTTGTATAAATGCCCTTAATTATACTGAGGAATTTCCCTTCTATCCGTATTTTGTTGAGAGTTTTTATGATGAATGGGTGTTGGACTTTGTCAAATGCCTTTTCTGCATCAATTGATAAGATCATGTTGTTCTTGTCTTTTGTTTTATTTATGTGATGGATTACGTTGATTGTTTTTCTAATGTTGAACCATCCCTGCATACCTGGTATAAATCCCACTTGATCATGGTGAATTATTTTTTTGATATGTTGCTGAATTTTATTGGCTAAAATTTTGTTGAGGATTTTTGCGTCAGTGTTCATGAGGGATATCGGTCTGTAATTTTCTATTTTTGTGGTGTCTTTACCTAGTTTTGGTATCAGGGTTATGCTGGCTTCATAGAATGAGTTTGGGAGTATTCCATCCTTTTCTATGCTCTGAAATACCTTTAGTAGAGTGGTGTTATCTCTTCTCTGAAAGTTTGGTAGAATTCTCCAATGAAGCCATCTGGGCCAGGGCTTTTTTTTGTTGGCAGTTTTTTAATAACCTTTTCAGTCTTTTCTTTTGTTATGGGTTTATTTAGTTGTTCTACCTCTGTTTGTGTTAATTTAGGTAGGTAGTGAGTTTCTAGAAATTTGTCTATTTCCTCTAGGTTTTCAAATTTGTCAGAGTACAGTTTTTCATAGTATTCTGTTATGAATCTTTTAATTTCAGTTGGGTCTGTTGTAATATCACCCATCTCATTTCTTATACAGGTTATCTGCTTCCTCTCCAGTTTTTCTTTTGTCAGTTTGGCCAATGGTTTATCGATTTTGTTGATCTTTTCAAAGAACCAGCTTTTGGACTTGTTAACTCTTACAATTTTTTTCTATTCTCTATTTTGTTTAATTCTGCTCTAATTCTTATCCTTCCTTCTGGCACCTGTAGGCTTCTTTTGCTGCTCTCTTTCTACTTGTTCCAGTTGTAGGGTTAATGCTTTGATTATGAACCTTTCTGGTTTTTGGATGTGTGCATTTACTGCTATAAACTGACCTCTGAGCACTGCTTTTGCAGTGTCTCAAACGTTCTGGTAGGATGTGTTTTCATTCTCGTTTGATTCTATGGATTTCTTTATTCCATCCTTAATTTCTTCTATAACCCAGTAGTTTTTGAGCAAAGTGTTGTTCAGTTTCCATGTATTTGATTTTTTTCCTTGCTTTTTGTGTTGTTGATTTCCACTTTTATGGCTTTATGGTCAGAAAAGATGCTTTGTAGTATTTTGATGTTTTGGATTTTGTTAAGGCTTGCTTTATGGCCTAATATGTGGTCTATTCTGGAGAATGTTCCATGTGTGTTGGAAAAGAAAGTGTAGTTGGCTGCTGTTGGGTGCAGAGTTCGGTATATGTCTATGAGATCAAGTTGGTTGATTGTAGCATTTAGCTCTTCTGTGGCTTTGTTGAGCTTCTTTCTGGATGTTCTGTCCTTCACTGAGAGTGTCATGTTGAAGTCTCCTACTACTATTGTGGAGCTGTCTATCTCTCTCTTCAGAGCTGTTGGAGTTTGTTTTATGTATTTTGGAACCCTGTTGTTGGGTGCGTAAATATTTATTATAGTTATGTCCTCCTGGTGTATTGACCCTTTAATCATTATATAGTGCCCTTCCTTATCCTTTATGGTAGATTTTACTTCAAAGTCTATTTTGTCAGAGATTGATATAGCCACTCCTGCTCTTTTTTGAGTGTTGTTTGCTTGATATATTTTTTCCATCCTTTGAGTTTTAGCCCGTTTGTGTCTTTAAGACTAAGGTGTGTCTCTTGTAGGCAGCATATAGATGGATCGCGTTTTTTTATCCAATCTGCCACTCTCCATCTCTTTATTGGTGCCTTAAGTCCGTTTACATTCAGCGTAATTATTGATAGGTATGAGTTTAGTGCTGTCATCCTGATATCTCTTTTTGTGTGTTGTTCACAGTTTCTTTGTTCCCCTTAATTTTCTGTGCTGAGTCGTTTTTCTTTATGTATTTTTTTTCCATCTTTTTCATTGTTGTAGATTTTGTGTTTGCTGGATCTTCATGTTTTTCTACTTTTTTATTTTGATTTGTAGGATTGTTAGACTCCTTTGTGTTTACCTTAAGATTTACCCCTATTTTTCTAAGTTTATACTAGTCTTTTATTACTTTATATCACCTTAACTTCCCCTTCATATAGAAAATCAATTTCTCTATTTTTTAAGTCCCTCTTTTTTGTTTTAATATTATCCTTTTTTTTTTAGGTATTGATATCTGTTTCCCTATTTTCAATGTTTTAGCTTTGATGTAATTTTGATTTCTGTATCTGAGTCAATATCTGGTTGCTCTGTCCTGTGTTCTAGTCTTGCGTTGTTAGCTGGTCTTATTGATTATCTAACCGTAGGACTCCCTTTAGTATTTCTTGTAATTTTGGTTTGGTTTTTGCAAATTCCCTGAACTTCTGTTTATCTGGAAATGCCCTAATTTTGCCATCATGTTTGAGAGACAGTTTTGCAGGATATATAACTCTTGGCTGACAGTTATTTTCCTTCAAGGCTTTAAATATGTCATCCCATTGCCTTCTATCCTGCATGGTTTCTGCTGAGTACTCTGAGCTTATTCTAATTGACTCTCCTTTGTAGATGACTTTTCTTTTATCCTTAGCCGCTCTTAAATTTTTCTCTTTATCTTTGGTTTTAGTAAGTTTGATTATAATATGTCTTGGTGACTTTCTTTTGGGATGTACCTTATGTGGGGTTTGATGAGCATCTTGGATAGCTATCTTCTCATCTTTCATGATATCAGGGAAGTTTTCTGTCAACAAATCTTCAACCATTTTCTCTGTATTTTCTGTTATTCCCCCCTGTTCTGGTACACCAATTACTCATAGGTTATTTCTCTTGATAGAGTCCCACATGACTCTTAGAGTTTCCTCATTCTTTTTAATTCTTTTATCTGATTTTTCCTCAGATAAGTTGGCATCAAGAACTTTATCTTCAATGTCACTAATTCTAACTTCTACTGCCTCAATTCTGCTCCTGTGAGTTTCTATTGAGTTGTCTAATTCTGAAATTTTATTGTTAATCTTATGGATTTCTGATTGCTGTCTCTCTATGGATTCTTGCAGTCTGTTAAATTTGGCATTACGTTCTTGAATAACTTTTTTAAGTTCTGCTACTACTGTGTCTGTATGGTCCCTGGCTGTTTCTGCATTCTGTAGAATTTCCTTTCTTATTTCTAGAAGAGTTCTGTATATTAATCTTTTGTGTTCTGACTCTGGTAATTCCAAGAAGTTCTCTTCCTCCAGAGCATTTATTGATCCTTTATTTTGGGAGCTTGCTGAAGCCATCATGGACTGCCTCTTTATGTGATTTGATATTGACTGTTGTCTCCGAGCCATCAATAATTTATTATAATTTTATTTTGTGTTTGCTTAGTGAGACCTAGCTTCTTATTTTGTTTTGTTTTGATATGCCCAGATAGGCTGCTCACGTGCACTAGTTTGATTTTTGATGCCTTTGGATCTCTAACATCCTGTCACCAGGTAGTTAGTTCTGTAACTAAGTATGTGCATACAGGAGTCTGTTAAATTTTCTTATATGGGCTCAGCTTGGGTGTTCAGGCAGTCGGTCACCAAGAGTGTGATGCTGGCTCTCACTCCAAGTCCTAGAGAGGCATGGGTGATTGGTGCAGGCACTGGACTCTGGCTGTGGTAGTGGATCACGTGCTGAGCCAGGCAGGGGGCTGATGGCTGCCCCGAGAGTCTGAAAAGAAAGTGTGTCCCTATTCTCTAGGGTGAGTAGGTAGGTCAGTTTTGCAGCCGGACTAAGAGCATCCCACTCTGTTGGCTGTAAAGACTTGAGGGCACCACTTTTTCTTGAATTCCTGTAGCAGGTGACTAGTCACTTTAGGTGTTACCACCAGTCCTCAAGCCCCTGCTGCAGATCGATAAAAGTGCCTACTCAAGGGGCAGGGCTATTTCGAGGGTCACAAATCTGCCTGTTCACAGCTGAAGCAGTTGAAGTTAAACTTCAGATGTTTGCCCTGTTGTACTGTGGCAGTGAGAGCTAACGCTGTTGAGAAGGGTCCCCTCAAGTCTATACAGGGGTGTAAAGCACTCAGAGTCTGCGGACCCCTGATACCTGTGGCCAGCAAAGGAGCTGTGCCGACCCTGTGTTCCTGGCCTAGGGGAGCCAGCAGCTTATTTGTTCCCTCTCCAAGGCCAAGAGAATGGGTCAGGGCGCCTTTTGGGATCTACTTCCAGCCCAGAGGACTCCTGGTGCAGAGTGCAGAGGGAGGAGGTAAAAGGGAGAGAGGTTTTTCCCAAATCCGGTGCAGATCGCGGAGGGAGGAGTAAAAGAGAAAGAGTTTTTTTCCAAATCTGGTGCAGAGTGTGGAGGTAAGAGGTAAAAGGGAGAGAGGTTTTTCCCAAATGGGCTTTTTTTTTTTTAATCCCCTGAAAGGGTGCACGCATGTACTTATCCTAGCCCCTTGGGAGCTGCTCTTCACTGGTTCAGAGTGTCCAGCCAGAATCTCTGCTGCTGGGTGTCTCTCGATGTGGAAACTGCTTCCTGAGTGCGCGCACAGCACAGCTGTTTTCCTGCTTCACCGTGGACCGGCGTGGCTGTGGCTCTGCAGTTTCACTGCCATGGCTCTAGCCTTCCTCACCTCTTCCAAATGGTCTTCCTCTCTCATATCATTCATACGGATTTCTTAACCTTGCCTTGTTCAGGACTACCAGATGTTCACATAGAATCAAATCAGTTGTTTTTCTAGGTCTTTGTTGTAAGAGGGATATAGGAAGTGTCTAACTACTCCTCCACGTTGACCTTAATCAGTATGTTTTCTTTGGATAGAGTCCCAGGAGTGAAATTATAGGGTCAAAGGGTATAAGTTGTGGTGAATCTCTTGATAAATATCCAGAAATAACGATCTGTTTGTTTCCAGTACTTTTGTTTCCAAGTTGCTGCTGTACTGGGCTGGGAGCCAGAACAGCCTGGTTCCAGTCTCAACTTTGCCACCAGCTATAGTGAGGACAGGGGACAATAGTGAGATGCCCCTAAATGCCTGGAGCTGAAATGAGCCTCTGAGAGGTAAACCAGCAATAGCAACTTAGAAAGGATGAGAAGATTCCCTAGTAGACAGGGCATGGAAACACAGATAATATTGTTTTATTTGCTTACAGGTTGAAGGCATTCTTATGGCATTATGGGTGTTGCCTATGTTTATGGTTACCCTACATTTTAGGAGTTAACAATGAAGAGTCAGGAGCAAACACTCGTGTTTCCATTCCTGGCTCCAACACTTAGTATGACCTTTGGCAGATTACTTAACCCTTTCTTTTCTCATTTGAAAAGACAGATCTGTAACTATCGCTTGTGATTGTTGTGAAGATTAAATGAAATAATGTATGCAAACTGCTTAGCATGGTGCTTTACCAGTTTGAGAATTTTGAGACCATAAGTACTGAAAAGTATTATATCCTTCTCTATATAATTTTTAAAAATAAATTAATACTAAACTATTAAAAAAGTGTAAGCAAATCTAACAAAGGCATCTTTATTCTCATGAAGACTAATTTAATCCTGTAAATTTATTTTTTAAAACAAATATCACATATCAAATTCTTTAAGTTACCTGTTTTAGGAGAAGTGGCTTTGTTAGACCTTAAGCACGTGCCTAGCCTGGCCATTGGATATTTCAGCACCAGTGCTCAATAAATATTGTTTTCGATGATGATGGTGATGATGACAATGATGAAGACAAGGTCTCTCCAAAGTTAAAAGAAAGAGGCTCAGGGCACAGAAACATAATCAAGACCACGTGAAGAGCTGTAGGCTCCTCAGCCAGATTAACTTGTCTGAAGAAATGATTCATCATCAGAAATGGAAGGGTCAACCAGAAGCCTGAGAAAGGCACTATCAAAAGCAAGAATTTGACCCTGCCTGGGGGTAAGGAACACTGGACCGGACGTGTTGGCATGTAGAGATGGAACATCAGATCTCACCAATGAACCCCCTTGCTGTGGGTCCATGCTCACCAACCTTCTGATAAGGATTTGAGTCTTCCAGGTAGAGATGAAGAAGGGAGAGTCCTGGATAGAGATACGACCACCATACAGACATAAAAACATTTTGTTAGGTTCATACTCCAGTCTCTTAAAAAGTTGACTGGCCTGATGTCAGTCCTTGGCTGATTGGCTCTCAGACCCCTGACAAAATACAATCTTCTAGCCTGGTAAACTGAGGACAGATCTTGGGCTGTGGGCACCCCACCAAGGCACTGCCATATGGCAGGAAAAGCCAACGTGACTGGCTAGTTTCTCTGCTGGGCATTCACGGCTCATCTTGCTTTAACAGCAGTGCTAAGCATCTGGGATGTTGCTTTTGTGCCAGTTTTTCCACCTGTAACATGAGGGGGTTGGACAAAGTGGTCCCTTACATTAAGATGTCTCAGCAGAGTCTGAATTCTAAACTTGCTTAGGATATTATTATTCTATAGTACCATTTCCATAATAATTGTGTTCCAGGTGCTGCTTTAGGTCCTCCATGAAAAAGGATTCTTTAGGTTAAAAAAAAAAAAAAATGCTCTTGGAGATTCACTCTGCACATTCCATATCAGAGATGGGGAGAAATTCTGTAGTAAGAAAATCTGTTTAGCTCAATGTTTCCTAAACATATTTGACAATCCTACCCATTTTCTAGAACATCCATTAGCATATTTTTCATGGGATGGTTTCATCGAATGCCTGGGAACTTGTTTTTTGAAATCAGTGTCCCTGTGTCTTCTAAATTGGCTTTTTTCTTGCTCCAGGTCACTCAGCAGCTCCCAGAATATGGTGTGCTTGTTCACCAAGTTTTCCCAGAGAAGACACGGCCAGAAACAGAGATGGTCTTGGGGATCTGTGCCAAGGGTGTCGTAGTATATGAAGTGAAAAACAATGTCAGAATTGCAACTTTACGGTTCCAGTGGAGAGAAACTGGGAAGATTTCTACCTACGTGAGTCCAGCTCAGTGCTTTATTTTCCTTTAATTTGTTGCCCCTTCAAAGGAGCAGTGGATCCTGAGAACTTCTCCTGACCAAGTAGGCTCACAGCCTGTCTGTTACCCTATATTCTGATGCATTGTGGGAGATTTGGAAGGAGTCTACCAGGCGATTCAGAGAGGTCTCCAGGAGGCCTTTTCATCCCTAATCCCCTGTCCCCTGCTCCCGCCCCATGGACAGCTGAAGGGCTGTCCATCCACCTAAAGGGATACATTTTCCCTTTGGGTAAAACCTGTTATCTCATTGCTGTCAAGTTGATTCCGACTCATAGCGACCCTGTAGGACAGACTAGAACTGCCCCACAGGGTTTCCAAGGAGTGGCTAGTGGATTTGAACTGGCCTTTTGATTAGCAGCTGTAGCTCTTAACCACTGGGCCACCAGTGCTACGCTTTGGGTAAAGTTCTTTTAATTTGAGGAATCCTCAATGTTGAGAGGCAGTGGTGGTTCTGTGGTAGAATTCTCACCTTCCTTGTGGGATACCTGGATTTGGTTCCTGGCCAATGTACCTCATGCTCGGCCACCACCTATCTGTCAGTGGTGGATTGCAGGTAACTAAAAGTCTGGACATAGTGGTTAAGTGCTATGGCTGCTAACCAAAAAGTCAGCAGTTCAAATCCACCAGGTGCTCCTTGGAAACTCTATGGGGCAGTTCCACTCTGTCCGACAGGGTTGCTGTGAGTCAGAATCAACTCAACGGCAACGGGTTTGGTTTTTGTTTTTTGTTTTTTGTTTTTCTTTTTGGTTTATGAGTCTGGAAGCGCTGGTGGTGCAGTGGTTAAGAGCTTGACTGCTAACCAAAATGTTGGCAGTTCAAATCCACTAGCCACTCCTTGGAAACCCTATGGGGCAGTTCTATTCTGTCCTATAAGGTGGCTATGAGTTGGAATTGACTCGATGACAAAGGATTTGGTTTTGATTTGGTATGCGTCTGGAAGCAGCAGAGCTTCCAGACTAAGAGGAACCTGGAAATCTACTTGTGAAAATCAACCAATGAAAACACTACAGATTTTATGCATCACTACGGTCTGAACATAGGGATGGCATAGGACCAAGCAGCATTTTGTTCTGTTGTACATGGGGTCACCATGACTTGGGGGCCAATTTGATGGCAGCAAAAACAACATCAATGTTGAGAGCAAGGCTGGAAGCAGAAGACGGGGGAGGAGAGGGTTCTCTAGGTGGAGCAGGGTCTGCATGGCTTTGAGATATTTTCTTTGTTTTTTAAATTAAAACTAAAAATTATTTTTCCTTATGTTTTAATTTTCCCTTTCCACACAGTGTGCCAAGCCACCTGATCTGTCTCCATGGACTGCTATGGGACAATGAGGATAGTAGCCCTTGGTAGCCATTAAAAGTTTAAAATCCTTATTTTAAAACACAAAAAATTCGTATTGAGCTTACAACATTTGAAGACATACAAAAATCTCAAATCAAACCTGTTGCCATCTAGATGTTTCCGACTCATAGTCACCCTATAGGGTGGAGTAGAACAGCCCTGTAGGGTTTCCAAGGAGTGCCTGGTAGATTCGAACTGCCAACCTTTTGGTTAGCAGCTAGCTCTTTAACCACCGCACCACCAGGGCTCCATTTGAAAACATATTGGTACACTATTTGCAGGAATATTTATACTTCCTGAATTCAGTTACAATAAATCTGGCACTGAACATACTATGTGCAGCACACACAGGCACATAGTGCCCACCACCTGAGCTCCCTCATGTTACCGACTCGTCCCTGTCACTCTAATTGTTACTTCAGTGTTGAGCGCATTGTAACACATGAAGCCTTTGTCTTGTCGCATATGAAACATATTTCATTTTCTCTTATGGTTTTTAAATTTGTCTTATGGTTTTAATTTAATTTTCTCTTGTAGTTTTAAAATTTTTCCACTAACTAGATTGCTATTTTTATTATCGTTATCTGATAGTAAGATTTCTTACGTAAAATATAATCTGTTTTATTCATTTCTTCAACATTTATTTCTTCCTTCTTGCCTTTTGAAGTTGTCAGAATATGATTCTTGATAGAATTTCATGATATATTATTATTTGTCCTTAGGGAAAAGGTCTATACCTAAAAATTAATAATAATTTAGTATGAATTAATTAAGTCAGTTCACTACAGTGGTCTTTATAATATCAGAAAGCTGATTTTTTTTCCTAAATATGTTTTTATCATACCTAAATATAAATAATATTTATATTTTGTGAATTTTTCAAAATTCTAATCAGTTAAATTATTTTAATTCAGTTGAAGGGTTATATGAAGAATTTAGTTATTGAAGTAATTCAGTACTTTTACATTGCTTCCTATTTTCTTTACTCCATGTTTAATTGTTCAAAACTTTCAATGTAAGTTGCTTTAAAACGTTCTTAAAAATGCAGATAATGTAAAAAGTGATTTGAATATTTTATTTTTTTTAAGACATAAAGTTCCACAATCTCCTTAATCACTTTATATTTAAATTAAGTTATTTTTTTTACAGATATTCATTTTCCCCACTACCAGGGACAATTTCTTGTTTAAGGCTGGAAAGTCATCAGATTCACAAGACAAACTTAGTAACTAAAAAAAAACCTTGTCACTAATTAGGATTTCTGTGCCCTGGTGATTATCCTTTTCCTCAGCGTGAATGTCTTATTTATTTATTTATTTTTAATAATATTGTATTGTACTTCAGGTGAAGGCTTACAGAACAAATAGTTTCTCATGTAACAGTAGTACACATGCTGTTTTATGACTTTGGTTAACAACCCCACAACATTTTAACCCTCTAAATTCTCAGCTTTTTTTTTTTTTTTTTTTGGTGAAAATACACATAGCCAAAGATACCCCATTTCAAAACTTTTTACGTACACATTTAAGTGACATTGACTACGCTCTTCTAATTGTGCTGTTATTCTCACTTAAGATGAAGGCTTACAGGACAAAATAGCCTCCCATTTAACAGTTACTATAAATGTTGCCCTATAACAATGGCTAACAATCTCACAACACATCAACAGTATCCCTACTCAACCTTGTGTTCCCTATCATCAGCTTCCTACTCCCCTTCTGCCTTCTGGCCCTTGTCACTGGACTCCTGTACCTCATTAGTCTCATTTGGTTTTACTGGGCTGTCCGCTCCCAGGCTGAACAGTGAACCTCAGAGGTAACTTCACCACTGAGCTAAAAGGGTGTCTGGGGGCCATACTCTCGAGGTTTCTCCAGTCTCCTTTAGGCCAGTAAATCTGGTCTCGTTTTTTGTGAGTTAGAATTATGCTCTACATCGTTCTCCAGCTCTGTCCAGAACCCTCTGTTGTGATCCTGGTCAGAGCAGTCAGCGGTGGTAGGCGGGCACCATCTAGCTGTACTGGACTCAGTCCGGTGGAGGTCTTGGTAGCTGTGGACAATTAGTCCTTTGGACTAATCTTTTCGTTGTATCCTGTTCTCTTCATTCTCCCTTGCTCCCGAAGAGATGAGACCAGTGTAGTATCTTAGATGGCCGCTCACAGGCTTTTAAGACCCCAGACACTACTCACCAAGGTAGAATGTAGAGCATTATCTTTATAAGTAGTGTCATGCCAATTGAGCTAGATGTTCCCCGAGACCATGGTCCCCAGAGCCCTCCGTCCAGCAACTCAGTCCCACGGGGAGTTTGGATGTGTCCATGGGGCCTCCCTGACCTTTCCTTGTGGAGGTTGTGTTAGTTTCCCTTGTATTGTGTACTGTCTCACCCTTCACCCAAGATACCACTTATCTATTGCCTATTTAGTATTCCCCCACCCCCGCCATCTCTGGTAACCAACAAACATTGTTACATTTTCCAAGTGAACTTTTTCATGGGTTTTTACAATAGAGGTCTCCTACAATATTTGTCCTTTTGTGATTGACTTATTTCACTCAGCATAATGTCCTCAAGTTTCATCCATGTTATGAGATGTTTCACAGATTCATTGTTGTTCTTCCTCGTTGCATAGTACTCCATTGTGTGTATGTACCATAGTTTGTTTATCCATTCATCTGTTGATGGACATCTACGTTGTTTCCATCATTTTGCTATTGTGAACAATGCTGCCATGAACATAGCTGTGCATATGTCTATTCAAGTGACGACTCTTATTTCTCTAGGATATATTCCTAGGAGTGGGATTGCTAGATCGAATGGTATGTCTATTTCTAGCTTTCTGAGGAAATACCATATCATTTTCCAAAATGGTTGTATCATTTTGCATTCCCACCAGCAGTGCATAAGAGTTCCCATCGCCCCGCAGCCCCTCCAACATTTGTTATTTCCAGTATTTTTGATTCGTGCTAGTAATGCCGGGGTGAGATGGTATCTCATTGTGGTTTTAATATGCATTTCTCTAATGGCTAGTGAACGCTAGCATTTCCTCATGTGTCTGTTGGCCATTTGAATGTCTTCCTTGGTGAAGTGTCTGTTCATTTCCTTTGCCCATCTTTTGATAGGATTGTTTGTCTTTTTGTTGTAGAGGTGTTGGATTTTCTTGTAGATTATGGAGATTAGACCTTTGTCTGACTTGTACTGTCCAAAATTTTTTTCCCAGTCTGTAGGTTCTCTTTTGACTCTTTTGGTGAAGTCTTTTGAAGAGCATAGGTGTTTGATTTTTAGAAGATCCCAGTTATCTAGTTTATCTGTTTAGTTTTGTGTGTTGATGGTTATGGTTTGTATCCTGTTAATGCCATGTATTAAGGCCTGAAGTGATGATCTTATTTTCTCTTCTATGAACTTTATAGTTTTAGGCTTTATATTCAGGTCTTTGATCCATTTTGAAGAAGTTTTTGTATACGATGTGAGGTATGGGTCCTGTTTCATTTTTCTGCAAATGGATATCCAGTTTTGCCAGCACCATTTGTAAAAAAGACTGTCTTTTCCCCATTTGATGGACTTTGGGCCCTAGTCGAAGATCAGGTGACCGTAGGTGGATGGATTTACATCTGGGTTCTCAATTCTGTTCCATTGGTCAATGTCTCTGTTGTTGTACCAGTACCAGGCTGTTTTGACTACTGTAGCTGTATAGTAGGTTCTGAAGTCAGGTAGTGTGAGTCCTCCAACTTTATTCTTCTTCTTCAGTAGTGCTTTACTTATTTGGGGCTTCTTCCCTTTCCATATAAAGTTAATGATTGGTTTTTCCATCTCTTTGAAGAATGTTGTTGGTATTTGGATCGGGATTGCATTGTATTTGTAAATTGCTTTGGGTAGAATTGACGTTTTCACAATGTTGAGTCTGCCTATCCATGAGCATGGTGTGTTTTTCCATTTATGTAGATTCCTTTGGGTTTCATGCAGCAGTGTTTTGTAGTTTTCTTTGTATAGGTCTTTTACATTCCTGGTCAGATTTATTCCTAAGTATTTTATCTTTTAAGGGGCTATTGAAAATGGTATTGATTTCCTGATTTCCTTTTCATCATTCTCTTTACTGGTATATAGGAATCCAACTGATCCTTGAATGTTTATCCTGTATCCTGCTACTCCGCTGAATCCTTCTAGTTCCAGTAGATTTCTCGTGGAGTCTTTATAGTTTTCTATGTATAGTATCACAACATCTGCAAACAGGGAGCGTTTAACTTCTTCATTACCAATTTGGATGCCCTTTATTTCTTTCTCTTGTCTTATTGCTCTAGCTAGAACTTCCAGCACAATGTTAAATAGGAGTGGTGATAAAGGGCATCCTTGTCTTGTTCCTGTTTTCAAAGGGAATGTTTTCAGCCTCTCTCCATTAAGAATGATGTTGGCCGTTGGTTTTGCATAGATGCCCTTTATTATGTTGAGAAATTTCCCTTCTATACCTATTTTATTGAGAGCTTTTATCAGGAATGGGTGTTGGACTTTGTCAAATGCCTTTTCTGCATCAATTGAGATGATCATGTGATTTTTTTCTTTCCTTTTATTTATGTGGTGAATTACGTTGATGGATTTTCTAATGTTAAACCATCCTTGCATAACTGGTATGAATCCTACTTGGTCGTGGTGTATTATTTTCTTGATACGATACTGAATTCTATTGGCTAGAATATTGTTCAGAATTTTTGCATCTATATTCATGAGAGATATTGGTCTGTAATTTTCTTTTTTTGTGATGTCTTTGCCTGGTTTTGGTATCAGTGTTATGCTGACTTCATAGAATGAATTTGGAAGTGTTGCTTCCTCTTCTATGCTCTGAAATAGCTTGATTAGAACTGGTACAAGCTCTTCTGTAAATGTTTTGTAGAATTCCCCAGTGAAGCCATCTGGGCCATGGACTTTTTTGGTTGGGAGTTTTTTTTATTACCTTTTCAATCTCTTCTCCTGTTATGGGTCTGTTCAGATTTTCAACATCTCTTTGTCGTAGTTTGGGTAGGCCGTGTGTTTCTAGAAATTTATCCATTTCCTCTAGGTTTTCAAATGTGTTGGAGTATAGTTTTTCATAATATTCTGTTATAATCCTTTTTATTTCAGTTGGGTCTGTTGTAATGTCCCCCATTTCATTTCTTATTTGGGTTATTTGTGTCCTCTCCTATTTTTCTTTTGTCAGTCTGGCCAGTGGTTTGTCAATTTTGTTGATTCTTTCGAAGAACCAACTTTTGGTTTTGTTGATTCTTTCTATTGTTTTTCTGTTCTCTATTTCATTTATTTCTGCTCTGATCTTTACTATTTCCTTTTTCCAGTGCTTGTAGGCTTTTTTTGCTGTTCTCTTTCCATTTGTTTGAGTTCTGTAGTTAATGTTTTGATTTTGTCCCTTTCTTCTTTCTTGATATGTGCATCTATTGCTATACATTGTCCTCTGAGGACTGCCTTTGCTGTGTCCCAAAGGTTTTGGTATAATGTGTTTTCATTCTCATTTGATTTTAGGAATATTTTCATTCCATCTCTGATTTCTTCTATTACCCAGTGATGTGTAAGCAGAGTATTATTCAGTTTCCATGTAGTTGATTTTTTTTTTCCTTACTCTTTCTAGTGTTGATTTCTACCTCGATGGCATTGTGGTCAGAGAAGATACTTTGAATTATCTCAGTGTTTTGGATCTTGTTGAGGATTGCTCTGTGGCCTAAGATGTGGTCTATTCTGGAGAACGTTCCATGTGCATTGGAAAAGAATGTGTACTTTGCCGCAGTTTGATGGAGTATTCTATATATGTCTATGACGTCAGGTTGGATGATTGTGCCTTTTAGGTCTTTTGTATCTTTGCTGAGTTTCTTCTTAGTTGCTCTGTCCTTTACTGAGAGTGGTGTGTTGAAGTCTCCTACTGTTATTGTGGAACTGTCAATTTCTCTTTTCAGTGTTGTTAGAGTTTGTTTATGTATTTTGGGGCTCTGTCACTGGGTGCATAGATGTTTATTATGGTTATGTCTTCATGAGGGATCGTCCCCTTAATCATTATATAGTGTCCTTCTTTGTCTTTTATGGTAGATTTTGTTTTAAAGTCTATTTTATCTGAGATTAGAATTGCCACTCCTGCTCTTTTTTGGTAGTAGTTAGCTTGATATATTTTTTTCCAACCTTTGACTTTTAATAAATTCACATCTTTGTTTCTAAGGTGTGTCTCTTGTAGACAGCATATTGATGGATCCTGTTTTCTTATCCATTCTGCCACTCTCCGTCTCTTTATGGGTGCATTGAGTCCATTTACATTCAGTGTAATTATTGATAGATGTGAGTTTATTGCTGTCATTTTTTAGTGCTTCTTTTTTGTGGTGCCGACGTTTTCTTTGTTCTTCTTACTCTCTTGTGCTGAGCTACTTTTGTTTGTGGATTTTGTGTTCATTTCCTTTGTTTTTGTAGGTTTTGTTTTTGCTGAGACTTTATGTTTTTCATCTTTATTTTTATGAGTTGTTTGTTAACTTTCTTTGTGGTTACCATGAATTTTACCCTTATCTTTATAAGTTTGAAGCAGTCTACCCTTACTTGGTATCACCTTGCCTTCCTCTCCGTTAGAAGGTTCTATACCTATGCCGTTTATTCCCTCTTTCATTGTTTTGATGTTGTTGCCATCCTTTGATTGATTGCTCTGATTCCCTGTTGTATTTCTTTTGGTTTTGGATAGTCCTCGAGAGTTCATTTCCTGGAATGGTATCTGGTTCGTATGATCCTGCATCCTAGGTCCTGCCTGAGGGTTGAAGCTGTTTGTCCTCAGATCGAAGAACTCCCTTTAATAATTCTTGTACGTTTGGTTTGACTTTTGCATATTCCCTTAGTTTCTGTTTATCTGGAAATGACCTAATTTCACCATCAAATTTGAACGAGAGTTTTGCAGGATATATTATTTTCGGCTGACAATTTTTTCTTTGAAGATTTTATATATGTCATCCCACTGCCTTCTTGCCTGCATGGTTTCTGCCGAATAATCTGAGCTTAGTCTTATTGTTTCTCCTCTGTATGTGACTTCTTGTTTTT
This sequence comes from Dugong dugon, assembly GCA_030035585.1. Lineage (NCBI taxonomy): Eukaryota > Metazoa > Chordata > Mammalia > Sirenia > Dugongidae > Dugong > Dugong dugon. The sequence continues at coordinate 8,035,333 of CM057475.1, forward strand.
CATGAGCTGCTCTCAGGATTCTTTGTTTGTCTTCAGTTTTGGCGAGTGTGAATATGATATGTCTTGGTGATTTTCTTTTGGGGTCTCTTCTATATGGGTTCGTTGAGCTTCTTGGATGGCCAGCTTTTCGTCTTTCATGATATTGGGAAAGTTTTCTGTCAGCAGTTCCTCAATGATCCTCTGTGTTTTTTCTGTTTTCTCCCCCTGTTGTGGAATGCCAATCACTCGTAAATTTTTGCTTTTAATTGTGTCCCACATAACTCTCAGGGTCTCTTCATTTTTCTTTGTTCTTTTTTCTGCGATTTCCTGAAACAGAGTTGTAGCCGAGTGTTTGTCTTCAGTTCCACTGATCGTGTCTTCCACCGTTTCAAATCTGCTTCTCAGCCCTTCTATGACATCATCCATTTCTGAAATCTTGTTGTTTATCTTTTGGATTTCTAATTGTTGTTTTTGTATAATTTATAGTTGTGAATTTATTTTGACATTTTGTTCCTCCATCATCTTCCTGAATTCTTCCAATTTTTTGTCTGTATTTTCCATGAATTTGTCTAGTTTTTCCTCTTGTTTGTCAGCTTTTTGCCTTAGTTCTTGGAAAATTCTGAGTATTAGTGATTTGAGTTCCCTATCAAGTACTTCTAGTGCATTTTCTTCCACAAGTGAGTCATCTGGTGTTTTAATTTGGTTGCCTACTTGAACCATCCTGTCCTGTTTTTGTAAAGGTTTTGATATCGTCTGCCGTTTTCGGGGCATTCAGTAGTTATTTCTCTGATTTGTTGATTGTAGATTTGTTTGTTTCGTCCCTTTTTAAAAAAAAAAAATCTGACTATGTGTGAGCAGGCAGACTGCGTGCTCTTTGTTGTTTGCTCATCTGTGTGCTCAATACTTTTTGCCTCCTTCTCCAGCTGGCAGGTTCAGTCACTCAGATATGGTACAGCAGGGCAGGTCTAGCTGAAGAGGAGCCACTGGGATGGGTTGTTTGTGACACTCACTACAGCCATCAGAGCGGGTTGGTAATCAGTGCTGGGCAGGTTCCAGTAGGCCGTGCCCATGCTGCTTGGTGGTGTGACGTCAAGCGCACAGTGCAGGTATGCAGGATGCAGCGGGGAGATTGTTATGTGTGGAGCTAAGATGGATATGGGAGAGATCAGAGAGAAACAGGAGCCAAAAAACATACAAACAAACACAAAAGAATGCTAGGAGAGCTTGCCTTTGGAATGAAGAGATGAGAGACTATGAAATGGAGAAAAACAGAAAGGGGAAGAGGAAGAAAAGAAAAGAATGAACAAATAAAAATCAGAAAGGTTAAAGAACCACTAAGTTCCAAGGGATCCCACCGGTGCAGCTATGAGGTCTGGGGTAATCGCTCTCAGGTGTCACAGCACAACCTGGCGAGAAGGCGCAGAGGCATACAATGCCTGGTATTCAGGGATCAGAAAGAGAAGGAAGATATAGAGAGACAAGAAACTGAGCAATGAAGAAAGACAAAAAGGGAAGAAGAGGGAAAAGAAAACAATACAAATAAAAAAGAAAAGGAAAGAACAAGAAAGGCCCCCCAAAAAAACAGAAAAAAAAAAGAACAACAAAAAAAGAAATGTCCTCAGGGATCCCTCTGCACGTCTGTGGAAGCCGAAGGGGAGTTCCTTGCCACTCAGCTCCACCTGGCCAGAAAGGGCTCCCAACTCAAGAAAAGGAAAAGAAAACAAACAAACAATTCAAAACAAACAAATGAACCAAATCCCCGGGATCCCTTCAGTGCAGTAGCCCAGACTGGGAAACAGCTCCACACTCGAATGGAGCTCCGCAGCCCCTCAGGAAAAGCAAAGATGGCTCACGGAACCAGGCACTAGAGCAAAAGGAGGGGGAGGCATCGAGAGGCAAGCAAGAAATCCAAAGAAGCAGGAAAAAAAAAAAAAAAGCAACACCAGCAACCAACAAATGGCACTCAGAGAGCCAGCCAGTGCGGGCTGGTGTTTCTGGACAAGAGACTGTGTCTGCAGGAAGCAGAGGAGGCTGAGCATGGGTGAAGAAGGGTGGAGAGTGGGAAAGCATCCCTCACAAATTGCCGGCACTCTGGAGCCCCTCAGGAAGAAGCACAGATGGCACACGGAGCCAGGCAGTTGAGTGAAACGAGGGGAAGGTGGCGAGAGGCAAGTGAGAATCAAAAGAAGCAGGAAAAAAAGCAACACTAGCAGCCAACAAATGGCACCCAGAGAGCCGCCCACTTGGATGTGTGGAATCCAAGCACCCGGCGTCTCCCAGTCAAGAGACCGTGGCCACGGGAAGCAGAGGAACAAACAAACAAAAGCCCCGGGATCCCATCAGCACGGCAGCCCAGACCGGGAAGCAGCTGCACACTCGAATGGAGCCCTGCAGCCACCCAGGAAGAGGCAAAGATGGAGCTTGGAGCCAGGCACCCGAGCAAAAGGAGGGGGAGGTGGCAAGAGGCAAGCGAGAAACCAAAAGAAGCAGAAAAAAAAAGCAACACCAGCAGCCAACAAATGGCATCCAGAGAGCCGCCCGCTTGGGTGTGTGGAATCCAAGCAGCCGGCACTTCCCAGTCAAGAGACTGTGGCCACGGGAAGGAGAGGAGGCCGAGCTGGGGCGAAGAGGGGTGGGGGGTGGGAAAGTGCACACCACAAATTACCGGCTATTTTGTCTCCCGCTGGACACTCTGTGAGGCTGCTTTCTCGTACTCCCATTTGCTGGTCTCCGATAGGAGTCCAAGATGGTGGATCCGCACTGCGTTAACTGGTAGGGGACCTCTGCGTGAATCTCTCCTTGCTCTCCGTTCTCTGTCAGTTTTCTCACTCCATTTGGTGCTCGGCTGAGTTCTTTATCTCTTCATTTGATGTTTTAGGGTTTCAGGATTGTTGTATTCTCTGTTTGGCTTAGTTTTTTGGATCTTTGCTGTGGAGGGATGGTGTGGTTCTTCTGCCTAAAGCGCCATTTTGCCGGAACTCTGATTTCTTTTAATTCTTGATAGTCACCTTTTCTAAGAAACTCTGTTCACACACATCAGATGGTAACAAATGGCACATGACTATTACTTGCTTTTCCTCTGAGAAACTCCTGTTTAGCATTAACCGAATTTTAGACAATTTAATTATTCTCTAAATCTTCTTTTCTTTTATTGACAAATGCAATATAGGTCTTGTGCTAATGTGAATGGATTTTAATAGAATTGAGCTGTACTGTATCTAGTAATTTTTAATGATTTTTTTAAGCATTCATGGATACTGTTCTACTAGCCTTAATAATTCTTTCTCAGTATTCAAATTATACCAATGCCTAAACTTCACTAGCTGATCATTTTACCCACACATTTTCAGAGTTGAATATTTGCCTGGAATTTATGCACCTTCTCTTTATCTCTGTATCTCTTTGATGTTCTTTCATACAGTCCTGATGGTTTTATATTAAGTTCATTTGGATGTTAAAAAATATTAGATAAGTAAGCCATTTTTTAAAAGCGAATAACTAGTCTTTAACAAATCTGGAAAGGGAGATTCACTTGCGTGCGCATGCATGTGCCACACACACACACACACACACACACACACATGCACACACACGGCAATGTTTCCTTAAGCATTTCAACTCTTGACAAAACTCTTCCTTTTGGATGGCCAATGCACTAAGTAGAGAGATCAGTAGAGAGAGTGGTATTCTGATTTCATTTCTTGGTATAAAGCTGAAAATAGAGTTGACTGTAGTGGTTATAGCTTGGCTGCTAACCGAAAGGTCAGTAGTTCAAATCCACCAGCCATTCCTTGGAAACTCTATGAGGCAGTTCTACTCTGTCCTATCAGGTTGCTATGAGTCGGAACTGACTCAAGGGCAACGGCAACGGGTAATGGCTTGGGTTTTATTTCTATTTATCACCATTTTAATACATCATCTAATGGGAAATTCATACCTGTAGGCAAATTTTTACAAGGGCAAGCGTCTCTGTGAATAAAATGATTTATAACTTGAATCTCAGGGTTTTTAGCACAAATATGAAAACTTTTTTTGCACCCACCATTGCAGCACAAACATACTTGGTGTTTCCATGACATCATGTTTGTTTCAAAGCACTGGTTTACCATTAAAAATACTTTTATTGTTGTTGTTTGTTTGCTTGCTGCTCATTTGCTTGTTTGTTTAGATATATCATTGCAGACCAATAATACTCTTCCAGGCAGAGAGACAGGTTTGCCCCGGAGCCAATAAAGCCTCAGCTCTAGGACCCCTCACTTGTGGAGGTCCTTTCCTGGGAGGGGCCCTGGCACTATGTTCACATGTTCTCGGAAAATTTGGAACTTAAGATGCTTTAACCTCGATCAGTTCGGACCACTGACTCTTTCAACTCTGACTTTTCCTTCTCCCCACTTCCCCTCATACCAGGTGGCGTTGGGAGGCAAGGGAGCAGATCCCACTAAAAAGGAGTTAAGATGGGGATATATTCAGTTCAGATTTAGGGGATTTATTTATATGGTTTGAAGTCACTTCTGCAGTCGTTAATTTATTGCTAGTCACTCCAGGAATACTTTTTCCATTGGGCTAACTCACCCAACATCTTGGCACAAAGGTGCAGGGCCACTGACCGTATGAAAGGGACAGTGTCCTAGAATGTCCAGCACCAGAAGCTTGTGGGTTGTAGGCGGCAACAAGGTTTGAAATGTACAGAGCCAGAAGCTGGTCTGTGGGTAATTTTTTCAATAGTCCGAAATGAAAAACTCTAATTTAGTTTTCAAAACCACCCAATCAAATGGAAGTATATCTGTCAAGGATATACTCTATAATCATATACATTGAATCATCAGTACACCACACAATATTTTTACTTTTTATGGGAATCACAGAAAATAGAATATATTAGATTTTGCGTGTTTTAGTGCAGAACCCTGTAGGTGCACAACAAACAGAAAGTATATCTTTGTTGAAGTTTCATATTTTATGAATCCTCTTAATAACAGAAACAAATTTTAATCTATCAACAATGGTAGAAGAAAAACTAAATTACAGTTCTTTTCTCTTTACAGAAGATGATATTACAAAAGTATCATCATATAGAAAGGTAATCAAAGAGTATGCCACCAAAAATTTAAAAGAAAAAAAATACTACAGAGTTTGTCAGGGAGTTAATTAATAAAAATATTATTTTCTGGCTTTTGTGATATTTGCCGTATTTGTTCAGATTTTAAAATTTAATTAACTTATGTGATTTCTTTTCTCATTCTAAATAAATATTCACTTTCATGCCATATTCTGTGCTTGTAACTCTGTATTTTTTCTTCTGCTTCCATGCATTTCTCTTCATGGATTTTAACTAGTGCTAATAACCCAAAATGAGGGCATTGGTAGATCAGTGGTAGAATTCTCAACCTCTGCATGAGAGACCCAGTTAGATTCCTGGCCAATGCACCTCAGGTGCAGCCACCACTCCTCTGTCAGTGGAGGCTTGTGTATTGCTATGATGCTGAACAAGTAGAGCTTCCAGACTAAGGTGGGCCAGGGAAAAGGGCCTAGAAACTTAGTCAGTGAAAACCCTATGGATCACAACAGTCTGACTGGCAACCAATCACAGGGATGGCGCATGTCTGGGCAAGCAATTCGTTCCCTTATGCCTGAGGTCAACATGATTTGGGGGCCGACTCGATGGCAGCTAACGACACCAACAATAACCAGAACAGTTACTAACATGTATAGATGCATCATTCGTCAATGAGAACTTTTTTGATTGAATGGTCTTCTCAAACAATGTTTTCTCTGTCATTGGGCATGCTGCCAACATAAGAATCATATTCTCAGAAAGTGGCACCTTTCTCTATTCCCTTTGCTACTTCTGTGCAGGCTGGTAAGATGAACAATCTGCAATTGTCTGAAGCATTCTCGCATCAGCGATTAATTGGCCAAATGTGAGACCAGCATCCTGAGCTCATTATTATATTGTTCACAGAGTTTCCATTACGTGCTCAAGAAGCTTAATGAGTTAGGTCATTTTCTGTGTAAGATGCATGGTTTGTGGCAAGGAACTGGTGACATTAGTTTAGGTGATAACTTCTCCATAAAAATAAGACATTCGGAGTCCGGCAAGATGGTGCTTTAGGCAGAAGCACCACGCTGTCCCTCCACAGCAAAGATCTGAAAAACTAAGCCAAACAGAGAATCAACAATCCTGAAACCCTAGAACATCAAATGAAGAGATAAAGAACTCAGCCAAACACCAAACAGAGTGAGAATATTGAAAGAGAACAGAGACCGAAGAGAGATTCATGCAGAGGTCCCCTACCAACTAACGCAGTGTGGATCCACCATCTTGGACTCCTATCGGAGACCAGCAAATGGGGGTATGAGAAAGCAGCCTCACGGAGTGTCCAGCGGGAGACAAAATAGCCGGTAATTTGCGGTGTGCACTTTCCCACCCCCAACCCCTCTTTGCCCCGGCTGGGGCTCCCCTGCTTCTCTTGGCCAAGGTCCCTGGGCCGGGGAGTGCCGGTTGCTTGGATTCTGTGCACCCGGGCCAGCGGCTTTCTGGGTGCCATTTGTTGGCTGCTGGTGTTGTTTTTCTGCTTCTTTTGGTTTCTCGCTTGCTTCTCGCTGCCTCCCCCACCTTTTGCTCGGGTGCCTGGTTCCGAGCGCCGTCTTTGCCCTTTCCTGCGGGACTGTGGGGCTACGTTCGGGTGTGTGGCTGCTTCCAGGTCTGGGCTGCCACGCTGGTGAGATCCCGGGACTTTTGTTTGTTAGCTCCTCTGCTTCCCGTGGTTGCAGTCTCTTCACCCGGGTCCGCCGGCTGCTTGGATTCCGCGCGCCCGGGCGGGCGGCTCTCTGGGTGCCATTTGTTGGCTGCTGGTGCTGCTTTTTTTTTCTTTCTTTCTTTTTCTCCTGCTTCTTTTGGTTTCTCACTCGCCTCTCGCCGCCTCCCCCTCCTTTCACTCGGGTGCCTGGCTCCATGCACCCTCTTTGCTCCTTTCTGAGGGTCCCCAGAGCGCAGGCAATTTGTGATATATGCTTTCCCACTCTCCACCCTTCTTCACTAACACTCAGCCTCCTCTGTTTCCCATGGACACAGTCTCCTTTCCAGAAACACCAGCCTGCACTGGCTGGCTCTCTGAGTGCCATTCGTTGACTGCTGGTGTTGCTTTTTTTAAATTTAATTTAATTTTATTTATTTATTTTTTTGGATTAGTTTTGTTTTCTTTTCCCTCTTTTTCCCTTTTGTCTTTATTCATTGCTCAGTTTCTCGGCTCTCTATCTCTTCCTTCTCTTTCTGATCCCTGAATACCAGGCGTTGTATGCCTCTGTGCCTTCTGGCCAGGCTGTGCTGTGAAACCTGAGACCAACTTCCCCAGACCTCATAGCTGCATCGGTGGGATCCCTGGGAACTTTGCAGTTGTTTAACTTTTCTGATTTTTATTTGTTCATTCTTTCCTTTTCTTTCTCTTACCCTTCTGGATTTCTCCATCCCATAGTCTCTCATCTGTCCACTCCAACGGCAAGCTCCCCTAGCATTCTTTTATGTTTGTATGTTTTTTCACTCCTGCTCCTCTCTCCTCTCTCCTCTCTCCCATATCCATCTTAGCTTCACACATAACCATCTCCCTGCTGCATCCTGCCTACCTGCACTGTGCACTTGACATCACACCACCAAGTTGTGCAGGCACGCCCTATTGGAACCTGCCCAGCACTGACTACCGACTGTCCTGGTGGCTGCGGTGAGTGCCACAAACAACCCATCCCAGTGGCTCCTCTTCAGCTAGACCTGCCCAGCTGTACCACAAGGACAAAACAAAAAAATCTACAATCAATAAACGAGAGAAATATCTACTGAATGCCCCGAAAACAGCAAACAATATCAAAACATTTACAAAAACAAGACAAGATGGCCCCAATAGGCATCCAAATTAAAACACCAGATGACTCTCCTGTGGAAGAAAATGCACTAGAAGTACCTGATAGGGAACTCAAATCACTAATACTCAGAATTTTCCAAGAACTGAGGCAAAAAGCTGACAAACAAGAGGAAAAACTAGACAAATTCATGGAAAATACAGACAAAAAATTGGAAGAATTCAGGAAGATGATGGAGGAACAAAATGTCAAAATAAATTCACAACTATAAATTATACAAAAACAACAATTAGAAATCCAAAAGATAAACAACAAGATTTCAGAAATGGATGATGTCATAGAAGGGCTGAGAAGCAGATTTGAAACGGTGGAAGACACGATCAGTGGAACTGAAGACAAACACTCGGCTACAACTCTGTTTCAGGAAATCGCAGAAAAAAGAACAAAGAAAAATGAAGAGACCCTGAGAGTTATGTGGGACACAATTAAAAGCAAAAATTTACGAGTGATTGGCATTCCACAACAGGGGGAGAAAACAGAAAAAACACAGAGGATCATTGAGGAACTGCTGACAGAAAACTTTCCCAATATCATGAAAGACGAAAAGCTGGCCATCCAAGAAGCTCAACGAACCCATATAGAAGAGACCCCAAAAGAAAATCACCAAGACATATCATATTCACACTCGCCAAAACTGAAGACAAACAAAGAATCCTGAGAGCAGCTCATGAAAAACAAGAAGTCACATACAGAGGAGAAACAATAAGACTAAGCTCAGATTATTCGGCAGAAACCATGCAGGCAAGAAGGCAGTGGGATGACATATATAAAATCTTCAAAGAAAAAATTGTCAGCCAAAAATAATGTATCCTGCAAAACTCTCGTTCAAATTTGATGGTGAAATTAGGTCATTTCCAGATAAACAGAAACTAAGGGAATATGCAAAAGTCAAACCAAACGTACAAGAATTATTAAAGGGAGTTCTTCGATCTGAGGACAAACAGCTTCAACCCTCAGGCAGGACCTAGGATGCAGGATCATACGAACCAGATACCATTCCAGGAAATGAACTCTCGAGGACTATCCAAAACCAAAAGAAATACAACAGGGAATCAGAGCAATCAATCAAAGGATGGCAACAACATCAAAACAATGAAAGAGGGAATAAACGGCATAGGTATAGAACCTTCTAACGGAGAGGAAGGCAAGGCGATACCAAGTAAGGGTAGACTGCTTCAAACTTATAAAGATAAGGGTAAAATTCATGGTAACCACAAAGAAAGTTAACAAACAACTCATAAAAATAAAGATGAAAAACATAAAGTCTCAGCAAAAACAAAACCTACAAAAACAAAGGAAATGAACACAAAATCCACAAACAAAAGTAGCTCAGCACAAGAGAGTAAGAAGAACAAAGAAAACGTCGGCACCACAAAAAAGAAGCACTAAAAAATGACAGCAATAAACTCACATCTATCAATAATTACACTGAATGTAAATGGACTCAATGCACCCATAAAGAGACGGAGAGTGGCAGAATGGATAAGAAAACAGGATCCATCAATATGCTGTCTACAAGAGACACACCTTAGAAACAAAGATGTGAATTTATTAAAAGTCAAAGGTTGGAAAAAAATATATCAAGCTAACTACTACCAAAAAAGAGCAGGAGTGGCAATTCTAATCTCAGATAAAATAGACTTTAAAACAAAATCTACCATAAAAGACAAAGAAGGACACTATATAATGATTAAGGGGACGATCCCTCATGAAGACATAACCATAATAAACATCTATGCACCCAGTGACAGAGCTCCAAAATACATAAACAAACTCTAACAACACTGAAAAGAGAAATTGACAGTTCCACAATAACAGTAGGAGACTTCAACACACCACTCTCAGTAAAGGACAGAGCAACTAAGAAGAAACTCAGCAAAGATACAAAAGACCTAAAAGGCACAATCATCCAACCTGACGTCATAGACATATATAGAATACTCCATCAAACTGCGGCAAAGTACACATTCTTTTCCAATGCACATGGAACGTTCTCCAGAATAGACCACATCTTAGGCCACAGAGCAATCCTCAACAAGATCCAAAACACTGAGATAATTCAAAGTATCTTCTCTGACCACAATGCCATCGAGGTAGAAATCAACACTAGAAAGAGTAAGGAAAAAAAAAATCAACTACATGGAAACTGAATAATACTCTGCTTACACATCACTGGGTAATAGAAGAAATCAGAGATGGAATGAAAATATTCCTAAAATCAAATGAGAATGAAAACACATTATACCAAAACCTTTGGGACACAGCAAAGGCAGTCCTCAGAGGACAATGTATAGCAATAGATGCACATATCAAGAAAGAAGAAAGGGACAAAATCAAAACATTAACTACAGAACTCAAACAAATAGAAAGAGAACAGCAAAAAAAGCCTACAAGCACTGGAAAAAGGAAATAGTAAAGATCAGAGCAGAAATAAATGAAATAGAGAACAGAAAAACAATAGAAAGAATCAACAAAACCAAAAGTTGGTTTTTTGAAAGAATCAACAAAATTGACAAACTACTGGCCAGACTGACAAAAGAAAAACAGGAGGGGATACAAATAACCTAAATAAGAAATGAAATGGGGGACATTACAACAGACCCAACTGAAATAGAAAGGATTATAACAGAATATTATGAAAAACTATACTCCAACATATTTGAAAACCTAGAGGAAATGGATAAATTTCTAGAATCACATGGCCTACCCAAACTACAACAAAGTGATGTTGAAAATCTGAACAGACCCATAACAGGAGAAGAGATTGAAAAGGTAATAAAAAAACTCCCAACCAAAAACAGCCCTGGCCCAAATGGCTTCACAGGAGAATTCTATAAAACATTTACAGAAGAGCTTGTACCAGTTCTACTCAAGATATTTCAGAGTGTAGAAGAGGAAGCAGCACTTCCAAATTCATTCTATGAAGCCAGCATAACGCTGATACCAAAACCAGGAAAAGATGTCACAAAAAAAGAAAATTACAGACAAATATCTCTCATGAATATAGATGCAAAAATTCTCAACAAAATTCTAGCCAATAGAATTCAGCATCATATCAAAAAAATAATACACCACGACCAAGTAAGATTCATACCAGGTATGCAAGGATGGTTCAACATTAGAAAATCAATCAACGTAATCCACCACATAAATAAAAGGAAAGAAAAGAATCACATGATCATCTCAACTGACGCAGAAATGGCATTTGACAAAGTCCAACACCCGTTCCTGATAAAAGCTCTCAATAAAATAGGTATAGAAGGGAAATTTCTCAACATAATAAAGGGCATCTATGCAAAACCAACAGCCAACATCATTCTTAATGGAGAGAGGCTGAAAACATTCCCCTAAAAACAGGAACAAGACAAGGATGCCCTTTATCACCACTCCTATTTAACATTGGGCTGGAAGTTCTAGCTAGAGCAGTAAGGCAAGAAAAAGAAAGAAAGGGCATCCAAATTGGTAATGAAAAAGTTAAACTGTCCCTGTTTGCAGATGACATGATACTATACATAAAAAACCCTAAAGACTCCACGAGAAATCTACTGGAACTCATAGAAAGACTCAGCAGAGTAGCAGGATACAAGATAAACATTCAAAAATCAGCTGGATTCCTATACACCAGTAAGGAGAATGATGAAAAGGAAATCAGGAAAACAATACCATTTTCAATAGCCCCTAAAAAGATAAACTACTTAGGAATAAATCTGACCAGGAATGTAAAAGACCTATAGAAAGAAAACTATAAAACACTACTGCATGAAACCCAAAGGAATCTACATAAATGGAAAAACACACCATGCTCATGGATAGGCAGACTCAACATTGTGAAAATATCAATTCTACCCAAAACAATTTACAAATACAATGCAATCCCAATCCAAATACCAACAACATTCTTCAAAGAGATGGAAAAACCAATCATTAACTTTATATGGAAAGGGAAGAAGCCCCAAATAAGTAAAGCACTACTGAAGAAGAAGAATAAAGTTGGAGGACTCACACTACCTGACTTCAGAACCTACTATACAGCTACAGTAGTCAAAACAGCCTGGTACTGGTACAACGACAGAGACAGTGACCAATGGAACAGAATTGAGAACCCAGATGTAAATCCATCCACCTACGGTCACCTGATCTTTGACAAGGGCCCAAAGTCCATCAAATGGGGAAAAGACAGTCTTTTTAACAAATGGTGCTGGCAAAACCGGATATCCATTTGCAAAAAAATGAAACAGGACCCATACTTCACACCGTATACAAAAACTACTTCAAAATGGATCAAAGACCTGAATATAAAGCCTAAAACTCTACAGTTCATAGCAGAAAAAATAGGACCAACACTTCAGGCCTTAATACATGGCATTAACAGGATACAAACCATAACCATCAACGCACAAAACCCAACTGATAAGCTAGATGACTGGGATCTTCTAAAACTCAAACACATATGCTCTTCAAAAGACTTCACCAAAAGAGTCAAAAGAGAACCTACAGACTGGGAAAAAATTTTTGGACACTACAAGTCAGACGAAGGTCTAATCTCCATAATCTACAAGAAAATCCAACACCTCTCCAACAAAAAGACAAATAATCCTATTAAAAAATGGGCAAAGGAAATGAACAGACACTTCACCAAAGAAGACATTCAAATGGCCAATAGACACATGAGGAAATGCTCACTATCACTAGCCATTAGAGAAATGCAAATTAAAACCACAATGAGATACCATCTCACCCCGGCATTACTGGAACAAATCAAAAACACTGGAAATAACAAATGTTGGAGGGGCTGCGCAGAGATGGGAACTCTTATGCACTGCTGGTGGGAATGCAAAATGATACAACCATTTTGGAAAATGATATGGCGCTTCCTCAGAAAGCTAGAAATAGACATACCATTCGATCCAGCAATCCCACTCCTAGGAATATATCCTAGAGAGGTAAGAGTCGTCACTCGAATAGACATATGCACACCTGTGTTCATGACAGCATTGTTCACAATAGCAAAACGATGGAAACAACCTAGATGCCCATCAACAGATGAATGGATAAACAAACTGTGGTACATAAACACAATGGAGTACTATGCAACGAGAAAGAACAACGTTGAATCTGTGAAGCATCTCATAACATGGATGAAACTGGAGGACATTATGCTGAGTGAAATAAGTCAATCACAAAAGGACAAATATTGTAGGAGACCTCTATTGTAAAAACCCATGAAAAAGTTCACACACAAAATGTAACAATGTTTGTTGGTTACCAGGGATGGGAGGGGTCGGGGGGAAATACTAAATAGGCAATAGATAAGTGGTATCTTGGTTGAAGGGTGAGACAGTACACAATACATGGGAAACTAGCACAACCTGTACAAGGAAAGGTCATGGAAGCCCCATAGACACATCCAAACTCCCTGAGGGACTGAATTGCTGGGCGGAGGGCTGTGGTGACCATGGTCTCGGGGAACCTTTAGCTCAATTGGCATGACACTACTTATAAAGATATTGTTCTACATTCTACCTTGGTGAGTAGTGTCTGGGGTCTTAAAAGCCTGTGAGCAGCCATCTAAGATACTCTGCTGGTCTCATCCCTTCCGGGGCAAGGGAGAATGAAGAGAACAGGATACAAGGAAAAGTTTAGTCTGAAGGACTAATTGTCCACAGCTACCAAGGTCTCCACCGTACTGAGTCCAGTACAGCTAGACGGTGCCCGGCTACCACCACTGACTGCTCTGACCAGGATCACAACAGAGGGTTCTGGACAGAGCTGGAGAAGGATGTAGAGCATAATTCTAACTCTCAAAAAAAAAAAAAAAAAAAAGACCAGATTTACTGGCCTAAAGGAGCCTGGAGAAACCTCGAGAGTATGGCCCCCAGACACCCTTTTAGCTCAGTGGTGAAGTTACCTCTGAGGTTCACTGTTCAGCCTGGGAGTGGACAGCCCCATAAAACCAAATGAGACTAACGGAGTCCAGTGACAAGGGTCAGAAGGCAGAAGGGGACAAGGAAGCTGGTGATAGGGAACACAAGGTTGAGTAAGGATATTGTTGATGTCTTGTGAGATTGTTAACCATTGTCATAGGGGAATATTTGTAGTAACCATTAAATGAGAAACTATTTTGTTCTGTAAGCCTTCATCTTATGTGAGAATTACAGCATAATTGGAAGAGCGCAGTCAATATCACTGAACTGTGTATGTAGAAATTTTTGAAATGGTGTTATCTTTGGCTATGTGTATTTTCACCAAAAAAAAAAAGTTGAGAATTTAGAGGGTTAATATGTTGTGTAATATGTTGTGGGGTTGTTATCCAATGTCATAAAACAACATGTGTACTAGTGTTTCATGAGAAACTATTTCTTCTGTAAGCCTTCACCTGAAGTACAGTAAAAAAAAAAAAAATTAAAAGAAATCAGCATGAAAGAGGCTGAATCAGAAATTGTAGGGAACCAATTCAAGAATAAACCCTGTTTTCATAAAATTACCTTTATAAGATCAAACTCAAAGGTTCTTATTGAAGTATCTAAGAGATACCAGAAAGATGTTTACCTGTGCTTTATTGACTATGCAAAGAGATTCTACTGTGTGGATCATAACAAATTATGGAAACATTGGGAAGAATGGGAATTCCAGAACACTTAATTGTGCTCATGCATAACCTGTATATAGACCAAGAGGCAGTCGTTAGAACAGAATAAGGAGATACTGTGTGGTTTAAAGTCAGGAAAGGTGTGCATCAGGGCTGTATTCTTTCACCACACTTATTCAATCTGTAGGCTAGGCAAATAATACGAGAAGCTGGACTATATGAAGAAGAATGTGGCATCAGGATTGGAGGAAGACTCATTAACAATCTGTGTTATACAGATGACATAGCCTTGCTTGCTGAAAGTGAAGAGGGCTTGAAGCACTTACTGATGAGGATCAAAGACCACAGCCTTCAGTGTGGATTCTACCTCAACATAAAGAAAACAAAAATCCTCACAACAGGAACAATAAGCAAAATCATGATAAACAGAAAAAAGATTGAAGTTGTCAAGGAATTAGTTTTACTTGGATCCACAATCAGCACCCACGGAAGCAGCAGTTAAGAAATCAAACAATGTATTGCATTGGGCACATCTGCTGCAAAAGACCTCTTTAAAGTGTTGAAAAGCAAAGACATCACTTTAAGGACTATGGTGCACCTGACTCAAGCCATGGTGTTTTCAATCGCTTCATATACATGTGAAACCTGGACAATGAATAAGGAAGACAGAAGAGGAAGTGACGCCTTTGAATTACAGTGTTGGCAAAGATTATTGAATATGTCATGGACTACCTCAAGAGTGAACAAATCTGTCTTGGAAGAAGTACAGCCTGAAGTGAGGATGGCGAGACTTCGTTTCACATACTTTGGATATGTTATTAGGAGGCATTCCTGGAGAAGGACATCATCCTTGGTAAAGTAGAGGGTCGGCAAGAAAGAGAAAGACCCTCAACGAGATGGATTGACACAGTGGCTGCAGCAATGGGATCAAGCATAACAATGATCATGAGGATGGCGCAGGACCGGGCAGTGTTTCGTTCTGTTGTACATAGGGTCGCTATGCATCAGAACCGACTCCACTGCACCTAGTAACACAACAATCCTTGATACAGGAGTCCTGGTGGTGCAGTGGTTAAAGCGCTTGAATACTAATTGAAAGGCTGGCAGTTCAAACCCACCAGTTGCTCCGAAGGAGAAAGGTGTGACAGTCTGTTTCCGTAAAGATTTACAGCCTTGGAAACCCTATGGAACATTTCTACTCTGTCCCATAGAGTTGCTATGAGTCAGAATCAACTCGACGGCATTGGGTTTTAGGTATCAGAATTATATATTACAAAAAGTAAAGGATCTGTTTTTTCCATGAAGCTACATGTTAATAACTCCATCTGGATAATCCACTCCAGTTCATCCCAGGGAGCTGTACAAATATCATCACTTTGTGCATGGGCCATGAAGGTATAGATGTTATAAATGTTGAGAAGTGTTTCTTGGTGGTATGACCTCAGCTTCCTCATCTGTAGGACAAGGAATAATAGAACCTCCCTCATTCTGTTGCTGCAAGGGCAAAATGAGTTACTATCCATAGCAGTTAGGACAGACCACCAGTTGCTGTTGAATTGATTCCAACACATGGAGGCCCCATGTGTGTCAGAGTAGAACTGTGCTCTGTAGGGTTTTCAGTGGTGGATTTTGCAGTAGATCACCAGCACCCCTGGGTGGACTCAAACTTTCAACCTTTCAGTTAGCAGCCAAGTGTCTTAACCATTTGCACCACCCATGGCCTGCACTTAGAACAGAGGCTGGTGCATGATAGCAAGGAATGTTAGAACCCGTACGGTGCTTTTTATCTTTTACACAACCCTCCTAGCTAAGATTTTGTCTACAACTTCTTAGAGAAGGTATAATGAAAACAGTAGGTATATTTAGGGCCATTTCAAAATACACGCTGCAGATATTGTGCATTCCTTGCTGAGAGGAGCTTGTTGAGGACAAACTGTACCTGACTTATTTCATATCCTCTTCAGCTAGCACACTACTTGATAACAGCAATTGCCCAATAAACAAACATTTGATTTATGAACTAAGGGAACAAATTAAAAGGGAGGTTTGCTTTAATCTAAGAAAAGATACAGACAACATCTGCACAAACCTCTGGATGCTGCAACACTGTGTTGTACTGAGTGGTTGAGTATCCATCACTCACTGCACAGTGGTGCACAGTTCACAGATGGAGTGAAGATGACTGTATATGAAAGTCTGTGTTTGCTTCTTTCAGTGAAAAAAGTTCACCATCACAAGCAGCATCACTGGGAAAAAAGACATGTTTGTCACCAATTCGGCTGAGACCCGCCGATACCTTCTGGGCCTCTGCTCTGCCCAGCACGGGTTTAATGTGCAGATGAGCTCCGGGTCGTCCCCCCGAATCTTAACTGGTGAGTAAATGCTACATCTCAACCTATGCTGGCAAGTTTGTTATTTTACAAAAAGGTTTGTATAAATATGTACGATTGACCCAGAAACATCTAAAAAGCCTTCAATCTCCCTAATAACTAAAGAATACAATTAAAATGAAATCATTGTTTTTCTCAGATTGGCAAATGTTAAAATAAATGATAGCACTTACTAGGAAGGTAAATTGATATAATCTTTCTGGAGTGTAGAAGATTGTATCAAAAGCCTGAAAATGTCTGTGTCCCATGGACCCTGTAGTTTTGCCCATAGGTAGGCATTGTCCTAAGATAATACATAGAGAAGTACACAAAAGTTTTATGCTCATGGGCGTTCCTTGGAGCATATTTGTAACAGGGAATATTTGAAAACAACCAAAGCATCCAAACATGGAAGACAAGTTAAATCAATCACAGCATATCTATGTAATTTAGACATTGGAATCAGTTTTTAGAGAATTATCACAAGTAAAAATGTACATTATACGGTGCTAGGTGAGAAAAGGCAAGATATGATGTTGCATCGAACACTGTCTGATAGAACTTTCTGTGATGGTGGGAATGTTCTGTGTTTGCACTCTCCAGTATGGGAGCCACTAGCCACATGTACCTACTGAACACTTGAAAGGTAGCAGGTACAACTGAGGAACTAAGTTTTAAACCTAATTTAATTAAGTAATTTAAATGTAAATGGGCACATATGTCTACTGTATTAAATAGCACACTATTATACCAACTTGGTTAATATCACCGTGTAAAACAAGAAAGAAAACAGAAATGAACTGCACCAAAATGTTATTTGTTATTAACTTTGTGAGTTGGGCGTCCAGCCATGACTGTTTGCTCTTCTTTATGTTTTCAGTATTTATCAAAGTTTCTAAGGAGCCCTGGTGGCACAGTGGTTAAGCGTTTGGCTGCTAACTGAAAGGTTGGCAGTTTGAACCCACCAGCTGCTCCGCAGGAGGAGGATGAGGTAGTCTGCTTCCATAAAGATTTACAGCCTTGGAAACCCCATGGGGCAGTTCGCCTCTGTCCTATAGGGCCTGTACAAGGCAGTGGGTTTGGTTTTTTGTTTGGACTTTAGGGCTGGCGAGATGTGGCTTTGAGCACTGACTTTTTCCCATTTAGCTGTTCATCTCACATTCAGCTGCTTCCTCTTCTGCTTTAAAAGGGAGCACTATCATAAAGAGGTTTATACCCCCGACATTCAGGGTGGTCCCTGGACCGCAGCGTGTGCATCACCTGGGAAATTGCTAGGAATGCAGAATCCCAGGCCCCACCCAGACCTGTTGAATCAGAACCCCAGGTGATTTGGATACTCATTAACAATAAGAAGCACTGGCTTGGAACGTGGCCTGTGGAGTCCAATAGACTAAGGAGTGCGCTTACTAACGCCATGACTTTGGACAACTCAAGTCCCCTCTCTGGGCCTCAGCATCCTCATTTAAACACCACTGCCATCTTGTGGATTTCCTGAGTGGCCCAAGTGTTTAAGTGCTCAGCTACTAACTGAAGGGTTGGCAATTCGAACCTACCCAGAGGCACCTCAAGAGAAAGGCCTGGAGATCTGCTTTTGAAAGGTCACAATCATGAAAACCCTATGGAGCAGTTCTACTCTGCACCACATGGGCTCGCCATGAGCTAGAGTCAAGCAGCTGGTTTTGTTGGTTGTTTCTTTTTGCCCATCTTGCATGTTTGTGTTGGGCGTCACTGGGATAGAGTGGTAATGTTTCTACCTTGCTATCTGGCGTTCATCGCTCAGTGTAAGATTAGCAACAGCGATCGGCTCCTTAAGGTTTTGTTCCGTGCCAGCCTGTTTGGGTGGGAACTTTGTCCCTGGGTGCTGGGGGCCAGAGGCGGGGGAGAATCAATCAAGTCACAAAATCGCCAAGCATTCTGATGTAGAACCAAAAATAGGGGGGAAAGGCTCTAAGGTGGCATATAATTTGCAAGAAAACTAGGGTGGTGTTTCCAGGAAGCTGGAGTTGACGAATATAAGTTAATTACATCTGACTTAACTGTTACTGCTGAGACACAGCGTGGGAAATGCCATCAGTGTTGCTTTTATTGGCTGATTTCCATGAACGTAGAATATTTATAAAGACTTCATGGACTCCCTGGTGAAATTAGTCCTTCTAAGCCTCTTTGGCTCATAATACACTGTTTTCTCAAACTGCATATTCTACAGCTATGGTAGTTTTCAGGAATCTAACATTTGCATTACGAAGGATTATTTTAAACAAAATTTCCTTGCCTTTTTAATATCTCTTCATGTGAGAATGCTTTCTGGAGACACCTTCAGTGATCGGGTCCAGCTGAGGCCTGATGGCCCCATCTTAGTTACCTAGTGCTGCTGTAACAGAAGTATCACAAGTGGATGGCTTTAACAAACAGAAATTTATTGTCTCACAGTTTAGGAAACTAGAAGTCCAAATTCAGGATGCCAGCTCCCAAGGAAAGCTTTCTTTCCCTCCGTCAGCTCTGGCGGAAGGTCCTTGTCATCAATCTTCCCCTGGTCTAGGAGCTTCTCAGTGCAAAGGACACGCTCCACTCCCGGCTCTTCTTTCACGGTGGCATGAGGTCTCCCTCTCCTCTCTGCTCGCTTCTTTTATGTTTCAAAAGAGATTGACTCAAAATACAACCCAATCCTGTAGATTGAGTCCTGCCTCACTAACATAACTGCTTCTAATCCTGCCTCATTAACATCATAGAGGTAGGATTTACAACACACAGGAAAATCACACCAAATCACGAAAGGGTGGACAACCACACAATACTGGGAATCATGGCCTAGCCAAGTTGACACACATTTTTGGGGGACACAATTCAATCCACAACAGCTCCATACCTTCCTCAAGCTTGGCGTGTCCGTACAACCTGTCCCAACCAACTCCCTCTGCCAGGATCTTTGCCTTACTCTAATGAGACCTCCCCCTCCCCCTTCAGGAAAACAGGGGGTGGGGTGGGGGTAGGAGGTCCTGGATCTGCACCCTCTCTTGCCACATGTCACCAAATCCTCTTAAGTGGGTTTCCTGCCAGGAGTCATGTTGCCTCTGGTCCCCCTTTTCTCAGCCTTTAGATTGACCAATCCGATCATGTTATTCCACTGCTGAAAATCTGTCAATGGCTCTCCCTGCCTGCAGGGACAATCCATACTTTGGATGGCATGTCAGATACCTCCCAGTCTGGCTCTATCCTGACTTAATTCTTGCTGTCACTCCTCCATTCTGCTCTCCAGCTATGCAGCATGCCAGCCTTCGGACTGCTGACCAGATGGTTGTTTCAGCATCCTTGGCCTTTGTGTTTTGTGTGGACCCTGCCTGCAATGCTGTTCCTGCCTCCTTCCAGGTTTAGACCACACTCCAAGATAAGTCAAGGACACCTCTTCCTTGAAGCCCTTCTTGATTCGCTGCCCCCCTTCTTCCTTCCCAAGCAGAGTTGACCACACTCTCTTTTTTGTGTAGACCTGTCGTCTCACCTTAATATTCCCCCATTTTAATTTGTTGATACATCTGCCTCCAGTTGCACCAGGCTGGGAGTTCTGAGGGCAGGGCAGCATCCCACTGCCTTACAGGCCCAGCGTGCAACAGAAGTGCGTCAAATGGGAGGCAATTATAAATGTTTTCTATATGAATGAATGATATATATGCAAATAGAATCATTTACTTAATCATTCTTCTATTTTGAATATTTAATTTGCTTTTGGTTTTTCAATATTATAAGTAATATTAAGGTAAACATTATTGGAAAACATATTTTTCTAGACCTTTAGGAGCTTTCTTTAAGTGTGATCTCAGAAGTGTAATGATAACCGTGTAAGTGTAATGGTATGAGAGCACGAGGAAATGTTAATTTAAGGCCCTAGGTAGCTTTCTGAGTGTCGTTGCCGTGCCCAGTATCATCATGCTCTTTATTGCATTCTTGCCAGGATAGATGTTACCGTGTTTATCTTTGTTTATTTGATGCATAAACATGGTTTGTCCTGTTGCTTTATTTCGCATTTCTTTGTTTCTTGAGAAGCTCAACATTTTCCAAATGTTTCTTAGTCATTCTTCTGTGAATTGTCTCAACAAGCATTACTTTATATTTGGTTCCCTGGGGAGAGAGAAAAATCACTGAGCTTTTTCAAGCGTATAATTTCAAGAATAAATTAGGCAGATCTATCAGCATTGCAGAGTGAGTCCCAACAGCCTTTCTCAGTCCTTTCAGTTGCGGGACTTGTGACTAGAGGGCTGCTCTTGGCCCCCCCACAAGCCCTGTGGCTGCGAGACTCTAGGCTTACAGTGGGCTGCCCAGGATCCCTTCCTGGTCCCTTTTCCTTGGACCTCATGGCCCTTAGCTCTGAGTGTCACCTGTGCCCTTGAAACACTGTATTTAACTTGGACCTCAGCCCTTGCGATCCAGACAGATTTGAACACTTGACAGCTGTTTCTCTGGTGCCATGGTTATGCAATGAGTCACCCACGGGTCAGTGAACAGACACCATCCACTCTCCTCCATGCATCTGTAGATTTGGGACATTCTTAGTGACTCTTCCTTCCATTCCTGAAAGGTTATCAAGTACCCCATTCACTCATTTCTTGGCTCTCCTGCTGACCAAGACATCTTTCTCCCACTGTCTGTCCTCCCAATTGCACCCATGAAGCTGAGGCCTAATAATGATAATAGCGCTCACCCCAGCCCTGCCATCCCCTCTGCTGTTAACCACTGCTGCTTCAGGTTGAGTTTATGATGTTCAGTCCTGACCTTCACCATGTGGCCTCTGCCCTGATAGCTGGGTTCCTCCTCAGTCTCCTGATGCACTCCACTTTCTTGCTGGGAACAGAGTCCTACCTAGAACCCAGACCCTTGGGGCTTTCCCTTGTCATCTACCTTCTGTGAGCTCCCCTCCCCTAGAAGTTAGCCCATTCCTCCTGCGTCCCCAGCCTCTGGACAGAGTCTTGCTTCAGACCAGCTAAATCTCTCTGTGCGGGGACCCTGCCACCACCACCACATGTGCTGGAGCATCCCACTGCTGCACTGTAGACACCAGACCAGATCCCATGGGCTATGATAATGTCAGCTAAGGTCACTGTCCTTTTGCGTACTGATTAAAAGATGAATCTACTATGTTGCTGTATTAGTATTTGAATCATTGACATCTCTGTGGAGTCAGCTGACTTGGGTCTGAGTCCTGGCTCTACCACTTACCAGCCTTGGAACTTTGAGCAAGCTATCAACTCTCTCTTAGCCTCAAGTTTCCTTATCTGTGAATAGGTATAATACTATCTATCCCATGGAGATATTGTGGGGATTAAATGAGACAATGCAGATAATGTGCTTACCATTGTACACACAATAAGCTCTGTTATGGATCAAATCGTGTCCCCCAAAAATGTGTGTCAACTTGGCTAGTCCATGATTCCCAGTATTGTGTGATTGTCCACTCTTTTGTGATCTGATGTGATTATCCTACATGTTGTAAGTCTTACCTCTTGATGTTGATGAGGCAGGATTAGAGGCAGTCATGTTAATGAGGCAGGACTCAGTCTACAGGATTAGGTTGTATCTTGAGTCAATCTGTTTTGAGAGATAAAAGAGAGAAGCAAGCAAGGACGAGAGGGACTTCATGCCACCAAGAAAGAAAAGCTGGGAGCAGAGCGTGTCCTTTAGACCCAGGGTCCTTGCACTGAGAAGCTCCTAGACCAGGGTAAGGTTGATGACAAGGACCTTCCCCTAGAGCTGATGGAGAAAGCCTTCCCCTGGAGCTGGCACCCTGAATTTGGACTTCTAGCCTCCCAGACTGTGAGAGAATAAATTTCTGGTGGTTAAAGACATTCACTTGTGGTATCTTTATTACAGCAGCACTAGATCACTGAGACAGACTTTGATACCGAGAGCGGTTTTAGAGAAACAAAATTGTGAGGATGAGATTTCTAAATTGGTTTCAAGTCTGCTTAGTCTTAAAGATGTAGATGACTCTGCCTCCAGTAGTAAAGCGGGCAGTGCTAATCCATGGTGTGAGATGGCAACAGAAATACACAAAATATCACCACCAATAGATCAAATATTGGTGAGAGGAAAGGCTCTGGGTGATCACATGTTTGATACCTTTCTACAATTTTGTCATAATAAGAAATATAAGGAAGCTGGTTGGTTGGTCCTACTTTCACTAGACAAAGTGGTGAAAGGAAGAGATAAACTCAGGGCTTCAGACTCAAAGCTCAACTGCTACATAAACTACCTCAAAGTTTCCACTTGTGCCTTGAAGGGAAGCCTTATTTCTTGTGGTAACAGAGCTGATATTGCTGAAAACAAAACCGAGTCTTATTGTAAGAGTGGCTGAATTATAATGCCAATTGAATTCCCAATCTCAAGTGGTGTCTGAAATTAAAGTGAGGGCATTGATTGGGAAGAAATGGGATACTGAAACTTGGGATGGGGCCATATGGACAGATTATCAGAAAGCTGGGGACACTGAGCCCTTAAATATCATTGAATCACTCCTACCAACAGAACCAGCCCTCTCACTCCCATCTGAAGAGATTGCTCCATGTTTGTCTGCTAAGCCACCCTCCCCAGTAAAACCATTAGCCCTTCCACTACCATCTGATGAGATTAATCCAGATGTGTCTAAAGAGCCTTTGTCTGAGTCATTGCCTGGGGTATTGCTTCAGGCAGATGCCTTACAAGACGTTGCTGAATGTTCTCAGAACACATCCCCACCACCCATTTTTTGTTTCTAGACCTAAAACTATACTTAATTCCCAGCGAGACCCAAAAGGTGAAGAACAAACTGTGACCCACGAGGGGGTGCACTAGACTCCAAAAGAACTATGACCAGCTAAGGTGCTTGCTGAGGGTAAAGGCAATATGGAATGGGTGGTGGAAGAAGGTAGTTCTAAATACCAGCTATGCACACGTGACCAGTTGCAGAAATGAAGACTGTAATGTTATGAATATTTCTTCCTTGTATATGTGCATTGAATATTTTCGTTTTTTTCATTTACAAAATATAAGATGTAAACAGGGCAGTACGTTTTCTTTTATACACATGTTGCTCATATCATCTTAGGTGCAAGTATGACTTAATAATTGTCTTTATTTAGAATGTGTACAGGTGCCAATTTGACAAGGGGTGGACTGATACGGTTAAGGTTGTATGTCAAATTGGCTGGGCCATGATTCTCAGTGGTTTGGGAGTTATGATGTAGTTTGGTAGCTATGTAATAATGTAATCACCTCCATGATAAGATCTGTTCTGAGCAGCCAATTAGTTGAAAGGGAGGTGTGACCTGTACCCAATATAGGTAGACTTTCTGGCAAAGCTCATTGGCTCTTGCTTGCTCTGGATCCTGCAGCTGTCTCCTGTTCATCTGACCTCCAGTTCTTGGGACCTGAGCTAGTAGCTTACCTGCTGCTCTTGGGATTTGTCAGCCTCTGTAGCATGTGAGCAAGAGGCCTGCTGTCTGACCTGCCAATCTTGGGTTCACCAGCTTCTGCATCTACGTGAGTCAGGAGAAGCCTCCAGCCTGGCCCACGGACTTGGGACTTTCCAGCCTTACAACTGCATGAGCCATTTCCTTGATATAAATGTCTCTCTATGTATATATTTATATACTTCACTGGTTTTGCTTCTCTAGAGAACCCAGCCTAAGATAAACTCTCAGCAGATATTCGTTGTTGGTGTTGATGTTACTATTGTTGGTGTGATTTTTTGGAAAAGATCCAAGTTCTGGAGTAAGATACCATGTAATCTGTGTGAAAGTTGCAGATCCTATTCACACTGCTTACACTCCTCAATAATTTCTTGTCTATCACATGTGATGATGGTACCATAATTTATCAGACACACAAGAAGTTCTCAAAAAGTGTTTTTTAAAGGCTAGATTTTTCAGTGGGCACAGTCCTGGCAACAAGCCAGACCCCACTGCAGGGAAGACAGGAGGTCTGATTGAGGAAAGAAATGCCCACAGAGTACACACACACATACGCAGAGAATGCGAGTCACACAAGTGCCTTGTGCTCGAGCATTCTTTCCTTCTCTATTTTAGCACGGAGCAGATGGTCAAAATATAATCACCATTTTCCATTTTAGAAATGCAAACCTGGCTTCATGACAAGGCTTGTTATTTTAGGGGTCTATCTATCAAACCCAGTTTCTTATTAATAACATGAATCGTGAAGTGGCGAGAGTCACTCATGTATGTGGTGTCATGTTGAGGAATTCACCCAAATTATTTATTAAGCCTCTGTACACAAAGGGAGAAAAACATGTCGAAGCTAGGAGACCTAACACATTTTATATGCACTTACATTTCAGAAAATAGGAATATTCACTTAAATATCATTACCAGAGCAACCAACTAGCAAACTAAACCGTGTAGAGATTATTCCACAGAACAGAGCCTAGACTTGGGATTCTAGGTGATTTGAAAAACCCTGTGTTACAAGGAAGCAATCCCTGGGGTGGCATGAATGGTTAAGTGCTCAACTGCTTACCAAAAGATTGGCTGTTCAAATCTACCCAGAGGTGCCTCAGAAGAAAGGCCTGGCGATCTACTTCTGAAAGGTCACAGCCATTGAAAGCTCTGTGGACCACAGTTCTCTGACACACATGGGTTCACCATGGGTTGGAACTGACTCAATGGCAACTGGTTTGATTTTTTTTTTTTTTTTTGTTCTTAGAAGGAATGTCTGCAAGGACATTTCTGTAAAGGCAGAAATCACAAGAGAATGGTTGCACTTAATTTTGATACAAGGCTGCTGGAGCTGCAACTTTCTTGTGAATGCTCTTGGGCTAGCACCTTCAGAACAGGCTACTTGGCTTGGAGTCTGTCAGCTACAGGGGGAGGAGAGCATCTCGTTTCTTCCTTCTTCTCTCTCTGGGGTCCCTCTCATCACAAGAATTCCCCGAGTTTGCATGAGGCAATTAGCAGGACTTCCAGTGAGGAAAAAGAAAAGGCAAATGGATATGGGCCTGTGATGTGCTGTGACCATAAGAGCAATGGAACTAGCATCATTCTTGTGTGGGTTCATGTTTGTCTTTTCTCCTCACATTCAGACTGTGACATGTTTGTGCAAATGGCCAGCTTGAATCCTGCACAGCAGGCCCTGGCCAGGCCTTTGACTTGGATTCAGAGGTTGCAGTGCTCAGAAAATGCACTGTTTGAGCCCAGGCTGGATGAAGCTGCTGGAGGCCTGCTGAGCACATCCTTAGGTGGCCTCGATGTGGAAAACAGCAAGGAGGCTGGCAAAGAAGGAATCAGAGGCAGGTAGGTTTGAAGCATCCCTTCTCTGGGCCCCAAACCATCATGTGCTTGGTGCTGTGGAATGACCAGCACCTGAGGAAATTGTTTAAAGGATGTCAGATGTCTGAGGGATGTATAAACTCAAAACCAAAAGCCAGCAGCTCTTGAGTCAATTCTGACTAATGACATCCACAGAAATTTATGAAGGCCAGCTATGGGTGTTGTTGTTAAAGGTATCAAGTTAGCTCTGGCTCATGGCAACCCCACGTACAACAGAATGCAACATTGCCCAGTCTGATCCATGGGGGTTTCATTGGCTAATTTTCAGAAGTAGATTGTCAAGACTTTCTTCCTAGCCTGTCTTATTAGTCTGGAAGCTCCACTGAAACCTATCCACCATGGGTGACCCTGCTGGTATTTGAAATACCAGTGGAATAGCTTCTAGCATCATAGCAACATGCAAGCCACCACAGTATGACAAACTGACAGATGGGTGGTGGAGCTATGGGCTAAGTCTGTGCTAAAACACCCCCTTACTCTATTACATCCCTCCTATTTTTTGGTGAAGAAAGAACTAGGTAATAATATGATATTGAAGAGATCAAAATAAACAAGTTGTGATAAACCTGTTCGGTCTTATCATGAGCCCAGACACTGTTCTAAGAACTTATACACATCAGCTAGTTTAACCCCCACACTCTGTGAAGCAATTTCTACTGTTCTCCCCAGTTTACAGATGAGGAAACTGAAGAGTTGGGATTCGAATCCATGCAGCTGGCTCTGGAGT
Organism: Dugong dugon; assembly: GCA_030035585.1. Lineage (NCBI taxonomy): Eukaryota > Metazoa > Chordata > Mammalia > Sirenia > Dugongidae > Dugong > Dugong dugon. Next base: position 8,062,219 of record CM057475.1, read on the forward strand.
CTGTATTCCTAACCTCTACACTATGCTACCTTTCCTACCAATGAATTGCTTGTAATTTAACTTGTACGTGAAAATTAGGAACTTATAAGCATCATTTTACATTATAAAACAGTGATCCATAAATTTAAAAATAGCGTAGAACCTTGATTACACATACTTTGCAAGTTTTATAAACAGCAAAGATTCACAGACAGCACATGGCCAAAAAAGATTGCTGTACGAGCCACTTTTTTGAATAAGTCATATGTTTGCTTCAGCAATAGGGTATGCCTGATTCATTTGAACTGCAGGTATTTTACACTTATTATTTCACAGCTCATCTGTCAGTTTGTCATACTGTGGTGGCTTATGTATTGCTGTGATGCTGGAAGCTGTGCCACCAGTATTTCAAATACCAGCAGGGTCACCATGGTGGACGGGTTTCTGCGGAGCTCCCAGACTAAGACTAGGATGAAGCCTGGTGATCTACTTCCGAAAATAAGCCAGTGCAAATCTTATAGATTGTAACAGAATATTGTCCAGTACAGTACTGGGAGCCAAGCCCCCTGGGTTGGAAGGCAACAAAGGACTCAAGTATGCCAGCGGTCATGAGGATGGTGCAGGATCGGGTAGCATTTCGTTCTGTTGTACATGGGGTCATCGCGCCTTGGAGCCAACTCTACGGGAACTAACAACAACAAAATCTCATTTTGGTGCCATAACAAGCCTGAGATACAGGAATATTAATCCTACTTTATGGCTGAAGAAATGGAGGTTTTGAATGGCTGCATAACCTACCCAAAGCTGAGATTCTGGGGATTTATACCAGGCCTGGGTAACCCCAGTGTCTCCCTCTAAGACAGTAAGCCATTCTTCTCAGTGCACTCCTGATAAAGAGATTAGTCCTTGATGGGGGCCGTCTTCTGAAGCTGCCTTCTTCAGGTCAAGGTCTATGTTTAGAAGGTCCAAGAAGTTGCATTATAGGGTCACCTTATCTTGTTGCCTTTCCCTGCAGCCCCTCCACTGGCCCGGAACAGCTGGAGAGCACCTGTGTGACCCTGGAGCCAAGGAGTTCTGACCCTGCCTGTGCCCTGCCTGTTCACAGTGGTATGGAGCTGGCCATGGGCTAGGTTTGGGGCAAAGGAGACCTTCCACGTGAGGCTTGCTTTAAATCTTTTCTTACCACTTCATTTTGATTCCCAAATAATGTTCACAACCTTTTCATTTTGAAAATTATTTTCCAAACCACTTATGGCTGGGAAGAGCTCTTGCAGTCCACATTTGGCTTTGGCTAAGAAGCTCCCAGTGCTCTGGTGCCAAACGGGAACACCTGCCATGGAGCATTGTGATTAGAAAAACACACCATCCACCTCAGCTTCATCTCTTCATGCAGGCCCAGCTATGTCATCTCTCAGAATTCATAGAAAACATGTCCAGAATGCACAGCATTCTCCCATGTTAGACGTCCTCCTGCAAGCTCCCAACTGAGTACAAAGACAAAGTCATTCTATAACTAGAGAAGTACTTATACTTGCGAAGCATTAAGGCTGTGAGTTGGATCTGGAACACCTTCAGGCAACTCTTTATCATTAACCATCCACCAGTGTCCTGCATGGTTCCTGGAGGAAGGGAGAGATGTAAAAAATATTGCTGTGGTGGGTCACCATTTGGAGACTTTCCAAGGTGCACGTTTGTCACATTGGAGTGCTCCACCCTCAGGGCTCCAGCTTGCCTGGAACTCCCTGATGGCGCTGCTTTGGGTCTCCTCCAAGAGCTGGGGGAGGCGCTCTAGGGTGCCTAGGCTAGGCTGCCGGCTAGTATCGCCCTTGATTATTAGAGGCGGGAGACGGGAAGGCTCTGCTGCTGCATCCCTGAGCTCCCCGTTTAGATTTCACTGCCAAGCAGACATGTCTCTGCCCATCCACTGCTTGACCCAAGTCCAACGCAGAAACAAGCAGCCTTCCAGGCAAGCACTGCTGCCCATGCTGCCTAGCCTCTGCTCTTTTTAGTGCAAACTTGACCAACACTGACCAGTGAGCACTTCAGAACTACACGTTCAATGATCTAGTCCCAGTATCATTGGGATATTAGATGTGAGCTGATTTTGCTCTCAGGTTTTTTGTTTTTGTAGTCAAATATCATTTACTCTTTTTGTATTAAAAAAACAAAAACCAGTTGCCATAGAGTTGATTCTGACTCATGACGACCCCATGTGTTTCAGAGTAGAACTGTACTCCATAGGGTTTTCAAGACTGTGGCCTTTCAGAAGCAGATTGCCAGGCCTTTCTTCTGAGGCACCTCTGGGTGGATTTGAACCACTGAAAGCCAACACTCCAAATCTGTGTGGTGTTCACAGGTTGCAGCTGATTTCTAGATACCCAGGAGGACATTAGAAAAAGGGCATCCATAACTAACATGGATTGCTCCATAAACATCACGGCCTTCCCATCAGAGCCTGAACACACGTTAGCACGTGGAAAGTAGCTTTTATTGCTTACAAGAACCAGACAGCATACAACCATAAAAGTTCCTTCACAACTAGTTCCCCTCTCAAAAGCTGTCTGGGCAGAGATGAGGACTCTTCCTTGTACACCCCACTTTGTGCCGTGGGTGAGAGGCTTAAATGGGACCCTACCTATGCCGCTCTCGCCCGGCCATTTAGGTGGACTGTAAGCTTATGCTCTGTGTGCCCCACCTGCACCATATCTCAGGAGACTCAGAAAACTTCATCTCCCAGCTGTTTTATACCCCAGCCTAAGCGCCTAACTGTGTCTTTTTAACCCTGCTCACAAGCATCCTGCTGCATCATGCCCCCCTGACTTCCTGAGGAGGGGCTGGTTAGCTCAGAATTGTATCTTTTCAACCTTGCTAACAAACATCAGGCCTCAGGGGCAGTGGTGGTGTGTTCTGACACCTAGAGATGCCAGCAGGGAGAGGAACAGAGAAAGCATGGCCGCCTGGTGTCAGAAGGACTTTGTCCTCACAGCCACCAACCTTTCAGTGACTAGTTGATCACATAGCCATGTGCATCGCCCAGGGACCCCCTTTTGTATTAGTCCCTAATAATTTGAGGGAAAACACAATGTAGTGCTCTGTTCCTGCTTCTAGGGTCTCAAAATAACAGGATAAAGACTTCTGCAGCTGATCTGGATTGTGAAATGTGTGTGTGACGCTGAAACGTGACCCATGTCATGGTTTTGGTAAGGAACCCCCCAGATGTGACCCAATCTCTGCTGCTCACAGAGGGCTTGGCCCTTGCATTTGACTTTTGTACTTCCTCACCTGCCCCTCCTATCCCAACCTGCCTTTTTCAGCCATCATTTCTGCTTTTTCTTCCCTTTAAATGTTCCTAAAGAGCAATTAGGAGCCCTGGTGGTGTAGTGGTTAAGAGCTGCTGCTGCTAACCAAAAGAGCAATTGGACTTTTGGGTCAAAGTTTTCCTTTTAGGCCTGATAAATCTTTGTGTATCTTGAGAATCGTTTTGTATATCTTTGTATATCTTGAGAATCTAAGTACAAGACAGAAAAAGACTTCCTAATGGCTTTCTCTAGTATATTTAGGTTCTTAATGATGGGGAGAAGTAATCAATCTTCTTCACCTCTCACTATTCAGCATGTTTTATAACCCTTGAAACAACACAAGAAACCAGATGCTGAGACAGGGTACCTGACTAAACACCAGCTCGTTCCTATCTGATCATACGCTGGAGCAAAAGCCAGTGCACATTAGGGCTGCGTTCCTAGCTGGGCCCTGCTGACCAGTGGTGAGGGACCACTCTTCCAGTTTTCTCCAGGTATCATTGCAGAGGAGAAAGAGCTGTTTGAGAATCACAAGACCTGTGTGCAAATATCAGCTACACCATTTGCTAGCTGTGTGACCTCAAGCAAATACCCTAACCTCTCTTAGCTGCAAAATCAAGAAGTATCATTTTATCATTAAATATCATCTTGGACTACAGGTTTTGTCATTGATGGAGGAGAAGATGTAGGCAAAGTTGACCCTGGCATCTTTATATCTTCTATCTTACCTGGGGGACCAGCAGAAAAGACGATCAAGATCAAACCAGGTATGCCTTCTGTGTCAATTGCCAGGTATGCTGCTTTAAGGAGCAGCTCTTTCTCATTTCCTTAATGGGATTATGGAGATGTTTTATTTTTCCAGGGGGGCAGATACTTGCGTTGAATCACATCAGCCTGCAGGGCTTCATGTTCAACATGGCTGCTAGAATGATTCAGAACGCTGACAGTGTAGAACTGATCATTGCTCAGTCAAAAGGTATGTGATGGCCTGCTTTCAGAAGGTGAAGCCACCTCTGTTGTCAGACGTGCGTTATCACTACGGGCCTGAGTCACTGAGTCTCAGGTCTGCCGGATTGCCTTCTTCATGCTAGTGGCTTGCAAAGAAGCAATGTAGTGGCACAAATCAATAAGCCATGCAATTTCAGGGGCAGAATGGATGGTATCATTGCTTGTCCCACTGAAAGAGGATACCATGCTCTAATTCTTTTTTTTTTTTTTTTGAAAAGAAATTCACTTATTTTATTTATTTATTTTTATATTTTATTGTACTTCAGGTGAAGGCTTACAGAACAAATAGTTTCTCATGAAACAGTAGTACACATGTTGTTTTATGACATTGGTTAACAACCCCCACAACATATTAACCCCCTAACTTCTCAACCTTTTCTTTTGGTGAAAATACACGTAGCCAAAGATACACCGTTTCAAAAATTTCTACATACTCAGTTCAGTGACATTGACTATGCTCTTCCAATTGTGCTGTTATTCTCACTCAAGATGAAGGCTTACAGAACAAAATAGTTTCTCATTTAACAGTTACTACAAATGTTGCCCTATGACAATGGTTAACAATCTCACAACACATCAACAATATCCTTACTCACCTTGGGTTCCGTATCACCAGCTTCCTTGTCCCCTTCTGCCTTCTGGCCCTTGTCACTGGACTCCTGTACCTCGTTAGTCTCATTTGGTATTACGGGGCTGTCCACTCCCAGGCTGAACAGTGAACCTCGGAGGTAACTTCACCACTGACCTAAAAAGGTGTCTGGAGGCCATACTCTGGAGGTTTCTCCAGTCTCCTTTAGGCCAGTAAATCTGGTCTTTTTTTTTGTGAGTTAGAATTATGCTCTACATCCTTCTCCAGCTCTGTCCAGAACCCTCTGTTGTGATCCTGGTCAGAGCAGTCAGTGGTGGTAGCTGGGCACCATCTAGCTGTACTGGACTCAGTACGGTGGAGACCTTGGTAGCTGTGGACAATTAGTCCTTCAGACTAATCTTTTCCTTGTATCCTGTTCTCGTCATTCTCCCTTGCCCCCGAAGGGATGAGACCAGCGGAGTATCTTAGATGGCCGCTCACAGGCTTTTAAGACCCCAGACACTACTCACCAAGGTAGAATGTAGAGCATTATCTTTATAAGTAGTGTCATGCCAATTGAGCTAGATGTTCCCCGAGACCATGGTCCCCACAGCCCTCCGCCCAGCAATTCAGTCCCTCAGGGAGTTTGGATGTGTCTATGGGGCTTCCATGACCTTTCCTTGTACAGGTTGTGCTAGTTTCCCCTGTATTGTGTACTGTCTCACCCTTCACCCAAGATACCACTTATCTATTGCCTATTTAGTATTTCCCCCCGACCCCTCCTATCCCTGGTAACCAACAAACATTGTTACATTTTGTGTGTGAACTTTTTCATGGGTTTTTACAACAGAGGTCTCCTACAATATTTGTCCTTTTGTGATTGACTTATTTCACTCAGCATAATGTCCTCCAGTTTCATTCATGTTATGAGATGCTTCACAGATTCATTGTTGTTCTTTCTCATTGCATAGTACTCCATTGTGTTTATGTACCATAGTTTGTTTATCCATTCATCTGTTGATGGGCATCTAGGTTGTTTCCATAGTTTTGCTATTGTGAACAATGCTGCCATGAACATAGGTGTGCATATGTCTATTCGAGTGACGACTCTTATTTCTCTAACATATATTCCTAGGAGTGGGATTGCTGGATCAAATGGTATGTCTATTTCTAGCTTTCTGAGGAAGCACCAGATCATTTTCCAAAATGGTTGTATCATTTTGCATTCCCACCAGAAGTGCATAAGAGTTCCGATCTCCCTGCAGCCCCTCCAACATTTGTTATTTCCAGTGTTTTTGATTGTGCCAGTAATGCTGGGGTGAGATGGTATCTCATTGTGGTTTTAATTTGCATTTCTCTAAGGGCTAGTGATGGCGAGCATTTCCTCATGTGTCTGCTGGCCATTTGAATGTCTTCTTTGGTGAAGTGTCTGTTCATTTCCTTTGCCCATTTTTTAATAGGATTATTTGTCTTTTTGTTGGAGAGGTGTTGGATTTTCTTGTAGATTATGGAGATTAGACCTTTGTCTGACTTGTACTGTCCAAAAATTTTTTCCCAGTCTGTAGGTTCTCTTTTTACTCTTTTGGTGAAGTCTTTTGAAGAGCATATGTGTTTGATTTTTAGAAGATCCCAGTTATCTAGTTTATCTGTTGGGTTTTGTGCATTGATGGTTATGGTTTGTATCCTGTTAATGCCATGTATTAAGGCCTGAAGTGTTGGTCCTATTTTTTCTTCTAGGAACTGTATAGTTTTAGGCTTTATATTCAGGTCTTTGATCCATTTTGAAGTAGTTTTTGTATACGGTGTGAGGTATGGGTCCTGTTTCATTTTTTTGCAGATGGATATCCAGTTTTGCCAGCACCATTTGTTAAAAAGACTGTCTTTTCCCCATGTGATGGTCTTTGGGCCCTTGTCGAAGATCAGGTGACCGTAGGTGTATGGATTTACATCTGGGTTCTCAATTCTGTTCCATTGGTCACTGTCTCTGTCGTTGTACCAGTACCAGGCTGTTTTGACTACTGTAGCTGTATAGCAGGTTCTGAAGTCAGGTAGTGTGAGTCTTCCAACTTTCTTCTTCTTCTTCAGTAGTGCTTTACTTATTTGGGGCTTCTTCCCTTTCGATATAAAGTTAATAATTAGTTTTTCCATCTCTTTGAAGAATGTTGTTGGTATTTGGATCAGGATTGCATTGTATTTGTAGATTGGGTAGAATTGTCATTTTCACAATGTTAAGTCTGCCTATCCATGAGCATGGTATGTTCTTCCATTTATGTAGATCCCTTTGGGTTTCATGCAGTAGTGTTTTGTAGTTTTCTTTGTATAGGTCTTTTACATCCCTGGTCAGATTTATTCCTAAGTATTTTATCTTTTTAGGGGCTATTGAAAATGGTATTGTTTTCCTGATTTCCTTTTCATCGTTCTCCTTGCTGGTGTATAGGAATCCAACTGACTTTTGAATGTTTATCTTGAATCCTGCTCCTCTGCTGAATCTTTCTATTAGTTCCGGTGGATTTCTCGTGGAGTCTTTATCATTTTCTATGTATAGTATCATATCATCTGCAAACAGGGACAGTTTAACTTCTTCATTACCAATTTGGATGGCCTTTATTTCTTTTTCTTGCCTTATTGCTCTAGCTAGAACTTCCAGCACAATGTTAAATAGGAGTGGTGATAAAGGGCATCCTGGTCTTGTTCCTGTTTTCAAGGGGAATGTTTTCAGCCTCTCTCCATTAAGAATGATGTTGGCCGTTGGTTTTGCATAGATGCCCTTTATTATGTTGAGAAATTTCCCTTCTATACCTATTTGATTGAGAGTTTTTATCAGGAATGCGTGTTGGACTTTGTCAAATGCCTTTTCTGCGTCAATTGAGATGATCATGTTATTCTTTTCTTTCCTTTTATTTATGTGGTGGATTACGTTGTTTGATTTTCTAATGTTGAACCATCCTTGCATACCTGGTATGAATCTTCCTTGGTTGTGGTGTATTATTTTTTTGATATGATGCTGAATTCTATTGGCTAGAATTTTGTCGAGAATTTCTTCATCTATATTCATGAGAGATATTGGTCTGTAATTTTCTTTTTTTGTGATGTCTTTGCCTGGTTTTGGTATCAACGTTATGCTGGCTTCATAGAAAGAATTTGGAAGTGTTACTTCTTCTTCTACGCTCTGAAATAGCTTGAGTAGTACTGGTACAAGCTCTTCTGTAAATCTTTTGTAGAATTCTCCAGTAAAGCCATCTGGGCCAGGGCTTTTTTTGGTTAGGAGTTTTTTTATTCCCTTTTCAATCTCTTCTCTTGTTATGGGTCTGTTGAGATTTTCAACATCACTTCGTTGTACTTTGGGTAGGCCGTGTGATTCTAGATATTTATCCATTTCCTCTAGGTTTTCAAATTTGTTGGAGTATTGTTTTTCATAATATTCTGTTATAATCCTTTCTATTGCAGTTGGGTCTGTTGTAATGTCCCCAACTTCATTTCTTATTTAGGTTATTTGTGTCCTCTCCTGTTTTTGTTTTGTCAGTTTGGCCAGTGCTTTGTCGATTTTGTTGATTCTTTCAAAGAACCAACTTTTGGTTTTATTGATTCTTTCCATTGTTTTTCTGTTCTCTATTTCATTTATTTCTGCTCTGATCTTTACTATTTCCTTTCTTCCGGTGGTTGTGGGCTTTTTTTGCTGTTCTCTTTCTATTTGTTTGAGTTCTGTAGTTAATGTTTTCATTTTGTCCCTTTCTTCTTTTTTGCTATGTGCATCTATTGCTATAAATTGTCCTCTGAGGACTGCCTTTGCTGTGTCCCAAAGGTTTTGGTATAATGTGTTTTCATTCTCATTTGATTCTAGGAATTTTTTGATTCCATCTCTGATTTCTTCTATTACCCAGTGATGTGTAAGTAGGGTATTATTCAGTTTCCATGTAGTTGATTTTTTTTTCCTTGCTCTTTCTATTGTTAATTTCTACCTTGATGGCATTGTGGTCAAAGAAGATACTTTGAATTATCTCAACGTTTTGGATCTTGTTGAGGATTGCTCTGTGGCCTAAGATGTGGTCTCTTCTGGAGAAAGTTCCCTGTGCATTGGAAAAGAATGTGTACTTTGCCACGGTTTGATGGAGTGTTCTATATATGTCTATGAGGTCAAGTTGGCTGATTGTGCCCTTTAGGTCTTCTGTATCTTTGCTGAGTTTCTTCTTAGTTGTTCTGCCCTTTACTGAGAGTTGTGGGTTGAAGTCTCCTACTATTATTGTGGAACTGTCAGTTTCTCTTTTCAGTGTTGTTAGAGTTTGTTTTATGTATTTTGGAGTCCTGTCATTGGGTGTGTAGATGTTTATTATGGTTATGTCTTCATGATGGATCATCCCCTTAATCATTATATAGTGTCCTTCTTTGTCTTTTACGGTAGATTTTGTTTTAATGTCTATTTTATCTGAGATTAGAATTGCCACTCCTGCTCTTTTTTGGTAGTTGTTAGCTTGATATATTTTTTTCTAACCTTTGACTTTAATAAATTCACATCTTTGTTTCTAAGGTGTGTCTCTTGTAGACAGCATATTGACGGATCCTGTTTTCTTATCCATTCTGTCACTCTCCATCTCTTTATGGGTGCATTGAGTCCATTCACATTCAGTGTAATTATTGATAGATGTGAGTTTGTTGCTGTCATTTTGTAGTGCTTTTTTTTGTGGTGCTGAAGTTTTCTTTGTTTTTCTTACTCTCTTGTGCTGAGTTACTTTTGTTTGTGGATTTTTTTTTTCATTTCTTTTGTTTTTGTAGGTTTTGTTTTTGCCAAGACTTTATGTTTTTTTGTCTTTATTTTTATGAGTTGGTTTGTTAACTTTCTTTGTGGTTACCATGAATTTTACCCTTATCTTTCTAAGTTTGAAGCAGTCTACCATTACTTGGTATCACCTTGCCTTCCTCTCCATTAGAAGGTTCTACACCTATTCTGTTTATTCCCTCTTTTATTGTTTTGATGTAGTTGTCATTTGTTGTTTAACTGCTCTGATTCCCTGTTGTATTTCTTTTGGTTTTGGATACTCCTCGAGAGTTCATTTCCTAGATTGGTATCTGGCTGGTACAATCCTGCATCCTAGGTTCTGCCTGTGAGCTGAAGCTGATTGTCCTCAGATCGAAGAATTCCCTTTAATGATTCTTGTAAGTTTGGTTTGACTTTTGTATATTCCCTTAATTGCTGTTCATCTGGAAATGACCTAATTTCACTATCAAATTTGAACGAGAGTTTTTCAGGATATATTATTCTTGGCTGACAATTTTTTTCTTTCAAGATTTTATATATGTCATCCCATTGCCTTCTTGCCTGCGTGGTTTCTGCCGAATAATCTGAGCTTAGTCTTATTGTTTCTTCTCTGTATGTGACTTCTTGTTTTTCATGAGCTGCTCTCAGGATTCTTTGTTTGTCTTTGGTTTTGGCGAGTGTGAATATGATATGCCTTGGTGATTTTCTTTTGGGGTCTCTTCTATATGGGGTTCGTTGAGCTTCTTGTATGGCCAGCTTTTCATCTTTCATGATATTGGGAAAGTTTTCTGTCAGCAATTCCTCAATGATCTTCTCTGTGTTTTCTGTTTTCTCCCTCTGTTCTGGAATGCCAATCACGTGTAAATTTTTGCTTTTAATTGTGTCCCACATAACTCTCAGGGTCTCTTCATTTTTCTTTGTTCTTTTTTCTGAGATTTCCTGAAACAGAGATGTATCCAAGTGTTTGTCTTCAATTCCACTGATCCTGTCTTCCACCATTTCAAATCTGCTTCTCAGCCCTTCTATGACATCCTCCATTTCTGAAATCCTGTTGTTTATCTTTTGGATTTCTAATTGTTGTTTTTGTATAATTTCTAGTTGTGAATTTATTTTGGCATTTTGTTCCTGCACCAACTTGCTGAATTCCTCCAATTTTTTGTCTGTATTTTCCATGTATTTGTCTATTTTTTCCTCTTGTTTGTCAGCTTTTTGCCTTAGTTCTTGGAGAATTCCGAGTATTAGAGATTTGAATTTCTTATCAGGTAGTTCCAGTGCATTTTCTTCCACAGGAGAGTCATCTGGTGTTTTATTTTGGATGCCTACTGGAACTATCCTGTCTGGTTTTTGTAAATGTTTTGATATTGTCTGCTGTTTTCGGGGCATTCAGTAGTTATTTTTCTTATTTATTGATTGTAGATTTGTTCGTTTTGTCCCTTTTAAAAAAAAATAAATAATTGACTATGTCTTAGCAGGCAGACTGTGTGTTCTTTGTTGTTTGCTCGTCTGTGCACTCAATACTTTTTGCCTTCTTCTCCAACTGGCAGGGTCAGTAACTCAGGTATGGTACAGCAGGGCAGTTCTAGCTGAAGAGGAGTTACTGAGACAGGTTGTTTGTGGCACTTACTACAGCCACCAGGGCGGGTCGGTAATCAGTGCGGGGCAGGTTCCAGTAGGCCATGCCTGTGCTGCTTGGTGGTGTGATGTCAACCGCACAGTGCAGTTAGGCAGGATGCAGTGGAGAGACTGTTATGTGTGGAGCAGTTGTTTTGTCTCCCACTGGATGCTCCGTGAGGCTGCTTTCTCGTACCCCCATTTGCTGGTCTCTGATAGGAGTCCAAGATGGTGGATCCACGCTGCGTTAGCTGGTAGGTGACCTCTGCATGAATATCTCCTCGCTCTCCATTCTCTGTCAGTTTTCTCACTCCATTTGGTGCTTGGCTGAGTTCTTTATCTCTTCATTTGATGTTTTAGGGCTTCAGGATTGTTGTTTTGTCTGTTTGGCTTAGTTTTTCAGATCTTTGCTGTGGAGGGACGGCGTGGTGCTTCTGCCTAGGGTGCCATTTTGCTGGAACTCCTAGTAATTCCCATGCTCTAATTCTTTATTAAACATTCCAGATCTGCTCACTGTGACTGTTTCTGCCCACTCTTCCATGTGTGACAGGGAAGACATTCTTACTGTCACCCAAGTCTTTATTGGAAGTGATTCTACATAGATCTCTACATAGTTGGGGCTTAGGAGCGGCAATCAGGAAGGAAAGGGATTGGGCACTTTTCTTGAAGCTGAATTTTCCTGGCAAGCATGCTGTTCTTACTTGGTGTGTATATTATAGATTAGCCAAAACAGTAATTTTTTTAAAAAGATGTTTTTATTTATCCTCCAGATAAGAATGAGAGAGCAACAACTGTCTATATTAAAGAATCTCGTGTTTGTTTGGGACAGAGGGAGTCCTGGGGCAGATGGTTTGCACTAGACTACTAGCTAACGAGTTGGTGTTCAGATTCACCCAGAGGAGTCTCAGATGAAAGACTTGGTGATCTGCTTCCAAAAAGTCACAGCCATGAAAACCTTATGGAGAATAGTTCTACTCTGACACACATGGGGTCACCATGAGTCCAAATGACTCAATGGTAATTGTTTATTTCTTTATTTGGGGCAGGATTAGGGGGCTTGATGGAGATAATGGGTGAGGTTACCTGAGACCACCACTGCTTTTCGACTGGATGGTCCTGTAATTTAAGAGCAGGTTGCCTGAAATTCAAGTTCATGACTTTCTTGCTCATACTCCAGGGGCATTGTACAATGTCCCCTTATGTGCAGAAATGCTTCACATCTCATCAGCCTCATTTTCTAGGTCCTAAATGCTGGCTTCCTCCTCCCCGTTTGCCTTGTGCTCTTGCCCTCAAGTGCACAGATCGCCACCAAAGGGCTTTCTCTGGTGTGGCAGACCCCAAGAAATGATGCAAGGTGGCCCTTCACCCTGAGTCCAGGGCCTGCCCCAGCATGTCGGCAACACCAGCCGCCAGTCAGTGTCTCCACTGGATTTGCCAGCACTGCTTGTTTTTCTCACAATATTTTGACTCTTCCTGCAATTCCCTCCACACTCTCCACAAGAGTAGGACTGAGAAGAGAAGTCCAGCCGTCCAGTTTGTTGTCAGGGAACATCTAATCAAATCTCAATTCAGTGTAATCCTCGGATGGCCTGCTGTGATGGGTATCAGCAATTGCTCAAAGCCTCTGGTGCTCCAGCCACCATCTCAGCGTTAGAATTTTAGGCGACGTGTTCTCCACAGTGACTGTGAGTTCCGTGTCATCTCACTGTGGGACCCCAGCCCCGTGTTGGTCAGTCTGTCATTGTCAGAGTTTGGGTTCCTTACATGGCAGCTCCTGCATTACCATTGCTGCAGGCATTGTTTTCAGGGTAACGCTGGCTGGATCTCCGGGGACAGAGATTGACCATCATGAATTTTTATCTGGCTAATCTGCCATCGGAGCAGCTGGTCTAGGTTGAAAATCAGGGCCAGAGAGATGACATTCCCATCACAAGCAGCCACCACAATGTCCAGTAATTGAGTTTTAGCTACCCACGGGGGGTCTCTAGCTTGTACTGCTGTGGGCAGGACACAAGCTGCACAGCTTGACTTTAATTCAGTCATAAATCCCACCTCTTCTCCTCTGGATGGTGTGGAAAAAATGCACAGCTGCTTACAAAATTACCAGAAGGACAGTGACAATAGAGTATATAAATGAAATGGCCAGGAATACGGTATTAAGGAATGGTAGCCCCACCACTCCTTACCGATACCTTTAGATTTGAATGACTTCATTCAAGACATTAGCTTGTGTACTTCTCTGGGTGCTAACGTGTCTGTACCAAAAAGTAGTGACTCTACTTGTATGTTTATAATCCAGATCTAAATAAAATCTATTATGTCTTCCTTCCATATATATTTATTGAACACCTAATATTAACAGTAAATATACTTATTGAGGCTCTACCACGTACGCTAAGCCATATACATATGTATTATATATAATAGATTCTCTCTCCATTATTTATAAATATATAATCTCTCTCTTTATATAATCACTATTATTTTGATATTATTTCTATTTTAGATATAAAGAAATTGAGGTCCAGAAATGTTAAGTACCTTGCCCAACGTTTTATCTATTTGATTCCCAACCTTATGGTTTTTTCCTCTGTCAAAGGTTAGACATAGGTAAACAGGAATCAGTGGCCTGGCCTTCACCCACAGGCACCCCACTGTCTGGTGATTCCCAAGAACCTCAAATGGACCCTGGGTAACGTGGTGATCACAGATGTGTCCAGTGGGGTCTCTGAGAGAGGCCAGCTGAATGAGCACTTTCACATGCTGGTGTGGAATCTTGGTCAAGCTACTCAATTGTTTTTGTTATTGTTGTTGTTTTTAATACTATTCATTGTGTTTTTGGTGAAAGTTTACACAGCAAATTAGGTCCCCGTTTGAAAATTTCCACACAATTTTTTCAGTGACATTAGTTACATTTTTCTCCATATGTGAACATTCTCTTTATTGTGCTCTGGTTGTTCCATTTCCAGTGCTCTAGTTTCCCTGCCCCCTTATCTTCTCATCTTTGCTTTACAGTAAGTGTTGACAATTTGGTTTCATACAGATGGCTTTTTAACAGAGCACTGTTCTTATGGGTAATAGCCTTTATTTTGTGTGTCACTGTGCTATATCACTTAAAGGCGATCATGGGATAATTTCGATTTAAGCTTTAAAGAGTGTCTCAGGGTGATAGTCTCAGCAAGTTCTTTGGTTTCAACTGGTCCAGTTAGTCTGGTGTTTTTAAGAATTTGAGTTTTGTTCTACATTTTTCTCTCATTCTATACGGGACCATCCGTTATGATCCCAGTAAGAATGGTCAGTGGTGGTAGCTAGGCACCATCTAGTTCTTCCAGTCTCAGGGTAGATGAGGTCATGGCTGGTGTAGGCTATTAGCCTTGTAGACTTGTTTCTTCTCTGAGATTTTTGTTAGTTTCTTATTCTTTTGCCCCTGACGAGTAGAGACAAAAGTTCTGTCTCAGATGGCTGCTCATAAGGTTTTAAGACCCCAGATGCCATTCGCTTCACTAGGATGCAGAACGTGAACTTTGTGAACTATATTATGCCAACTGACTGAGCTGTCCCACGAGACTATGGTCCTAAGCTTTCAAACCTAGAAAACCAGTCTCGGAAGGTATTTGGTTATATCTGAGGAGCATCTGTAGTTGTATCTTTGATGAATATATGTGCCTACACATGTCTGCATTTACATGTCCATATAGGTACTTTTATCTGCTCTCACATATGTACACACCTTTACCTACGCGTATACTTATACACCTACACACATCTACATGTGATCACACACTCGTTTTCTGGTCTTTGTTGAAGTTGTTGCCATCTTATATATGTCAGATTCCTTAGGACAGGCATCCTTTTCTCTTGAGTGCTTCTCAGCAACATCATTTACTTTGATCATGCTGTGCTCACTATGCTCACATTCGGTGCCAGTTTTTCCATCACTGAAAATAACAAAAAAAACTACAATCTAAAGTGTGCTTCCCTCTCCCCTACTTAATTGTTTTTGACTGCGCTAAACTTGGATAACACCTTCCTGGTGGGTTTGTTGAGAAGATTGTTGGGTACCATCGAGTCAATTCTGACTCACAGTGACACCATGTGACAGAGTAGAGTTGCCCCATAGGGTATTCTTGGCTATAATCCTCACAGAAGCAGATTGCCAGGTTTTTTTCCTGTAGAGTCACTGGATGGGTTCGAACTGCCAACCTTTCGGTTAGCAGCAGAGTGCTTAACTGTGCGCCACCAGCACTCCTTGTTGAGAAGATAGTAGGATATATATATACATAGTACCCAGTACATGGCAAGGGCTTAATAAGGAGTAGCTGGCATTATTAACTCTCCATTGCTCCAGTGTCTTCATAGTTGAGTCACAAGCTCTACTTGGGTTTTGAATCACATGCAGAATCTTCCATTCCTCTGTTCTTAATGCAACAGCCTTCTCGAAGCACTAACTTCACATCATTACCAGCAGCTATAAAAGGTCTCTTTGTCACTGGGGGAAAATGCTGTGCCTCATGTAGGGGTGCCTCTGAGATTCCAGCCTTTCCAAGCTGTTGACTTATTATTGGCTTGTTTTTATAGGTGTTTGTGAAAATACCCCAAGGGAGGAAAAGAATGGGACAGCCAATTCTGGGGTCTTCATTGCAGACAGCCTGAGCCATGGGCACGAGGGCAGTTTTCCAACCCACTCACAAGACCAGGACAAAAAGATTGAAAAGCTGAAAATGGCTCTGGCTCAGAGCTTAGTGACCAGGCTGAGGCCTCAGCTTTGCCCTCTGCCATTAGAGGTAATCATCCCCTTGGTTCACTTTCTCGAATTTGGAGGAAGAGGCTGTGGAGCCCAAAGTCCTGCTTTGGTCTTTATTTGCCATGTCAGATGGACTTCAGCTTCGTCATCTGCAAAATGGAAATAAATACCTGCATCAAAGCATGCTTGTTGAGAAGAGTCTGAAGGGGAAAATACAAAGCTCCTAGCACAGTACCTGGGCCACAGAGATCAAAGTTCGAGCCTCAGTGTCCAGAGTTGCTAAATGTAGTTATTACTGGGAGTAACCACATGAAGAGGTTGATTTCTGCTAAGGGCAATGAATGGACAATTAGGGCACTCATATTCTTGGCCCCTTATTAGTTCCCAAGTTGGCAACTCAATGGCTTTGCTCTTAACAACCATATTGTAGAAGAAGAAGATGAAGCCAGGTATTGGTATACAGAAAACCACGGGCTTCAGTCCTAGGTCCACCATTCCCAGCTGTGTCACCTTGGATATGGCTAGGATAGTCTCCCTTCACCCCTCCAGGCCCCTCTTCAGCCTCTCCACGCTGCTCTGGGCCCGGTGAGGCTCATGGCCAGTGTTAGCAGTCTCTCTGTCTGCTGGTTGACTCTGCCCAGGAGAAGCCCCAGCAGGAAACTGCAGGTAGGGAAGAGAGAGGACAAGCTTGTCACTCTGCTCTGGTGTGGTGGCCCCAGGTTGGCTATATCCCTCCACTGAAGACCATGGCTCTATCAGGTGGTCTTTGTCTTATGACTGCTCTCTCCAGCTCCCTCCTCTTGCCCCTTCAGGCTGAGGTGTGGTGACAGCTCCCACTGTTTCTAGCCTCATAGTCCTTCACCAATAAACTAGTTGCCATGGGGTTGAGTCTGACTCATGGTGACCTCATGTGTGTCAGAGTAGAACTGTGCTCCATAGGGCTTTTCATGGCTGATTTTTCAGAAGTAGATCACCAGGCCTTTCTTCCAAGATGCCTCTGGGTAAACTTGAACCTCCAACCTTTCCGTTAGTAGCCAAGTGCATTAACCATTTGCATCACGCAGGGACTCCGAGTTACTATTACTAACCCTTTTTATAGATGGTGTATCTGAGCACAGAGAGGAAAAGTAACGTGCCCAAGTTCTCACGGGGAGTAAGGAACAGAGCTGGGATTCAAATCCATGGAGTCTAATTCCACGGCCCACACCTTAGCCCTGGACTGCACTTTGGGAAGTCCTCTATGGCAGAAAGCAGGGAAGAGAGGGCTTCAGGCTGGGATGCCTCTGAGGCTGCACACCTGTGAGCTGGGCTTTGGTGGGGAGCTGAGGGGAAGCGATAGTGCTCCAAGCCCATAGCTGTCCACTGCACAAGCTGTGGGACCTGTGCAGCACAGACGGTCCTGGTCACATGGCGGACGTGTGGTGGTGTCCAGTGCAACGCACTCTCCTGGCCACATGGCGGCCTTGTGGCATTGTCCAGTCCACAGCACTGTCAAGCTCGCACTCTCACCTGGGGGCTCACCCCTCACTAGTTGTTGTACTCTGTGGATTTTAAAATTTGAACAAAATTCCTTGGCAGACCGTGGGGTGTGGGGTCTTCAGAATGATGAGGGTTTGGTTGTTACTATCTCTTTGGAGCCTCTTCTGTTTGACTGATAATCTTTTAGTTTACTTCTAGTTGTTTATTTCCCTACATGTTAATTATAGCTTCCAATGTGGTGACCAGGAAGCAGCTAAGCAAGAGGCTGGGATATCCTTGGCCCCATCTGCTGGACGGGGACCCTGTGGCTAGTGGAACATGAACAGCAACCCCTGACATTCTCTGCCTGGAGGCCCTGGTCAGCCCAGCCCAGGACACGACTCTTGTCTCCTTCTTTGCTGCTGCTGGCAAGACTCCACTGCTCCTTGAGCCTCTGTGCCTGCCAGACCTGAGTTCACATTTCCATTCTCCGTGTTACTGGCTGCATTCTGTCTCTGAGCCTCCAGATCATAACTGCACTTTATCACAATCACACTTATTATCACAGGGTTACTGGTCAATTAGTTGGCAATCTGTCCCACACTAGACAATAAGTTCAGTATGGGCAAGTCTGCCTTATCATTGCCACCCACCCATGGAATTTGCACAGTGCCTGGCATATCAATAAGTGTTGTCAAGTGACCAGATGAATGAATGAACACATTTTACATGATTATGTCACAGTCCACCACCCTGTCAGTTTGTCGTACTGTGGTGGCTTGTGTGTTACTATGATGCTGGAAGCTATGCCACTGGTATTTCAAATACCAGCAGGGTCACCACCCATGGTGGACAGGTGTCAACAGAACTTCCAGACTAAGCCAGACTAGGAACAAAGGCCTGGCGATCTACTTCTGAAAATTAGCCAGTGAAAACCCTATGGATCACAACAGAATATTACCCAATATAGTGCTGAAGACGAGCCCTCTAGGTCTGAAGCCACTACACAGCAGCCACAACAATGGACTCAAACATAGCAACAACCATGAAGATGGCGCAGGACCAGACAATGTTTCATTCTGTTGTATATAAGGTCACCATGAGTCAGAGCTGACTCAAAGGCAACTAACAACAACAACAAGTGTCACAGTACCAAGCAAAATGCCTGGTACATAGTACATAATTTTTCTCTTCTGTCTTTTTCTAAAGCATTCAACCATCATAAAGTAGAGCTCCTATGCAGCCACTACTGCTAGGAATTATTGAAGGCCCTGCTGAGATTTTCCTCTGCCCAAAGATGCTGTGGTCTCTCTGGTATCCAGTATGGTATCACTTGGCTCTGTGTCACGTGTAAGGCTACCAAGAGCTATCTGGATAACTTCAGTTTTAATATGGATATTTGCATCATGAGTGGAGACAGGGGGAACCTAGATTTATTGGGCTGCTACTGTGTGCTGGGCACCATTCATGATCACCCTGTCAGGACAAAATCTCTCATTCTAATTCTATGAATTGGGAAACTGAGGCTGGAAAGACTTGTCCAAGGTCATAAAGGATGAAGCCAATAAAGATGAAAATTAGTCACTTGTTGGCCCAGCTCTGAAGCTCACATTCTTGCTGGTGTGCAATGCTGCTGGCTCCTGCAAGAAGTTGAGTCCAGAGGTGCCACTGCTTAGACAGGGCAACTCCTCATGCCTTCTACTTTTTTCTTTTTTGGTGCAGAGTATCGATTCCTCTTGTCCTCCATCATCTTCAGAAACCAAAGCCAGTGAAATCTACTTTGTGGAACTGGTTAAAGAAGATGAGACACTTGGATTCAGCATGACTGTAAGAGTTGTTGGGAGAGCTTGGAAAGCACAAGACTGAAAAGATGTCCATTTGGAGCCTTGATGGGAGCTCTACTCACATGGGAGCCTTTGATGAAGTGCTCATTGTATACCAGTACTGCATGGGAAGTGGATGAAGCCAGGAAGTCAGTGGGGGCCTGCAGTGGGGATAGGAGTTCAAAGACAAACTGGGAGACAAAGTCAACTACCAACAGAAGGAGGCAGTGTGAGTTGAACTGAGTGACGTGTTCTGAGGTTAAGCTGGACAACAAGGCTAGGGCAGCAAGGGTGGGGCTGCAGGGAGACAAAGCCAGAGGTGAATGGAGGAATTCATAGTCATCCAAAACAGGGTCAAAGAGGAGCCTGCTGTTCCCCAGTTCCAAGAGCTAGGGCAAAGTCATGTCAGCAAGGTCTCAGCCAGGATTTGCACTTCGCATTTGGTTTCTGAGCTCTGTCTGTCAACCCCCCAGAAATAGTTGGGGAATGGTCTGCACAAAGGGTGGTGAGAACTCAGAGGCTGTGAAAGGTACTGCTTATTGTTAGTGAGCATTGAAAATAATCCATTACCCACAGTCTCTGGAATGGGTCTGGATTTCAGGAACTTCATCGTTGGATTTAATTGTTGATTGGAAACAGAACAGAATTTCCCAGCAGGTTAGGAAATGCCATGGATTGCGAAAACTTCCCAATGGAGCCCGAGACATAAGTCAATGGAGGGCATTCTTTGCCTTCCTCCTTGATAATGCCGTGTGCCCAGAGCAAGGACACCCAGTTTGTCAGACCACCAGCCTGCAATAAATTTGATGTCAGTGGAAGAAGATTTTAAGTGAGCAAGTAAGCAACCAAGAAATAAGATTCATGGGCCTACAGTGAGTGAGCAGGCTGATACAAAGTATGGACAACTTATCTTTTTTTTTTAAATTTTATTATGCTTTAGGTGAAAATTTACAGTGCAAATTAGTTTCTCGTTCAAAAAATTTATACAGAAATTGTTTTGTGACATTGGTTGTAATCTTCACAACGTGTCAGCACTCTGCCCCTCTACATCCTGGGTTCCCAGTGTCCATTCATCTGGGTTTCCTGTCCCAGCCTGCCTTCTCATCTTTGCTTTTGGGCAGGTGTTGCCCATTTGGTCTCCTGTATTTGATTGAACTAAGAAGCACGTTCCTCATGTGTGTTACTGTTTGTTTTATATGCCTGTCTAATCTTTGGCTGAAAGGTAGACTTTGGGAATGGCTTCAGTTCTGAGTTAGCAGAGTTTCCAGGAGCCATAGTCTCGGGGGTTCCTCCAGTCTCTGTCAGACCAGTAAGTCTGGTGTTTTTTTGTGAATTTGAATTTTGTTCTACATTTTTCTCCAGCCCTGTCTGGAACCCTCTATTGTGATCCCTGTCAGAGGGGTCGGTGGTGGTAGCTGGGAACCATCTAGTTCTTCTGGGCTAAGTCTGGTGGAGGCTGTGGTTCACGTGATTCATTAGTCCTCTGGACTAATATTTTCCTTGTGTTTTTGGTTTTCTTCATTCTCCTTTGCTCCAAATACAATGGGACCAATAGATGTATTTTAGATGGCCACTTGCAAGCTTTTAAGACCCTAGACACTACTCACCAAAGTAGGATGTAGAACATTTTCTTAACTATGTTTTTCCAGTTGACCTAGATGTCTCCCAAAACTATGGCCCCCAGCCCTCAGCCCAGGTAACTTGGTCCCTCAAGGTGTTTGTATGTGTCTAGGAAGCTTGTATGGCTTTGCCTTGGTCAAGTTGTGCTGACTTCCTCTGTATTGTGTGTTATCTTTTCCTTCACCAAAGTTAACACTTCTCTACTATCTTGTTAGTGATTTCTCCTCCCTACCCCTCCCCTCCTTCATAACCACCAGATTATTTTTTTCTGTGTGTAAACCTTTTCTTGGGTTTTTATAATAGTGGTCTCATACAATATTTGTCCTTTGTGATTGACTTATTTCACTCAGCATAAAGCCCTCCAGATTCATCCATGTTGAGATGTTTCTCAGATTCATCGCTGTTCTTTGTCATGTAGTATCCCATTGTGTGTATGTACCATAATTTGTTGATCCATTCATCTGGTGATGGGCCTTAGGTTGTTTCCATCTTTTTGCTATTGTGAATAAAGCTGCAATGAACATAGGTATGCGTATGTCTATTCCTGTGATGACTCTTATTTCTGTAGGGTGTATTCCTAGGAGTGGGGTTGCTGGATCATATGATTATTTCTGTTTCTAGCTTTTTAAGGAGGATAAGTTATTCTTGGCTTGGGGTAAAAATCCTACCAGGCACCAAACATAGCTATTTCTCATCTGAAAAACTTGCTCAATTTTGGATTATTCACAAAAAATATATATGCTGTGAAGAGGTCAGTGACTTCCTTTGGGTGGGGGCAAATAAATTTTATTTTCTTTGAGGAAATTTAATATCAAAAATAATTCTTGAAATGTCCCACTGAAATCCAAATGGCCATTAAACAAATGGAAAATCTTCAAACCCATTAAAATCCTTAGGAATACCAATTAAATTAAAGCAAAAATTTAAACTATATCCACCAGATTGGCAGGAAAATGCCAGTAAAAATGTAAATAATTTATATTCACATTCACATTGGGGTGCAATCTGGAAACATATATTATAATTAAAAATGTACATATCCTTTGACCCAGAACTACTACCACTGGGAGTATCTTTCACACAATTAAGAGTCCCAGTAAGTAAGGCAGTATATGTGAGGATGATTAATGCTATCTTGTCTATATTGGCAAAAAGCTGGAGAAAATGACTATGGATTAATAAAGGAATGGTTGTGTACATAATGGCACATGGTCTGTTCCGTAGTTGGCCGTTCGCCTTGTTCTGACGGGTGATATTGAGCTTTTCCATTATCTCTTTCCACAGATGTAGTCTATTTGATTCCTGTGTATTCCATCTGGTGAGGTCCACATGTATAGTTGCTGCTTATGTTGTTGAAAAAAAAGTATTTGCAATGAAGAAGTTGTTGCTCTTGCAAAATTCTATCATGCAATCTCCAGCATCATTTCTATCACCAAGACCATATTTTCCAACTATCAACCCTTCTTCGTTTCTAGCTTTTGCATTCCAATCACCAGTAATTATCAATACATCCTGATTGCATGTTCCATCAATTTCAGACTGCAAAAGTTGGTAAAAATCTTCAATTTCTTCATCTTTAGCCTTAGTGGTTGGTGCATAAATTTGAATAATAGTCAAATTAACTGGTCTTCCTTGTAGGCATATGGATATTATCCTATCACTGACAACGTTATACTTCAGGGTAGATCTTGAAATATTCTTTTTGATGATGACTGCAATGTCATTCCTCTTCAAATTGTCATTCCCAGCATAGTAGACCATATGATTGTCTGATTCAAAATGGCCAATACTAGTCCATTTCAGCTCACTAATGCCTAGGATATCAATGTTTATGCACTCCATTTCATTTTTGACAATTTCCAATTTTCATAGATTCATACTTTGTACATTCCGCATTCTTATTATTAATGAATGTTTGCAGCTATTTCTTCTCATTTTGAGTCATGCCACATCAGCAGATGAAGGTCCCAGAAACTTGACTCCATCCGTGTCAATAAGGTCGACTCTTCTTTGAGGAAGCTCTTCCCTAGTTGTATTTTGAGTGTCTTCCAAACTGAAGGGCTCACTCCTGGCACTATATCAGACAATGTTCTGCTCCTGTTCTTAAGGTTTTCACTGGATAATTCTTTTCAGAAGTAGACCACAAGGTCCTTCTTCCTAGTCTGTCTTAGTCTGGAAGATCAGCTGAAACTTGTATGCCATGGGAGACCCTGCTGGTATTTGAATACCAGTAGCATAGCTTCCAGCATCACAGCAACATGCAAGCCCCCATAGTATGACAAACTGACATGGGGGCATCAATATCATCAGTCAGAACAAGGCCAGGGGCCAACTGCGGAACAGATCATCAATTGTTCATATGCAAGTTCAAGCTGAGACTGAAGAAAATTAAAACAAGTCCCCAAGAGCCAAAGTACAACCTTGAGTATATCCCACCTGAATTTAGAGACCATCTTAAGAATAGATTTGATTCATTGAACACTAATGACTAAAGACCAGACGAGCTGTGGAATAACATCAAGGATATCATACATGAAGAAAGCAAGAGGTCATTTAAAAGACAGGAAAGAAAGAAAAGACCAAAATGGATGTCAGAAGAGACTCTGAAACTGGCTCTTGAACGTCAAGTAGCGAAAGCAAAAAGAAGAAATGATGAAGTAAAAGAGCTGAACAGAAGATTTCAAAGGGCAGCTTGAGAAGACAAAGTAAAGTATTATAATGACATGTGCAAAGACCTGGAGATAGAAAACCAAAAGGGAAGAACACACTCGGCATTTCTCAAGCTGAAAGAACTGAAGAAAAAATTTAAGCCTCGAGTGGCAACAGTGAAG
This sequence comes from Dugong dugon, assembly GCA_030035585.1. Taxonomy (NCBI): domain Eukaryota; kingdom Metazoa; phylum Chordata; class Mammalia; order Sirenia; family Dugongidae; genus Dugong; species Dugong dugon. The sequence continues at coordinate 8,085,913 of CM057475.1, forward strand.
GATTCTATGAGGAAAGTATTAAACGACACAGGAAGCATCAAAAGAAGATGGAAGGAATACAGAGTCACTATACCAAAAAGAATTGGTTGATGTTCAACCATTTTAGGAGATAGCACGTGATCAGGAACCAATGCTACTGAAGGAAGAAGTCCAAGCTGCACTGAAGGCATTGGCGAAAACAAGGCTCCAGGAATTGGTGGAATACCAACTGAGATGTTTCAACAGATGGATGCAGTTCTGGAAGTGCTCACTCCAGCTACCTGGTCAATCGACTGAAAGAGATCCATATTTGTGCCTATTCCCAAGAAAGGTGATCCAACCAAATGTGGAAATCACCAAACAACACCATTAATATCACACAAAAGTGAAATTTTGCTGAAGATCATTCAAAAACAGCTGCAGCAGTATATCGACAGGGAACTGCCAGAAATTCAAGCCGGTTCAGAAGAGGACGCAGAACCAGGGATATCTTTGCTGATGTCAGATGGATCCTGGCTGAAAGTAGATAATACCAGAAAGATATTTATTTGTGTTTTATTGAGTATGCAAAGGCATTTGACTGTGTGGATCATAACAAATTATGGATAATGTTGCGAAGAATGGGAATTCCAGAACACTTAATTGTGCTCATGAGGAACCTGTACATAGATTAAGAGGCAGTTGTTTGAACAGAACAAGGGGATACTGAGTGGTTTAAAGTCAGGAAAGATGTGCGTCAGGGTTGTATCCTTTCTCTATACCTATTCAATCTGTATGCTGAGCAAATAATCTGAGAAGCTGGACTATATGAAGAAGAATGGGGCATGAGGATTGGAGGAAGACTCATTAACAACCTGCGTTATGCAGATGACACAACCTTGCTTGCTGAAAGTGAAGAGGACTTGAAGCACTTACTGGTGAAGATCAAAGACCACAGCCTTCAGTATGGATTACACCTCAACATAGAGAAAACAAAAATCCTCACAACTGGATCAATAAGCAACATCATGATAAATGGAGAAAAGATTGAAGTTGTCAAGGATTTCATTTTACTTGGATTCACAATCAACACCCATGGAAGCAGCAGTCAAGAAATCAAAAGCTGCATTGCATTGGGAAAATCTACTGCAAAGGACTTCTTTAAAGTGTTAAAAAGCAAAGATGTCACCTTGAAGACTAAGGTGGGCCTGACCCAAACCATGGTGTTTTCTACAGCCTCATATGCATGCGAAAGCTGGATGATGAATAAGAAAGACCGAAGAATTGATGCCTTTGAATTGTGGTGTTGGCGAAGAATATTGAATATACCATGGACTGCCAAAAGAATGAACAAATCTGTCTTGGAAGAAGTACAACCAGAAAGCTTCTTAGAAGCAAGGATGACAAAACTCTGTCTCAAGTACTTTGGACATGTTATCAGGAGGGACCAGTCCCTGGAGAAAGACACCGTGCTTGGTAAAGGAGAGCGTCAGCAAAAAAGAGGAAGACCTTGAATGAGATGGGTTGACACAGTGGCTGCAACAATGGGCTCAAGCACAACAACGATTGTGAGGATGGCGCAGGACTGGGCAATGTTTCATTCTGTTGTACACAGGGTCACTATGAGTCAGAACCTGCTGGGCGGCACCTAACAACAACAACATCAGGGCACATGTATACATAGGTAGTAAGTTACTGCCATTAAAATGAATGAACCAGAGCTAGCCCAGACCACACGAGAAAATTCTCATGAGGCACCCAGTGAACAAGAAAGCAGGATGCAGACAACTGTGTACATGAACCTATTTTTGTGAAACATACAACCTGAAGTGAGTTTTTGTATTGTCTGTGTTTGTTACTAAGAGGAGTCCCTGTGTAGTGCAAACAGTTAATGCACTCGGCTGCTAACTGAAAGGTTGGAGGTTCAAGTCCACCCAGTGGTGCTACAGAAGAAAAGCCTGGCAATCTACTGGGTTACCATTGTCCAATTTATGTACAACCCGTAGTTACAAACTAACCCTGTAGAGCCTATTACGTTAAAAATTCTAGGTGTATACAATGGTTCGTAATAACAAACTGACGCTACTTCACGATGCATGTCAAAACATTATTATTATTATTATTACTGTATTATTATGTTAAAGAGGTTTTAGTGTATTTGAAAGTGTTTCTTTAATGTTTTTTATGCATAGAAGTTACACTATATCCTATATACTAAGACAAACATTTGACTGACGTTAGATACGAACCATACCTAACTGTTCTGATATATGTACAAATTTGACTTAAAGACAGATTTAGGAACGGAACACATTCGTAATCTGGGGACTGCCTGTACTTCTGAAAAATCAGCCATTGAAAGCCCTGTGGAGCACAGTTCTGCTCTGAGACACATGGGGTCACCATGAGTGAGAAATGACTCAACGCAACTGGTTTTGTTTCATTAGTAAGAATCAAAGACTGCCAAGCAGTGTTCTGAAATAAAGTTGAAGTTACTGTTTGATCAGGGAGGGAGAGCTGCCTCACTCTGGGGCAAGTTTATCAAGTCTCTCTGAACAGAAATCGAAAGAGCTACACACAGGGCAAGTCCATGAAACAAGGCGACATTCTGAGTCCACATGTCTGGATGGCTTCTGAGGTAGATTATAAACTCTTTTTTGTTTTTTTTTGGTGATTGGTCACCTTGAGGCTTTCCTCACTGGTGCTGGGCAGCCTGGTTTCAAGTCTGGGATAAGTTGAGTAAACTTCAGTGGCGTAAGGGTGATTCAGCTCACCTGCTTTCTTGCCTATGCTTAAAGCTCAAAACGATTTTTTTTTTTTTTTGGTATCATTTATGTATGATCATGTGAGCAAGAGGAAAGGTAGAGAAAGATATATACACCCAGTTACTAGCGTGTTGCCTGTGGTGGGGTTAAGGGGTAGAAGGGTGAAAAGGGTAAAGCGGAGGACATTCAAAAATAAAGAAGGAAAAAAAAGCTGTACAAGAACTGTATGATCGCACTGATGTAAGAATCGGTATATATCTGTGTATACAGGCATAAAGTAAGTTAGAAGAAAAAATAGTTACATGTTTATCTGCTGACCTCTAGAGATGTTCATGATCTATTGTTAATTTAAAAAGAAAAGTATGTTGCGGAATACTGTGTAGAATTTAATTCTAGTTTTGTATACACAAACCAACACACAGATATACAGGATGTGCCAGGCTCAAGTCTTAAGGCCATATTCACAAATACTGGTTTCTACCTATAGAAACTTTGTGCACTGTATTCATGTGAGTCTGATTACTCGGCGTGTGTGTACCAATGCTGGGTGCTGGGGATCTGACAAGGCTCCCTCATTCAGCTTATATTTGTATAATTCCTATAAGCTCCTCACCTTATTGCTCAGTGGACAATATAGCCTAACTGAACAAGCAGATACATACGATAGTATCATCTGGTATGGCAGAGACATAGGGTGGTGGGCGGGTGGTGGCTCCCTTGGTAAGGGGAAGGCCTTCCCAAGGAGGGGACAGAGAGAGGTGGTGAATTGTGTCATTGTGTCTTTCAGGGTGGCATTAACACAAGTGTGCTTCACGGAGGAATGTACGTGAAATCTATTGTTCCTGGGGGGCCAGCTGCCAAAGAAGGGCAGATCTTGCGGGGTAAGGGAGGGTGCCCTGTGGAGAACTTTGCACTCTGCAGTGTGAGAGCCCTGGACAGACAACTGGACGGGGAGTTAGAGCGGCTGACTCCAGATTCCAGCCTTACCCACACCTTCTTTTCAAGACCTTGTGCAAATGGCTCTCCTTTCCTGGTGTTGATTTCATCACTTGTAAAAGCAAATAATTTAACCTGTCTACTTATAGGGCAGCAGTGGTTCATGGTAGAATTCTTGCCTTCCATGCTGAAGACCTAGGTTCAATTCCCAGCCAGTGCACCTCACGCACAGCTACCACCTGTCTATCAGTGAAGGCTTGGGTGTTGCTATGAAGCTGAACAAGTTTCAGCTAGAAAGAAAGAAAGACTTGGCGATTTACCTCCGAAAATCAGCCAATGAAAGCCGTATGGGTCGCAACTGTTCTGATTGTAGAGGGATTGCGCAGGACTGGTCAGGGTTCCATTTCATTGTGCATGGGGCCCCCGTAAGTCAGGGGCCCAGTCGACAGCTAACAACAACCCCTTGATAGGGTTAATGTGAATATCAAATGTTTGTAGCAGAACTTTGAACCAGTTTGTTCTGATTTGAACCCCTGCTGAGCATTTGCATTTCTAACAAGTTCCCACGCAATGTATGCTAATACTGTTGGTTAGGGACCAGTTCTGAAAATTTATTATACGTAAGAATTACATGGGAATCTTGTTAAAATGTAGATTCGAATTCAGAATACCTGGGGTGGAAATGCAAATTCTCAGCAGTGGTTTGAACCAGAACAAATAGGTTTGAAGCCCTGGTTTAAAACAGTATAATGGAAAGCAAACCAGTTGCCATTGAGTGAGTTCTGACTCATGGTGATCCCATGTGTGTCAGAGTAGAACTGTGCTCCATAGGGTTTTCAATGGCTGAGTTTTCAGAAGTAGATCACCAGGCCTTTCTTCTGAGGCACCTCTGAGTGGATTTGAACCTACAACCTTTCAGTTGGTAGCCAAATGCTTAACAGTTTATTCCACCCAGGCACTCCGTATATTGCAAAGCATAAGGTGACAAAAAATATAAGATTAAAAATAAGCTTTTTGCTATCCGGCCTTAACTGGAAAAATTAGTGCTTCCCTTTGACAAAGGACAGGGCTTGCACTGGTTTCTTACACTTTGTATCTAGGAAGGACACTGGCAAACCTTCTCTCTGTCCTTCCTCACTTCCCACTGCTATAAAGGAAGGAGTGGGGGGTCTGTTGTTCTCCAAAACTGCCAGAATTGAACCAAAAAGGGAACCTACAATTTTATTTATCTCCTTTACTTCTAGAATTCCAATGTCCTCAACCTCAACCAACATCTCCCTGACCTATTTTGAAATAGAAAAATGTTCTGGAGATATGAAATACTACCCCTTGATGACATGAAAATACTTCCAGAAACCATTTCACAGGAAAACAGGAGCGAGGATAAGACTGAACAGAGCTGGCTCAACCATTTTGAGCCAATAATATAAAGAATTTTATATCATTGATCTGTAATATGCTTGGAAGCAGGGAGTGAAAGATGTTACCTAGTGTTCAGAGAGGGGGCTAGCGCTCTGCCCCAGGCTGGGATTCCCGCTGATTCTGCAGGCTTCCTGCCTCCCCTCCTTGAGACCCCATGGAGGGTCATGGGGGTGGGCGTAGGAGAAGCATTGTGGCATGACAGTGCCGTTTTTCCCTCTTGCAGGTGACCGGCTCTTGCAGGTGGATGGAGTATCTGTGTGGCCTCACCCACAAGCAGGCTGTGCAGTGCCTCAAGGGCTCTGGGCAGGTGAGTGTACCATCCTGGGGTGGATCTGGGGGTCCCTTCCCTCTAGAACTTTCCTGGATAGCAGCAGGGGCTACAGCTGCCTTTAGGGGGGAGGGAGGCAGGCAGGAAACAAAACAAGACTTTCTTCTCTCTCTCTCTCTCTCTTTTTTTTCTTTAATTTTTCACTTCTTCCTCATTTTATGGTGATATGAAATCAGGAGGAAGCAGAAAGATGCTTCCAAGCAGAAAGTCTCATCTGCTATAAATAACCTTTGAAGATTTGTCACCTGCCTGGGTTCTGGGCTCAGACAGCTGAACAGTGCTGTGGGGAAAAGTGGTTGCTCCCCCAATGCTCTCTGCGCCAGCCCTGCCCTGGCCATCCTGACATGGGTCTCCATCTGTGCTCAGGCCTCCCGCCTCCTTGCCTATGCCCAGCATGCCTCCCTCCTGGCAGTGCACACCTGTTCCCCATCACCCTGTGTCTGTCTCCACCAGGACCTGGCAACACTCTGCTTGTACTCTTTTGATGGAAATGAGGTGGAGATTCAGAACACCCATTCAGGCTGTCACACATCATGTGCTCCTTAGCCCATGCAGTGCCAGGCAGCATCTAGAGATCCCCACGTGATGTCTGGTCCTCTGCCTGAAGGTGCGAGTCTTAATTGCCCAGAAAGGTCACCTATACTCTTCATCTATAGGGGCCCTTCCAGCAAATGGCTGGGCATAGCTCTGGCCTCTTTTTTGCTTTCTTTCCCAAATCAGATGAAGTTTACTTATATTGACGACCTTGGTTGACATATAGTGGTTGACATATAAGAAGGAAAAGTGATAACATGGCTGATGCCATGAGGGGCATCTCCCTTCTCCCCCTCCCCACTACCTTTGCTTGGCTGACTTCAGATTAGGTGGTATGTCCTTGAGTAAGCCCTCCCTAACCTCTTAGGCCTGGAAGGGGTGCCCTTACCTCTGCTCCCAGACCACCCTGCTCACTGCACGCCAGAACTAACAAGGGCAGCTTCCCTACCATCCTGCCTTGCTAGGCTATAAGCATCTAAAAGAAGGACCAGGGACTTGTTTTTGTCCCCCAAACATCCAGCTCGTCCCTAAGACCTGCAGCCTCTACTTCAGAAACATCTCCCCCAGTCCTCCCCCTCCTCCATCCTATCCTACTGTCAGTGCCCAGCTGAATAAGCCAAGCACGTGGCCCATGCTCGTAGTCATCTGTTTAGCTACAGATCCATCTATCTCCCTACTCAGTACATATTTATTGAGCACCTACTACATGCCTGGCACTCCGCTCAAGAAATGGCGGTGCATGAATAATTGATTGCCAAAATCTTAAAGACCCTGTAGAACTTTGTACCGAACAGAGTTAAAGAAGATGCTTGACTGGCCTCCTGGGGGTGATGACAGGTAGGAATTATCACTCTGGAATCATAGGCCTTGTGCGGAGTGACAATCACAGCAGATGAATGGTGGGCAGGGCCAAGTCCCCAGATTGGAAACTTGGCATTTCTAAAGATCTTCCAGGAGGTGCCGAGCCACTGCCCCTGGAACCACATTTAGGGTTACAGGGGTATAGAGTGTACGTGTGGGGAAATCAAACCAGAAAGAAAGGAGGGGGTCAGATCAGAAAAGGCCTGGAATGCCATGCTCAGGGTTTGGAGTTTAGGTGATGAGAAACATTGGAGATTTTCATTAAGGGTGTTTTATCTTAGACCAATTAATCTGTATCTTAGACCAATCCTTTGGCAGTTTGTCAATTTGATCCTATGTACATAGTTTTTAAAAGAGCATAATCCTCAAGGCAGACATTTTTCACTAGTTAAGCTGAACTATTGCTTTTAAGAAGCCTTCAGGGGGTATTTTTGGTTTAAGTTTCAAAGATTATCTCAGGGCAATAGAGGTTCATCCAGCCCCCTTGGCTCCAGAAAATTGAGTCCATTAGAATTTTAAATTCTGTTCTACATTTTCCCCCTTTTGATCAGGAGTCTTCTATAGAATCTTTGATCAGCATGCTCAGTAATGGTAGCTGGTCACCATCCATTTCTTCTGGTCTCACTGCAAAGGAGGCAGTTGTTTATGGAGGCAATTAGCCACACATTCCATATCCTCCTCCTATTTCTGATTCTCCTTCTTCCTTTGTTCCTCTAGGTGAATAGAGACCAATTGTCATGCCTTGGATGGCTGCTTGCAAGCTTTTAAGACCCCAGGCACTACAAAACTGACTAGGAGGTAGAACAGCACTAAACATGGTATTAGGCCAGTTATCTGGGATAGCCCATGAAACCATGACCCTAAATCTCCAAACCAAGGAACCAAATCCCATGAGTTGTTTGGTTGTGCATAAGCAGCCTGAGCAACTACTCTTTTTCTTTTCTTTTTTGCCATTGTAAATATGTCTATCACACAACTTTTGCCAATTCAACTTTTTATAGGTATAGAATTTATTGACAGAAATCGTAATAATCAACTGTGCAAACTTAATCAATGCAATTTTCCCATCACCATTACCCCCCCCCCCCACCTGTTAACCACTTTGGTCTCTATACATTTGCCTTTTCTTGTCTTTTTATATAAGTGAGGTCATACTTTTGCAGTTGACTTATTTCACTCAGCATACTGCCTTCAAGCTTCATCCATATTGTAGGATATATCAAGACTTAATTTCTCCTATTGGCTGAGTAGTATTCCATTGTATGTATGTACTACATTTTGTTTATCCAATCATATATTGATGGCATTTAGGTTGTTTCCACCTTTTGGCTATTGTGAATAGTGCTACCCTTAACATTGGTGTACAAGTCTCTGTTTGAATCTCTGCTTGAATCTCCGCTTTCAAGTCTTTTGGGTATATACCTAGGAGTGGAATTTCTGGGTCATCTGATAGTTGTATTTTTAGTTTTTTGAGGACCTGTCACGCTGTTTTCCACAACAGCTGTACCATTTTACATTCCCACAGCAATGATTAAGGGTCTCAATTTCCCCACATCCTTGCCAATGTTTGTTATTTTCTGTTTTTTTAATTCTTTTTTTTAAATTTACTGTGCTTTACATGAAAGTTTACAGCTCAAGTTGATTTCTTATACAAAAATTTATACACATATTTTTATGTGACCCTAGTTGCAATTCATGTAATGTGACCACACACTCCCCCTTTCCACCCTGGGTTTCCTGTGTCCATTCAACCAGCTCCTGTCGCTTTCTGCCTTCTCATCCCACCTCTGGGCAGGAGCTGCCCATTTAGTCTTGTGTATTTACTTGAACTAAGAAGCACGCTCTTCATGAGTATTATTTTCTGTTTTATAGTCCAGTCTAATCTTTGTCTGAAAAGTTGCCTTCAGGAATGGTTTTAGTTCTGGGTTAACAGAGAGTCTGGGGGCCATGTCTTCTGGGGTTCCTCTAGTCTCAGTCAGACCATTAAGTCTGGTCGTTTTACGTGAATTTGAGTTCTGCACCACACTTTCCTCCTGCTCCATCAGGGACTCTCTGTTGTGTTCCCTGTCACGGTGGTCATTGGTGGTAGCTGGGCACCATCTAGTTCTTCTGGTCTCAGGCTGATGGAGTCTCTGGTTTATGTGGCCCTTTTGTCTCTTCGGCTAATATTTTCCTTGAGTCTTTGGTGTTTTTCATTCTCCTTTGCTCCAGATGCACTGGGACCAATTGGTGCATCTTAGATGGCCGCTCGCTAGCTTTTAAGACCCCAGACACCACTCACCAAAGTGGGATGCAGAACATTTTCTCAATAAACTTTGTTATGCCGATTGACCTAGATGTCCCTCATGTTTTTTTAATTCTTAGCCACCATAGTGGGAGTGAAATGGTATCTCATTGTGGTTTTGATTTGCATTCTCTCTGATGGATAATGATGTTGAGCATCTTTTCATGTGTTTGGCAGCCATTTGAATGTTCTCTTTGGTAAAATTCTATTCAAGTCCCTTGCCCATTTTATGATTGGGCTATTTGTCTTTTTATTGTTAAGTTGTCGATGTTTTATGTATATTTTGGTTATTAGATTCTTATCGGATATATGGTTTCTGAAGGTATTCTCCCAATAGGTAGCTTGCCTTTTCACTTTTTTGGTAAAGTCTTCTGATGCACAAAAATTTTTAATTTTTTTGATGTTCCATTTGTTTATGTTGTCTTTTGCTGTTTGTGGCTCAATATGGTTTTCAATGGCTAAGTTTTTGGAAGCACATCACCAGACCTTTCTTCTAAGGTGCTTCTGGGTGGAGTTGAACCTCCAACATTTGGTTTGCAGGCGAGCATGTTAATTGTTTGCACCACCCAGGGACTCCACTATTCCAATAGGCAGTTAGAAATATGGGTCTGGATCCCAAGAAATAGGTTAGATTGGAGAATTTGATTTGAGATTCAGAAGAAGTGGCTTACTGGAAGCATCAGAAAAAATGAGTAAGCAATTGCAAGGTGAGGGGAGTGCCTCCTGATTGCCATATGTAGTGTGAATTGAGTTTGTTCACCTGTCCTTCTAGGTTACAAGACTGGTCCTAGAGAGAAGAGGCCTTAGTACTGCACAGCAGTGTCCTTCTGCGAATGCCAGCGTGGGAGATGGATGTGCAGCTGTTTCCTAATTAAGAACCTTGCCTGGCAGGCCCATGAGCTGTGTCTCAGTGACAGATGGTGAGAGAAGAGAGAATTATTTGTTACTATTGTCATGTCATCGTGGACTGCTTTTGAATTGTCAACTCTAAAGGGAAAGGCAAGGAGGCTTCCTCTGGGTTCTCAAAAGAAAGAGCAGTGAGGATGATGTGTCTGGCTTTCAAATGGGTTGGAAGCCAATCTAATGGAACATGTTTCTGGGAAAAAAAAAATGTATTGTCCCCAAATTATTATCAGGTGTAATTTTGCTCCCAATCCTTAATAAGTCTTCTGATCAGCTACCAGAGCGTTTGTGTGTATTTAAGGATGAGATTGATGTATAAGGGACATTCATTTTCTGACCTAACGTCTACTTTCCACCCAAAATATTTGTAGCAAAGGATCTGAGGAATGATTAGGCAGACTAGGAGAGAAAGGTGTTCAGGAATTCTAGCTTTATTATCTTCATAATTTTTTAAAAAGAAAACCTACAATCAGTTTTTTATTGAGTTGATTTCAACTCATAGTGAGTTCACGTAACAGAGTAGAACTGCTCCATAGGGTTTTCTAGACTATAATCTTTACAGGAGCAGATTACCAGGTCTTTTCTTCTACAGAGCCATGGGTGGGTTCAAACTGAAGACCTTTCCGTTAGCAGCCGAGTGCTTAATGGTTGTGCCACCAGGGCTCCTTACTATCAGTTTAGAGTGGCATAATTACACATCTTCTGATGGGTTATCTCTCTGCATTTTCTTTGTGATTTTGTTTTCTGCTAAGAAAATGTTTATTTCCTTAGTATGTCATGATTTGGGGCTTAGCCATTTTTCAGTCTCTTTCTAGAGATTTTCAGTCCTACAGCAGAACTTGTTGAGGCCAGACTGAAGGTAGCCATAGCAGTGGAGGAGTCTAGTGGAGCCAGGAGGGAACACACGTCCATAATGTTTCTTCCTTTGTTGCTCCTCTGCTCATTCCAGTGAGGACCTTTGAGAAACTGACTACGGAATGAACCGAGGAGCTCAGATGATGGGGATGGTAAAATTGGTTGTACAGCATGCCCTCACTCACATTGCTTCGAAGGCTCTCACTGTTGCCCCACACCAAAAGTTACAAGGGAGGGTTCTGCCCCTGTTTATTAATTGCCAATTGGGTTGGTGAAAGCAGACCAAAGGAGGCGCAGAGGCCTCTTTGTCCGTGAGATGACCTAGGTTTCAGGAGCTGTGTCCATCCTTGGTGTATCAAGGCAGCCGTTTCAACTGAAGGTCAGTCCACCCAGCTAAACAAAATGGCAGGTAAAACATTGTCCATAGAGTTGGTGGTAATTTTCTCCATGGTCTAATTATGCAAAATTTTGTTTTAAGTATACTAAAACATAATTGGGATTCTCAAGGTTAAATAGGAGTGTATGTGATACAAGTTCTACTGACTGCCAGGGGCATGCGTATATGTTGTATATGTGCATTAACTGTGTCTTTACATATAAACTTTGTTGATTATTTATAATTGCGGTGTCCAATACGATAGGAGGAGTCCCTGAGTGGCACAAGTGCTCAGCACACTTGGCTGCTAACCAAAAAAGAGGAGGTTTGAGTCCACCTAGAGGCATCTTGGAAGAAAGGCCTGGTGATCTCCTTCCAAAAAAACCACTGAAAACCCTGTGGAGCATAGTTCTGCTCTGACATACATGGGGTCACCATGAGTCAGAGTCAACCAACTAGTCTGGCCTAATATGATAGTCACTTGTCACATGTGGGTATTGAACACTAGAAATGTGACCAATCCAAATTAATAAAACACATACTGGATTTTGAAGGCTTAGTATGAAAAAAAGAATGTAAAAATGTCTCTATTGTAAGTTGAAATGGTAATATTTTAGATATGTTGGGTTAAATGATATGTATGATCAACATTTATTTTACCTGTTTATTTTAACATGGCTGTTTGAAAGCTTTGAAATTACATGTGTAGCTTTGCATTTGTAACTCACACTATATTCTATTGACTGCACTGCTCTATAACTCATAGAATGTACCCTGTCATAAAGATTAGCAAAATGAAGTCTTTTTATGTAAAACAGAAATAATTCATCTGTTTGAAAGCTTGCAATTTGAGACTGGTCAATATCATTTGAAACCTCCTGAAGGATTTGTTTCATTAACATCCCACAATACAGGTCACAAGTTCAAAGTCAAACTGAAAAAGAATTCCAGTGGTTGGGGATTCAGTTTCGTGCAGATGGAAAGAGAGTGTTGCCGTCACCTCAAAAATGATCTTGTGAGGAACAGGAGCCTCTTCCCCGGGCAGCCAGCTGAGGAGAATGGGGCCAACTGCAGCTGGGGACATCATCCTGGCTGGGAATGGTAAGCCCACGGAAGGCTTCATCTTCCAGGTCTGGGAAGCCAGGAGGCATGCAGCTCTGAGTGGAAGCTAACATCCTGTCCTAGCTGATTCTTCCAGGCCCACCTCCCCAAGGAATCCTCTGGGCTGTCAAAAGTCACACATGGAGCCCAGTCTTTGATCACACAAAGAGAAAGCAATTTGCAGGATATTCTCGCATTTCATTTTCCACCTCAGTTTTTAATATCCGTCCTTGAGATTTGGGGCTATAGGCATTAAGAAGTGTCCCCTTTTCATGATCTGTTTTTATTAATTATATTTTTTATCTTATGCAGGACAACTAGAGTAATCTTATGTGTTAGAAGCCTTGCTTTTAGTTGAGCTTGTCATTGGAGCTAAAGATAAAATGCTGGCTTTTGTGTTGGCAAAAGGCCCCTTAGCACACACTCAAGGAAGTGCGGTGTGAGGGCTTGAAGGAACTAGAGTGAGTCCCTTTCTGCTCCCCTTCCTATCTCTCTACTACATCTATAGCTTTTGACACATAGTATTATACTGATTGTCCTGCGTATGATAAAAAATGTAATTGAAAAAAAGGGAGCATTTAAAGGGAACACTTCTCAATACTTATAGCTCCAAATCTCAATGAAATATTGTCTGTGTATCAGTGCAGGTCCTATAGAGAAATGAGTGACCTGAGGAGAGTTTAATAAAGGAATGGGCAGTTGTTGGGAAGCTCAGGGAGAGTGTAGTACTCTAGGCAGTCAACAGTGGAGTGCAGTGACCCACCCCTAGGCCTGAAGGGGTCTTGGAAGGAGCAGTTAGCCAACCCCAGAAAGGGAGAGCACTCCCTGATGTGAGTGGTGCCCTCAGCTGAGGGACACAGTCATCCCATGGCACCCTCACAGGGAGGAAGCCAGGAAAACAGACACCCGCCTCCCTCTTCTCCTTGTCTGGGATCCCTTGCCCCTTTTTCCGTTAGCTGAACACACACAGGTGCAGGTGAAGTGCATGGAGCAAGGTAGACAATGTGTGGCTGGGTGGAGAGCTCCTCCCTTCAGCCATCCATTCTTCCACCCAAGAACCTCCTCTGAGGACTGTGTGAAGAACTGAAGACACAGAGACAGACAGTTCTTGTGGTCATAGAGCCCACTGTGGGGGTGAAGACAGACAGGGAAACCACAGTGACTGCAGAAAACAAGTACCACAGAAAAGAAGCCTGGGTTGCAGTCTGTACTAGGGAGCCTGGGAAGAAAGCATTCTATGGAAGTCCTTTGTGGCTAAGAGGGTAAGAAGTAGAGTCTAGATCAGTGGTTCTCAATGGAGATGATTTTGCCGGGGCATTTGGCAATGTCTGGAGGCAATCTGAGTTGTCAGATATGGGGAGGGGAGTATCCCAATGGCATCTAGTGGGATTACCAAGTATTCTACAATACACAGGACAGTCCCTAAGACAAAGAATTACCTGTCCTCAAAAGTCAGTAGTGCTAAGATTGAGAAACCCTGGTCTAGATAGGAAATGGGAGCTCTTACAGCCAAATATTAGAAGAGGGGCTCCAGAGAGAAGGACCTCATGCCCTGGGGTAACTGTTGGGAGGGCAGCTTGGAGCAAGAGGTTCAGCATGGTGGGACTTGAGGGTGTGAGAGCACAGAGAGCCAGAGGGAGGGAAAGAGGGGGTGGCAGCGAGGCCAGGCTCTGTGTGCTGGGTCATGGAGCTTACACTGAGGAGTGCCAGGGAAAGGGGTCAGCAGGAGGAGTTGGCTGTGTCTGCATTTTGGAAAGACCACCCTTGAGGAATGTGGAGGGTGGGAGGTGGCCCTGGAGAGTGCAGGGAGTTGGGAGGAGGCTATTGCAGTATCATGGATGAGAGGCTGCAAGGGCCTGAAATTAGATGAAACATGGCAAGAATATGGGAGCCGAGAGTCAGGTTTTAGGGACTGGCAGGTGGGAGAGCCTACATACTTGGTGGATTAGTGACCTCTTAGATAAGGGTGGGCTGGGAAGGAGGGAGACTGAGATAGAAACAGTCATTTGTTTGAGTCATATCTCTCTCTGAAGAAAAGGCATCAGCCTCTGCAGACACTGCCACTAAAGGCCCTGGGCAGACGCAGGCCGTTTCCAGCCCAGTATCTGTGCACGGCCCATGGCTTGGGGGTGGGGGCAGGCTGGAGGCCTCGACTGCTCACACTTTGGGAAGTCAGGTCTACAAGACTGTTCTCCAAAGCTCTCTGGAGCTGAGAAACAGATCAAAGTGGGAGAAGGAGGTAGAGGAAACAGCACCAGGGAGATAACGGGGAGCAGAGAGGAAGGAAGAGTGTGGAGCCTGCCTGGTAGCCCACAGGCAATGCCCAGCCCTGGATCAGACCATGTCATCTGGTCTCTCCTAGGAGGTGCTCCATCTACTGCGGAGGACCCCTCAAGAAGTCACACTTCTCCTCTGCCATCCCCCACCAGGTGCGCTGCCGGAGATTGATGAGGGATAGCAGGTAAGATGCAGAGCTACTGCTCTCTTCACAATTCCTGTTCAGGTATCACCTTTCCTGTCTGGTGGACCCTGAGAAGTCCAACTTTGCTTGTAGCTAGGGTTCAACGCCACCTTATTATACTGGGGCAGCTAACCCCACTGGGTGCTCTGAAGCTGGGATAGATCTTCAGATTGTCCCAAATTTTGGCAAGAGCGCTGAGACCTTTGTACCCTTGCATCAACCAGTATTGGAATGTGGGCTGGCCCGAGGGAGACGGCCTGACTTTGGGTGAGGCAGCTCCCTTCAGCTGAGGGCAACTTCTGACCATGAGAAGCATACATACTAGTCTGTGGGGGAAGATAGACACATGTGTAAATAATGAAATAAGGTAATTTGAGATAATGACCGGTGGTCTCAAGATCAAATAGGGTGGTAATACTACGGAAAGTCCCTGGGGTTTAGCTAGTGTGTGGTCAGTGAGGTTGTATTTGAGACCTGATGATGAGAAGGAGGTGGCCATATGTAGATCTAGAGTCAGACCATTCCAGAAAGTGCAGAGGCTCTCAGACAGGAATGATGTTTGAAGGGCAAAAAGAAATCAGGTGTACCTAGGCTGTAGTGACTAGAGGGCAGAGTGGAAGAGAAGAAGTTGTAGAGGTAGGCAGGGGCCAAATCAGGTAGGGCCTCGTGGGTCATGGTGATATACTGATTCCGTCTTGTCTCCAAGGGGAAGCCTCCAGAGGTTTAAGCAGGAGAGTGGCCTTATCTGGTCCATACTCTAGAAAAATGACTCAGGTTGCTTGTGGAGATGGGCTGGAGGAGGGAAAACCAGTTGGAAGCTATTTCAGTCATTTGGGTAAGATATTACTGTGGCTTGGACTAGGGTTGTAGCAGAAGAGTTGGTGAGAAATAGTAAGATTTGGAATATATTTTGGAGGCAGAGCCCATGGGATTACTGGTAGATTAGGTATGAGTATGAGAGAAAAAAAGCAAAAAATGGTTTGACTTGAGCAATTGCTTAGAGGGGAGCAGTTTGGGGTGATGGAGGAGAAGCAATAGTTCTTGACAGCATGTAAAACTGAGATATTTGTAGGACATCCCATGGAGATGTCTATTAGGCAGTTGTTTCTGGAGGATAGGTGTGAGGGCAGGGCTGGAGAATGTCAGTTTGGGAGTTGTCAGCATATGGACATCATTTAAAGCCATGGGGTTGATGAGATCACTTTGGGAGAGATACAGATAAAGACAAGAAGAAGACTGAAAAGTGGGCCACGGGATACTCCGACACTGAGAGGTCTGGTACAGAGAGATGACACGGCAAATGAGACTGAGAAGAAGGGGCCTGGGAGGTGGTGGGAAACCAGGCAAGTGAAGAGTTTAGAAACTGAGTAAAGACAGCATCTCAAGAAAGAGGGAGGGGCCAATTATGTCCAATGTTGCTGAGAGGCAGAGTGAGATGAAAACAGAGAATTGTCCTTTGGCTTTAGAAGGACATAGGCCATTGGAGACTCTGATTACAGCCCTGTCAGTTGAGTAATGGGGACAAAACCTGGTTGGAGTAGGAGCAAGAGAGAATGGGGGAGATGTGGAAATAGTGAGCATGGACACTCATTTGAAGACTTTTGCTGTGAAGTAGAGCAGAGAAGTAGGGTGATTGGTGGTAGGTGGAGGCAAATGAGGGGGCAAGAATGTGGGCTGGGTGATAGGATTTGCTGTGAGAAGATGAAGCATTTTTACCCACTTGTGTCCATTCCCACTGTGAGATTAGCGGTTGGGAAGGATGAGTGTTTCTGGAAGCTGGAGGAGAGAGAAGATGAAAAATAATTTGGAAGAGTAGGAAGCTGAATTTGCTCAGGAAGTAGAGAAAGATTATCTAGCAGCCTTGAGTGCTCATTTGAGGTCCGCAGTTATCATTTGAAGTAAATCTAGTCAGCAGCTCAGAAGCAGGCATGAGATATGCACATAGCTTCACCAGAACTGGAATTAAAATACCTGCATGTAACACATGATGGAGGGACAGAGGGGCAAGAGGAGGGAGTTCAGGGTTTTCTTTGTGAGAGAGTGGCTATTGGGAAGAAACTGGTAGAAAGGAAAGTGAAGACATTGTGAAAAAGCAGCAGGACCCATCTACTGGAGTCCTGAAGAGGTTGAAGGACTGCTGGAGAGCGAGGACTGGCAACTATGAGCTGAGAGGAGAAGAAAGTTTAAAAAGGAGATTTTGGAGGTCATCTGAAAGAAAATGTAACTGCTCTTTTTATTTACTTTTTATCTCATCATTTTGAACTTCTATTTTTGGAATATTATTTATAATATACAGAGTTATCAGTACAGTAGTAAGTGCTTATGATTTATAATTAAATAAAGGTACCTATTTTGGGGGCATATACCCCTCTCGTGGTGAAGTGCGTACAATCAGAAAGGTGAGGAGACCACTAGTCAGGGAGGGCAGAAGTAAAGTTTTGTGTTGTAGGTGAGGGCAGGGGTATGAGTCCAGCCCTGCTTGGCTCAAAGGTCCACGTGCTCTATTACATTGGTAATGTAGGTTGTGGGATGGAAATATTAAAAGATAATTTTCAGGAAAAGGTAAAATCATAGCTCTCACACTGATGTAAAATGAATACATGTTAAAGATTTTATTTAACTCATTCAATAAGGGAAACAGGAGGTAGATGTTATAATTGGTTCAAGAGAGAATTCTAAGAACAATGTATTTATTTATAGAGTTATAAAAGAGCTCAAAGACACATTTATTTATACAGGGTTGTAAAAGAGCTGAAAGACAATGAAAATGGACCAGGAGCAGATAACCCAGAAGATTGTGCTGTATCTTTAACTGTTGTAGGGTGAAAACATCACAAAGTTTAGTAAAGCAAAAAGAAAGTTTTATTCAGCATATATTCAAAAAGGCAAAAATAGAAAATCGGGCAAGCATACTGCCACAGCCATGTCTGCCCAAGTCCAAGGGATATTACAGAATAAGCAAGAATGGGAAAACAAACATGCTACCACAGCCATGTCTGTCCAAGTCCAGAGAACATTACAGAGTAAGCAAAAGTGGGAAAACAAACAGGCCTGCTGCCACAGCCATGTAAGTCCAAGGACTGTTACAGAGTCATCAGTATATATTAACATTACAAAGGGGCAAAACCTTTGAAGGCTTCACCTTTTCACAGATTGGCTAGAAACTGTGATCCTACATTTTGAATCATCTTTCTTAATGATCATTGGTACAGGTTTCAGTAACCAATGAAACCTGGTTTCAGGAGGTCTTCATTGGTCCAACTAATTTTCTATTCACTAAATGATAATAGCAAAAGGTAAGAGTGGAGAGTCTTTTTGTGTTCTGTTTGAATGGTTTATGTGAAAGTTTCCCTAAAAGATGTTTTCCAAGATTATCTTAGCTATTGTCTTTATACCTCAGGGCCCGGTTGATGTGTGTTTGTGAGTCCTTTCACGTTCTCTATACTCAAGGACAGGGAATAATGATTCAAATATTATTTTCTAAATCAAGACAAAGCATAGTTTTCTACTGAAACCCAGAAGACTGAGCAGTGATAGCTGGTCTCAGAGGGCTATCAAAATCAGAGCTGAAAAGGGCCCATGGGTATGGAAGCTGTTGTTAAAAAGAAATTTTCACAATGTTAAATTTATGTATGAACTCATAAGCTTTATTTTACAGTTCATGAGCCAAGGAACTTCTGGGCCGAAAGTCAGACCAGAGTTCCAAAGCTTGGCGCAGGAGGAAAAGTGTTTGTAAGGGCAGACAGTCCTAATTAGCTAGCTTAGGTTTCTATTTCTTAGGGAGGCAATTGATTGACTTGGATTTGAGCTCCTGAGAAAGCTAGGCATTCACGTCAATGGAAACTTAGGTTTTGGTTTGCTGACATGGGGCTCAGCACAAGGGACTCCATTTTGGGCTTAGTTCAGTCAGGTTATCACTAATTTAACTAATGTTTGGAGAAGTGAGGAGATCCAGAAAGGGCATCATGATGGTAGGGCAGGTAAGTCTGAAGTACGTGCTGTCTTGGATGAGGACAGATGAAGACAAAGAAACTTAGACTCAAAGAAAAAAAAAAATTCTTATTGTAAAGTGGGATAAAGAGTGATTATTACTTCTGTTTTTATATGTCTAAAATTCCAAACATTTTTCATAAACAAAATAATGCTCACATTTATTGAGATCTTCCCATGTCTCCAGTCTAAAGGCTTAGAGATGGTTAACTATGCGGCCCCAGGTCCCAGGGGAAGAAGTGAAGGCTTTGGGATTTGTCACAGAGTAAACGTGTGTACTCTGATTACTGTAAAATTGAGAGATTCATTGAAAGAAAAGAGACAGCTGGAGCTGGGAATAGACTAAACTCCATGTGGTGGAATCCAGTAATTCAAAACGGCCACTCAGCAAAGACGTTTTATAGGAAAACAATGAATATGAAACATGTTAGTTGATTGGTATTTACAATCTTAGCTCCTTGAAAGACATTACTTGATTGGTAATTACAAGCTTAGATCATTGAACGGCATTATTCGATTGGTAGTTGATCATTTTAAGGCAGGGCTTCCTGTGCTCAGTTCTGTAAGGCGATTGGCTTAAACAAGTATACTTCTCTTTCTTAGATTGGTTACAGTGCAGCAATTCCACGGATATGTGACAGAGAGGGTTTGCAGTGTGGCTATGTCATTATTACTGGACATTCCTCTCTTAGAAACAGTACCGAAGATGCTTGCCTCTAGGGTGAAAACGGAACTGCAAACAGGGTATTGCACCCAATCCTCAAACTGGCCATTTCAGATCGTATCAGGTGCCTCAATTTATAAATTTTTTAAAAAAATTCCCTTACAAAGATTATAATGAAGGTAGACTGGCAACAGAACTCTTAATTTGGATCTATCTACTATCACATGAAATTTTTTTTTTTAAAGAAGCAAGTTTTAGATTTTGCTCAGGGCATGCCGTGGCTCCAGTAATCGTTTGCATTTCCTTCAGTAGACACCGGCGCTCTCAGCAGTCGAAGAATTCACCAGGTCAGCAGGCAGTGACTTGGGGCTGAGCCCCAGCCTAGATCAGGAGGCAGCCCTAAGGACGGTGCCTTCCCAGACAGAGGGGAAGGCCTGGGTCTCAGGCCAGAGTCCTTCCAAAAGCCTACCAGGGAGCCGCACTGGGGTCAAGATGCCCACCTAGAGAGAGCTTGGGCCTCTTGCTTGACAAGTCCTCGAGATCCCCACCTTCTTTTATGCAGACTTCAGCAGGAAATGGATGCATCACCCTCGGCTCCCTCCTTGGAAAAGGAGGTAAGGCAAAACTGCTGTTCAGCTTGTGATATCAGGAGACTTGAAAGGTGAGAACCACCATGTTAGCAGGCATTTTATACATTCCATTGTTAGAAATTGCAGTCGAGCAATCAGTAATTGCCCTCAGAGGCCTATTTCACCGAGCGGCATTCTAGGCATTTGGAGGGGAGGTGAACACAGGGAAGCATAAGGCCTGGAACTGCTATAACTAGAAATTGGGATCTCTTAGGGAAGCAAACCCCACACAGACCACGGTTGCCCTCAATATGCCTTGGAGGCAACACATAGCAGGTTTTTTAAAAATCAACATACACCCCTTTGTCCTGTATCCCTCCAGGACTTTTGAAACACTGTGGTAAGTAAAAAGTTTCTGTGTCTGCATCTTCATTTTTATTACTAATGCAATACTTTATGATCAACACCTGCTTTAAGAAGAAAAAAAAAGACATCTACATCTTCAAAGCCAAACGGAACCCTTCATTTTAATAGTCATTTTTTTATTGTTCTTTTTTTATATATATACTTTATTGTACTTCAGGTGAAGGCTTACAAAACAAATAGTTACTCATGAAACAGTAGTACACATGTTGTTTCATGACATTGGTTAACAACCCCACAATATACTAACCCTCTAACTTCTCAACCTTTTTTTTTTTTTTTTGGTAAAAATACACATAGCCAAAGATACTCCATTTCAAACATTTATACATGCACACTTCAGTAACATTGACTACGCTCTTCCAATTGTGCAGTTATTCTCACTTAAGATGAAGGCTTATGGAACAAAATAGTTTCTCATTTAACAGTTACTACAAATGTTGCCCTATGACAATGGTTAACAATCTCACAAGACATCAACAATATCCTTACTCAACCTTGGGTTCCCTATCACCAGCTTCCTTGTCCCCTTATGCTTTCTGGCCCTTGTCACTGGACTCCTGTACCTCGTTAGTCTCATTTGGTTTTACGGGGCTGTCCACTCCCAGGCTGAACAGTGAACCTCGGAGGTAACTTCACCACTGAGCTAAAAGGGTGTCTGGGGGCCATACTCTCGAGGTTTCTCCAGTCTCCTTTAGGCCAGTAAATCTGGTCTTTTTTTTGTGAGTTAGAATTATGTCTACATCCTTCTCCAACTCTGTCCAGAACCCTCTGTTGTGATCCTGGTCAGAGCAGTCAGTGGTGGTAGCTGGGCACCATCTAGCTGTACTGGACTCAGTCTGGTGGAGGCCTTTGTAGCTGTGGACAATGAGTCCTTCAGCCTAATCTTTTCCTTGTATCCTATTCTCTTCCTTCTCCCTTGCTCCCTAAGGGATGAGACCAGTGGAGTATCTTATTATGGCCGCTCACAGGCTTTTAAGACCACAGACACTACTCACCAAGGTAGAATGTAGAGCATTGTCTTTATAAGCTGTGTCATGCCAACTGAGCTAGATGTTCCCCGATATCATGGTCCCCACAGCCCTCAGCCCAGCAATTCAGTCCCTCAGGGAGTTTGGATGTGTCTACGGGGCTTCCATGACCTTTCCTTGTACAAGTTGTGCTAGTTTCCCCTGTATTGTGTACTGTCTCACCCTTCACCCAAGATACCACTTATCTATTGTCTATTTAGTATTTTCCCCCGACCCCTCCCATCCCTGGTAACCAACAAACTTGTTACATTTTGTGTGTGAACTTTTTCGTGGGTTTTTACAATAGAGGTCTCCTACAATATTTGTCCTTTTGTGATTGACTTATTTCACTCAGCATAATGTCCTCCAGTTTCATCCATGTTATGAGATGCTTCACAGATTCATTGTTGTTCTTTCTCGTTGCATAGTACTCCATTGTGTGTATGTACCATAGTTTGTTTATCCATTCATCTGTTGATGGGCATCTAGGTTGTTGCCATTGTTTTGCTATTGTGAACAATGCTGCCATGAACATAGGTGTACATATGTCTATTCGAGTGACGACTCTTATTTCTCTAGGATATATTCCTAGGAGTGGGATTGCTGAATCGAATGTTATGTCTATTTCTAGCTTTCTGAGGAAGCGCCATGTCGTTTTCCAAAATGGTTGTATCATTTTGCATTCCCACCAGCAGTGCATAAGAGTTCCCATCTCCCCGCAGCCCCTCCAACATTTGTTATTTCCAGTGTTTTTGATTCGTGCCAGTAATGCTGGGGTGAGATGGTATTTCACTGTGGTTTTAATTTGCATTTCTCTAAGGGCTAGTGATCGCGAGCATTTCCTCATGTGTCTGCTGGCCATTTGAATGTCTTCCTTGGTGAAGTGTCTGTTCATTTCCTTTGCCCATTTTTTAATAGGATTATTTGTCTTTTTGTTGGAGAGGTGTTGGATTTTCTTATAGATTATGGAGATTAGACCTTTGTCTGACTTGTACTGCCCAAAATTTTTTTCCCAGTCTGTAGGTTCTCTTTTTACTTTTTTGGTGAAGTCTTTTGAAGGGCATAGGTGTTTGATTTTTAGAAGATCCCAGTTATCTAGTTTATCTGTTGGGATTTGTGTGTTGATGGTTATGGTTTGTATCCTGTTAATGCCATGTATTAAGGCCTGAAGTGTTGGTCCTATTTTTTCTTCTATGAACTGTATAGTTTTAGGCTTTATATTCAGGTCTTTGATCCATTTTGAAGTAGTTTTTGTATACGGTGTGAAGTATGGGTCCTGTTTCATTTTTTTGCAGATGGATATCCAGTTTTGCCAGCATCATTTGTTAAAAAGACTGTCTTTTCCCCATTTGATGGACTTTGGGCCCTTGTCGAAGATCAGGTGACCGTAGGTGGATGGATTTACATCTGGATTCTCAATTCTGTTCCATTGGTCAGTGTATCTGTCGTTGTACCAGTACCAGGCTGTTTTGACTGCTGTAGCTGTATAGTAGGTTCTAAAGTTAGATAGTGTGAATCCTTCAACTTTATTCTTCTTCTTCAGTAGTCCTTTATTTATTCAGGGCTTCTTCCCTTTCCATATAAAGTTAATAATTAGGTTTTCCCTCTCTTTGAAGAATGTTGTTGGTATTTGGATTGGGATTGCATTGTATTTGTAAATTGCTTTGGGTAGAATCGACATTTTCACGGTGTTGAGTCTGCCTATCCATGAGCATGGTATGTTTTTCCATTTATGTAGATCCCTTTGGGTTTCATGCAGTAGTGTTTTGTAGTTTTCTTTGTATAGGTCTTTTACATCCCTGGTCAGATTTATTCCTGAGTATTTTATCTTTTTAGGGGCTATTATAAATGGTACTGTTTTCCTGATTTCCTTTTCATCATTCTCCTTACTGGTGTATAGGAGTCCAACTGAGTTTTGTATGTTTATCTTGTATCCTGCTACTCCGCTGAGTCTTTCTATTAGTTCCAGTAGATTTCTCGTGGAGTCTTTAGGGTTTTCTATGTATAGTATCATATCATCTGCAAATAGGGACAGTTTAACTTCTTCATTACCAATTTGGATGCCCTTTATTTCTTTTCCTTGCCTTATTGCTCTAGCTAGGACTTCAAGTACAATGTTAAATAGGAGTGGTGATAAAGGGCATCCTTGTCTTGTTCCTGTTTTCAAGGGGAATGTTTCCAGCCTCTTTCCATTAAGAGTGATGTTGGCCATTGGTTTTGCATAGATGCCCTTTATTATGTTGAGAAATTTCCCTTCTATACCTATTTGATTGAGAGTTTTTATCAGGAATGCGTGTTGGACTTTGTCAAATGCCTTTTCTATGTCAATTGAGATGATCAT
The DNA here is from genome assembly GCA_030035585.1 of Dugong dugon. Classification (NCBI taxonomy): domain Eukaryota; kingdom Metazoa; phylum Chordata; class Mammalia; order Sirenia; family Dugongidae; genus Dugong; species Dugong dugon. The sequence continues at coordinate 8,109,694 of CM057475.1, forward strand.
GTGATTCTTTTCTTTCCTTTTATTTATGTGGTGGATTACGTTGATTGATTTTCTAATGTTGAACCATCCTTGTATACCTGGCATGAATCCTACTTGGTTGTATCTTTGATATGTATCTTTGATATGATGCTGAATTCTATTGGCTAGAATTTTGTTCAGAATTTTTGCATCTATATTCATGAGAGATATTGGTCTGTAATTTTCTTTTTTTGCAATATCTTTGCCTGGTTTTGGTATCAGCGTTATGGTGGCTTCATAGAATGAATTTGGAAGTGTTGCTTCCTCTTCTATGCTCTGAAATAGCTTGATTAGTACTGGTACAAGCTCTTCTGTAAATGTTTTGTGAATTCTCCAGTGAAGCCATCTGGGCCAGGGCTTTTTTTGGTTGGGAGTTTTTTTATTCCCTTTTCAATCTCTTCTCTTGTTATGGGTCTGTTGAGATTTTCAACATCACTTCGTTGTACTTTGGGTAGGCTGTGTGATTCTAGAAATTTATCCGTTTCCTCTAGGTTTTCAAATTTGTTGGAGTATAGTATTTCATAATATTCTGTTATAATCCTTTCTATTTCAGTTGGTTCTGTTGTAATGTCCCCCATTTCATTTCTTATTTGTGTTATTTGTGTCCTCTCCTGTTCTTCTTTTGCCAGTCTTGCCAGTGGTTTGTCGATTTTGTTGATTCTTTCAAAGAACCAACTTTTGGTTTTGTTAATTCTTTCTATTGTTTTTCTGCTCTCTATTTCATTTATTTCTGCTCTGATTTTTACTATTTCCTTTCTTCCGGTGGTTGTGAGCCTTTTTGCTGTTCTCTTTCTATTTGAGTTCTGTAGTTAATGTTTTGATTTTGTCCCCTTCTTCTTTTTTGATATGTGCATCTATTGCTATAAATTGTCCTCTGAGGACTGCCTTTGCTGTGTCCCACAGGTTTTGGTATGATGTGTTTTCATTCTCAGTTGATTCTAGGAATTTTTTGATTCCATCTCTGATTTCTTCTATTACCCAGTGATGCGTAAGCAGGGTATTATTCAGTTTCCATGTAGTTGATTTTTTTTTCTTGCTCTGTCTATTGTTAATTTCTACCTTGATGGCATTGTGGTCAGAGAAGATACTTGAATTATCTCAACATTTTCGATCTTGTTGAGGATTGCTCTGTGACCTAAGATGTGGTCTATTCTGGAGAACATTCCATGTGCATTGGAAAAGAACGTGTACTTTGCAGTGGTTGGATGGGCTGTTCTGTATATGTCTATGAGGTCCAGTTGGCTGATTGTGCCCTTTAGGTCTTCGGTATCTTTGCTGAGTTTCTTTTTAGTTGTTCTGTCCTTTACTGAGAGTGGTGTGTTGAAGTCTCCTACTATTATTGTGGAACTGTCAATTTCTCTTTTCAGTGTGTTAGAGTTTGTTTGATGTATTTTGGAGCCCCGTCATTGGGAGCGTAGATGTTTATTATGGTTATGTCTTCATGATGGGTCATCCCCTTAATCGTTATGTAGTGTCCTTCTTTGTCTTTTATGGTAGATTTTGTTTTAAAGTCTATTTTATCTGAGATTAGAATTGCCACTCCTTCTCTTTTTTGGTAGTTGTTAGCTTCGTATATTTTTTTCCAACCTTTGACTTTTAATAAATTCACATCTTTGTTTCTAAGGTGTGTCTCTTGTAGACAGCATATTGATGGCCCCTGTTTTCTTATCCATTCTGCCCCTCTCTGTCTCTTTATGGGTACATTGAGTCCATTTACATTCAGTGTAATTATTGATAGATGTGAGTTTGTTGCTGTCATTTTGTAGTGCTTTTTTTGCTTTGTGGTGCTGAAGTTTTCTTTATTCTTCTTACTCTCTTGTGCTGAGTTACTTTTGTTTGTGGTTTTTTTTTTCATTTCTTTTGTTTTTGTAGTTTTTGTTTTTGCTGAGACTTTATGTTTTTCATCTTTATTTTTATGAGTTGTTTGTTAACTTTCTTTGTGGTTACCATGAATTTTACCCTTATCTTTCTAAGTTTGAAGCAGTCTACCATTACTTGGTATTTCCTTGCCTTCCTTTTCATTAGAAGGTTCTATAACTGTGCCGTTTGTTCCTTCTTTTATTGTTTTGATATTGTTGTCAGTTATTGATTAACTGCTCTGATTCCCTGTTGTATTTCTTTTGGTTTTGGATAGTCCTCAAGAGTTCATTTCCTAGATTGGTATCTGGCTCGTACGATCCTGCATCCTAGGTTCTGCCTGTGAGCTGAAGCTGTTTTTCCTCAGATCGAAGAACTCCCTTTAATAATTCTTGTAAGTTTGGTTTGACTTTTACCTATTCCCTTAATTTCTGTTTATCTGGAAATGACCTAATTCCACCATCAAATTTGAACGAGAGTTTTGCAGGATATATTATTCTTGGCTGACAATTTTTTTCTTTCAAGATTTTATATATGTCATCCCATTGCCTTCTTGCCTGCATGGTTTCTGCCGAATAATCTGAGCTTAGTCTTATTGTTTCTCCTCTGTATGTGACTTCTTGTTTTTCACGCGCTGCTCTCAGGATTCTTTGTTTGTCTTTGGTTTTGGCGAGTGTGAATATGATATGCCTTGGTGATTTTATTCTGGGGTCTCTTCTATATGGGGTTTGTTGAGCTTCTTGGATGGCCAGCTTTTCATCTTTCATGATATTGGGGAAGTTTTCTGTCAGCTTTTCCTCAATGATCCTGTCTGTGTTTTCTGTTTTCTCACTCTGTTCTGGAATTCCAATCACTTGTAAATTTTTGAATTGTGTCCCACATAACTCTCAGGGTCTCTTCATTTTTCTTTGTTCTTTTTTCTGAGTTTTCCTCAAACAGAGTTGTATCCAAGTGTTTGTCTTCAATTCCACTGATCTTGTCTTCCACCATTCCAAATCTGCTTCTCAGCCCTTCTGTGACATCATCCATTTCTGAAAGCATGTTGTTTATCTTTTGGATTTCTAATTGTTGTTTTTGTATAATTTCTAGTTGTGAATTTATTTTGGCATTTTGTTCCTGCATCATCTTCCTGAATTCTTCCAATTTTTTGTCTGTATTTTCCATGAATTTGTCTATTTTTTCCTCATGTTTGTCAGCTTTTTGCCTCAGTTCTTGGAGAATTCTGAGTATTAGAGATTTGATTTTCCTATCAGGTAGTTCTAGTGCATTTTCTTCCACAGGAGAGTCATCTGGTGTTTTATTTTGGACACCTACTGGAATCATCCTGTGCTGTTTTTGTAAATGTTTTGTATTGTCTGCTGTTTTCAGGGCATTCAGTAGTTATTTTTCTCATTTATTGATTGTAGATTTGTTTGTTTCATCCCTTTTTAAAAAAAAAAAAATTAACTATGTCTGAGCAGGCAGACTGTGTGTTCTTTGTTGTTTCCTCGTCTGTGCACTCAATACTTTTCACCTCCTTCTCCAGCTGGCTGGGTAAGTCACTCAGATATGGTACATCAGGGCAGGTCTAGCTGAAGAGGAGTTACTGGGACGGGTTGTTTGTGGCACTTACTACAGCCACCAGAGCGGTTCGGTAATCAGTGCAGGGCAGGTTCCAGTAGGCCATGCCCATGCTGCTTGGTGATGTGATGTCAGCTGCATGGTTCAGGTAGGCAGGATGCAGCGGGGAGATTATTATGTGTGGAGCTAAGATGGACGTGGGAGAGAGGAGAGAGGAATAGGAGCCAAAAACATACAAACAAACAAAAAAGAATGCTAGGGGAGCTTGCCGTTGGAATGGAGAACTGAGAGACTATGAAATGGAGAGAAACAAAGAGGAAGAGGAAGAAAAGAAAAGAATGAATCAATAAAAATCAGAAAGGTTAAAGAACCTCAAAGTTCCCAGGGATCCCACCGGTGCAGCTATGTGGTCTGGGGAAGTAGCTCTCAGGTGTTGCAATACAGCCTGGCTATAAGGCATAGAGGTATACAATGCCTGGTATTCAGGGATCAGAAAGAGAAGGAAGATATAGAGGGATGAGGGACTGAGAAATGAAGAAAGTGAAAAAGAGGGGAAAAAAACCAAAACAAATTAAAAAATAATAAAGAACAAGAAAGGCCACCCAAAAAAACAGAAAGAAAAAAAAAACCAACGAAAAAGGAAATGCACTCAGGGATCCTTCTGCACATCTGTGGAAGCTGAAGGGGAGTTCCTTGCCACACAGCTCTGCCTGGCCAGAACGGGCTCCCAACTCAAGAAAAGGAAAAGAAAGCAAACAAACAACTCAAAACAAACAAACGAACAAAAGTCCCGAGATCCCACCAGCGCGGTAGAGCAGACCAGGAAGCAGCTCCACACTCAAATGGAGCTCTGCAGTCCCTCAGGAAGAAGCAAAGATGGCTCACAGAGCCAGGCACTCGAGCGAAAGGAGGGGGAGGCGGCTAGAGGCAAGCAAGAAATCAAAAGAAGCAGGAAAAAAAAAAAAAGCAACACCAGCAGCCAACAAATGGCACTCAGAGAGCCAGCCAGTGCAGGCTGGTGTTTCTGGACAAGAGTCTGTGTCCGCGGGAAGTGGAGGGGGCCGAGTATGGGTGAAGAAGGGTAGAGAGTGGGAAAGCATATATCACAAATTGCCAGCACTCTGCAGCCCCTCAGGAAGAAGCAAAGATGGCGCACGGAGCCAGGCACTTGAGTGAAAGGAGGGGGAGGTGGTGAGAGGCAAGTGAGAAATCAAAAGAAGCAGAAAAGAAAAAGCAACACTAGTAGCCAGCAAATGGCACTCAGAGAGCCAGCTAATGCAGGCTGGTGTTTCTAGACAAGAGACTGTGTCCGCGGGAAGTGGAGGGGGCCGAGTATGGGTGAAGAAGGGTAGAGACTGAGAAAGCGTAAATCACAAATTGCTGGCGCTCTGCAGCCCCTCAGGAAGAAGCAAAGATGGCGCACAGAGCGAGGCACTCGAGCAAAAGGAGGGGGAGGTGGCCAGAAGCAAGGAAGAAATAAAAGGAAGTGGAAAAAAGCAACACCAACAGCCAATAAATGGCACCCAGAGAGCTGCCCGCTTGGGTGTGTGGAATCCAAGCAGCCAGCACTTCCTGGTCAAGAGACTGTGGCCGCAGGAAGCAGTGGAGGCTGAGCCGGGGCAAAGAGGGGTGGGAGGTGGGAAAGCACACACCACAAATTACCGGTTGTTTTGTCTCCCGCTGGACGCTCCGTAAGGCTGCTTTCTTGTACCCCCATTTGCTGGTCTCTGATAGGAGTCCAAGATGGTGGATCCACGCTGCGTTAGCTGGTAGGGGACCTCTGTACGAATCTCTCCTCGCTGTCCATTCTCTGTCAGTTTTCTCACTCCATTTGGTGCTTGGCTGAGTTCTTTATCTCTTCATTTGATGTTTTAGGGTTTCAGGATTGTCGTATTCTCTGTTCGGCTTAGTTTTTTGGATCTTTGCTGTGGAGGGACGGCGTGGTGCTTCTGCCTAGAGCGCCATTTTGCTGGAACTCTCTAATAGTCATTTTTAAGTGAATCTGCATTTTGTGCCCATCCACCCATACGTGTTTCTAGGCTCAGCCCCATTCTGATGGAAAACACACTCTTCAATTGTTTGACAAGTATTTATTGCACTTTCTGAAGGTGCTTGGAAATGTTAAAAAATAATCAAAACTGAAAGAAAATGAAACATAAGGTTTATTCCGAGTAGTTATTCTATATGCATATAGGTAGACCATTCTAATTATAAAAAACAAATCAAATAAACAAACAAAAAATGGCTTCAGGTAGGCTGGTTACAATGAAGCTTATAAAGAGATGAGGAAGGAGAAGAAGAATAGAAGATCAACAGTTGGCTAATCTTAACATGATTGACCGAACTCTGCCCCTTCCCCCTTTACTAAGAACAGCTGATATCAGGTTACTAGGTGGTATCTGAAGCCCTAGTGGTGCAGTGGTTAAGAGCTCAACTGTTAACCACAAGGTCAGCAGTTTGAATCCCCCCCGCCACGCCTATGAGTCAGACTCCATGGTAATGGGTTTGGTTTTGTTTTTGGTTAGGCAGTGTCTGGCCTGGCTGCCCCTTCCCCCATTATTTGCACAAATCTTTATGTGTAGTCTGTAGGTTTTAAAATGACAAAAGGTGCTTCATCTCTCAGGAAGCAAGGGAAATTACCTATAGTTAGTTTTTTGAATTAGATAAACTCAGAGCTAGCTTATGGTTAACAAATGTCTTTGTCACAAAGTGGTTTGTAAAGATTTAATCACTGTATTAAACTGGGTCTTATTATTAATACTCTTTAAAGCTGGAAAAAAAAATAACAAGTTAGTAGTTTTACAGTTTTGGGCTCAGTCTTTTACTGTTAATTTTTGGTTTTGTGGGTAAGAAAATACCCTTAAAATCAAAGTAAGATGTCTGTTATTAATTATTTTCTCTGACAGAAACCTACCGGCAGACTAAGGGACTGCTTCTCAGAGCTCGCTAGCTAGATGCAGAAACATGAAGCAGGCAGGTACCCAATAATAATAGTTTGTGGTTTGAGACTACATAAACCCACTATTAAAAATAGTCAAAACTTACCGAAATTTGAACACAAAGTTTATTCTGATCAGTTATTCTATATGCATTTAGGGAGACCATTTTGATTCCAGAAAAAGCAAATGGCTTGAAGAAGCTAGGTACAATAGGGCGTATAAAGAGAAAAGGAGGTAGAAATATAGAAGATCAGCCATTGGCTAATCTTAACATGATTGATTGAACCCTGCCTTTCCCCCTTAACTGAGATCAGCCACTTTTATTTCTGGCCTGGCTGCTAATAATTTGTTCCTCCACCTACCTGTAGCCAAGAGACTTTGAGATTTAAATTAGGAGGTAATGGTTTGTTGACTATCCTTTTCTAGTAGGATAAGACAAATTTATATCACTATACGGTAGGCTTTTACTGGTTAATATTTGGTTCATGGATAATAAAAACCTTAAAGTAAGATGTCTGTTATTAATTTTCCTCTGCAACATTTCCCCCTTCTGATTATGATTCAGTTAGAATCTTTGATCACTAAGTGTTGACCAGGCACCAATCTAGGTTTCTTTGGGTCTCCTAGATACTGCTCTGTGGGAAACCTTTTTGTGAAATCTGTTATTATTGTTGGTTCTTTAGCTGCTTCTCTTCGTTGTTCCTCTAGTTGTAATGAGACCATTTGCAGTACCTTAGATGACTGTTCACAAGCTTTGTAAGTCCCCAAATGCCAAGCATCTTAGTGTTGTTGTTAGGTGCTGTCGTGTTGGTTCCGACTCATAGCAACCCTGTGTACAACAGAATGAAACACTGCCAGGTCCTGCTTAATATAAAAGATCATAATGAGGAGGATGCATAAGCCAATAGTCAGAGAGGCTTGTCTGGTCCACTAAGCCAAGTTTCTTAACTATGACCACGAGTCACAGGAAGATGCACAAGAAGCATCTGTAGCATGCATTGCATCTCTAGTCATGAACTTCTGCTAGAACGAAGTCTCAGTATACTTCCACTTAGATGTATTAATATATCCACAACAACCTTTTTTTTTTTTTTTTTTACCAAAGTACAAATTTCTCCTTAAGAAGTAGGTAAGTAGTTCTGGGCAACATGGTGCTATAGGCAGAAACACCATGCTGTCCCTCCACAGCAAAGATCAGAAAAACTAAGCCAAACAGAGAAAATGGCAATCCTGAAACCCTAAGCATCAAATGCAGAGATAAAGAAGTCAGCCAAGCACCAAATGGAATAAGAAACTGACAGAGAACAGAGAGTGAGGAGAGATACATGCAGAGGTCACCTATCAGCTAATGCAGCACGGATCTGCCATCTTGGACTCCTATCAGAGACCAGTGAACAGCGGGTATGAGAAAGCAGCTTCATGGAGCTTCCAGCAGGAGACAGAACAACCAGTAACCAGTGATATATGCTTTCTGAGCCCCAACCCTTCTTCACCCCAACTCGGCCTCCTCTGCTTCCTGTGGACACAGTTTCTTAGCCGGAAAGCAGTGGCTTCACCCCAGTGTTGCTTGGATTCCACCTGCCCGCACTGGCCAGCTCCCTAAGTGCCATTTGTTGGCTGCTGGTCTTGCTTTTTTCCACTGTTTCGATTTCTTCCTTACCTTTCACCACCTCCTCCTTTTTTCTCTCAAATACCTGGCTCCATTAGCCATCTTTTCTTCTTCCTGAAAGGCTGTGAAATGCCGCTCAAAAGTTGAGACTGCTTCCCAGCCCGTGCTGCCGTGCTCGTGGGATCCTGGGGCTTTTTGTTTGTTTTGAATTGTTTGTTTGTTTTCTTTTTCTATTCTCGAACTGGGAGCCCATTCTAGCTGGGCAGTACTCCGCGGCTTGGGACCTACCCCGTCAGTTTGTGCAGACGTGCAGAGGGATCCATGAGGACATTTCTTTTCTCTTGTTTTTTTTTTTTTTTTTTGGGGGGGGGGTTCTGTTTTTTGGGTTTTTTTTCATGTTCTTTTTTTAAATTTGTTTGTTTTCTTTTCTTTTCCCTCTTTTTCCCTTTTTGTCTTTCTTCATTACTCAGTTTCTCATCTCTCTATACTTTCCTTCTCTTGCTGTCCCCTGAATACCTGGCTCTGAGTGACACCTCTATGCCTTCTAGTCAGGCTGTACTTCACAGCCTGAGACCTCGTAGCCGCACCAGTGGGATCCCTGGGAACTTTGCTTTTCATTTTTCTTTCTAATTTTTATTGATTCGTTCTTTTCTTTTCTTTTTTTTCTTCTCCTTTTTGTATTTCTTTATTTCATAGTCTCTCATCTCTCCACTCAAATGTCAAGCTCTCCTAGCACTCTTTTTTGTTTGTATGTTTTTAGCTCCTGTTCCTCTCTCCTCTCACACATACCTATCTTAACTCCACACATCACATTCCCCTGCCTGCATCCTGCCTACCTGCACCACGCGGTGAACATCATACCACCAAGCAGCCCAGGCACAGCCTACCGGAACCTGCCCTGCACTGATTACTGGCCTGACCTGGTGGCCATAGTAAGTGCCACAAACAACCCATCCCAGCCACTCCTCTTCAGCTAGACCTGCCCTGCTGTACCACATCTGAACAACTAGCCCTTCCAGTTGAAGGAGGTGCACACAGACAAGCAAACAACAAAGAACACACAGCCCGCCTGCTCAGACATAGCCAAATAAAACAAAACAAAAATGATGAAACAAACAAATCCACAATCAATAAATGAGAAAAATTACTACTGAATGCCTGGAGACAGGAGACAGTATCAAAACATTTACAAAAACAGGACAGGATGGTTCCAGTAGGAATCCAAAATAAAACACCAGATGACTTTCCAGTAGAAGAAAAGGCACTAGAACTGCCTGTAGGGAATTCAAATCTCTAATATTCAGAGCTATTCAAGAGTTGAAGCAAAAAGCAGACAAAAATGAGGAAAAAATAGACAAATTCATGGAAAAGACAGACAAGTTCTTGGAAAAGACAGACAAAAAAATGGAATAATTCTGGAAAATAATGCAGGAACAAAATGCCAAAATAAATTGACAGCTAGAAATCATACAGAAACAACAATTAGAAATCCAAAAGATAGACAACAAGATTTCAGAAATGGACAGTGTCATAGAAGGGCTGAGGAGAAGGTTTGAAACAGTGGAAGACAGGATCAGCAAAACTGAAGACAAATACTTTGATACAACTCTGTTTAAGCAAAAATCAGAAAAAAGAAAGAAAAAAAAAATGAAGAAACCCTGAGAATTATGTGGGATACAATCAAAAGCAAAGATGTGTGAGTGATTGGAGTTCCAGAATGGGGAGAAAACAGAAAACACAGAGAGGATCATTGAAGAACTGCTGACAGAAAACTTCCACAATATCATGAAAGATGAAAAGCTGGCCATCCAAGAAGCTCAACAAACCCCATATAGGATAGACTCCAAAAGAAAATCACCAAGGCATATCATAATCGCACTTACCAAAACCACAGACAAAGAATCCTGAGACCAGCTCGAGAAAAAACAAAATATCACATACAGAGGGGAAACAATAAGACTAAGCTCAGATTATTTGGCAGAAACCATGCAGGCAAGAAGGCAATGGGAAGACATATATAAAACCTTGAAAGAAAAAAAAAATTGCTAACCAAGAATAATATATCCTGCAAATCTCTTGTTAAAGCACGATGGGGAAATTAAGACATTTCCAGATAAACAGAAATTAAGGGAATATGTAAAAACCAAACCAAAATTACAAGAATTATTACAGGGAGTCCTTCGATCTGAGAACAAACAACTTCAGCTCACACGTTGAATCTAGGACGCAGGACTGTACCAGCCAGATACCAGTCTAGGAAATGAACTCTCAAGGATTATCCAAAATCAAAAGAAATACAACAGGGAATCAGAGCAGTTAATCTATAAATAACAACAACATCAGGACAATCAAAGAGGGAATATACCATTTAGGTATAAAGCCTTCGAATGTAGAGGAAGGCAGGGTGATACCAAATAATAATAAACTGCTTCAAACTTAGATAAAGGTAAATTTCATGGTAACCACAAAGAAAGTTAATAAACCTACTCATAAAAACAAAGAGGAAAAACATAAAGTCTCTGTAAAAACAGAAGGAATTCAGCACGAGAGTAACAGGAACAAAGAAAATGTCAGCACCACAAAAAAAAGCGCTACAAAATGACAGCAATAAACTCCCACCTATCAATAATTATACTGAATGTAAATCGCCTAAATGCACCCACAAAGAGATGGACAGTGAAAGAATGGATAAAAAACAGGATCCATCAATATGCTGTCTATAAGACATGCACCTTAGAAATCAAGATGTAAATTTATTAACAATCAAAGGTTGGAAAAAAATATATCAAGCAAACAACTATGAAGAAAAAGCATGAGTGGCAATACTAATCTCAGATAAAATAGACTTTAAAACAAAATCCACCATAAAAGACAAAGAAGGACACTATATAATGATTAAGGGGACGATACATCATGAAGACATAACCTTAATAAACATCTACACACCCAATGACAGGGCTCCAAAATACATAAAACAAACTCTCTAACAGCACTGAAAAGAGAAATTGACAGTTCCACAATAATAGTAGGAGACTTCAACACACCACTGTAAGTAAAGGACAGAACAACTAAAAAGAAACTCAGCAAAGATACAGAAGACCTAAAGGGCACAATCAGCCAACTTGACCTCATAGACATGTATAGAACACTCCACCCTACAGCTGGAAAGTACACATTCTTTTCTAATGGACATGGAATGTTCTCCAGAATAGACCACATCTCAGGTCACAGGGCAATCCTCAACAAGATCCAAAACGTTGAGATAATACAAAGTTTCTTCTCTGACCACCATGCCATCAAGGTAGAAATTAACAACAGAAAGAGCAAGGAAAAAAAAAAAAAAGAATTTCAGGGAAACTGAATAACACCCTGCTTACACATCTCTGGGTAATAGAAGAAATCAGAGATGGAATCAAAAAATTCCTAGAATCAAATGAGAATGAAAACACATCATACCAAATCCTCTGGCACACAGCAAAGGCAGTCCTCAGAGGACAATTTATAGCAGTAGATGCACACATCAAAAAAGAAGAAAGGGACAAAATCAAAACACGAACTATACAGCTCAAACAAATAGAAAGAGAACAGAAAAAAAAAGCCCACAGCCAAAAGAAGAAAGGAAATAATAAAGATCAGAGCACAAATAAATGAACTAGAGAATAGAGAAACAATAGAAAAAATCAACAAAACTAAAAGTTGGTTCTTTGAAAGAATCAACAAAATCGACAAACCACTGGCCAGACTGACAAAAGAAAAACAGGAGAGGACGCAAATAACCCAAATAAGAAATGAAATGGGGGACATTACAACAGACTCAGCTGAAATAAAAAGGATCATAACAGAGTATTATGAAAAACTATATTCCAACAAATTTGAAAACCTAGAGGAAAAGGATAAATTTCTAGAAACACACTACCTACCCAAACTACAACAAAGTGATGTTGAAAATCTGCAGAGACCCATAACAAGAGATTGAAAAGGTATTAAAAAAAACTCCTAACAATAAAAAGCCCTGGCCCAGATGGCCTCACTGGTGAATTCTACAAAACAGTCACAGAAGAGCTTGTACCACTACTACTCAAGCTATTTCAGAACACAGAAAAGGAAGCAACACTTCTGAATTCATTCTATGAAGCCAGCGTAACTCTGATACCAAACCAGGCAAACACGCCACAAAAACAGAAAATTACAGACCAATATCTGTCATGAATATAGATGCAGAAATTCTCAACAAAATTCTAACCAATAGAATTCAGCATCATATGAAAAAAATAACACACCATGACCAAGTAGGATTCATACTAGGTGTGCAAGGATGGTTCAACATTAGAGAATCAATCAACGCAATCCACCACATAAATAAAAGGAAAGAAAAGAATCACATGAGTGTCTTAATTGACACAGAAAAGGCATTCGACAAAGTCCAACACCTATTCCTGATAAAAATTCTCAATAAAATAGGTATAGAAGGGAAATTTCTCAACATAGTAAAGGACATCTATGCAAAACCAACAACCAACATCATTATTAATGGAGAGAGGCTGACAACATTCCCCTTGAGAACAGGAACAAGGCAAAGATGCCGTTTATCACCACTCCTATTTAACATTGTGCTGGAAGTTCTAGCTAGAGCAATAAGGGAAAAAAAGCAATAAAGGGCATCCAAATTGGTAATGAAGAAGTTAAACTGTCCCTGTTTGCAGATGATATGATACTATACATAGAAAACCCTGAAGACTCCACGAGAAATCTACTGGAACTAATAGATTCAGCAGAGTATCAGGATGCAAGATAAACATACAAAAATCAGTTGGATTCCTATACCCCAATAAAGAGAACGATGAAAAGGAAATCAGGAAAACAGTACCATTTATAATAGCCCCTAAAAAAATAAAATACTTAGGAATAAGTCTAACCAGGGATGTAAAAGACCTATACAAAGAAAACTACAAAACACTACTGCATGAAACCCAAAGGGATCTACATAAATGGAAAAACATACCATTCTCCTGGATAGGTAGACTCAACATTGTGAAAATGACAATTCTACCCCAAGCAATTTACAAATACAATGCAATCCTGATCCAAATACCAACAACATTCTTTAAAGAGATGGAAAAACTAATTATTAACTTTATATGGAAAGGGAATAAGCCCTGAATAAGTCAAGCACTACTGAAGAAGAAGAATAAAGTAGGAAGACTCACACTACCTGACCTCAGAAACTACTATACAGCTACAGTAGTCAAAACAGCCTGGTACGGGTACAATGACAGATACATTGACCAGTGGAACAGAATTGAGAACCCAGATGTAAATCCATCCACCAACGGTCACCTGATGTTCGACAAGGGCCCAAAATCCATCAAATGGGGAAAAGACAGTCTTTTTAACAAACGGTGCTGGCAAAATTGGATATCCATCTGCAAAAAAATGAAACAGCACCCATACCTCACACCATATACAAAAACTAATTCAAGATGGATCAAAGACTGAAATATAAAGCCAAAAACTATAAAGTTCATAGAAGAAAAAATAGGATCAACGCTAGAGGCCATAATGCACGGCATTAACAGGATACAAACCATAACCATCAACACACAAACTCCAGAAGATAAGCTAGATAACTGGGATTTTCTAAAAATCAGACACTTATGCTCTTCAAAAGACTTCACCAAAAGAGGAAAAAGAGAACCTACAGACTGGGAAAAAATTTTGGGGCATTACAGGTCAGACAAAGGTCTAATCAACAAGAAAATCCAACACCTTTCGAACAAAAAGACAAATAATCCAATTAAAAAGTGGGCAAAGAAATGAACAGACACTTCACCAAGGAAGACATTCAAATGGCCAACAGACACATGAGGAAATGCTAGCGATCACTAGCCATTAGAGAAATGCAAATTAAAACCACATTGAGATACCATCTCACCCTGGCATTACTGGAACGAATCAAAAACAATTTAAATAACAAATGTGGGAGAGGCTGTGGGGAGATTGGAACTCTTAGGCACTGCCAGTGGGAATGCAAAATGATACAACCATTTTGGAAGATGATATGGTGCTTCCTTAGAAAGCTAGAAATAGAAATACCATAAGATCCAGCAATCCTACTCCTAGGAATATATCCTGGAGAAATAAGAGTCGTCACATGAATAGACATATGCACACCCTGTTCATGGCACATTGTTCACAGTAGCAAAAAGATGGAAACAACCTAGATGCCCATCAACAGATGAATGGATAAACAAACTATGGTGCACAGACACAGTGGAGTGTTATGCAATGATAAAGAGCAATGATGAATCTGTGAAGCATCTCCTAACATGGATGAAACTGGAAGACATTAAGCTGAGTGAAATAAGTCAGTCACAAAAGGACAACTATTGTATGATACCTCTATTGTAAAAACTCATGAAAAAGTTTACACACAAAAATTAACAATCTTTGTTGGTCACTAGGGATGGAAGGGGTGGGGAGGAATACTAAATAGCCAATAGATAAGCGGTAACTTTGGTGAAGGGTAACACAGTACAGAATATTGGGGAAGCCAGCACAACTTGTACAAGGAAAGTCACGGAAGCTCCATAGACACATCCAAACTCCCTGAGGGATTGAATTGTTGAGCAGAGGGCTGTGGGGACCATGGTCTCGGGCAACATCTAGCTCAATTGGCGTAACACAGTTTAGAAAGACAATGTTCTACATTCTATCTTGGTGAGTAGTGTCTGGGGTCTTCAAAGCCTGTGAGCAGCCATCTAAGATACTCTGCTGGTCTCACCCCTTCGGGAGCAAGTGAGAATGAAGAGAACAGGATACAAAGAAAAGATTAGTCCAAAGAACTAACCACAGCTACCAAGGCCTCCACCAGACTGAGTCCAGTACAGCTCGATGGTGCCCGGCTACCATCACTGACTGCTCTGACCAGGATCACAACAGAGAGTGCTGGACAGAGCTGGAGAAGGATGTAGAACAAACTTCTAACAATTAAAAAAGGAGACCAGTTTTACTGGCCTGACAGAGACTTGAGAAACCCCGAGAGTATGGCCCCTGGACACCCTTTTAGCTCAGTGGTGAAGTCACTTCCAAGGTTCACCGTTCAGCCGGGGAGTGGACAGCTCCATAAAACCAAATGGGACTAATGAGGCACAGCAGTCCAGGGACAAGGACTAGAAGGCAGAAGGGATCAGGAAAGTCAGTGATAGGGAACCCAAGGTTGAGTAAGGACAGTGTTGACATGTAGTGGGGTTGTTAACCATTGTTGTAGGGCAATATGTGTACTGACTGTTTAATGAGAAACTATTTTGTTCTGTAAACTTTCATCTAAAGTGAGAATAGCAGTGCAACTGGAAGAACATAATCGATATCACTGAATTGTACATGTAAAAATTTTTGAAATGGTGTATCTTTGGCTATGTATATTTTCACCAAAAAAAAACAAAGGTCCTCCAAGGTCTAGAAGGGAGAGTGTTGACATGTTGTAGGGTTGTTAACCAATGTCGTAAAACAATATGTGTATTGACTGTTTAAGGAGAAACTATTTGTTCTGTAAACCTTCACCTAAAGTACAATTTAAAAAAATTTTTAATAAGTAGGTAAGTAATCAAGAGCTAATCTGTTTTATCCTATAATTATCTTTGTATGTGCTATTTCAGAGAGAGGGAGTGTATTGCATGGTCTACATTATTAACAGAGCCACCTTGTCTAATACCATTTGTAACCTTAAATATATATATATACGTATATATATTTACATAGTTTAAACCAATTTCAGTAACCAAGGGTATTATGGTTGTTATACCCATTGCCATCAAGTCGATTCTGATTATAGCGACCCTATAGGACAGAGTACAACTGGTCCCATAGAGTTTCCAAGGAGCAGCTGGTGGATTTGAACTGCCAACCTTTTGGTTAGCAGCCAAGCTCTTAAACACTGCACCACTAGGGCTCCATGGCTGTTACAGAACAGCCAGTTAATGCTCTCTTTATCAATGGACCCTGACTGGATAGCAGTTTAGTCAATTGTTCTGTGGCTTTCAGCCTTAGTCTCTCTCATATTTCCAAATTTTCCTTTGGTTAATTGATTATATAGAGAACAACATAAACCAAGTAATAAGAACAATTTTAATATGTGTATAGAAAACAAACTCATTAGTTGTCTGCGGTTTCTCAAAATCAATGAACAAAAACTAATATTCAATAGCCCACGAAAACTTGCCGTAATTTCTGATTGAAACATGAAATTTCTCTCTACGGTCACCCTCCTTTCAATCAAAAGACAATCTCAGAGCAGTTTTATTGATTTAAAATACAGCTGTTCATTATTATTTGCGTAGGTGAAGCAAGAATGGTAGTTTATCTAAACCACCTTGATGGAGGTTCTGGTCATACCTGATTCTCTGAGCACCATTCTCAAATATGACATTACAGTCAGAGCTTGGCTATATAACCAAGATTTCCAATTATGCCTTGTTAACAAGGGGGGCAGATTCTTGTTGAACTTATGCAAATAACTATATTGAAATAAAAAATAAGAACACTGATTAATAGTTTTCCATTTTCAGAGGGATTAGGCAGAGAGAAATGATGTTTCATCTTTGTTTGCATAAACATAGTCTATTATTGTAAGTTACAGATAGTTTAACAGAAAAGAGAAAATGATTTCTTATATCCAGAAAACAGTACATTAAAATATCAGTAATATCCCCCCACATAAAATCCATAATAGTCTTTTAATCCACTCAGTCCTGTAATTAATTTCTATTCCATTTATCCTGGATCAGCGGTTGTGAACCCATCAACTTCTCCATAAAAATTCTGGAAGTCTTGTTTCAGTCCACGGGTATAAGCAGTGCCATTTAGAAGTCTGTGTCCAAATACCTGGCATAGTCCTTTTTATGGGCCCTTTTTGGTGAAAAAGCACTGGCTTGTGGTTTATTGCAGGCACCTTCAGGTCATGAAAGAAAGAACTATCTGCAGATGCTAAGACTTAAAAATAGCATGGTTAATTTATTATTGATAATAGTTAATACGAGTGAAAGACCTAATGAGAATTCAATATATAGTAATGCAAAGCAAAATAAAAGTCAACCCCAAATAAAACTTCAGACAAAATATCTCTAAACATAGTGTTAACCTTATTTTCTAATTTTTAAAAATGGATAATCATGATCCTTAGTAAGAAAAAACTTTAGCTGTAACATATAATAACTGAGACATAACAAAATGTCAATATAAAGCATATTGTTAGGATATACCAAGAATATATCAGGATGATCAAGTTTCTAAACATTTGATTATTAATAAAACTCTTAGCGGTAAGCGGAGTTAACCCTCAGTTGAAATCCCTTGACTTCGATGCCGTTAGGTTTAAATCTAGGGATAAAGTTGGAACCAAGTTAGCAGTAAAAAAAAAAAAAATCACTGAAATTACAGCTGATAATATTATGCTCTCATTGTCTAATATTAGGCAAAATATAAGAGACACTGACACATAAATTTTAACCAAAAGAAAATTAGACACTTCACCTGATTTGGCCGTATGTTTCATGTAACACAACACATTAAACAAGCCTTATTATTATATTTTTTTGTAACCCCTTTTCATTGCAAAGCAGGAACAAATTCTTTCATGGCTTTTCATGAAGTGTCAAAGTTGTCAGGAGTTTATTATAGATCATCAAGTTATTTCAGTTATTTATAACAATAGTTATTTTACCAAAGATTTTTAAAGGAAAAAAAAAAAACCTTAGTTTTTTCAGAGCCATGTGGCTTGGTTTTTCAGTCAAGGGTATAAAAGTTAACATAAACTCAGAGATACAGAACCTTTGCCTCCTAGGCAGATTTTACAGAAGAGAAAAATAACTTTCCATATTAAAGGTAAAGGCAATAAACAGTAAGCCAAAGAAGTAAGACTATAAAAATTGAGCAAACTTTGTTAAGATTTTAACATATTTCATAGCTTTTCAGACTCAAGTATTATAAACCAAGGTAAATCAGATTTTTCCAAGTTTTGCCCTTATTGTTATTTTCTGGAATAAACAGATGCTTTATTTTGGATCTGCCCTCAGAGGGTCCATGAAGTCAGAACCAATTTCACAATATTATCAAGAGGTTATCAACAGGCTAAGAGGTTATCATTGTTGCTATCTACAAATCATTTAAAAATGAGTATTTTAATTAAACATTCCTCAATTTTAATTACTGATGTGGTTAATGTGGGTAGTTACCCCTTCTGCCAGTGCACTGACAATCTCTTTTATGTCCCCAAAGTTTGAAAAGTGCAAAGGCATTTGGAGACAAAAAAATAAATAAATAAAACATTGCTTTTGGGAAACAAAACTAATCCTTTTCCTTAAAAAAAATTCAGAAGCATATACACGTTTGTATTCCTCTGAAATTGTTTATTCAAAGTAGCCTCAACCCCTAACTAATATCATAACTTTTAAGAAAAGTAATTTAGTGTTATTACATAGAGAAAACGGGGGAATGGTGAATTCTTTTTTTTCATTTTTTTTTTTTATTGTACTTCAGGTGAAGGTTTACAGAACAAATAGTTTCTCATTAAACAGTAGTACACATATTGTTTTATGACATTAGTTGACAACCCCACGACATGTCAACCCTCTCCCTTCTAGACCTTTTTTCTTTTTTTTGGTGAAAATATACATAGCCAAAGATACACCATTTCAAAAATTTCTACATGCACAGTTCAGAGACATCAACTACACTCTTCCAGTTGTGCTGCTATTCTCACTTTAGATGAAGGTTTACAGAACAAAATAGTTTATCATTAAACAGTCAGTACACATGTTGCCCTATGACAATGGTTAACAACCTCACAACACATCAACACTGTCCTTACTCAACCTTGGGTTCCCTATCACCAGCTTTCCTGTCCCCTTCTGCCTTGTAGCCCTTGTCCCTGGACTGCTGTGCCTCATTAGTCCCATTTCGTTTTATGGGGCTGTCCAATCCCCAGCTGAATGGTGAATTTTGGAAGTGACTTCACCACTGAGCAAAAGGGTGTCTGGGGGCCATACTCTCAGGGTTTCTCCAGTCTCCTTTAGGCCAGTAACTCTGGTCTTTTTTTTGTGTGTGAGAATTTTGTTCTACATCCTTCTCCAGCTCTGTCCAGAGCCCTCTGTTGTGATCCTGGTCAGAGCAGTCAGTGGTGGTAGCTGGGCACCATCAAGCTGTACTAGATTCAGTCTAGTGGAGGCCTTGGTAGCTGTGGTCCATTAGGTCTTTGGACTAATCCTTTCCTTTTATCCTGTTCTCTTCATTCTCCCTTGCTTCCAAAGGGATGAGACCAGTGGAGTATCTTAGATGGCTGCTCACAGGCTTTTAAGACCCCAGACACTACTGACCAGGGTAGAATGTAGAACATTGTTTTTATAAACTGTGTTATGCCAGTTGAGCTAGATGTTGCCCGAGACCATGGTCCCCACAGCCCTCTGCCCAGCAATTCAATCCCTCAGGGAGTTTGGATGTGTCTAGGGAGCTTCCATGACCTTTCCTTGTACAAGTTGTGCTGGTTTCCCCAGTATTGTGTACTGTCTCACCCTTCACCCGACATACCACTTATCTATTACCTGTTTAGTATTCCCCCCCCCCATCCCACCCATCCCTGGTAACCAACAAAGATTTTTACTTTTTGTGTGTAAACTTTTTCATGGGTTTTTACAATAGAGGTCTCATACAATATTTGTCCTTTTGTGATTGACTTATTTCACTCAGCATAATGTCCTACAGTTTCATCCATGTTATGAGATGCTTCACAGATTGATCATTGTTCTTTCTCATTGCATAGTACTCCATTGTGTGTATGTACCATAGTTTGTTTATCCATTCGTCTGTTGATGGGCATCTAGATTGTTTCCAACTTTTTGCTATTGTGAACAATGCTGCTATGAACATAGGTGTGCATATGTTTATTTGAGTGACGACTCATTTCTCAAGGATATATTTCTAGGAGTGGGATTGCTGGGACATATGGTATTTCTCTTTCTAGTTTTCTAAGGAAGCACCATATCATTTTCCAAAATGGTTGTATCATTTTGCATTCCCACCAGCAGTGCATAAGAGTTCCGATCTCCCCAAAGCCCCTCCAACGTTTGTTATTTCCTTTGTTTTTGATTCATGCCAGTAATGCTGGGGTGAGATGGTATCTCATTGTGATTTTAATTTGCATTTCTTTAATGGCTAGTGATTGGGAGCATTTCCTCATGTGTCTGTTGGCCGCTTCAATGTCTTCTTTGGTGAAGTGTCTGTTCATTTCCTTTGCCCGTTTTTTAATTGGATTATTTGTCTTTTTGTTGTAGAGGTGTTAGGTTTTCTTATAGATTATGGAGATTAGACCTTTGTCTGACTTGTAATGTCCAAAAATTTTTTCCCAGTCTGTAGGTTCTCTTTTTTCTCTTTTGGCGAAGTCTTTTGAAGAGCATAAGTGTTTGATTTTTAGAAGATCCCAGTTATCTAGCTTATCTTCTGGGGTTTTTGTGTTGCTGGTTATCATTTGTATCCTGTTAATGCCGTGTATTAGGGCCTTTAGCATTGGTCCTATTTTTTCTTCTATGAGCTTTATAGTTTTTGGCTGTATATTTCTGTCTTTCATCCATCTTGAATTAGTTTTTGTATATGGCATGAGGTATGGGTCCTGTTTCATTTTTTTTCTGATGGATATCCAATTTTGCCAGCGCCATTTGTTAAAAAGACTGTCTTCCCCATTTGATGGACTTTGGGCCCTTGTCGAAGATCAGGTGACCTTAGGTGGATGGATTTACATCTGGGCTCTTCATTCTGTTGCATTGGTCAATGTCTCTGTCGTTGTACCAGTACCAGGCTGTTTTGACTACCGTAGCTGTATAGTAGGTTCTGAGGTCAGGTAGTGTGAGTCTTCCTACTTTATTCTTCTTCTTCAGTAGTGCTTGGCTTATTTGGGGCTTCTTCCCTTTCGATATAAAGTTAATGATTAGTTTTTCCATCTCTTTGAAGAATGTTGTTGTTATTTGGATTGGGATTGCGTTGTATTTGTAAGTTGCTTGGGGTAGAAATGTCATTTTCACAATGTTGAGTCTACCTATCCATGAGCATGTATGTTTTTCCATTTATGTAGATCCTTTTGGGTTTCTTACAGTAGTGTTTTGTAGTTTTCTTTGTAGGAATGGTGAATTTTTAAAATAGTGATTCTAAATCTTGGCTTAGGTATTTTGAAAGAGAGAAGACACTGTAAATTTTCAGGAACCAATTTCTTTTCAGGATAAAATTACTATTTTTCCCGAAATAAAAGACTTTCATATACTATCTAGCCTAAGTTGTTTAGAAAGATTTTGTTTTTTAAGAAACTGCTTATAAGGTTGGCATAGCACAAAATATAAAAACCTTTTTCATAACAAATTCACTTTTATTAATTCATGGAACTATTAGGACTACTAAATTTATATAAGCACTTATTTATGATTAAACCAGTCAGAATAAAGCCCTTTAAAGTAATATTATAATCTAATTTAATATCATCCAGAGGCAGGAAAATATCCCATTTTCATAACCCTCTCTTCTGCATGCTTTAAAGAGTATTTTATAGAAGTAAATTTAGAATAATTTTTATCCTTTTGAGGCCTCATTATGCCAACGAAAATAAATGATCCATCCTTTTTTCAGTGCACTTTTCAAAAGAATCAATTTGTTTCAAAGTTTATCAGAGTAACTACTGGAAACACAATTCATAAGATATGCACAAGAAACACTTTTTCTTGAAGCTGAGGCTTAGAGAAAACTTATGATGGTGCATAGAGAAAAACAAAAAAACTCAGACCAAATGCTCTCTCTAGATCAAAATTGAAGTCCTCAAGACAGAATCTAATCTACTTGTGTAGGTGGCCCACTGCATATTTCATCCAAGTGACGCCATCTTGGGTGAGAATCACACATTCAACTGGGTCTCTGCAGCCAGCTCAAACAACAGGCTTTATAGGGTCTATGCCTCTGATCTACCTTTTGATTTTACATTTTATGACAAGCAGCAGCAGCATAACACTCTTAAAACAGTGCAGCACAAAAAGATAGTACACACAACACACACACACACAAAATTAGCTACACAATTCAAGCTGTTTCAGTCAGGTTGACCCATCTTAAAATTATTGGAGATCTCCTTCAGATCCAGTCTGTGTTCCCTTGCCCAAAACCGGAACAAGTAACCCTTGTTCCAAAACATGGGACAAGTAACCCTTGCTCCCAAACCTGTGACAAGTAACTCTTGTGTACAAACTGGTGCAAGCAACCCTTGCATCCAAACCAGAGCAAGTATTTTCTGAGGCCTCCCCTGGATCAAATCTGACAATTTTTATTGAGCTCAGTTTGATATCCCTATAAATCAATCCAAGGAGAGTATTCGGATAATGCAAATGGGAAAACTCCCCTAAAAGTGCTGAGCACCAAACAGAAATTCCCCAAAGTGGAAAGAAAAGGACAGAGCAGACAGGAATCCAGTTCCTCAAACAGACAACATGAAAAGGTAACTTACCAAGAAAAAGGAATGTCCATAACTGCTCAGATATAAACTTAGAGAGTTCAACTCAATAGGAGTGGAACTTGAACCCAGAGGATTTTTACCAGTTTCCATAGCCATGTTGAGGAAAGATTTGGACACAAGGGGCCCATGTTTGGTACCATGTGTTTGATATCTCACTGCAAAATGGGGTGCTCAGCTTGGTTATCTTGTCTGGATGGATGCCTGATTTTCTCTGGATCCCACTTCTGACACCAAACTGTTAAAAATAATCAAAACTCACCAAAACTTGAAGGTACGCTTTATTCTGATCAGTTATTCTATATGCATATAGGGAGTCCATTTTGATTCCAGAAAAAGCAAATGACTTGAAGAAGGTAGGTACAATAAAGCTGGAGTCCTGGAAATGAAGCTAAAGTTTCTATACACCTTATGGGGAGGGCACTGTTCTTGGAATGTTGTTGTTAGGTTTCATCAAGTAGGTTCTGACTCACAGTGACCTTATGTAGAACATAACAAAACACTACCTGGTCCTGTGCCATCCTCACATTCCCAGAATACCAAATGATATCTAGGAGGCTGAAGGTCTAACTTAATGGCACCTACCATGCCACACATGGCATCAGAGTAGCTAGCCAAAGGATGAGGCTGCTAGGGTTGTTGGGTTGTCAGTCAGATGTGAGACCCCAGGGGACTCCCTGTTAAGGACTGATCTTGGGCCAAAATGTGGCTGAGGGGAGTAAGTGAGGCAGGAACCCAGCCAGGAGCAGCAGGAGCCTAACACTGAGTAGAGCAGAGGCTGAGGCGGGCAGGGGCCTGGGCACTGTCTTCAGCAGGATTCTTGCCACACACTTATACTCTTCCAGGGGAATCCTCACTCCCCCCCACCCCAAACACACACACCTATCCCTGTCACTACACTCTGATGACTCCTAAATATTTCTCTGCAGCTCAGGTTATCTTTGGTGCTTCATATCTAGTAGTCCATTGGACCTCTCTACCTCGAGACACTGCAGACCCATCTTGCTATGTTGTAAGCTCAGCACTGTCAGGAGCAGATGTCCTGAGCCCTCAGTTGCACTCACCTGGGATAAAAGAGATTTGACTCTAGCAGGTGGGACCTCAGGGCAGGGCTGATGCTGGAGAACTGAAGAAAGTTGAGTAGTACATAAAGAGACACAGCTGAACTTTGTTGTGAGTTTAACAAAAAGCACATAGGGCAGTTATAGTATCTTACTATTTCAACCCTCAAGTACTATTTACTAATTTGCCCTGTCCTCCAGAAAGGTGGAGATGATTTGGGTGGCCCAAGTCTTTAAGAACAGCTGTCCAGGGAAATCAAGCATGGTATCTTATTCTCTCAGTTAATACCTGGGAGCAAGCGGAGACTTCAGAGTAATTTACTGACCTCAAAGCTGTGTGCAGTGTGGGGATTCCTCTCCTCAAAAATAGCCGCTGAAGAGTTGCAGGGTTTGGTGGGACCTGGAGCCTCGAACCAGCTTGTGTGGGGGAGGCAGCTGGGCAGAGGGCCCACGTGGGGTCTCAAATCCTCCTCCAGTTTCCATCTGTCTATAAAAGGCTTATGTCAAAGCCAGTTGGTAGGGAAGAAACCAGGGCAGGGAGCAGCCAAGGATACTAAGTGTACCCAGGAAGTTTAACAGAGAGCTCCAAGCCCTCACTGAAAAGGCCCCCATGGCTTCAGGCTCTAGAGAGGAGTCCTGCTGCATTAGCCCTGGATGCCCTGGGTAAAAAAAGGATTTTGCCTCTACCTGGCATGCCAGTGGCCAGCCCACCTGCCAAAGCATTTTGGCCTTGCTCTAAAGAAATGCCACTGTCCTTAGCAAATTCTCCAACTCTCCAAGTCTTGCTGTCTATGGAATAGGCTCTGGCTCAGGACTCGGGCTGGCCTACTTGTTCATCTTCTTTCCTCACCCACCTTCCCTGCCCCACAAACACGACTGATATCCCATCTCCACAGGCAGCCTGGCAGTAGGTATGGGGCGATGGGTCGGATTTCACCCTTGAGACCACCGTGCCTTCTCTGGGCAGTCTAACCACTTCTTGCTCTCTCAGGCTGACGGCCTCCCTGGCAGCCCAGTAGTTAGAGACCCAAATTGAGGCTGGAGATCAGGGAGTTAATAGAAGGTGTGGAAAGAGTATGGTAGGGAGAGGTGAAGCATGGAGAATGGAGCGGAAAGAGGGTGGCAGCTTGTGGGATGGTAGGTCTGGACCTGGGCAACAGGCCGCATCTCCCACTCTTTGATGCAACTGCTGTGGATGTTTCCTCCCTATGTTTATAAGTGAATGCATTTTCTACACAATTTGGGCTGATTATTTACATTTCAAAACCAATTTCCCATCAAAGTGCTCGGCAATTTTTAAATATTTATTTTTTCTTAAAGTGAATGCTCCTTTTTAGTCCTTGTAAAATAGTTTCCTTTTTATACACACAAGTGGACATATCGTTACGTGAAATACACATTTACGCAAACCTGTAGCACTTGTGAGCAAAAGTGATTTCTCTCTCATAGTGAAACCAGGTGGACACAGATACTCCCAGGCTGCACTGGCGAGGAGGAGGACTCTTTGTGTTTGGGGGTATGTGGTGGTTGGGAGGAGCTAGAGCTGATTCTAAGAGAAAGAGCATTGCAGGAGAAGGGAGGGGAGGAGAGGGGGCACGTAACAAAGCACAAAGCCAACCCAGTGATTGGGGTGTGGGAAGGAGGCTGATGAACACTGATGCGTGTGTGTGGAGCTAAAAGCGAAATCTTTGTGCTTTTCTCTTAGATTTTCCTACTCATCCTTTCTAACCAGACTTCCGACAGGTCTTTTCTGAGCCCCTTCTTGGCGTGTTTGAAGTGCTGTGCAGAATGCTCTGCAGTCTGCGGGACTGCTCTTTCTAATAAAAACGCGTAGGTGGCAGCCTTTGGGAAGGCTGATTCTCTCACTGTTGCATTTGTGGATGCATCAGCAGACAAGGAGACTCACCATTCAGCCAGCTTCCTGTGTCCTTCCTGGGACATGGGGAGGACATGCCACTCCAGCTGCCTGCCACTAAAGAGGCACTTTTTCAGGGGTCTGAAAAGGGCTTGATATTTGCACAAAGTGCTTTAAACTTCTCCTACTTGAGTTGCTACTAACCTCCTTCTTTGGCCCTTTCCATCAAATTCCTCTGTTGAAACAGTAACTATAATCATTGTAACCATAGCACCTAAAATTTACTAAGAACTTACCATGAACCAGGAGCCATGGAAGGGCTGCATCAGAATGATTTAATTTTAGCATCTCAACAATACCATCAGTTTCTTGACCTCCCGTTTTTCAGAAGCGAAAACTAAAGCCCCATAGTAATTAGTAAACTTGCCCAAGGTCTAACTGATTCTGCTTACCATGCCAAGAGTCAGTCCTGGCCTGGGTCGTATCTCTGCTTTCAATGCCATTTCCTTTGGCCAGCCCACCATGGTCTCCTGGGCTTGGTAAGACCCTTCCCTGCTCCTGTCATGCCCTGTGTTGCCTCTGTCGTAGCACTTGCTACCTGAATTATAACCCTTGTTTACTGATCTTTCTTCCTATTAAATTGGGAGCTTCTCAAGGGCAGCGGCCATGCTTTATTCATTGTTTACTTCCTGGTGCCCAGAGCAGTCTCTGACTGACTGGTAATGGGTCTTGGTGAGCATCCTGGAAGGTGACGGGGAGATGGGAGAGAAATTTCAGATCAGTGTCGGAAGGTACATGGGCTTGTTTTTCAGTCCTGAAGTGGATGGGGATGATGAGGAAGTGGACGGGGAGGATGAGGAAGTGGACGGGGAGGATGAGGAAGGTCAGGTGTATCGTCCACTTGCGCTGTCTTCTCCTGTGGTGGATGAAGAGCACCTCCCATTTAACTCTACATCTGCAAGCCAGCTACCCTGTGGAGCATGCTTGGAGGCAGATTCGGGGACCATCCCTTGCTGCAGTTCTATTGTTGGGGTGCTGTCTCAGTCTTTGCCTTCAGAAGAGTCCCGTGAGACTGAGAGCAAATGGGAAGACCTAGAGGAGTCCGCAGACCCGGAGGATGGCACCCTGAGGTGGGTACTACTCTCTCTGGGTTCTTCTAGTGGGGATCAGTGTTTTAAGTCCACTTAGGCTGATGTGATGGTCAGTGGGCATTGCAGAGTTCCCCTTACCTGCCTTCTGAGGGCCCTTAGCATAGCGGGAGCTACTTTTCACGGAGCGCTTACGGTGGTCCATGTTTCATGACAATAACCATGACAGATGGGGAATATCATCATCCCCATTTTCCAGATGACAAATTTGGGGCTTTCCCAGGGTCATACAGTGAGTGACAGAGTCAGAATTCAAGCCCAGGTCTCTCTTCTCCAAGGCCCACAGGTGCGTGCTCACCTGTGCAGCCTCTAGCATGTGGGGCGGGCGGTGCACCTCCCTCCTCAGGCCCCTGTCTTTGGGTAGGATGCATGTTAAGTGCTGATACATGTTTTGTCGGCTCCTGCCTGCCCTGGGCTAGGTATATTTTAGAGGAGAGACTAGATATCATGCAATGAGACCCTTTTTGTTGACTGCTGTGGCTGAGTACAGACCAGCATCAAGGAAGCCAAGTCAAAGTGTTAACACAAGGGCCACCAGATGCTGCGCCTGGGTCACTGGGCTGGGGTAAGAATCGTATTGTTGAAGACATAGGAGGCATACATGTAACAAAAGCCATGAAACTGGGAGTTGTTAGCTGCCATTGAGTTGACTGACTCATGGCAACCTTATGTACAACAGAACAAATGTTGTCTGGTCCTGCATCATCCTCACAGTTGCCAGCATGTTCAGGTTGATCCTTGTGACTATTATGTCAGTCCATCTTACCCAGGGTCTCTATCACCTTCATCCACCCTCTACTTCACCAAACCCGAAGACCTCCTCCAACAATTGACCCCTTCTGATGACGTGTCTAAAGCAAGCAAGTCAGACAAAGTTCTGTTGTGATCCATAAGGTTTTCATTAGCTAATTTTTGGAAGTTGATTGCCAGGCCTTTTTTCCTAGTCTTTCTTAGTCTGGAAGCTCTGCTGAAACCTGTCTGACATGGGTGACCCTTCTGGTATTTGAAATACCAATGGCATAGCTTCTAGCATCATAGTAACACACAAGCCACAACAGTACAAAAAACTGACAGAAAGATGGTAGAGACCGGGAGTAGAAAGGTTAAATTCATGACAGGTTGGTAAACTACCTGACATTTTTTTAAAGTGCCTACAATGTATGTAGTTCCAGTGTAAAAAATATATATATTCTAAATATTCAAGAAACTTTAACATAAACATATTGAAACTTACTGAGGCATTGGTCTGTGCAATTCCAGGTAGACTTGACATACATGAGTTCACTTTCACCCCATTGTGTCCTGGCTACTTTTTCTCAGCTCTGTAAAAGGAAGTTCAGTTGCCACAAATGATTAAACTGGATTCTCAGAGGACAGTGGCAGGCGAGCTGATAAGGAGGCTGAATATTTGAAACTCAGATATCACAAAAGGGCTTGCTGTTATCTGAGATAGGAAGCAACAAGCTAACAGAGTGGATGACATGGAGGCTTTGAAGACTATGCACTGTCACTTATGGGGAAGTTCGAGCCCTTTGACAAAGTTAGAAATGATGAATTAAGGATTCACAAAAGTGTGGAATGTGCAGGGATTGGCTTATATGAGCAAGGCAGTCTTCTTGGGGGATGGAAGAGGACTTCCCAAAACCAGCTAAAACTGTTGCCATTGAGTTGATTCCAACTCATAGTGACCCTACTGGACAGAGTAGAACTGCTCCGTAGGGTTTCCAAGGAGCGGCTGGTGGATTTGAATGGCTGACCTTTTAGTTAACAGACAAGTTCTTAACCACTGTGCCACCAAGGGTTGGGGACCCACAAAAACAGTTCAGGAACCACCAAACCAAAAAAACAAACTAGTGGTGGCCCCATGTATGTCAGAGTAAAGCTGTGCTCCCTAGAGTTTTCAGTGGCTGATTTTTCAGAAGATCACCAGGTCTTTCTTCTCAAGTGCCTCTGGGTGAATTCAAACCTCCAACCTTTTGGTTAGCAGCTGAGCTACCATTCCCCAGAGATTTGCTGTCCCTTTAAGCAAGGTGGCCAAGGGCAGAGTAGATGGGAGCAGGGCCTTGTGCTTGGAGGGGCTTAGACTGGAGGTCTGGCTCTGCAGATCACTAGCTGGGTGGCCTTTGGCTGGAGTCTTATAATCCTCTAAGACTCATCTGACTGAAATGGAGACAATGAAACCTACCTCGTACGGTTATTGTAGGATTAGATGGTAATGCATGTCAAGTGCTAGCACCCAGCCTAGTTGTAGTCAGCACTCAACCATACTATCTCTTCTTACTGTAAATAATAAAGGGGAAAGTGGTTTCAGTAACATGACATGAGTCTGTTGGTTTGTCATACTGTGGGGGCTTCCGTGTTGCTGTGATGCTGGAAGCTATGCTGCCAGTATTTCAAATACCAGCAGGGTCACCCATGGTGGACAGGTTTCAGTGGAGCTTCCAGGCGAAGAAAGACTAGAAAAAAGGACCTGGTGGTGTACTTCTGAAAAAATTGGCCATTGAGAACCTTATGGATAGCAGTGGGATATTGGTTGATATAGTACTGGAAGAT
This sequence comes from Dugong dugon, assembly GCA_030035585.1. NCBI lineage: Eukaryota > Metazoa > Chordata > Mammalia > Sirenia > Dugongidae > Dugong > Dugong dugon. The sequence goes on from CM057475.1 coordinate 8,138,827, forward strand.
GAGCCCCTCAGGTTGGAAGGCACTCGTAATACAGCTGGGAAAGAGCTGCCTCCTCAAAGTATAGTGGACCTTAATGACGGGGTTGGAGTCAAGCTTTTGGGACCTTCATTTCCTGGTGTGACATGACTCAAAATGAGAAAAAACAGCTGCAAACATCCATTAATAATCAGAAAGTGGATTGTACAAAGTATGAATCTATGAAAATTGGAAATTGTCAGAAATGGAATGGAATGCATAAACATAGATTCCCTAGGCATTAGTGAGCTGAAATGGACTGGTATTGGCCATTTTGAATCAGACAATCATATGGTCTACTATGCTGGAAATGACAAATTGAAGAGGAATGGTATCACATTCATTGTCAAAAAGACCGTTTCAAGATCTGTCTGAAATACAGCACTGTCAGTGATAAGATAATGCCCATACGCCTACAAGGAAGACCACTTAATATGACTATTATTCAAATTTACCCACCAACCTCTACTGCTAAAGATGAGGAAATTGAAGATTTTTTTACCAACTTCTGCAGTTTGAAATTGTTCAAACATGCAATCAAGATGCATATGTAATTACTGGTGTTTGGAATGTGAAATTGGAAACAAAGAAGGATTAGTAGTTGGAAAATATGGCCTTGGTGGTAGAAATGACCCTGGGGATCGCATGATAGAATTTTGAAAGACCAACAACTTATTCATTACAAGTACCTTTTTTCAACAACATAAATGGAGACTGTACACGTGGACTTTGCTGGATGGAAAACACAGGAATAAAATCGACTGCGTCTGTGGAAAGAGACAATGGAAAAGCTCAATATCATCAGTCAGAACAAGGCAAGGGGTTGACTGCGGAACAGATCATCAATTACCCATATGCAAGTTTAAATTGAAGCCGAAGAAAATTAAAACAAGTCCACAAGAGCCAAAATATGACCTTGAGTGTATCCCACCTGAATTTGGAGACATCTCAAGAATAGATTCGACCATTGATCATTGAACACTAATGATCAAAGACCAGATGAGTTGTGGAAAGACATCAAGGACATCATACATGAAGAAAGAAAGAGGTCATTAAAAACACTGGAAAGAAAAAAAAGACCAGAATGGATGTCAGAAGAGACTCTGAAACTTACTTTTGAACATAGAGTAGCTAAAGTGAATGGAAAAAATGATGACGTGAAAGAGCTGAACAGAAGATTTCAAAGGGCTGCTTGAAAAGACAAAGTATTATAATGAAATGTGCAAAGACCTGGAAGTTAGAAAACCAAAAGGGAAGAACACACTTGGTATTTCTTAAGCTGAAAGAACTGAAGAAAAAATTCAAGCCTCAAGTTGCAGTTTTGAAGGATTCTATGGGCAAAATATTGAATGATGCAGGAAGCATTAACAGAAGATGGAAAGAATATGCAGAGTCACTGTACCAAAAAGAATTGGTTCACATTCAGCTATTTCAGGAGGTAGCGTATAATCAAGAACTAATGGTATTGAAGGAAGAAGTCCAAGCTGCACTGAAGGCATTGGCACAAAACAAGGCTCCAGGAATTGACGGAATACCAACTGAGATGTTTTGACAAATGGATACAGTGCTAGAAGCCAAGAAATTTGGAAGACAGCTACCTGGCCAACTGACTGGAAAAGGTCCATGTTTGTGCCCATTCCAAAGAAAGGTGATCCAACAGAATGCAGAAATTATTGAACAATATCTCTTAATATCTCACACAGTAAAATTTTGCTGAAGATAATTCAAAAATGGCTTCAGCAGTATATCAACAGGGAGCTTCCAAAAATCCAAGCCAGATTCAGAAGAGGACTTGGAATGAGGGATATCTTTGCTGATGTTAGATGGTTCTTGACTGAAACAGAGAATACCAGAAAGACGTTTACCTGTGTTTTATTAACTGTGCAAAGACATTCGACTGTGTGGATCATAACAAATTATGGATAACATTGTGAAGAATGGGAATTCCAGAATGCTTAATTGTGCTCATGTGGAACCTGTATATAGACCAAGAGGTAGTCCTTTGAACAGAACAAGGAGATATAGTGTGGTTCAAAATCAGGAAAGGTGTGCATCAGGGTTGTATCCTTTCACCATACCTATTCAATCTGTATGCTGAGCAAATAATCCAAGAAGCTTTACTATATTAGTAAGAATAGGGCAGCAGCATTGGAGGAAGACTCAGTAACAATCTGCATTATGCAGATGACACAACCTTGCTTGCTGAAAGCAAAGAGGACTTGAAAGCCCTTACTGATGAAGATCAAAGACTACAGCCTTCAGTATGGATTATACCTCAACATAAAACAAAAATCCTCACATCTGGTCCAGTAAGAAGTATCCAGATAAATGAAGAAAATATTGAAGTTGTCAAGGATTTCATTTTACTTGGATCCACAATCAGTGCCCATGGAAGCAGCAGTCAAGAAATCAAATCTGCCGCAAAAGGCCTCCTTAAAGCATTGAAAAGCAAAGATGTCACTTGGAGGACTAAGGTGGGCCTGACCCAAGCCATGATATTTTCAGTCACCTCATATGCATGCAAAAGCTGGACAGTGAATACGGAAGACCAAAGAATTAATGCCCTTGAACTATGGTGTTGGCAAAGAATATTGAATATACCATGGTCAGCCAGAGTGCTCCTTGGAAGTAAGGATGGCGAGACTATGTCTCACATAGAAATGTTATTAGGAGGGACCAGTCCCTGGAGAAGGACATCATGCTTGATAAGGTAGAGGGTCAGGGAAAAAGAGGAAGACCCTGGACGAGATGGATTGACACAGTGGCTGCAGCAGTGGGCTGAAAACATAGCAATGATTGTGAGGATGGCCCGGACTGGGCAGTGTTTCATTCTGTTGTACATAAGGTCACTCACTATGAGTTGGAACTGACTCGACGACATCTAACAACAACGAGATCAACATGATGAAACCTTATGAATGCTTTCAGTCCTGTCACTTTTTTCCATATAGGCAAAGGAAGAAGGCAATCAAAATTTTGCCCACACATGAGGGTTAGGGTGATGTGGGCAGAATTCTTTGTCCTCAGTGAGGAAGTAAGGATCTGGGGTGGCCTGAATAGCCCTCAGTTCTGAGCGATGACTTGGTATGTAGTTAGGGGAAACCCTGTCACCATAATGTATTCTGCACAAAAATGTATCCAGCAGGTCCTACCCTCCCCTGCTGATAGTATGCAGAAGTGCAGCTCTAGAGCTGACAGAGAAAGAGTTCTTCTCCTGGGCTCATGGGGCAGCCCACAGAGGTGCTGCAGGGCATCCATGGACTCCTGCATCTAGAATGTCAACTTTGATGCTATTTTTGGAAAAAGCAGCTCTCAACACTTTTTAAATTCTTCAAGGAGTCTATAACTTCCAAGGACTAAGGACCTCGGTGGTATATATTATCCCTTTCTTCCTGGAGGTGTGTAGACATCTTGGAAGATATAAAGAGGACTCTGCTTTTGGATGGAGTACTACATCCTTTAAATATACATAACAACTTGTTTTGTTTGATCCTTTTAGACACTAAGACAGTAAAATACATAGATAGTTTCTATACCTATATGGAAATATATATAGGCAGTTTCCATAGTGATTTAATTTAATTCTCACATCAACTCTGAATGGTAACTTTATTTCTGTTTTATAAAGCAGGGGCGGATTCACACTACATCTGTCTGATTCTACTTTTGATGCATTTTTACATTTCCCCTGTAATATATCTTTTCATGTGGATCTGTGTGACATACACACACACCTTTCCATCAGGTGGTATGAGTCCTCCTTTTTCCTCACAAAATATTTTTTTCATGTGACTAACAAACTCTACTTTTCAGTGGGATTAGGAAGGCTATTGAACTCTTCTTTGTAGGGAAGGATGCTGGTGGAATGGGGAGACAATCTATCAAAATCTGCTTATTTTTTTAGGTAAACAGAGAGAGTGAGACAATCTCCCAAGGAAGAACCTGAGGGTTTCCACATGGTCATCCTTCTGAACATTATCCCGTGGAAGTGTTCTCAGATGTCCTTGGTCCAGCAATTGTACCTACTGACTCCACCACCAGGAAAAGAGCCCTAGGAAGGTGATCTGGGATGGAGGACCTGGCCCCAGTGGTTAACAGCAGCTGCAAAGAGATGGTGCCTGTCATTTCTGAGACTCATTTTGAATAGTGGCCTTGATGTCTCCATACTGCTGGGGTTTATGTTAAGTAAAGCTTTGCATGTGTGTATCTATGAGGGGAGGGCTTCCCCTTTTGATAGGATTTGAAAACCAACCTCCTTCATCAAGATGAACCAGGCAGGGCAAGGTCTTGCTGCTGCACTGGTACGAGCTTTCCATGAACAGAAGCAACGTCTCTGGATGTTTTTGTTCCCCATTGGTCAAAGGAATTTGCATGGTTTCTAAAGTGCCCTGTTTTCTGGAAGGAATCTACAAAGGGGCTTGACTCAAAGGTCTTGGGGATAGAATGTTTGGACTCTTTCTGTGCCCTTCCTATATAACCCTGTAAACTATTTTTAAAAGATTTTCCTTTTGGACTCAACAACCTGACTCAAGAGTATACAAAGAAAATGTAAGATGGGAATAATAATAAAAAAGGAAGAGTGAAGTGGTGGATCCAGTGTTTCCAGAGATTAAGACATATAACCACTACCATAACAAAAAATAAAACCATGTGGTATTAGCAAATGCACAGAATAAATGGACCTGGTAGACCAAGGGGAGAACCAAGGAACACCTCCAACTCTATACAGTGGGGGAGCATATGGCAGGGCTGGATTCTCACTAGAGGGAAGGAAGAGCAACTTCATAAATAGAACTGGGGTAGCTAGGAAAATGATTCAGATTCATAGCTCACTTCACTTACTAAAATTAAATACAGAGAAATATAAAAAACTACATCAGGGAAAAACTGGTAGAAAACAGAACCTAGTTTTAGTAGATCTGTAGAGGTATGTTAACTTCCCTTGGTTTAGGGCAAATAGACAATATTGAAAAATTTTAAATTAATGTAAAGAAACAATGGTAAAATTAATATAAAAACAGGAACAATGGATTGAGAAAACATTTACATGACTGAATAAGGATTGAGATCTATAATGCTTAGAAAGTTCTTTATAATTTATAACAGATTAATAAAGAATTTAAACAGACAATGTATATAATAACAAACTTAAATGGTAGGTAGACTCATTGCTGTCCAGTCAATTCCAACTCATGGCAACCCCAGGTGTTACACAGTAGAACTGCTCCCTGGGGTTTTCTTGGCTGTAGTATGTACGGAAAGAGCCTGTAATATTTACGGAAAGTACTGCTAACAAAAAAGTTGGTGGTTTGAACCCACTCAGTGACTCCATGGGAGAAAGACTTGGTGATCTGCTCCTATAAAGATTGCAGCCTAGAAAACCCTGTGGGGCAGTTCTACTCTGTTACATGGGGTTGCTATGTGTTGAAATTGACTCGACAGCACGTAACGACAACAACAGTCTTTATGGAAGCAGATCACCAGGCCTTCCTCTGCTGTGCTGCTGGGTGGGTTTGAACCACCAACTAGGTTAGTACGAGAGTGCAAACCATGTGTACCACCCAGGGACCTTATATAAAATATTCTAATCAAAATAATGTCCATGGACTAATTCGCATTTATTATATATGTAAAATTTAAAAAAAGACTGACCAGTGTTGGCAAGATTGTGATGAAACTGTGATACTCAGAAATATCAAAAACTATAAAAATGCTTATGTCCAATGGCTCAATAATGCCACTCCTGAGAATTTATCCTAAAGTAATAATTTTTAATTAGCAAAAAATCCATTTATTTTAAGATATTCTTTTCACTGCTCTCCATAAAAGCAACAGATTGGCAACGACTAAAATGCCTTAGAATATAGTAATACTAAAGACAGTTACGGCACAGTAGCATTGTGGAATATTATGCAGACAAAAAAAACAATAAATAACCACAAAAGTCACAACTTAGAAAAATGTGTGATATAGTAACTTAAAATCGTATACTAACTGATTGCAACTCTTGTACTTTACAAGAGAAGTATGACTAATGGAAGGGAATATTCAGAAGTGAACTGGAAATCACCTAGTGTTTGGGTGGTGGGATTAGGAGAATATATTTTGTTAAACTTTTTTTACTGTTTTTATAACAAATTTTATGTTGAAAAATGAAGCAGTTACAACAGCAAAAAACAAAGGCAAAGATTTTAAAAAGTCTGTGCTCTAAAATCTAATTTATGAACTCTTTTCTATGTGTGTGTGTGTGTGTGTGTTTTAGTTCTGATTTTCCTGTTCTCTTTATATGAAAAAATCATATAGGTCATTTGGCTTGTTCGGCTGTTAGTGAAAAAGAATTTCTAGGAATCTGAAAAGTCTTGTTTCAGATGGCTCTCAGGACTGAGGCCAGCTCCTTTTTGCACTCCTACACAGTTTCGAAGGCCTCAAGGTTAAGGAATTAATCAAGTATGCAACGAAGTGAATAAATAACAGCATTTAGAATTTTGGAACTGCTTTCACTCTGCTGCATTCTGGTTGCTTTTTTCCTTTGGGAAAAGAAATGGGTGGAAACAGGTTCAAAATGAATCTAGTTGTCCTCCTTTTAAGAGTGCACCCTCCGGGCCTATATACTCATTTCTGAGTCATATCTAATGAAAAGCATGCTGATTTGCCTCAGGCAGACTCTACTACAGCCACCATACACAACAGAGTACTAGTAAAACTTGGGGAATCTGCACAAGACGGATGGATTGTATCAGTATCAAATCCTGATCGTGACATTGCACTTCAGTTTTGCAAGCTGCTGCCACTGGCAAACTGGATAAAGAATACAGGGCATCTCTGCATCATTTTCACAGCTGCGTGCTACTACCAAACCAGTTACCATCCAACTGATTCTGATCCACAGCTATTGCATATGTGTCGGAGTAGAACTTTCTCCATAGGGTTTTCAATGGCTGATTTTTCTGAAGTACATCACCAGGCCTTCTTTCCGAGGCACCTTTGGTGGACTTGATCCTCCAAACTTTTGGTCAGCGGCTGAGTGCTTAACCATTTGTGCCACCCAGGGATTTCGTGTGAATCTATACATATCTCAAAATAAAAAAGTGTAAGTAAAAAAAGTCGGTTTCCAAACTCTGTTTTAACCATTCCACGGATGTTCCACACACTGGCATGGGGTGATTGCTATAGAAAGTTACAGATCCATTGACTGAGAGTGAGCATACCTCAACTGCCAACTGCATCTGAATTGCGTGTGATTCCCTCACCACTCATCGGCATAGTTAGTGCCATCACTGTGACACTTGTAGCATTTCTTCATCCATTACAATGATCTAAACCAACTCCATCCCTCCGTTATACCTAACTCTGCTGCAGAATAATGGCCTCAGGGTCAGAGTCAAACCATCATGGAGACAAAGGAAATAGGAAAAGTATTAGAACATCTCTATGTGTTTCTGTTCTGTTTTCAATTTGACACAGGTTCGTTGAGCAGTTGTACATCAGGCTCTGGGCAAGGCTTAGGGGATAGAGAGGAACGTGGTGATAATTGCCCTCCAGAAGCTTACTCTCCAGTAAAGGAGGTGAAACACAAGCCATTACTATCATCGATGGGGTAAGGGTTGTAATGATGGTGTAGAAATGACTGCTGTATAGAAAACAGGAATTTTTCCCAGAAGAAAATATCAGTCCTGCTTGAGGGGAGGGCCTGGGATGGAGGAGTAGGTCATTCGTCTGGGAAAAGTGAAATAAGCATTAAGGGCTTAGCATGCCTGGCATGGGGAGGAGGCAAGCTGAGATGCAGCACATGGACAAGGGGTGCATGGAGCTGGAGGGGAAGAGAGAGGGGTTGAGGACAGACTGTGATCTAAGAAGCTTGGGTTTTCAGCAGGTATTTGTTATAATCAGAACCCTGTTTCAGAAAGATTAGTCTGGTTTATGGGGTAGAGGAAAGATTGGTATGGGAGAGACAAGAATGGGATCATTTTGCAGACCATTGCTGATTCCAGATAATGGTAGTTCAACCACTGAGATGGGGGATATTGAAGTAATATCATATTTGATAATTTGGTTTTATAAATTTTGAATTTGAGATATGTCTAGATATGAGGTACCCCAGAGAGGTGTGGCTCTTTTCACTAAGGTGGGATCATCTTGAACACCCATGCAGTTACTGAGGTCTCATAGCAATGTTCTGATGTGGCTTTATGTACAAGAGATTACGTGGCGTGGACCCTAAAGATAGCTGTGTTATTGAATTGTAAGGCCTAAAATTTCATGTGCTGCCTTGATGTCTTTGAGCCTTACAAGTTCCCAAAGGCTTATCTGTGTGTTCCCTTGTTTTCACCAGATATGCCCCCCATGCAGAGGGAAAGGTTCCCCACCCAGCTGCACCCCACCTGGTCCTCAACCTGATGGGTTTCATTTCCCTGCCAGTCTGTGAAATTATTCAAACAAGTCAACCACATTCTACTGCAGGAACCAGGGGTTACCCGTCTCCACTGGTTACTACAAAGCCTGTCTCCCACAGCCCCTGCTGGCACACTCTATTCCCGAGTGCACCCATGTGACCCTGTGTAGCCTGCTGTGTCCTTCTCTCTCTGGGGCTGTATGTTTGATTAATAAATTTCAGTTTGATTTCACCTGTCCAGTGTCAGGTGTCCTGTGTTCTACCATCTCATACTATTTAGGGCAGGGAATACTTCTTTCACCAATGGGGTGAATAGGAGGTGACTGAGACTATTACAAAGTGCTAATATGTACAGGGAGTGGTAGAAGGAGAAGAGTTTAAAGGGAGGTGTGAATGCACACATTTTATGGCTGTGGGGTGAATATGAGGAGAGGAGTATGAGGGACACTGTGTCTCCTACATGGTTCTTCATTTACTCCTGCTCTGCCAACTGAAGAGCCCTACCAAGTTATGCCATCTCTTTGATTAAAAACCACTGAAGATCACAGTTGAAACTTTCTATCTCTGAGTGAGTTCCTAAAACCAGGCCCGATTATTCTCAGTGAGAAACAAAGTAGACTATTAGTTGTCTATTCAGCATTCTTTCCTCCTTTTTCCTACTAGGGTCATTCCCAATTGAGTTAAGTGCAATCCCTCTTTTTTTAAAAAAAAAAAAAAAAACACAATATTTTATTGTGTTTTTGATGAAGGTTTACACAGCAGTTTAGGTTCCTACTCAACAATTTCTACACAAGTTGTTCAGTGACACTGGTTACTTTCTTCACAAAGCATAAACATTCTCATTATTTTCATTCTGGTTGTTCCGTTTTCATTAATCTAGTTTCCCTGCCCCCTTACATTCTCATTTTTGTTTTAAAGTAATTGTTGACCATTTGGTCCCATATTGGTGATTTTTTTTTTTAAAGGGGGCAATCCCTCTTGCTACAGATAGAACTGATGATTAAATTTAAGCTACAGAGATATAAGTAAATATTTTGCAAGGACTTTTAGAAAAGTTCCCCAGGCATCTTTCTGGAAAGTTTCCAGAAAGCAATTACTTATCTACCTCACTGGATAGCTTCTGACAGCCTTTCCATGACCTCTGGAGGAACCAGCCTTAAGATGAAGCCAAATGAAATCGACACTGTGGATGTCAGAGCAGAAAGATGGGAAGAACCTGGGATCTTGTTGACATAATTGAGCTGTTGAATCAACCCACCTTGAACCCTGTCTTGCAGTGGCACTTGGAGTTCTTGTGATAATAAATTTACTCATGCTAAAGTCAGTGTGAGTTGCGTCGTCTATTCACTTGCTGCCAAAATCTTTCTAACTTACACAAGAGATTTTTCAACTGCCTTTCCCCAAATTCTATCCTTGAAAGGCCTCTTTATTTATGACTCGAAGATAGAGGCATATATCAGTACTGATCTTTTTTGATTTCTGTTTCCCAACCAGGACTTCCCTCACTGGAATTTTCAAATTTCCTTTTAACAGTTTTGAATGAATTTGGAAATGGAATGCCCTATGTTTACCTGTGTTATTGAGGTTACGATATTTGTCCTGAAGTACTTATCAGTTAGAAGCTGGGAGTCTTAACTATAGCTGCCCTGCCTGTGTTTCGGCCTCCACTTACCCGTTTGTCTGACACCTTAACTCATGGCCATACCACACCAAACCTGTTGCTGTCGAGTTGATTCTGACTCATAGGGACCCTGTAGGACAGAGTAGAACTGCCCCACAGGGTTTCCAAGGAGTAGCTGGTGGATTCAAACTGCTGACCTTGTGGTTAGCAGCCAGAACTCTTAACCACTGTGCCACCAGGGCTCCCTAACTCTTGGCACAAACTTATAAACATACTGGTAGTCCTAGAGAGGACCCACAGAAGGGCAGGGACTTAGGGAGGGCCTTGTAAGCAGCTGGCTACAGGCATATCACCAAGTGAAAGGAGCTGCACTTGGATATTTCTCCCGAGGGGATTCCCAGGGAACTCACAAGATTCTCTCTGGGGAGAAACGGCCAGCTTAGAATATCTGCCAAGCCCAGAGGGCCCAGTGGTGGGTTACAGCTGAAGAGGTGTCTGATGCTGAACCTGGCATGTAGGGCACGGATGTAAAGCTGGCAGAGGTAGGAGAAATCCACCATACACGTTCCCATCACTGTGTTTCCAGCCTCAAGCAGTCCTAGCCTGGAGGTGGGGTGCCTACTAATTAGAAAAGAATTCAGAAGCATTCTTATGCTGCAATGGGACTGTTTTGGGTGCTTAAAATGGTTGGACCTGCCCATGATTTTACACACAAGCAACCAGGATAAAAATGAACCTATGTATTGAGTTTGAATGGGCATTGGAAAGAAATAAAGAAGTTGCCTTCTGCATGCACCTGACTAGGTTCAGCTAATAAGATACAATAAGATGGCAACATCTGTAGTCTTGCCATAAAGCGCAGGGCTGCACAGACTGAGTGATAATACACAAGGGTTGAAAGGTACTGAATACAGAGTCTCTCTTAGAATTTGGCAGTCTTTGGCAGTCTCTGCAGATCACATAATTATTTTAGTGTTAATAAGAGGAAGTGGAATGCAGGGCATTACGTCCCGGAGTCTGTGCCAGGATCTCCTGCCCAGGATTCTATTCCTTGTGGTGTATGAGTACAGAGGGATGGGAGGGGTGAAGCTTTGCAGATTAATGCATCAATCAATCGGTATTTATTGGGCACCCAGCATGTGCCAGGCTCAGGGACCAGGCAGCCAGAGAATTCACAAAGAGCTAAGTACCTGCTCCTGCTCTGTAAGTAAAGTATTTTTCAGCCTCCACTGGGATTTTATTGGCGTTGGCCTTTCCTCAATTTAACCTGATAGAGTCTTTTATGTGAAGTGTCTCAAAGCTGGGTAGAGAAAGAGAAAAAGCAGAAAAGGCCTGCAGCCTCCTTCAAAGCTCACTGTCCTCACAGACTCTTACTCAGTGGTACTGGGGGTGAAGAATGCCATCTGAAAATGAACCTGCAGCCAAGCAGAGGCTTCTACCAGGGTCCGTCCTGTCCAGGGTAGTGACACTGAAATAATTCTTTTTTTGTCAGTGTTTCTTATTCTTAGCTGTCTGTGTTTCCTGGGCCCCAGGCCAGGATTAGAAAACCCTGAAATTGAGCACAGGCCTTGGGGACCGTGAGGAAATGACTGTGGGTCCTGCGGTCCTGAGCTGCGAGCGAAGCACTGGGGTCCTGGAGGCCCTCGTGGGCCCTCTGTGATCGTGGCAAGGGACCAGGCTTGGGATGCGGGGCTGTCTTGGCAACAGTTTTTTTTTTTTTTTGGCTTTAGAATGGAAAACCAAGAAGAGCATTTAGGTCCGTGGCTCTGGGAGTACCGTGTGGTCTAGTAGGACATCTTCTTCCGAGCTCCTGGGAGAGATGAGATGAGACCTCAGTGCCCTCTCCCACCAAGTGTTCAGCTAGTGTGCTGTGAGTGGAAAATCTCTCTCTGTCTACCACCTATGTAGGGACACAGCAATAGCTATAGTATTTCAGTTCATTCTTGCTGCTCATGCTTGTGAAATGGTGACCACATGCATAGTCCTTTTTATGGATTGAATTATGTCCTCCAAAAAGGCATGTTGAAGTCCTAACACCACCCCTCCCCCCAACCTGTGAATGTGACCTTGTTTGGAAATAGGGTCTTTGAAGATGTTATCTGTTAACATCTTATGGTGCATCCTAATCCCACCTGAGTGGTGCCCTATAAAAAAGGAAAAGAGACACAGACAGAGAAAACACAGCCATATGAAGATGCATCTACACACCAAGGAACTCCCGGGACTACCAACAGCTAGGAGAGACGAGATATCTTCCCCGAGAGCCTTCAGAGAGAGCGTGGCTCTGCTGGCACTCTGAATTCCAACTACAAGCCTCCAGAACATGTGAAACAATCGATTTCTGTGTGTATAATACCTGGTTTGTGGTATTGTATTATGGCAGCTCTAGGAAACTAACACAGTCTTGATTTTAGGCACAAGGAGGAAACAAAAGAAACTTAGGATACAGTGGCCTGCTTGCTTGGAGGGTGCCCTGGATGCTGAATAAAGGAAGGATGGATGCTGACCTCTCTCACACCTGGGCAGAGGGTTCAGCTCACAGCTATGGATCTCCCCTTGGACACCAACACTGATGGTGATGGGCTACATGAGGCAAATCTCGCCATACCTTCAAGGGAACTGGATGCCTGAGTTGGCTCAGCTCAGGATCAAATGGATAGAGGTGTGCTTGGCAAGATGAAAAAGCTTCTGGCCTTGGATTTGAGCAAAGTCTACACCCTGGTTCCCTTTACACTAACCACCCCAGCTGAGACTCCCTCAACTGACCTATTAGACAACTGACCTCATATTCTGGCACAGGCTAGGAACGCCTTCTGCAAGTCTATCATGTCCAGAGTGTCCCAACACTGTATCAGCTCTGCTCTGACCCTCAAAACTGGGTCCCATCCCAACCCCTCCCGAACTCAGTAGGGGGCTTAGGGGGCAAGCGTGGACCAGGCAACTACCCTGGAGAACACAACAGCCTGTTCAGTAGTGGGCATAGGCAACATGTCGTGGAGTGCAGTGGTTTAGGACGTGGGCGTGGCTAAGAGTTGTTGGCATTATGAGCGGGGCCTGGGAGAGCACACGCAGTAGAGGCGGCTCCTTGGAGAACCAGCAGGGGAGCCCGGCCGGCAGGGGGCACCAGCGCCAGCGAGGCTCTACTGCGCAGACTCGCAGGTGGCGCTGGCGTTGGAGTGCGACAACCTCTCAGCACCAGCGGGGCTCAGACGCAGAACCTAACTGGCAAGGCGGGCTGGGACGCCGCAGGGACGGTTGAGGTCCCGCCTGGCGGGGCAGATCCAGGTGAGGAAAGGTGGCTAGGGGTCAGGGGGCCTGAGGCCAGTGCTCAGGGGCGTGAGAACCGGCATGGGCCTCTACAGGGCGAGGCCAGGATGCGCGTGGTCTGGTTAGGCCTCCGGTGAAGGCTGGTGGGTCAGAGAGGAAGAGGCCATTGAGGTGCAGAGGGCCCGAATGAGTGGTTGGTTTGTGGCCCGAGTCACCGTGAGGCCTGCCTGGGCCGAGCCTGAGAGGGAGGATTGGGGTAGGCCGGCAGCGTGACGCCAGACTCTGCTGAAGCCTGCGGGGAGGACTCAGCCCTAGGCAGTGTGATGCCCGGCCATACTGTGACATGTGTTGTGGTTCCTGTGGGTGACAGGTTTGGGATAGGGAACACTATGGCTCTGTTGTAAGAAACGCCTCAAACTCTCGGTTGGGGAGCATGGATCTGATGTGATTGCTGAGAAACCATAAGACATGGTCTCTGCTGGCTTGGGGCTGGGAGGGTTGGAGGCCAGGAGCTCCATTCTGATTCACGGTCCAGTGAGGGTTGAGGGGCCAACAGAGAAACTGAATATTAATTAATCAATTCATTCAGCAACTTTTTTTAAATTTATTGAACACCTCCTATATGCCGGGCACTGTTCTAGAAGATGGGAATATGGATAAGCAAGATAGGCAAAGTTCCCGCATTCATGGAGCTACACAACCAGTCAAGGCTGAGTCCTGGATTTTTGCCTAGTCTATTTTTCCCTTGCTGTTTAATTAGATGGGGAAAACTCTAGAGAGGAGGATATAGGCATCACTTTTGGAAGGAGTGGAGTCAATAATTGTTTTGAACATGTTAGGCTTGACATGCTAAGTAGTTTTTTTCTAACATACAGCATACAGAGTAATTGAAAAGAATTTTACAGTGAACTCTGTACACCCGCCACCTAGATCCTACTGTTCACATTTAACTACACTTGTTTTTTCCATGTATTTATTAATCTGTTGGGAGTCCCTGGGTGGTGCAAATGGTTAGTGTGTTTGGTTGCTAACTGAAATGTTGGAGGTTCAAGTCTACCCAGAGGCACCTCGGAAGAAAGGCCTAGCAATCTACTTCTGAAAAATCAGCCACTGAAACCCCTATAGAGCACAGTTCTGCTCTGATAAACATGGGGTCACCGTGAGTTGTGGGCCAACTCAAGAGCGGCTAACAACATCCATCTATCAATTGCCTAGCAGATTTTTAAGTTGAGATGTCAAATAGGCTGTTGGAAATTTATCTTCAGTCTTGGGGGATGTTAGGGCTAGAGTTAATTTTTGGACTTATCACTGTATAGATGATATTTAAATTAAGGGACTGGATGGAATCACCTAGGTTGAGAGTGTGTACATAAAGAAAAGGGGGGGGGGGAATAGAAAAAAAAGGGGGAAGGTATTTGTCAACCACGTTGAATGCTACTTTGTAAGGTTGATTTGGCAGTTAGGAAGATTTTGATCATTTTAACAAGAGCAATTTTAGTAGAGTAGAGGGGCCTTAGGGTCAGGTAGATTTTTTTTTTTTTTTAAGATAGAAGAAATCAGAATATATTTATATGCCAATTGGATTGAATTCATAGAAAGGGAGAAATTCTGATGCAGATTCAAGAGGGGAACGTTGTGGGAGGAAGTCTTTGAATACCTGAGAGGGGACATCACCGAATAGGTGAGTAGTTGGTTTTTAAAATGAGCAGAGACACTTGTACCATTGTAACTAGAGGGGAAGCCAAGACTACAGTTGCAGAAGCAGGTAGGTTGATAAAATTGGTGGTGGAGGGAGTGTCTGTCTGTGAAGGCAGTTATCGGTGGGCAGTGGCGGGGAGAGAGAAGAGGTATTGGAAATTTGAGGAGTGATGTGTGTTACATAGACCTTCTGGAGAGTGGGAAAGTGAACTGACTAGGGAAATGGAATTGGATTGCCAGGCAGTGTTGAGCTCCTGAAGTCATAAATTTAAGGTGACATCAACCAGTGTGGTTGTATGATTTTCTGTGGGAATGTTCGACTTTGTAACGGTGCTGTGAGGATTAAATGAGGTAATGTATTACTGTAGTGCCAGACACATGATAAATGCTGCCTGTTTTTTTTTTTTTTTAAATTGTGTTTAAGTGAAAGTCCACAGCTCAAGCTAGTCTCTCTCACAAAAATCTATACACACATTGGCATGTGTCTCTAGTTGCCATCCCTACAATGTGACAGCACACTCCCCGCTTCCACCCTGGATTTCCCGTGTCCATTCACCCAGCTCCTATCCCTTTCTGTTTTCTCATCTTGCCTCCTGCCAGGAGCTGCCCATTTGGTCTCATGTATCTAATCGAACCAAGAAGCACACACACTTCACAAATATCACTCCCATGCCCCATAGTCCAGTCTAATCTTTGTCTGAAGAGTTGGCTTAGGGAATGGTTTCAATTCTGGGTTAACAGAGAGTCTGGGGCCATGTTTTCTGGGATTACTCCAGTCTCAGTCAGACCATTAAGTCTTGTCTTTTTACTAGAATTTGAGTTCTGCATGCCACTTTTCTCCTGCTCTGCCAGGAACTCTGTGTTGTGTTCCCTGTCACGCTAACTACCCGTTTGTGAGTTCTCATTTTGTTTTTATTTTCTGTTTATACAAATGTGACTGAGGAGGACTGCCATTTACCACCTGACAGAATCTTCTACTGTGTCTCTGATAAAACCAGCTGCAGTTTGCAGCTGCTTGGAAGTCTCGTTCCTGGTTACATTTGTACAGTTTGATAATCTAGAACGTTTGCTTTTTAGAGTCAAAGTATAGCAAATAGAGCTCTCCTTTGTCAGACTGATTCATATTCTTGGATTTGATGCATGGGTGTGTACCATTAACGTACAGAATCTACAGATGTTAAGATCACCAGGGGATAATTTTAGTTTAATAGGTTGTCATTTTTCCTTGTCACTACTGGACTGTGTTAAGACACAAATAACCATGGCCGACAATGGCCAAGCTCTTAAATAGTACTTAGCACTGTTCTAAGCACATCATATGTAATCTCTTGACCCTTACTTCAACTCTATGGGACAGATATTAGTATTATCCTTTTATTTTATTTTTACTTTCTTTTTATTGTACTTTAGGTGAAAGTTTACAGCTCAAGTTAATTTCTTGTTCAAAAATTTATACACTGTGATGTTTAAGATTGTATGTCAACTTGGCTAGACCATTATTCTCAGTGTTTTAGCCGTTGTATAATGTTGTGATCACCCCCATGGTGGAAACTGCTGAGTGGTACTGGCGGAGGTGGGGCCTGTGGCAGCTCACCGCCCTCTCAGTTTCATCTCTCTGCCTTCCGCCAGTTACTTTCCGCCTGCTCGCCTTGCCAAGGTTTTTGGCTTGGTCCAGACTCAGCAGCTGCCTCTTGTCTCACCTCCAGTTCGTGGGACTTGAGTTAACAGCTCACCTGTTGATATTGGAATTCGTCGAACTTCTCAGCCTGCGAGCAAGTGTCCGGTTCCCCGACCTGTTGACCTTGGGTTCACCAGCCCCTGCAGCTACATGAATCAGGAGAAACCTTGTGGTCTTGTCTGCTAATCTTGGAATTCATTGACCTTCACAGCCTGTGAGCAGGAGCCCTTCTCCAACCTGCCAACCCTGGGTTCACCAGCTTCTGCGGCTACATGAACTAGGAGAGGCCTCTACCCTGATCTGTGGACTTGGGACGTTTTAGCCTCTACAATTGTGTGAGCTATCTCCTTGATATAAATCTCTCTATATATATGTGTTTGTACGCTTTACTGGTTTTGCTTCTCTAGAGAACCCAGCCTAAGACATACACTTATTGTTTTATGACATTGGTTGCAATCCCCACAATGTGACAGTACGCACCGCCTTTAACCCTGGGTTCCTTGTGTCCGTTTGTCTAGTTTCTCTCCCTTCCTGCCTTCTCATCCTACTTTTGGACAGGAACTGCCCATTTGGTCTCATATATTTGATTGAACTAAGAAGCATGTCTCACATGTATTATTTTTTGTTTTATAGGCCTGTCTAATCTTTGTCTGAAAAGTGGGCTTTGGGAATGCTTTCAGTTCTGGGTTAACAGAGTATATGGGGGTCCTAGTTTCTGGGGTTCTTCCAGTCTTATCCCTATATTTTTGATAAAGAAATAGGCCTGAGAGGTTGTGATGGTTACTGTTGTGTGTCAGCTTGGCTAGGCCATGATTCCCAGTATTTTGTAATTCTGCATTTTGTAATCTGATGTAATTGTCTTTCATTTTGTGGTATTGTGTAATTATCCTCTATTTTATGTGTTGTAAATCCTAAACCTCTATATGTTAATAATATAGGGTTAGTGTAGACTGTATCTTGAGTCACACCCTTACTAAAGGGTGTGACACAAGTCACTGTCTTACTCAAGTCACACCCTTGCTCATGTCACACCCTTACTCAATTATCTGATGTAAGGGGATTTTCCTCGAAGCTGTGACCTGCATACAATATATATATGGATGCTCTGGAAAAGCTCACTCTTGTGCTGAGTCCAGCATCTGGCTCATCATCATCTGACCTCTGGTTCTTGGGACTTGAGCCAGCAGCCTGTCGTCTGACCTGCAGATTTTGGGATTTGCAAGCTTCCACATTGCTGTGAGCCAGCAGCCTGCCATCTGATCTGCTGATTTGGGTACGTTAGCTCCTGCAACTACATGAGTCAGGAGATGCCTCCAGCCTGATGCCTGACCCATGGATTTGGGACTTGCCAAACTCCACAACCATATGAGCAATTTCCTTGAGATAAATCTGTTTGTGTGTGTGTGCATACACACACATTTCACTGGTTTTGCTTCTCTAGAGAACCCAGCCTAAGACAGAGGTTAAGTAACTTGTCCGAGGTATACATGGTCTGATCTCCAGTTTCTTTAACTTTTTTTTTCCTTCACTGTTTTAGAAGCCAGATTGACTAGGTTTCAAAAACAGCTACTTACTAGCTATGTGACTTTGGGCAGATCATTTAATTTGTGTGCCTTGGTTTCTTTGTCTATAAAATGGGAATAATAATAGTCTGTGCCTAAGAGGGATATTGTGAGGATTACATGAGTTAATATATTTACTATGGCTAAAATAGTGCCCGATTGTACAAATGCCTGGTAGTGCAGTCATGGTGTTATGGGTACTGACTAATTGGTTTCACCAAAATCAATCTCTAAAGGTCCCGCTATATGCCTAGGTGGAGTTTGAAAATAGCGGAGCACTGTATTACTGTTCCTTCCTCAGGGATAACCTTTGTTTCCTCCAATTTTACTAACTCTTTGAGGGAAGCAAACAGATAACAATTTGCTTCTGGGGGCAGAAAACAACTCTGATTTTGTTTAGACTCATCTGACCATTCATTTCATTTTATTGGTACTGATACTGCATACCACTTAAAGGGAAATAAGCCTTGGGGAGTACAGGCATACCTCGTTTCATTGTGCTTTGCAGATACTGTGTTTTTTTACAAATTGAAGGTTTATGGCAACCCCGTGTCGAGCAAGTCTCTCGGCACCATGTTTCCAACAGCATGTGCTCACTTTGTGTTTCTCTGTCACATTTTGGTAATTCTTGCAGTATTTCAGACTTTTTCATTATTTTTGCATCTGTTACGTTGATCTGTGATCAGTGATCTTTGATGCTACTATTGTAATTTTTTTGTGATGCCACCAACTGCACCCATATAAGACAGCGAAGTTAAAAATGCTGTGTGTTCTGACTGCTCCACCGACTGGCCATTCCTCTGTCTCTCTCGCTTTCCTGCAGCCTACCTATTCCCTGAGTGACGACAATATTGAAATTAGGCCAATTAATAACCCTACAATGACCTCTAAGTGTTCAAGTGAAAGGAAGATCTGCATATCTCTCACTTTAAATCAAAAGCTAGAAATGATTAAGCTTAGTCAGAAAAGCATGTTGAAAGTTGAGATAGGGTGAAAGCTAGGCTTCTTGTGCCAAACAGTTAGCCAAGTTGTGAATGCAAAGAAAAAGTCCTTAGAGGAAATTAAAAGTGCTAGTCTAGCGAACACATGAATGATAAGAAAGTTAGAACAGTCTTATTGCTAGTATGGAGAAAGTTTTACTGGTCTGGATAGAAGATCAAACTAGCCACAACAGTCGCTTAAGCCAAAAACTAGTCCAGAGCAAGGCCCTAACTCTCTTCAATTCTGTGAAGGCTGAGAGAGGTGAGGAAGCTGCAGAAGAAAAGTATGAAGTTAGCAGAGGTGGGTTCATGAGGTTTAAGCAAATAATCCATCTCCATAATTTAAAAGTGCAAGGTGAAGCAGCAGATGCTGATGTAGAAGCTGCAGCAAGTTATCCAGAAGCTCTAGCTAAGATAATTGATGAAGGTGGCTACACTAAACAACAGATTTTCAGTGTAGATGAACAGCCTTATATTGAAAGAAGATAGCATCTAGGACTTTAATAGCTAGAGAGGAGAAGTAAATGCCTGGCTTCAGAGCTTCAAAGGTCAGGCTGACTCTCTTGTTAGGGGCTAATGCTGCTGGTGACTTTAAGTTGAAGCCAGTGCTCATTTACCATTCAGAAAATCCTAGGGCCCTTAAGAATTATGCTCTATCTACTCTTCTTGTGCTCTATAAATGGTACAGCAAAGCCTGGATGACAGCACATCTGTTTACAACATGGTTTACTGAATATTTTAAGCCCACTGTTGAGACCTACTGCTCAGAAAAAAAAGATTCCTTTCAAAATATTACTGCTCATTGACAGTGCACCTGGTTACCCAAGAGCTCTGATGGAGATGTACGAGGAGATTAATGTTGTTTTCATGCGTGCTAACACAACACCATCCATAGATCAAGGAGTAATTTTGACTTTCAAGTCTCATTATTTAAGAAATACATTTGGTAAGGCTGTAGCTGCCATAGATAGTGATTCCTCTCATGGATCTGGGCAAAGTAAATTGAGAACCTTCTGGAAAGGATTCACCATTCTAGATGCCATTAAGAACATTTGTGATTCAT
Organism: Dugong dugon; assembly: GCA_030035585.1. Classification (NCBI taxonomy): domain Eukaryota; kingdom Metazoa; phylum Chordata; class Mammalia; order Sirenia; family Dugongidae; genus Dugong; species Dugong dugon. The sequence continues at coordinate 8,159,103 of CM057475.1, forward strand.
GGGAGGATGTCCAAATATCAGTATGAACAGGAGTTTGGAAGAAGCTGATTCCAACCCTCACGGACAACTCTGAGGGGTTCAAGACTTCAGTGGAGGCGGTAACTGCAGTTGTAGTAGAAATAGCAAGAGAACTATTAATATAAGTGGAGCCTGAAGATGTGACTGGATTGCTGCAATCTTATGATAAAACTTCAACAGATGAGGAGTTGCTTCTTGTGGATGAGCAAAGATAGTGGTTTCTTGAGATGGTATCTACTCCAGGTGAAGATGCTGTGAACATTGTTGAAATGACAACAAAGGATTTAGAATATTGCATAAACTCAGTTGATAAAGCAGCAGCAGGGTTTGAGAGGATTGCCTCCCATTTTGAAAGAAGTTCAGCTGTGGGTAAAATACTGTCAAACAGCATTGCATGCTACAGAGAAATCTTTCATGAAAGGAAGAGTCAGTCGCTTTGGTAAACTTCATCGTTGTCTTATTTTAAGAAATTGCCACAGCCACCCCAACCTTCAACAACCAACACCCTGATCAGTCAGCAGCCATCAACATTGAGGCAAGACCCTCCGCCAGCAAAAACATTACGACCTGCTGAAGGCGCAGATGATGGTTAGCTTTTTCTTTAGCAATAAAGTATTTTTTAATTAAGGTATGTACGTTGTTTTTCTAGACATAATGCTGTTGCACACTTAATAGACTATAGTATAGTATAAACATAATTTTATATGCACTGGGAAGCCAAAGGAAACGGTGGTGGTGTAGTGTTTAAGAGTTCGGCTGCTAACCAAAAGGTCAGCAGTTTGAATCCACCAGGTGCTCCTTGGAAACCCTATGGGGCAGTTCTACTCTGTTCTATAGAGTCACTATGAGTTGGAATTGACTTGATGGCAACGGGTTTAGTTGTTTTAGTTTTAGGAAACCAAAAAATTTGTTTGACTCAATTTATTGTGATATTCGCTTGATTGTAGTGGTCTGGAACCGAACCAGAAATATCTCCAAGTTATGCCTGTATTGAGTTTATTCCCTGAAAATATCATATATTTGGTCCTTATGATTGCCCATGTTGTTAGGTTTTTTTTTTTTTTTTTTTTTTTTTTTGAGATCTTTCTGTTATTTTTTAAAACTTTTTCCCCTGTGTGGATTCAAGCAGTGTTCTTGTCTTTCCATTTGGAGAACTCTTTTGAGTAATACTTGCAGAAGTGGTCTGGTAGTGGCAAATTCTCAGAGCTTCTGTTTTTTGGGAATATCTTTATTTCCCCTTTGTTTTTGAATGACAGCTTTGCTGGGTAACGAATTCTTGGTTGGCAGTTGTTTTCATTTTATATTTTATATATGTTACTCCATTATCTTTTGGCCTCTAGAGTTTCTGTGGGGAAATCTGACTGATTGTTATTAAGGACTCTTGGTATGTTATATTGTGCTTTCATCTTGATGCTTTCAGAATTCTGTCCTTGTCTTTGGTCTTCAGGAATTTTACTAGAATGTGGCACGATCTTTTTGTATTTCTTCTAATTGGAGTTTGTGTAGTTTTCTATATTTGCAGGCTTGGTTCTGTGCAGGTCTGGGAAATTCTCTGTGATTACTTCTTGGAAAATTCATTCTAAGCCTTCATTGTCATGGTGCTCTGGAATTCCAATAATTCTAATGTTAGATTTCTTAGTTGAATCCTATACTCCCATTTGGCTTTTTCACTTTTCTTTGTTTTTTTTTGTCTTGAGACTTGATAAGTTCAGTTACTCTGTCTTCTAGTTCACTTATTCCATCTTATGTCTGTTTGACTTTGTTGAGTATTTCTCTTGCATTTTCTAATTCAGTTGCTTTATTCTTCAGTTCCAGTAATTCTGTTTTTTGTTTTTGATGTTTTCAATTTCCTTATTGAGTTTCTCATTTTGTTCCTCAGTCTGTTTCCTAAGCACCATTAGTTTGTTTTCTGTGTGCTTTTTTTCTTTCTTTAACCATATTCAGCACCATTGTCTGAAAGTTTTCTGTTTTACATTGTCCTGATCTCCATTGGAAAATTTCATTTTCTTCATGTTTTCCTTTTGATAGGTCTTTCTTCTCTTGTGATTTTGTGTGTTTTACTATTTTTTGTTGAGCTTAGGCCATTTTGGTATCTTTAAAAATATTTTAAATTCTAATTTTCCTTATTTTCATAGGAATTATGTTTGTTAGATTTAGCTCTGCCATCTTCTCCTAAGAACCACTGGAGAGCACTCTTGTCCTTAGGTTTTCTCTATGCTGAGTGAGGAGTTCTGTGTGAGTTTTTATGTGGGTGTTTGGTGTTTATTCTGGCTGGTTCTCTGGGAGGTAGCTGACTGTTGTGTTACGTCTTTGTCTTCTCAGGTTTTGGCTGTAGCCCTGAGTGTACTCCTGGGATGGTTTAGCCTCTGTAGCTCATTGCGCATGTGTGGGGTTTTTATTTGCTGACGGTGGATGCTGATGTAAGTGGTGCGGCTCGGCTTTCCCAAAGTGAATGGGGGGAATGCTTTGTGTCTTTCCCTCGTGGATGCCCCTGCATGGACTCTCCTACAGCATCCTGCTGTGGGCAGGGAGTCAGTTGTTTCCCTCTGTGTTGCATCTCTGAAGTATTTTTCTTGTCCTGGCTAATGGCTGGGTTGTGCAGACCTCCAACATGTCTAGCTCCTAGAGCCCGCCTGCCTCGGGACTAGGCAAGATTCAACAGCACTCACTCGCAGTGTGTCAGTCTCCCTTTGCCCCCTGCCAAGCGTGAAGCCCGCAAACTCCCACAGCCAGTCTGTGCTGCCTTAAAAATCAGGCTGCAGCTTCCTCAGTTTTGCTCCCATCCTTTGTTCTTTGTTTGGAGAGTGGCTCTTCCCTATCCCAGAATGGCCATGATGAGCCTAGTCCTCCAGGTGCCAGAGGCTCATATCTCCCCAACTTCTGTGCTGCCCCTTCTCTTCCTCTCCCATTTCTGGGCTTACCTTTACTCTCCAACTCTCCAGCTACCATGCAGAGTTCTCAGATCACAGTCTGTGCTCGTTTTTATTCATTGTTCAGTGGATTAGTTGCTGGGGAATAAATGGGAGCAACCACTTACTTCATCATCTTGCCCCACCCCTTCTGCTCACAAGCTTTTAAGATTCTAGACACTACACACCAAACTAGGATATGGAGCGTAAACTTTATAAACTGTTATGCCAGTTGACCAAGTTGTCACACGAGATTATAGTCCTAAACCTTCAAACCCAGAAAACTAATGCTGTGAAGTGTTTGATTATGTCTCAAAAGTTTCATAACTGTGCCCCCCATGCCCTATATTATACATATATATGAATATATATAAATGTGCACACATACATGTACATACATATATGCACACATACATATACACATATATATTCCTATATACACATATGCATCCGTACATATGTGGGTAACCACACATATAGTTTTTTGGTTGTTGTTACAAAATTATATATGTTATATAGCATTTACCCAAAACGTCCTTTTTTCTTGTGTATTTTTTAGTGACATCATTTACCTTGGTCAAGCTGTGCATACTTCACGTGCATTCAGTGTTACCTTTTTATCACCAGAAATAACAAGTGTCTACTATCTAGAGAATGATTCTCCCTTTCCTGCCCTATTCCTGGTAACCACCAATGAACATTGGTTTCTGTATGTATACCTATTGTCTTTTATAAATGTGAGATCATACAATATTTGTCCTTTTGTGATTGACTTATTTCACTGAGCATAATGTCCTCCAGATTCATCCACATCATAAGATGCTTCAAGACCTCATCATTATTCTTTATGGCTGCACAGTATTCCATTGTATGTACCACCTTTTGTTCATCCATTTGTTGATGGACAAGTAGGATGTTTCCATCTTTTTGATATGGTGAATATTGCTTCAATGAATATAGGTGTGCATATGTCTGTTCATGTCTTTACTACTAGATCTCTTTGGTATATACCTAGAAGTGAGATCGCTGGATCATAAGGTAGTTCTATTTCTAGGTTCTTGAGGAAGCACCATACCATCTTCCATAGTAATTGTACCATTTTACAATCCTACCAGCAGTGGATAGGGGTTCCAATCTCCCCACAGCCTTGCCAGTATTTGTTTTCTGTTCAGCATAATGTTTTTAAGGTTCATCCATATTGTAGCATATATCAGTACTTCATTTCTTTTTATTGCTAAATAATATTCTTTGTATGGATATACCACATTTTGTTTATTAATGCATCAGCTGGACATTGGGTTGTCTCTACTTTTTAGCTATTGTGCTTAATGCTGCTGTGAATTTTTGTGTACAATTTTTTGTTATTTTGTGGACATTTGTTTTCATTTTTCTTAGGTATAGAGCTAGAAGTGGAATTGCTGGATCCATACTTCTTTTAATCCATATAATTCTTTCAGAAGCTTTTATGGAAGAGACATGCAAATAAATAGTGTGTTAAGATGGCTTTTAGGGGCCACCTTAGAAGTACTTCAAGTTTGCCTCCCATTTTCTTGGACTGACTTCTAGAATCAGTGTGGCACTTTCCAAGATGGCCACTGAACTCTGAGCTCCTTGAAGGCAGAGGTTATCACATCCATCTTTGTATCTTCAGCCCTTCAAGGTGACTGGCACATTGTAGGCACTCAAAGCCTGCTGAATTGGTTTAGCATTTTACTTTTCTCAGCCAAGAACTGGGATCACACTCCTGACAGATACTGTGTCTCAGTGCATGGAAGATGCAGTTACCAGGCAACCAAGTCCAGCCTGGGTTGCTTGGTGACTGGATAAGAGGACAGTGTTAGGGGTCTGTAAGCCTTCCTGATCACTTTTTTAGAATTGCCTGATTGAGGTTGAGGGCTAGCCTCCCCCTCTTTGTTCTTCTCTTTGTCCTTTGCCTCTTTTTTGTCCCTGAATTAGTCACTGGGCAGCTTCAGCCACTCATTAGTAGTGCCAGGGCCCCCTTGAAGCACAAGTGCCGTGTGCCATTCTTTAGGGATGCCTTTGGAGTCCCTGGGTGGTGCAAACCAGTTAATTCACTCAGCTGTTAATTTAAATTTTGGAGGTTTGAGTCCACCCAGCGAATCATCCATTGAATACCCCGTGGAGCAGTTATAGTCTGATGCAAATGGAGTTGCCAGGAGTCAGAGTTGACTCAATGGCAACTGTTTTGTTGTAGTTGTTATTTCCAGAAGTGAGAGCTTAGGCAGCACTGCCTCATCACAGGATTTCTGGGGCTTTCCACTGCACACTTCATCTCTGACTACAGGGAACCACAGAGCAGGGAGAAAGTGGGGAAGATGTGTTCTGAGAGGGAAGAATTTCAGATGTGGGACTGTTCACCTTGGTGCCTGAATAGCCAAAGCATCCAAATAATAGTCATTTTAAAAAGATGTTTTAAGTGATTAGTTATTTTTACTTACGCCATTGCAAAAATTGAAAAACTGTTTGCTTAGAGTGATTATGGTGATTATGTCAGTCCCTGTGTTGCAGGTAAATAACCATCGTTGACATAGCATTCCAATCCTTTTTAATACAAACAGGATGGTAAGGATCATTAAGGACTATCACAGTAATGATAGATCCTTAATGAACTATCTGCTGACACATGAGGTGTGACATTTCTCTCTCATTTCTGTGATTGGTGGGTAACAACTTTTTTAAAAAAAAGTTTAAATTTTTATTAATGACTTGATTATTTTATATAATTATTTCTACCTATTTTATTTTACTCTTATGAAGTCGATTCTCTTTTGTAACTTCTTAAAAATCAACTTTATTGACGTATAATTATGTACAAAAATCTTAACCTTGCAAATGAAGACAATTTCATTTTTTCCTTCCCAATCTGAATACCTTTGTTTTTCTTGCTTGTTTGCACAGGGCAGAACTTCAGAACAATGCTGAATAGAAGTATTGAGGGGACCAACCCATTACCAAACCCACTGCTGTTGAGTTGATTCCGACTCATAGTGACTCATAGTGACATAGTGACAGAGTAGAACTGCCTCATAGGATTTCCAAGGAGTGGCTGGTGGATTTGAACTGCCACCCTCTTGCTTAGCAGCTTGAGCTCCTAACCACTGCACCGTTAAGGCTCCAGTGAGGGGACATTACTGTCTTTTCCTGATCTTAGTGGGGAAATATTCAGTCTTTCACTATTAAGTATAATATTAGCTATAGCTTTTTTTTTTTTTTTTTTGGTAGATACCCTTTATCAGGTTGAGGAACTTCCCTTTTGGGTTTAGTTTCATTTAGAGTTTTTATCAGAAGTAAATCTTAGATATTTTCAAATTCCTTTTCTGTCTATTGGCTTTTCTTTATTAGTTGTTAATATAGTCAATTACATTGTTTGATCTTTGCATGTTAAATCAACTGTGAATTCCTAGGAAAAAGCCAACTTGGTCATGATGTATTATCTTTTAAAAATACTGTTGAATTTTATTTGCTAAACTTTTGTTTTAAATTTTGTGTATATGTTCAATGAATAGTTTTATTGTAATGTCTTTGTCTTGGTTGAGCATCAGGGTTATGCTAGCCTTATAGAATGCATTGTGAAGAATTCACTTGTCTTATAGTTTTGGTAACTATTTGTGTAAATTTGGTATAATTTTTTTTCCTTAAATGTTTGGTAAAATTCACCAGTGAAACCATCTAATCTTGGAGAATTATTTGTGGGAAGATTTTTAACAGCGATTTCAATTTTTAAGTAGATACAGGTCTATTCAGATTATCTATTTTTTCTATAGTGAACTTTGTTAGTTTATATCTTTCAAGGAACTTGCCCACGTTAGCTAAATTGTTGAGTTTATTGGTTCATAGTATTTCCTTATTAGCCTTTCATATCTGTAGAATCTGTAGTGGTATCACTTCTTTCATTCCTTTTATTGGTGATTTGTATCTCCTCTCTTTTTTTCCTGATCAGTCTGACCAGAGGTCTTATAAATTTTATTGATCTACTCAGAGAACCACCTTTTGGTTTCATTGATTTTTCTGTTTGTTTTCTATTTCATTAATTTCTACTTTGATGTTTATTATTTCTTTTATTCTGCCTACTTTCAATTTCATTTGCTTTACTTTTGTTTGTTTGTTTTTCAAGGTGGAAGCTGATTTGCCACCTCTTTTCTTTCTGTAGACGTTTAATGCTATAAATATGCCTCTAAGTAAGCGTTAGCAGCAGTCCACAAATTCTGATATGTTTTTATTTTCATTCAGTTCAAAATACTTTCTAATCTCCCTTTTGATTTCTTCTTTGATCCGTGGGTTATTTAGAAGAGGGTTGTTTAGTTTTCAAACATTTGGGTATTTTCCAGAGATCATTCTGATATTGATCTAATTTAATTCCACTATGGTCAGAAAATATACCTTTAATGTCTTGAATTCTTTTAAATTTATTTAGACTTATTTTGTTGCCCAGAATCTGTTCCATCATGGTCAATTTTTCATGTGCACTTCAGAAGAATGTGCATTCTGCTATTGTTAGGTAGAATGTTCTATAAATGTCGATTAGGTCAAGTTGGTTCAAGTCTACTATATCTTTGCTGATTTTTTTTTTTTCTATTCTTGTTTTCTATACAACTGATACTTGTCCTATCAATCATTAAGATCTCCAGCTATAATTATGGATTTGTCTGTTTCTCCTTGGCATTTACATCAGTTCTTAGTTCACATATTTTAAAGCTCTATTATCAAGTACATAAATGTTTAGAATTTCTATGTCCTCTTGGTTAATTGACCTCTTCATTATTGTGAAATGACCTTTTTTTATCTCTGGTAGCATTCTTTGCTCTGAAATCATCTTTGATGATGTTAATATATTCCCTCCATCTTTCTTTTGACCAGTGTTAGCATGGTATATCATTTTCCATTCTTTTAACCTAATGGTCTTTATATTTAAAGTGCATTTCCTCTAGGTACCATATAATTGGTTCTTGATTTTTATTCAATTGATGATCTCTACCTTTTACTTGGGGATGCTTAGACCATTTACCGTTTAATGTGGTTCTCGATGTGGTTAAGTTTTAATCTATCATTTTACTATTGTTTTCTATTTGTCCTATCAGTTCTTTGTTTCTTTTTTATTTGTTCTTTTGAATTTATTTAGTTTTTTTTTTAATGGATGCTTTAGAGTTTATAGTATACATCTTTAAATTATTGCTCTTTACCCTTAAGTGATATTATACCACTTCACACTTAGTGTTTAAACTTTACAAAACTAAAAAAAGTTTCTTTTCCATTTTCTGTTTCTTGTTAGCCATTATCTGCAATGTTTGTTTGTTTTTATATTCCTTCTAATTTAGTCTTAACTTCTGAAATTACTTTTAAATTTTATTTCTAATTATTTATGTTCTGTCAGTTCAATTTTCAAGTGTTTAATCAACTTATTTTTGTACTTTTCTAATTTTGATTTACACAATTCTTTAGCTTTTACTATTTTCTTAATTTTGCTAGCTAATTTAAAAAAATGTTAGGTCACAGTTTTCAGTTCTTTTTTGGGCATGCCTTTCTGGTGTGGCTTTGTTATTATCAGGGATATTATTTTACTCTTTGTTCTCTTTCTTACTATAATTGTTATGAGCTTTAACCTCAGTGCTTTTCTGTTGCTAATGTTTAAGTGAGACGAGTTTTCCTCTAGTCAAAGAAGTGGAGGTCGGGGGGGGGTCAAGAAAGCTTTGATAGCTTTATGGCTCTAGATTCCCTCTTGTGTTGTTTTCACCATGTGTTCAGAAATATGTCTCTTTCTAAGGTGTGCTGGCCCCCTTCCTCTCATTTGTATTTGGACTTTCTCTTTCCTTTTTTGTCTCACTGTGAGACCTTGTCCTGTAAGAGAACTTTAGCTGGTTATTTTCAGCATTTCATAGGGCTCAGATCACTGGAATACCCATCAGTTTTACCATGGTCCCATTTCAGTTGCTGTTCTTACACAGGTTTGCTGAGTAACTGTTGGAGATTTTGGGGATTTCTGGCTTTCATGGCCATTAGATGTCCCTTTAGCTTCCTTTCTCTTTCTCCTACACAGCTGCTGATATTACACAAGAATTGTTGCCTGTATGTTGTGGTTTGTGCTGAAGCCTGATCACCTGGTTTTATTGTAATGTGATGTCTGAGTTTTTTGGTTGCTGTCCTTGTTCGTCTATTTTTATGGGAGGATTTGAGGAGATTAAAGAACAAAATGTTGCTACTATCTCTTTTACTAATTTTGAGAAATTTGGATTTATAAATATGGCTCAAAAGATAATGGTTGACCATATTAGGGTTTTTAGGAGATCATTGTATTGGGGATTCTTTTTCATGAATATACAAATGTATTAAGTATGAAGTAGTAGAAAATATTAATTGAATGAAGGTAGGAGGATGAAGGGCACATGCCATTGCCAAATTGAACATAGAGTTATATGATAGTAAAAGCGTAGTATTGTGCCGGAGAAATTGCACCCTAGAGTCAGACTATCTGGGTTCAAATCCAGATTCCACCACTTACCAGTTGTATGATCTTATACAAGTTACTTAACCTCCCTGTGCCTCAGTTTCCTCAACCATAAAATAGGGATTAAATGAGTTAATATTGGCAGGTACTTAGAACAGAGTGTGTCACATAAGTGCAATATGAATTTTTATTGAAAATGATAATATTCTATAATGAATCATGATGATAGACCAATATAATGCAGAATAAATTGTTCAAACTATGTGAATTTGTTAAGTTTGAGTTGTGTGGCAACAATTCCATGATGTAAGACTTGTAGGATAAAGTGGATTTAGCATATTTTTATCCTTATAGCCGTTGATGGCTTGTGCAGATTGATTGCTTAATGTTTGCAGGTGTTGGGACAATTAGAGCACTCAAAATATGCAATAATTCCTGGCGCAGTGGTTAAAGCACTCGGCTCCTAACCCAAAGGTCGGTAGTTCATACCCACCAGCAGCTCCACAGGGGAAAGATGTGGCAGTCTGCTTCCGTAAAGATTTACAGCTTTGGAAACCCTGTGGGGCAGTTCTACTCTGTCCTATAGGGTCTCTGTGAGTCGGAATCTACTTGACGGCAGTGGGTTTTTTTACCTACAATATGACTAAGGAGAAAGTGGCAACCAGCTTATATTATTTAATCTTTTCATCACTGTTGTTTAGGTAACAATAGCCTTTTCCTTTAAAGTGGTTGAACCCCAAATTTTACATATTTGTAAGGGGGAAATTCATTGATTTATTTAGAGTAAGTATATAATAGTAATATTCATACATATTTTTAAGTGATAAGGATGTAATGTGTCAAATGATCTGTAGTTGTTTTACTTAAAATATGTTCTGGAACAGTTGTTTTAAAACTCTTTTTTTAGTGGAATAGCTTCTTTTTAAACTTGTTCTGGGGGAGTGCTGGAGGAACCCTAGAGCCCTGCCTTCTGTGTACTGTGCTTTTCTCTACCTCCCTTCTCCCTGCTCCTCTCCACCACCACGGTGTCTCTGGAGCTAGCACTTCAACACCTCTCTCCCTGCTTCCCTGCCCCATACGCTACAGAGATTGATTGATAAACCATTGATAAAAAATGAAATATTCTATTGGTAATTTTACTTTTCTACGTAAATATTGGTTATCTTTATAACTGGAAAAAGCAACAACATACTGCTTTAAGAAAAAAGTAAGCTAAAAAACAATTCTTAAAAGGTATAAAAATGCTGTTATAATTAATACTAGTCCAAGAAGCGTGTACTGGGAACTTGGTACAGGAAAAATAAATTTCAAAGGAAGGAACCCCTATCCTTGAGTCACTACAGAAAAGCAGCAAGAATCATTCAGTACTGAACACTTGGGGCTTCTTTTGTTCCTTTCCTTCCATGCCAGTATAGGTTTCAGAAAGTGGTGCATGATAGAACTTTCAGGAGAATTTGAAATAGCCTCATTCCTGTAGGTAAGAAATTGCTGAGGAGATCATTCAAATTTTGTGTTTTGGCATATTGCACCCACCTAAAGTCCACTATGAAGAAGTAGTCTTTGCTAGCATCTGCTTGAGTTTTGAGATAGTTTGAGATAGGAAAAAGTAGCATTCCAACTGATACCTATTGTAAACTGGGTTTATAATAGGCATCTTCTGAGACTATGGACAGTATTCATTGTCTCTTCTGCTAGTTCACCCGAACTTCTGAAGAAAAATGGCCTGCTTTTGTTGCCTAGGCAAGCCTTCCTCTTACGGTCAGTTGGGATCATGTTGTGCAATGTTGAAGTCCTTTTTCTCTACTCTCAGTGCTGTATCCCAAAACAAAGTATGCTTCTCAGAGTTAATATTCTCTGATTTTCTACCTAGAGCACCTTCTTCAGTAGTTAGAGGGAAACCTTTAACTTTGGGACCTGACCATAGGCTCCCAAGTATCTTTCAGAGTCTTTCTCTCAGGGACCGAGTGCGTATCATGCAGATAAACAAGACCTCTGTGACTTCAGAGTTCTTGATATGGGTGTGCAGATTACCTGCTAATACATACACATTTTTCATGGAATTAATGAATTAATTAATTCATCAAACATTTCTTGAATGTAGCCAATGTGCTAGTCACTGAGGATACAAAAGCGAAAAGGTTATATAGTTCTTACACTTATGCTTATGGTTAAACTTGACGAGCTGAGTGTAAAAATAATTGTAAAACAGAGACTACAGGGGAAGCACTGATGGGGGCTTACTTAGCCAAGCTGAAGAGGGAGGGGAAAATATGGTCAAAGCTTTCACGGTATTTCCTGAAAAGTTTTCTTTTGCTTTATAGTAAATGAAGATTCTGTTTTCATATATAATTTATTTTTGTAGGCTTTATAGACTGCCTAGACTTTCAATACACATTTTTTATTGTGAATCCTATAAACTGTTACTTAGTCATTATATTATTACCAATTTACTATAGTAGTTACAACTCAAAAAATTAAATGCTAATCAGCTTAATATTGATACTCTTTTGTCTGTTTGTTTTAAGACATATTAGGTAACGTAAAAGAAAAGAAATTCTTCCAGTTGATTGATTCTTACATTTCTATAGGGTTATGTCAGCTTTACTTCCAGGGGAAGCTTATCACTGAAGTCGTTCACCTCATTATCATCCACAAGGCCACTGAAATTCTTTAAAAAAATACTTTTTTCCCCTTGTCAAAGTAGAATTAAAAAAAAAAAAAAATTAAATATGTCACTCTCATACAAATTTGAAAAGAAATTGTGTCAAAGATTTTATCCAGTGTATTAATTAATGAAGGAACCAGGGAATTGGCAAAGCTAGTTCAAAGAACATTTTGAGGATCTATGTTTTCATAGGCATTTTGAATCAATGTTAGAATAAGAGTGCTAGTTAGATTGGAAAAAGAAAAAACGTCTGGTTAATGTCCTACAGGGCAATTAATTATATTCTTTGGTGTTGCTGTAGGGAAAAAAACGTCATAAAGTTTAGTAAAGCAAAAGAAAGTTTTATTCAGTATATATTCAAAAGGGCAGAAGTGGGAAATGGACAACCATGCTGCCAGAGCCATGTCTGCCCAAGTCCAAGGAAATATCACAGAACAGACAAAAGTGGGAAAATGGACAAGCATGCTGCCCCAGCCATGTCTGCCTGAGTCCAAAGAATATCACAGAATAGGCAAGAATAGGCCCTGTCTGTCCAAAGACCATTACAGCGTCATCAGTATATATTAACATTACAAATGGGCAAAACCACTGAAAGCTTAGCCTTTTCAGATTGGCTAGAAACTGTGATCCTGCATTTTGAATTGTCTTTCTTAATAATCATTGGTACAGGTTTCAGTAACAAGAGTCGGAGGGTCTTCATTGGTCCAACAAATTTCTATTCACTAAATGCTAATAGAAAAAGATAAGAGTGGAAAGTCTTTTGTGTTCTGTTTGATTGGCTTTATGTGAAAGTTTCCCTAAAAGATATTTTCCAAGATTGTTTTAGCTATTGTCTTTATACCTCAGGGCCCAGTTGATGTGTCCTTGTGGGTCCTTGTGAGTCCAGCTCCAGCTGAGTCACATTCTCTATGCTCAAGGAGAGGGAATAAAAACTCCAGTATTATTTCCTAAATCAGTGTTATCTTTTCTATCTATTTGTGTGTCTACTGGATAAAATTCTACACGTTAACATGTAACTTAATTAAGTCAAAGTCTAGGACTTCTAATCAACAGTAAACAATGAGCTGAAGAAATACAACATCCTGACGTAATTTAATAATCCTTGGAGAGCCGGTTAAACATTATCCCCATATGACATTGAAAGACATACCACCTACTTATTTGCCTTATTTTCAAGTTTTAAATAATTTTTCTTAACATCCTATACCTTACAGTTTTTTTAAAACGTTAATCACTTTTAAATTCAGATTACAGTAATCCCATTTCATTTGTGGCCAGACAAAAAATACTCTAGGTTTAACCAGTGGCAGCAATATAACATAACCTTACACCCCAATTATGGCGAATATTTGAAAAGAAAAAAAATATTTATGTGAGGATTTTTTTATAGATTGAATGAACGTGGACTCTGTGAGGACAGGCTCTGTAGCTAATTCTTATATCAACGTTGAATCCCCTGCACCTAATTCAGCATCGGCATGGCATTTAAAAAACTAAGTGCCCATTGAATGACTATGACTGAATAAGTGACTAATTGTATGTCAAAGCTGTGAAAACTCCAGTTATCTAATATGAAATATTTTGTTTTGTGTGTTTGACCAGGTGAACAACAATTGTGTACCGGTCCCCAGGATACTAATTAGACCTACTTCTGCCTGACTCTCCATACAACTAAGGCTCAGTATCTGCCGAACTCTTTTCCCCATCTCATTTGGGCTATGGGGACAACATGTCTTCAGCAGAATCTGGTAGGTTCTCCTGCACTGTACTTTGGGGGCGGGGTGTGGGGAGCAACAGCAGTGCTTCTCAGACTGTAATGTGCTTGAGAACCACCTGTGGATTTATTAATCGGCAAATTCTGCTTCACTGGGTCTGTGCTGGGGCCCAAGAGTCTGCATTTCCAACAAATCATCACACTTTAGAATAGCGAAGATTAAACCAGCGTGTTTTGTTTTACTCTTTTCAAATTACATTATTTTTCCTGATTATAAAAGTAATATATGTTCATTGTAGAGAATTTGGAATGTACAAAAAAGTACAAAAGCACAAAAAGACAATGAAAAGCACCTGTAATCTGCCACAAAGCTCTGATTATTTCCATAGTTTTCTCAGATGTGGACTTGGCATATATGCATTTCTAAGGCTTTTGGTATATTATATTAATGCAGTTAATCAGATGCTAAGTCTCTCCCAACTGACCCATATGGTTGTGGTTTGACCTCGAATATTAGCAGCTTGCCATTGTTTTTCAGTACTTCCTTTATACCTTCCCTTATTCCTTCCACCTTCAGCTCAGAGCTCAGTTTCCTGTTCCCTCTCTGCCCCACCCTCCTTGTCATCTGTGCTGCTCCTACCTTAGAAGTTTAGAGCCCAAGCTGGGGGTAGGGGTGGGGTGGGGGGGAGGGGGGCATTCCTTGCCAGGCCACTTCTCTAGCCTTGCAGCTCCCATTTCAGAAGTCCTCCTGGCTATGTTCACACTGAGACATCAGAAAGCAGCTTTCTTTTTATTGTGATCTTCCTTACTCCATTGCATGTATATTGTTTCTAGTTTTTTTCCTTCTATTATAGACATTACTATTGGCAATATGTTAATATTTACAACTTTTATTCTTTGGTTAAATTATTTCTTTAAGATAAATTCTTAGGAGTGGGATCTTTGAGCTAATGGATCTAAATTTTGTATTGCTTTTGCTCTCTATTGCCATATTATTTTCCAAGAGGTTAAGCAATTTATCAAAAATATATTGAAATATATACTGCAGTATAATATACAGCAGTATACTGCAACTTTACCAGCATTTGGTGTTACCACAGCAAGAAGAAATGTAACTAATTTAGTTCTTGTGAGATGATGCCTGCACTTCCTTTAATTTACATGTCTTTGATTGCTCAGGATTATTTATCTCCTTTTGTTGTAGCTTGGTTTTTTTTCACTTGTTTGATACTTTTTTGAGCTATCTTTATACAAACAGTTGTATCAGTTAATGGTTGATCTCTTCTGATCTTCTACTCAAAAATTTGATGAAATGATAAGTTTTACTGGAGTCTTTCTAAATGTGATTTCCATGGGAGTCTTTCTAAATGTGATTTCTTTCCTATTTTACATCCCAAATACTCTATGCCTTTATTTTTAGCTTCCATGAAAGGGACAAAAGAAGCACACATAAAAAAGTTGAGGAACCCACTTGTTTAAGGCATTTGCAAATTAATATGCAAGTGGCCAAACTGGTGGATTTCTTAAAAGAAATTACAATAAAAGCAATTTTCATGATATTTTATTGGCAGAATTTTTTAGATTCCAGATATATTTTTCTGTATTCATGAAGTACCACATTACTTTATGGCAATTTATAGTTTTGTTCTTTATTGTCACCTAGTGAATGGTCTCTTAAGGGAAGACAGTGCTTTTAAAATTGAAAGGTTAAGCATATATTGATGAATTTATGGTTCATCACTCGGCTGCTAACTGAAAGGTCCTCGAGCACACCAGTGGCTTCTCAGTAGAAAAGATCTGGTGATCTGTTCCCATAAAGATGACAGCCTAGGAAACCCTAGAGGGCAGTTCTACTCTCTCATATAGGGTTGCTGGGAGTCAGAATGGACTTGATGGCACACAACAACAACTAAGTCTGAAATAAGAGAGCGCACCTAGTTACTTTAAATGAATTAAAATATTTAAAAATAGACACAGTCCTGAAATCACTTATTGAAATTATTTATAGTCTTTGTGGAATTCTAGCTGGAATTTGTATTCTCTTTTATGGGCTCCCATAAGACTTTATTTATATCCCTATTAGGGTGCTTGTTTTATTTTCTCATATTACAGTTTGTTATTTGTTTGTGTATCTCTATTTAAGTGTAAGCTCCTTAAGGTTAGAAACTGGGTCTTTTTCTTTTTGTTTTTTTACTTTTTTTTTTTTTTAATTGTACTTCAGGTGAAGGTTTACAGAACAAATAGTTTCTCATGAAACAGAAGTACACATATTGTTTTATGACATTGGTTAACAGCCCCACGACATGTCAACCCTCTCCCTTCTCAACCTTTTTTTTTTTTTTTTTTTTTTGTGAAAATATACATGGCTAAAGATACACCATTTCAAAAATTTCTACATGCACAGTTCAGTGACATCGACTATGCTCTTCCAATTGTGCTGCTATTCTCACTTTAGATGAAGGTTTACAGAACAAAATAGTTTCTCATTGAACAGTACACATAGTGCCCTATGACAATGGTTAACAACCTCACAACACATCAACACTATCCTTACTCAGCCTTGGGTTCCCTGTCACCAGCTTTCCTGTCCCCTTCTGCCTTCTAGTCCTTGTCGCTGGACTGCTGTGCCTCACTAGTCCCAATTTGGTTTTATGGGGCTGCCCACTCGCCTGCTGAACGGTGAACCTCGGAAGTGACTTCACCACTGAGCTAAAAGGGTGTCTGGGGGCCATACCCTCGGGGTTTCTCCAGTCTCCTTTAGGCCAGTAAATCTGGTCTTTTTTGTGTGTGTGAGTTAGAATTTTGTTCTACATCCTTCTCTAGCTCTGTCCAGAACCCTCTGTTGTGATCCCAGTCAGAGCAGTCAGTGGTGGTAGCCGGGCACCATCTACCTGTACTGGACTCAGTCTGGTGGAGTCCTTGGTAGCTGTGGTCCATTAGTCCTTCGGACTAATCTTTCCCTTGTATCCTGTTCTCTTCACACTCCCTTGCTACCGAAGGGATGAGACCAATGGAGTATCTTAGGTGGCTGCTCACAGGCTTTTAAGACCCCAGACACTACTCACCAAGGTAGAATGTAGAACATTGCCTTTCTAAATTGTGTTATGCTGATTGAGCTAGATGTTCCCCAACATCATGGTCCCTACAGCCCTCCGTGAAACTGGGTCTTTTTCATTGTTATTTAAGCAAGCTCAGTACTTTGTATATTGTAGAAGTTTGATAAATGTTTGTTGAGTTGAACATTCCCTGAGAGCCACTCTTGATGGTGGTAGGAACTGAAGTGCAGAAGAGG
The DNA here is from genome assembly GCA_030035585.1 of Dugong dugon. Lineage (NCBI taxonomy): Eukaryota > Metazoa > Chordata > Mammalia > Sirenia > Dugongidae > Dugong > Dugong dugon. The sequence goes on from CM057475.1 coordinate 8,176,164, forward strand.
TACTACTAATCTGTAGTTTCCACAATGTCTTGCCCCTTAAGAAACAACAGATTAGCAATCTTTATGCCGTGTTTTCATTACCAAATAGTTTATGAACCCTGTGTAAAGAATGATGTGATCTTTAAGAACTGACTGAGTTTTACTAAGAACAAGGCAGGTTAAACCAGCCTCTAACTAGAGTAGTATAAAGCAGCTTGGGGCATGAAGAAGCTCTCATTCTGATGGGATGGGCACTCTTCTTCCTGGAAACCGTAAGATTAGGATAACCAAACCACCAAATTCCAGGAAATTCTTTGCTTGGAGTGTCTTGTGGCCCTAAAACCTCACTTGGAACCTGTGCTGAGTAAATGGTAAAGTGGGTAAATCTCACCTTCAGTGCTAACGGTGTGATATAGATCAGCATGAATCTAATCCCCAAAAAGTGGAAATTGATCCAGTCCTCACCTTCCTACTTCTCCATTCTCATTGCTAGCCATCCCTGCAGCATTGTCTCTGACCCTGGCCACCCAGAGCTAGGTCAGAACTCACAAGTTAAAAGAAAGCCAGAGACACCATTGCCAGCCACAAGTTTGAGAAGTCCACTTGACACCCCAACCTTGTGTCCTGCGGCCACAAATTTGGGGCTGATTTCCAGCTACGTCTTCAGGATGCCATCCACAGGCTCGGGAGTCCACATGACACCCTTACTTTCTGACCTGCTGGCTCCTACTGCCCCTTTGCATTTGATAATTCAGTGGAACACCTCACAGAATTCACAGAGAGTATACCATACCTTAATGACTACAGATTTATTATAACCAAAAAGAATAAAAACAAAGAGACACATGGGGTGAGGTCTGTGAAGGGTCCCAGCGTAGAGCTTCTGTGTCCCAAGGGGATGTGCTGCCTTCCTAAGAGTAGATGTTCTTGTCAACCAGGAACCTCCCTAAACCTTAGTGTTCAGTGTCTTTATTGGTCTCATCATATGGTCATGATAGATTATATCATGCCTCCTGAGGCTAGTCAACATTGGACCACCAAGTGATCCCTCTTGGTCTGGCCATCTCCCACTCATTAGCCTCTGGTGTGGTCTGGTTCTTAGGAACCAAGAACAAAGGCCATTTAGTTTCCTTCTGCACCTCACAGAACCCCATTGTGAGGCCAGATAGATAGGTACATGAGCCTAGCAATGTTTGCTGAAATCTAAAATCATCCCTTTACAACATTGAAGATGGTAAAATGTACAAAAGATTTATTGACTAGTTCAGCACGGTCATTTCAATGTGTCATTGATGAAGTCTGTATGAAGATCCCCAACCTTTTCAGGTTTCTTTAAAATTTAACCAGTCAGATCGCTGAAATTTCTGGTGATCTTGCTGCATTAGGTCCAATATTCTGAATTGTATAGGACCATTTAGGACCTGAGCCAGTTAGCCCAGGATCATTCTCAATTCTTGAGTATCCTGGAAAAGTCTCATCCTTCTGAAGAGCAGAACACAATTCTCATTCTAGTAAATATCCTTGCTAAAACAGACCACTTGGTTCTTTGTGCTTGTTCTAACCCCTCTAGTCGAGCCCACTTCTTCTAAAGAGGTATTTCTTTGTGATTTTTCTGCCCATGTGTCTGAGAGAGGGCCACATTTGTATGTTGTACTTTTTAAGGCACTCCAGGTTCATGTCCACCTGTCAATAAGCTAGATGGGCAATCTAAAGGAGTCACTGGGAAGTACTTCTTGTGTTATACCTTGTGTGGGTAAAATGACAAGTTATATAGTTCCCAAATGCTGTATTAATGTACAAGTAGTTAAATTGGTCCACACATCTTTCAAAGAAATGATGTCTCTGAAATCAGTACCATCCTGACTGACCACTGGTCAAGGAGTCTGAATCCACAAGAAGGATTTACAGAATGCCACACCAAGCACTGCTATAGGCCTCAACTGACATAGCACTGCTCACCAGTGGAAAGCATCCAGTTACCAGTACAAACTCACTCATCTTCCATGAGATCTCTGCCACCTGACCCTTCAAGAAACTTGAAGACTGCATTCTGAGTTCCTTCTGAATCACCAAAATTATAAAAGTTGCCACCTTTCTGCCTACTGTGACTTTAGCCTTTCATGTTCTCCCTGTTTTTCATTGTTCCTTACCATCCCCTTACAACCATACCCAGTCCATTTGGGCACTGCTATGCAGTCCATTTGGGCACTGCCATGCTTTCTGGATGTGCTCTACAGACAGCCTCTACCAAAGCCTGCTCCAGTGCCTGAGCCAAGGGGGAAAGGTTGGACACCAGAGGAATATTGTGTTGCAGTAGTAGGACTATCAGAACTTGTCTAGATTTCTTTGTAATAAGAACCAGGATCAGCCCAAAGCTGGTTCCTGTGAGGTGGAGGTCAAACATACCTCCACCCTCGAATCTTTTTACCAACTCTGACACCAGCCATCCCTCCCACAGTACTCTACTTCTCTTCTGGCTTCGATAATTCATTCCAGTGGCCACACAGAACTCACAGACCATAGTTACAGGTAAGTGGTTTATTAAGTCTTAGTCATCTAGTGCTGCTGTAACAGAAGTACCACAGGTGGATGGTTTTAACGAAGAGAAGTTTATTTCCTCACGGTCAAAGTAGGCTAAAAGTCCACATTCAGGACGTCAGCTCCAGAAGAAGGCTTTTTCTCTCTGTCGGCCTTTTTCTCTTCGGTGTTCCCCCGGACTAGGAGCTTCTCCGCGCAGGGACCCCGGTCCAAAGGACGCGCTTTGCTCCTGGCACTGCTTTCTTGATGGTATGAGGTCCCCCTGTCTCACTGCTCACTTCTTTTATATCTCAAGAGATTGCCTCAGGACACAGTCCAGTCTTGTAAATTGAGTTCTGCCTCACTAACACAACTGCAGCCCATCCTCCCTCATTAACATCATAGAGGCAGGATTTACCACACATGGGAAAATCACACACTACCAGGAATCATGGCCCAGCCAAATTGATACACACATTTTTGGGGGGACATAATTCAATCCATGACATTAAGGAAGTAACAGGGCACAACTCGGGATCAGGATTAATAGGCTACAACTTGGGATCATGATCAGGAAGCATGTAGGTAAAGTCTGGAAGGCTCCTCTGAAGTGGAAAGCACATCCCTCCCTTTTTCAGTTCAGGACAGCTCTCTCAGAAGTGCAAGCAAGCTGACCCTTCTCTCCGCCATGCGTACCCTTTCTCAGCCATGTGGGCCTCCCTCTCAACTCCCTCAGGTCAGGCCTCCTCTCAGCCCTCTCAGGACAGGCCTCCTCTCAACTTCCTCAGGGCAGGCCTCCTCAGCCCCCTCAGGATAGGCTTCCTCTTAACTCCCTCAGGACAGGCCTCTTCTCAGCCCCCTCAGCACAGGCCTCCTCTCGGCCCCCTCAGGACAGGCCTCCTCTCAGCCCCTTGAGGAAATGCCTTTTCTCAGCCCCCTCAGGACAGGTTTCCTCTCAACTTCCTCAGGACAGGCCTCCTTATAGGCCCCTCAGGATAGGGCTTTCTGGCTTCAGCCTTCCTGCCATCGACCTCTCTACTGTCAGACTCTCCACTGCTAACTGACCCAGCTCATCGCCAGTGTAGCAGTTTTGTTCAGCTCTCTTAGCTGCATTCTTAGAAGCAGGTTTCTGTAGTCACCACTGACTCTGCTGCAGGGCCCCTTCAAAGCCTATCCCCACTGGTTCTGCTTAAGGGCCCCTTCTGGGCCTGTTGCCACTGGCTCTGAAGCAGGGCCCTTTTGGGCCTGTCACTTTCTTCAGTGTTGTAGCCCTTGACCCATGTTACAGCTCTTTTAGGAGGTTCCTTGTTTCCCCTTTCTCTGCTGCTTCTCTCTTCTTGCCGCTCTTGCCTTTTCTCCTTTTGCGTCTTTCTTCTTTCCTCTTGCCTCTTGTCTAGTTATCTAGTGCTGCTATAACAGAAATACCACAGGTGGATGGTTTTGGCAAACAGAAATTAATTCTCTCACAGTTTAGGAGGCTAGAAGTCCAAAAACAGGGTGCTGGCTCTAGGGAAAGGCTTTCTTTCTCTGTCAGCTCTCAGGGAAGGTCCTTGTCATCAATCTTCCCTTGGTCTAGGAGCTTCTCAGTGCAGGGACCCCGCTCCAAAGGACGAGCGCTCCTGGCTCTTCTTGCTTGGTGGTAGGAGGTCCCGCTTCTCTCTGCTCCCTTATCTCTTATATCTCAAAAGAGATTGACTCAAATACAACCAAATCCTGTAGATTGAGTCCTGCCTCATTAACATCATAGAGGTTAGGATTTACAACACATAGGATAATCACATCAGATGACAAAATGGTAGATAACCATACAGCACTGGGAATCATGGCCTAGCCAAGTTGATACACATTTTTGGGGGATACAGTTCAATCCATAACACCTCTATTGTCTTTTCTCCTTTCCTTCTTCCTTCCTTTCTGTCTGCTTACCTCTGTGGGGTTGGCTGCATATATAAGCAAATTCCTGGTCAATTTCAAGGCATGTCCCTCCCACCAGGACCAGAAACTGACCAATCCCCTCTTGGTAGACTACAATCACTTCATTTGCATAGTAGACTATAGGCACTTCATTTGCTTAAGTACATTGACCAAGCCTTGCAAAGTACATGAAATAGACCAATCACAGGGCAGACTGTAGCCCGGGGCCAGACAAGAAGTGTTAAATCATCGAGTTGTTTACAGCTTGCCCAGGAAATGTCAATCAACCTGGACAAAATTATCAAACCCTCTGGCGTAGAAAACTACGGCAAAGGTAACTCCTCAGGGTCTAGGGGAAAAATCTCTCAATCTGTTTTTCCAAAGAGCCAAGGCAAAAGGCCACACAGGGGAACTCATTTCACCACATATACAGAGGAACATGAGTCGCAAATAGACTTTCTTTGGGACAGAACGTCATACTGGGTAAAAAGGAGGTGTCTTGGCCTTACCCTGAGGCTAAGTCATCTAGGACTGTGTAGGATGAGAGGAGGGTGGTGTGCTATCCACCCTGGTGCTTTTGAACTTTCTTATCTGCTCCTAAGCCACACATGAAAGGTGACCTCCGGGAGTGGTTTGGGTTCTAAGTTTGGAGAGTATCTCAGGGCCATAGTCTCAGGGGTTCATCTAGTCTCTACTGGTCCAGTAAGTATGGTTGTTTTTAGAAATCTAAGTTTTTGTTTTACAGTTTTCTCCCATTCTATCCGGGACTATTTATTGAGTCTCTGGTTGGAACAATAGGTAGTAGTAGCAAGGCACCATCTAGTTCTTCTCGTCTCAAGGTAGGTAATGTCGTTGTTCGTGTAGGCTATTGGTTACGTAGACCAGTTTCTTCTTTGAGTCTTTGGTTTCCTTCTTTCTCTTTAGCTCCAGATCAGTAGAGACCAATAGCTGTATCTTAGATGAACATAGGTATGCATATATCTGTTCGTGTCTTTACTATTAGATCTCTAGGGTATATACCTAGAAGTGGGATTGCTGCATCATAAGGTAGTTCTAGTTTTTTGAGGAAGCACCATACCATTTGCCATAGTGATTGTACCATTTTACAGTCCCACCAGCAGTGGGTAAAGGTTCCAGTCTCCCTACAACCTTGCCAGCATTTGTTGTTTTCTGTTTTTTTGATCAGTGCCATTTTAGCAGGGGTGATATGATATCTCATTGTAAGTTTGATTTGCATCTCTCTAATGGTTAATGCCACCATTTATCTGTCAGTTTGTTGTATTGTGGTGGCTTGCGTGTTGCTATGATGCTGGAAGCTATGCCACTGGTATTTGAAATACCATCAGGGTCACCTCTGGTGGACAGGTTTCAGCAGAGCTTCCAGATTAAGACAGACTTGGAAGAAAGACCTGGCTATCTACTTCTTAAAAAATTGGACAGTGAAAACCTTACGAATAGCAGCAGAACATTGTCTGACATAGTGCCAGAACAACCTGAGATATGCAGATGATACAACCTTGCTTGCTGAAAGTGAAGAGGACTTGAAGAACTTACTGATGAAGATCAAAGACTACAGCCTTAAGTATGAATTCCACCTCAACATAAAGAAAATCCTCACAGCTGAACCAATAAGCAGCATCATGGTGGAGAAAATATTGAAGTTGTCAAGGATTTCATTTTACTTGGATCCACAATCAATGCCCATGGAAGCAGCAGTCAAGAAATCAGACAGCGTATTGCACTGGGCAAATCTACTGCAAAAGACCTCTTTAAAGTGTTGAAAAGCAAAGATGTCACTTTGAGGACTAAGGCGCACTTGACCCAAACCATGGTATTTTCAGTTGCCTCATTTGCATGCAAAAGTTGGACAGTGAATAAGAAAGGCCAAAGAAGAATTGATGTCTTTGAATTATGGTGTTGGCGAAGAATATTGAATATAACATGGACTACCAGAAGAACAAACAAATCTGTCTTGAAAGAAGTACAGCCACAATGCTCCTTAGAAGGGAGATGGTGAGACTTTGTCTCAAGTACTTCGGACAAGTTACCAGGAGGGACCAGTCCCTGCAGAGGGACATTATCCTTGGTAAAGTAGAAGGTCAGTGAAAAAGTGGAAGACTCTGAATGAGATAGACTGAGACACAGTGGCTGCAACAGTGGGCTGAAGCATAGCAACGATTGTGAGAATGGTGCAGGACTGGGCAGTGTTTTGTTATATTGTACATAGGGTCTCTATGAGTCAGAACCAACTCTAGGGCACCTAACGACAACAACAACAATGGTTAATGATTGCAAACATCTTTTCATGTGTTTGTTGGCTGCTTGAATAACCCCTTTGGTGAAGTGTCTGTTCGTGTTCTTACCTATTTTTTAATTGGATTATCTGGCTTTTTGTTGTTGAGCTGTTGAAGTTTTCTGTATATTTTAGAGATTAGACCCTTACTGGATATGTTGTTTCTGAAGATTTTTTCCCAGTCTGTAGGTTTTCTTTTTACTCTTTTGATAAAGTCTTTTGATGGGCACAATTATTATTTTTTATGAGGTCCCAGTTCTCTATTTTGTTTTCTGCTGCTCTTACACTTATAGTTGTGTTTGATAATCTATCATTAAAACAAAAAAACAAAAAGCTAGGTCCCATAGTTTTACCAAGTTTTCCCAAGAACTTTATGGCTATAGCTTTAACATTTAGGTCCTTGATCCATTTTCAGTTAGTTTTTGTGTATGGTGTGAGGTATGGACTCTGTTTCATTTTTCTGCACGTGAGTATCTGATTTTGCCAGCAACATTTGTTGAAGAGACTGTTCTTTCCCCATTGAATGGACTTTGACTCCTTGTTGAAAGTCAGTTGTCCACAGATGGATGGATTTTTTTTCTGGATTCTCAATTCTGTTCCACTGGTGTATGTGCGTATCCTTGAACCGGTACCAGGCTGTTTTGATATGTAGCTATATAGTATGTTTTGAGGTTGGGGAGTGTGAGGCCTCCTACTTTGTGCTTCTGCAATATAGCTTTGGCTGTTCAGGGCCTCTTTTCTTTCCATATAAAGTTGGTGATTAGTTTTTGCATTTCAATTAAGAATGTTGTTGGAGTTTGGATTGGGATTGTATTTTACGTATAGATCACTTTGAGTAGTTTTCACATTTTCACAATATTAAGTTTTCTAATCCATGAGCAGGGAATGTCCTTCCATTTATGTAGGCCTCTTTTATTTTTATTTATTTATTTTTTATATTTTATTGTACTTCAGGTGAAAGCTTACAGAGCAAATAGTTTCTCATGAAATAGTAGTACACATGTTGTTCTATGACATTGGTTAACAACCCCACAACATATTAAGCCTCTAAATTCTCAACCTTTTTTTTTTTTTTTTGGATGAAAATACAGATAGCCAAAGATACACTGTTTCAAAAATTTCTACATTCACAGTTCAGTGACATTGACTACGCTCTTCCAACTGTGCTGATATTCTCACTTAAGATGAAGGCTTACAGAACAAAATAGTTTTTCATTTAACAGTTACTACACATGTTGCCCTATGACAATGGTTAACAATCTCACAGCACATCAAGAATATCCTTACTCCACCTTGTGTTCCCTATCACCAGGGGACTTCCTTGTCCCCTTCTGTCTTCTGGCCCTTGTCACTGGACTACTGTACCTCTTTAGTCTCATTTGTTTTTTTTGTTTTTTTTTTATTTTATTTTATTTTATTTTAACACCATTTCAAAACTTTTTACTTACACATTTAAGTGATATTGACTATGCTCTTCCAATTGTGCTGCCATTCTCGCCCAAGATGAAGGCTTACAGGACAAAACAGCCTCCCATTTAATAGTTACTACAAATGTTGCCCTATAGCAGTGGTCAACAATCTCACAATACATCAACAGTGTCCTTATTCAATTTGTGTTCCTTATCATCAGTTTCCTACTCCCCCTCTGCCTTCCGGCCCTTGTCACCGGACTCCTGTACCTCGTTAGTCCCATTTAGTTTTACTGGGCTGTCCACTCCCAGGCTTAACATCGAACCTCGAAGGTAACTTCACCTCTGAGCTGAAAGGGTGTCTGGGGGCCACACTCTTGAGGTTTCTCTAGTATTCTTTAGGATATGTAGGCCTCTTTTAATCTCTTGTATTAGTGTTTTATTATTTTCATTGTATAAGTCTTTTACATCCCTGGTTAGGTTTATTTCGAGGTATTTTATCATTTTGGGGCTATTGTGCATGGTATTATTTTCTTGATTCCCTCTTTGGATTTCGTCCTGTTAGTGTAAAGGAACCCAACTGAATTTTTGTGTGTTAATCTTGTATCCTGCAACATTTATGAATTCTCCTATTACATTCAGGAGCTTTCTTGTGGAATCATTTGGGTTTTCTACATTGGGGTCATGTCATCTGCGGATAGGGATAGTTTTGCTTCTTCCTTTCCAATTTATATATCCTTTATTTCTCTTTCTTGCCTTATTGCTCTGGCTAGGACTTCAGTATTGAATAAGAGTGCTAATAGTGGGCATCCTTGTCACATTCCCGTTTTCAAGGGGGAGGCTCTCAGTCTTTATCCATTGAGGATAATGTTGGCTGATGGTTTGGCATATATGCCCTTAATTATGTTGAGGAATTTTCCTTCTATTCCTATTTTGTTGACAGTTTTATCAGGAAATGGTGTTGGATTTTATAAAATGCCTTTTCTGCATCAATTGAGATGATCATGTAGTTCTTTTTCTTTGTTTTATGTATGTGGTGAATTACATTGATTGATTTTTCTAATGTGAAACCACCCTTGGATTCCTGGTATGAGTCCCACTTGATCATGATGATGTATGATTTTCTTAATATGTTGTTGAATATAACTCACTAGAATTTTGTTGAGAATTTTTGCATCTGTATTTATGAGGGGCATTGGTTGGTAGTTTTCTTTTTTTGTGATGTCTTTTCCTGGCCTTGGTATCAGGGTGATGCTGGCTTCATAGACTTAGTTAGGGTGTTCTTTCCTCTTCTATACTTTGGAAGTGTTTGAGTAGCGTTGGTGTCAACTCTTCTCAGAATGTGTGGTAAAATTCTCCAGTGAAGCCATCTGGTTCTGGGCCTTTTTTTGTTGGAAGTTTTTGATGACATCTTAAATCTCTTCTTTTGTTATGGGCCTGTTTATATTTTGTACCTCTGTTTGTGTTAGTTAAGGTAGATAGTGTGTTTCTAGGGATTTGTCTAGGTTTTCAAATTTGTTAGAGTACAGTTTTTTTCTGTTATAATCTTCTTAATACCAGCTGGATCTCCAATTTCTTTTCTTATCTTGACTGTTTGCACGAAGGAGTTATTTTGGATTGGAGATTGGCTTGTCTGTGAGAGGGAGTGGGATGCTATACTATTGAAAACAGGGTGGAACTAGTTGAAAGTCTGCACATGCAGTGTTGAGATTGCCACTCCCTTCCAAACCCCCAAATATCCTCTTTCCTCGTTTCAGCTCTCAGAATACTAGCAGATAGGTTTGTACGCTTCAGGCAGGAAATTGGATGATTTCTCCCTGGGGAAGTTGGCTTTCCCAAAAGAAGTGATCTGCAGACTTTTGGAAGTTCCCTATTAAATAATCATGACTCTCTGTCAATTATGCTATAGCAGGGCCTACTTGTCAGTGAGCCACATGTAAACACACGGCTCCTAATCAACTTTTCTGTGTCTCAGTATTATGCATGAATGTGGTCAGGGGTCACCGGATGTTTAGGAAAGCCTCTGATGTGATGCAATGCACGTAGAAAACAAAGATAGAGAGAAATAAACAGTCAGTATTCTCAGAGAGGTAAGAGACAATATTGCATCAAGAAAATGTGAACAGGCCCATTCAATAAGCAAAAAGAGCCCTTAGAAATTTAGCAAATGATATCTGATGTAAAACATTTAGAGCTGAAAATAAATTTAGGCATATCACTTAAAAAATAGAACAGGATGATAAAGAAATAGAAAATAGAGAAAAGATAAAATTAGAGGATGAATTCAAGAAAGCCATCATTTAACTAATAGGAATTCAGAAAAAAAATGGAAGTCAAGGGACTAATTGTTAAAGAAAAGTTCTCAGATTCCAGGACACGCTTTCTAGATTGAGAGTAACTTCAAGCGCCCAGCAAAGTGAAAGATATAAGAGATACTCCACCAACAGACATTACTGTGAAATTTACAAACACAGGGAAAGGAAAAGATCCTAAAATCTTCCAGTGAGGGAGAATAAGACAAAACAGGCCATATACAGAGGCTTTAGAATTGGAATAGCATCAAATTATCAGCAGTCTCACTGGATACTAGAATAAAGGACTTCTCAGACATGAAGTAACATCAAATTTACTTTCAGTATAGAAGAAGTAAGGAATCTGGAAACCATGACATATGGGTGTGAGTGGAATAAGGGGTAAGGATTTTTAACCTGGAGCAGAGAACCTGAGCGGAGATATTACACCAGTATGCAAATGTGCCAAGAGCTGTCATGAGAAGACCTATTATGGTGTTCCAGAGAGCAGAACCAGGATCAGGGAGTTACAGAGTGACAAGCCTGCTTATGTTGTTCACGGCTTGTGCTATTCAATGATGAAATCATGATTGTCTACTACAAACCTATACAACTTTGAATGGAATTATATAAGAGAATCTTTGATGGATTGCTAGAATACGGCTAGACAGTAAGTTAGATGCCACTATGACAATAAATATCATTGTCTAAACAGTAGAGAGGACACTGTCTGGCATAGGAAAAGGTGGTTCAGTAAATCTAGCAGCTTTTTGTTTTAGTTTAAAAAAATTCTTGACAGAGCTTTGCATTCCTTAAGAGATGGATTAAAAAAACCCATTGCCGTCAAGTCGATAGGTTATTTAAAAAGTACAAGGCCTGGTAAACTTGAGGGTTCTTCATTTACTCAAATCAAATTTTAAAAGCCTGAGATGTGACGAAATTTCAAAGCATTGTAGACAAGTAGACTCTGTCCTGTTTTACTAAACGTTGAAGTCACATATACTTGAAAAATGACTTCTGCATTTAAGTGTCAGTTCATTTAGCTACACTACATCAGAGGAAAACGCATACAAGTATAGAAAAAACCTGTCTCAAATAATTTATTCAGCTCATTAGATAATGAGAGATTAGTAAAGGGATAAAGCTGGTTCAAAGAGAACTTTGAGAACTGGAATATTTATGGTCTATCAGGCAAGGCATTTTGAAATACGTTTGCTGAGTTAGAAACAAAACTTGTTAATGTCCTATAATGCATTGAAACTGTAACCTTTTCTGCCAGATATAAATTATATTATTAAATTAATAACTTTGTTATTAAGTAAATATCATTAAGCAAATGATACCTTTAAGCAAAATGATATCATTAATAACTTTACATCTGATGTAATTTACAAATATATGACCTACTACTTTAGTTCTTTAATCATTATTTGTAATGAATTGTGCCATAATTCATAACCTATTTTGACTCATGATGGCTTCATCAAGTTTGAGGGTCTTTGGAAGTGTGGTAAGGGGCTAGAAATTAAGAAATTAAGGGAATTTAGGACAGTCTCAAGAGGCAGTCATTCTAATAGAACAAGGGGATACTGAATGGTTCAGAATTGGAAAAGGCATGTGGCAGGGTTGTATCCTTTCATCTTACTTGTTCAATGTGTATGCTGAACAAGTAATCCAAAAAGCTGAACTATATGAAGAAGAATACAGCATCAGGATTACAGAGAGACTCATGAACAACCTGTGATGTACAGATATACAACCTAGTTTGCTGAAAATAAAGATAACTTGAAGTACTTAGTAATGAAGGTCAAAGAAACAGCCTTCACTATGGATTACACCTGAATGTGAAGAAAACGAAAATACAACTGGGCTGATAAAAAACATCATGATAAATGGAGAAAAAATTGAAGTGGTCAATGATTTCATTCTACTTGGATCAACAGTCAACAACAATGGAAGCAGCAGTCAGAAAATCAAATGACGTGTTACATTGGGTGAATATGCTGCAAAAGACCTCTTTAAAGTGTTCAAAAGCAAAGATGTCACTTTGTTATGACTAAAGTGTGCCTGACCCAAGCCATAGTCTTTTCAATCACCTCATATAGTTGGATAGTGAAAAGGAGGACAGAAAGAGGAATTGCTTTTGAAATGTGGTGTTGGTGAAGAATATTGACTGCCAAAAGAACGAATAAATCAGTCTTAGTAGAAATACAACCAGAATGTTTCTTAGAAGCGAGGATGGCAAGACTGTGACTCACTGTGGACATGTTATCAGGAAACACCAATTGCTAGAAAACTACATCATGTTTGGTAAAGTAGAGAGTCAGCAAAAATGAAGAAACCCTCCATGAGATGCATTGATGCAATAGTTGCAACAGTGGATTCAGACATATCAACGATCACAAAGATGGTACAGGACCTGGCAACATTTCATTCTGTTACACATAAGGTCGCCATTAGTCTGAGCTGCCTCAGTGGCAACTAACAACAACAGTATAGTCTCTGGAAATGCAGGACAAGAGTCAGTGTTGAGTACAGGCAGAAGATAATGGTTGAATTGCTCAGAACAAGAGAAGATTTTTGGGAGGCCTAGGGAGAAGCGTTGAATAGTGACTTTTTAATTAGCTGTTGCACGTTGTGTGATGTAGTGTTCTTCTCCCACCCCTTGCAGTCTCACCATGAAATCATCAATCAAATATCTATTTCTTTTAATACGTTGTGGAATTGATTTGGGGACATGCAGAAGTGCTGATCCCTGCTTCAAGGTGATTGGTTATAGGGGACCAAAAGGAGCTCAATCCTAACTGGATTAAAACAGCAAAGAAAAAATTATGAATCCACATTTCAATTCTAGGTTCATCGAAGCAGAAATAAATACAGAAAAGTTCTGCAGTAGTTTCCATTTTTCTGTTGATTTCTACTTCTGCAAAAATTGATGAGACTTTCTGTCTTTTGATTTTATTCTATAAAAGCATTTCTACCAGTATTGTAATTTTTCAGCAGCATCCATAATTGTGACTTCAGGACCTTGGATTATAAGATTTACCTTAATATGACCAAAAATATGGGCCAGGGAAGCCAGACCATGAGTGAATTTCTTGTCAAATGTTTCAAATAAATTTTCCTTTTCTTAAAAAAAGTGTGTGAGTGTGTAATGAAATGTCAATCCAGAGAACTGTGGGTGAGTAGAGAAGACCAATATTTTGCTTCTAATCATTGACAAAATTTCTTAAAAAGGGTCTGGCTATGTGGATGTCAAGGATTGATAGGGGATGAAACGTTACCTTCAGGATTGCTGGTCAAGGCTTTGATGCCAGTGTACTGGAAATGCAGTAAGGAAGGGTGGGGCTTCTATCACCAAAACGGTAAATACAGTTGTGTTGCCAGGTGTTTGTTTGTGGAGAATATAAGGATTTTTCTTTGAGTTTTTGCCTGGCTTTTTACTACTTGAAAGATATCAATAGTTGTTTAGTTCCCACACAATTTCATCAAAGTAACTGTAAGTATTGTTAGCAAACACATGACAGAAAAAAATTGTAAATAGATTGTGCAGCACAAAGAACACAATTTGGTCTTTTGTCTCTGGTTTCTGAAAATAACCCTAGCAATCAAGATGCCTTTGTTTTCCAGAATAGTTAGGCAAGTATGGGCTACACAGGCCTCATACCTGGTGAACTAACTTGCAGAGGGGAGGGGGCCATGATACAGTCATGCATATTCATTGTTTGGATGGATCATAACTATTCATTAAGGCCCCAATCATGCATATTCATCAAGGTCCTAATGACTAAGGGACCCTGGACCTTGGAGATCTCTTTCAGGGCTTCCTGAATTTGGTGAGAACATCCATGAATGGGAGAGGATGGCATGTCCCTGGGGACAACGGAGGCCCCATTCCTGAAACACTCCCAGATCTTGCCTGGTGTGGCTCTTCATTTGTATCCTTTCTGGTTATAATAAATGAGTAACTATAAGTATAGGTAATAGTCTTCATAAATTTTGTAAGCTGTTATAGAGAATTAATGGATCTATAAGGGACGATGGAATTCTGACTTAGCTCAGAATGGTGAATTTAGAGGACAGCTGTGCCGGCAAATGAACCAGCTTTGGGTGGCTGGGTGACAGAGAAAAGCTGCATGGGCAGTCAGTTAAGAAGGACAGAGTCCTTCTAGCTTTTGACGTAGTCCCATGGGCCCAGACAGAGAGAGAAAAGGGGAGAGAGAGGCTGAGTAGTCTGAAGTGCAGGGAGTTATACAGACTCCTGAGCCTATGGCTGGTACCTGATGGTCAGGGATCATCTGACCTGGCTCAGGGTGGCCTAACTCTAGGTGGTTAGGTTCAGAGAGAGGAAGTACCATGAAAATGGCTGGCAGTGAGGGCCTTGGAGATGTGGGAACATGAAATTTGGATCCAGTTCCAGGTGGGAATTAGATTTACGCTGATCTTTGCCACGCAATTAGTGATAAAGGTGGGGTTTGCCACCTTGCCCCTTTTGTATAGTTAGTGATAGCATTGCCGTCTGCATTAAGGAATGTTAGTAGTTTGTAGTCATTTTGTTCGTTTGTTTTAAGGAAAATAGAGTAGCCATCAATTCTTTCATGAATTTCTTTAAAAAATGAAAAAGCCTGGAAATACTGTTGGAATAATAAATTCATTTGGTAGGGCCACATCTTTTCTTTGAGATACAAACCTGTTTGGTCATTTCTAGGGTATACGGCCTTTTACTAGAGTCTCTCAAACTATGTGGTGTGCTTTACTTGGTATCATATAGAACCTTAAATTAGGATGCTTGAAGAGACAGTCCTTTTGTGTTGCGGCAAGTTCAGTTTCCATAAAGTCCTAGGTTTTTAAAATTGAGCCTGCAAAGATGGAAAAGAAATTAGAACCAGTGGGTCCATCAACCTTATTGTATTTTTTCTTTATAAAAATTATGTAAATGGAACATGAATACATTTTCTTATAAAATTTTAGAAAAAGTACAGATGCAGATACAGCAAAAAAGGAAAGAAAAAGAAATTTCCCATTTACTGTTAATTTATCCAACTCCTTTTAAGCAATCACTGATAAACATTTTACTATGTATATTTCAAATAATTCTCTATACATTTTAATACATATGTGTACATATACAATATGATCAATTTAACTTTTAAAACTTATAAAAGTGAGATTACACTATAGAATATTTTATAACTTGCTTTTATTTACCTAATAATAATGGTCAATAATTTTATAGGATTACTGTGAATTAGTCACTGTGCTGAGCACTTCAAACACATTATCGCTTTGAAACCTTAATGAAAACCCTATGAGATAGGTATCACTTTATAGATATGCAGAGAGGTGAAATAATTTGCCAAAAGTAACAGGGTCACTAAACGGTGGCATGGAGATTTGACCCCAAATAATATGACTCTAGATTCTGTATTCCCTGGTGATTTTTTTTTTTTTTTTTTTTTGCGTCAGTAATAGAGTTAACTGATTCTTTTCAACTGCTGCTTAGAATTCCATCCCATGGATGTACCTTAATTTACTGAACTATTCTTTAATTGAAGGACATTTAATTCCTACCCCCACCCCCGATTTTTATTGTACCAAGCTACAGTAAACATCGTTGTTCCTAGATCAGTATTTACATGTGTGAATATTTCTGTACAAGAGATAGCTAGAAGAGGAATTTCTGCACGTTTAAAGGGGATCGATACTATTATAGTTTATACTCTCTTCAGGGTGTTTCCTCATACTTTCATCAACTGAATTTCATCTGTTGTAATAATGTTTTCCAACTGATGAGTGCAAGTGATATTTAACTGATTTAATGTACATTTTCTTGAATGCCACAGAGTTGGTAATCTTCCCATTCCTGTTTCATCTATATTTTCAGTTCATAACTTCTGTTTGGGTTGTTTGCCTTTTCTTAAATTTGCAGGTTCTATATGTTATAGCTAATAATCTTTTATCTTTAATATGTAAGTCAAAAATATTTTCCAAGGCTCTAGCTTATCTTTTCAAAAGATTTTAATTGAAATATGCATATGTATGCAGTAAAGTACTCGCAGGTGTACAAACTCAGTGAATTTTCAGAGTGACTGCACCTTGTGTAACCATCACCAAGATCAAAAGCAGAACATTACCAGAATCCTAGTATACCTTTTGTGTCCCCCTTTAATCACGTCCCTTTCTCCAAAGATAATCACTATCCTGACTTCTAATACCATAGTTTACCATAAATTGTGTCTTAGTTATCTAGTGCTGCTGTAACAGAAGTACCGCAGTTGGATGGCTTTAACAAAGAGAAATTTATTCTCTTACAGTCTAGGAGTCTGGAAGTTCTAATACAGGGTGCCAGCTCCAGGGCAAGGCTTTTTCTCTTTGTCGGCTCTGGGGAGAGGTCCTTGTCATCAGTCTTCCCCTGGTCTAGGAGCTTCTCAGTGCAGGGGACCCTGGCTTCAAAGGATGTGTACTTCTGGCTCTTCTTGCTTGGTGGTAATGAGGTCCTCCCATCTTACTGCTCGCTTCTCTCTTTCATATCTCAAGAGATTGACTCAAGATACAGCCTAATCTTGTAGATTAAGTCCTGCCTCATTAACGTAACTGCCTCTAATCCTGCCTCATAAACATCATAGAGGTTAGGATGTACAACACATAGGATAATAACATCAGATGGCAAAATGGTGGACAACCACACAATACTGTGAATCATGGCCTAGCCAAGTTGACACACATTTTGAGGGGACACAATTCAGTCATAACAGCTTCTAATATGATTTTCCATGCTGTTAAACTTAATAAATGGGATCGTATGTTGTGTATTCTTTTGGGTCTGGTTTCTCTTAAAATGTTGTGTTTGTGAGATTCAAATGTGCTGCTATGGATAGTTGTAATTTGTTCATTCTTATTGCTGAGTAATATTCCACTGAATGAATATACCACAGTTTATTTATCCATCTGTTCTAGGTGGACACAAGTTGTTCCTAGTCTTTGGCACTTACATTTTATTTAATATTGTATATTATTGTATGAACATGTCTTTTGGTGAATATATGTACTTATTTAGGTCATTGGGTGGTGCAAATGGTTTGTGCTTAACCACTAACATTAAGGTTGGTGGTTTGAACCCACCCATTGGTGCCATGCAAGAAAGGCCTGTCAATCTGCTTCCTTAAAGATCACAGCCAAGAAAACCCAATGGAAACATTCTGGGCTCTCTGGGGTCACCACGGGTCTGAATTAACTCAACGGCAATGGGTTTTTAAAAAAAATTAATGTACTTATGTTGAGTATATACTAGGAGTATATATACCTTGCTGGGTCATAAGATATGCATCTGATAAGCTTTAGTAGATGTTGTCTACTAATTTTCCAAAGTGGTTAACCTACCAGCAGTGTATGAGAGCTACAGTTGCTTCATTTTCTCATCAAAACTTGGTATTGGTTTCCTTTTTCATTTTTATCAATCTAGTGGTTGTGTAGTGGTTTTACATTGTGGTTTTAATTTCCATTTCCCTGTTGACTAGTAAATTTGAGCACATTTTCATATGATTATTGGCCACTTGGGTATCCTCTTTTATCTGTTTGCTGTTAAGTTACTTTCCCCATTTTTCTGATGGGTGGTCTCATTTTCTTCTTATTCATTTGTAAAAGTCCTTTTTATATTCTGTATGTGAGTTCTTTGTAGAATATATGTATTGCAAATATCTTTTCCTCCTCTCTGGTTTGCTTTTTCACTTTTTTAATGATATCTCTTTTTTTAATTTTTTTTATTGTACTTTAGGTGAAGGTTTACAAAACAAATATTTTCTCATTAAACAGTTAGTACACATATTGTTTTATGACATTGGTTAACAACCCCACGACATGTCAACACGCTCCCTTCTTGGCCTTGGAGGAACTGTTTTTTTTTTTTTTTTTTTTGGTGAAAATATGCATAGTCAAAGATAAACCATTTCAAAAATCTCTACATGTACAATTCAGTGACATTGATTACATTCTTCCAGTTGTGCTATTATTCTCACTTTAGATGAAGGTTTACAGAACAAAATAGTTTCTCATTAAACAGATAGTATACATATTGCCCTATGACAATGGTTGAGAACCCCACTACATGTCAACACTGTCCTTACTCAACCTTGCGTTCCCTATCACCAGCTTTTCTGTCCCCTTCTGCCTTCTAGTCCTTGTTCCTGGACTGCTGTGCCTCATTAGTCTCATTTTGTTTTATGGGGCTGTCCAATTCCTGGCTGAACGGTGAACCTCGGGAGTGACTTCACCACTGAGCTAAAAGGGTGTCCGGGGGCCATACTCTCAGGGTTTCTCCAGTCTCTGTTAGGCCAGTAAATCTGGTCTTTTTTTTGTGTGTTAGAATTTTGTTCTACATCCTTCTGCAGCTCTGTCCAGAACCCTCTGTTGTGATCCCGGGCAGAGTAGCTGACCATCATCTAGATGTACTGGACTCAGCCTGGTGGAGGCCTTGGTAGCTGTGGTCCATTAGTCCTTTGGACTAATGTTTTCCTTGTATGCTGTTCTCTTCATTCTCCCTTGTTCCCGAAGGGGTGAGACCAGTGGAGTATCTCAAATGGCTGCTGACAGGCTTTTAAGACCCCCAGATGCTACTCACCAAGGTAGAATTTAGAACATTGTCTTTATAAACTGTGCTATGCCAGTTGAGCTAGATGTTCCCTGAGGCCATGGTTCCATAGCCCTCCGCCCAGCAATTCAATCCCTCAGGGAGTTTCGATGTGTCTAGGGAGCTTCCATGACCTTTCCTTGTACAAGTTGTGCTTCCCCAGTATTCTGGACTATATTACCCTTCACCAAAGTTACCACTTACCTATTGTCTATTTAGTATTCCCCGCCACTCTTCCTATCCCTTGTAACCAACAAAGATTGTTATTTTTTGTGTGTAAACTTTTTCATGGGTTTTTGCAATAGAGGTCTCATACAATATTTGCTGTTTTGTGATTGCCTTATTTCACTCAGCATAATGTCCTCCAGTTTCATCCATGTTATGAGATGCTTCACAGATTCATCATTGTTCTTTATTGTTGCATAATACTCCATTGTGTGTATGTGCCATAGTTTGTTTATCCATTCATCTGTTGATGGGCATCTAGGTTGTTTCCATCTTTTTACTATTGTGAACAGTGCTGCCATGAACATGGGTGTGCATATGTCTATTCGTGTGAAAGTTCTTATTTCTCCAGGATATATTTCTAGGAGTGGGATTGCTGGATCATATGGTATTTCTATTTCTCACTTTCTAAGGAAGGGCCGTATCATTTTCCAAAATAGTTGTATCATTTTGCATTCCCACCACCAGTGCATAAGAGTTCTGATCTCCTCGCAGCCTCTCCAACATTTGTTATTTCCAGTGTTTTTGGTTCGTGCCAGTAATGCCAGGGTGAGATGGTATCTCAGTGTGGTTTTAATTTGCATTTCTCTAATGGCTAGTGAATGCGAGCATTTCCTCATGTGTCTGTTGGCCACTTGAATGTCTTCTTTGGTGAAGTGTCTGTTTATTTCCTTTGCCCATTTTTTAATAGGATTATTTGTCTTTTTGTTGTAAAGGTGTTAGATTTTCTTGTAGATTATGGAGATTAGACCTTTGTCTGACTTGTACTGTCCAAATTTTTATTTCCAGTCTGTAGGTTCTCTTTTTACTCTTTTTGTGAAGTCTTTTGAGGAGCATAGGTGTTTGGTTTTTAGAAGATCCCAGTTATCTAGCTTATCTTCTGGAGTTTATGCATTCATGGTTATGTGGTTTGTATCCTGTTAATGCCGTGTATATGGGCCTGTAGGGTTGGTCCTAATTTTTCTTCTATGAACTTTATAGTTTTGGGCTTTGTATTTAGGTCTTTGATCCATTTTGAATTAGCTTTTGTATATGGTGTGAAGTATGGGTCCTGTTTCATTTTTTTGCAGATGGATATCCAGTTTTGCCAGCACCATTTGTTAAAAAGACTGTCTTTTCCCCATGTGATGGTCTTTGGGCCCTCGTCGAAGATCAAGTGACCGTAGGTGGATGGATTTACATCTGGGTTCTCGATTCTGTTCCACTGGTCAATGTATCTGTCATTGTACCAGTACCAGGCTGTTTTGACTACCATAGCTGTATAGTAGGTTCTGAGGTCAGGTAGTCTGAGTACTCCTACTTTATTTTTCTTCTTCAATAGTGCTTTACTTATTCGGGACTTCTTCTCTTTCCATATAAAGTTAATGATTAGTTTTTCCACCTCTTTGAAGAATGTTGTTGGTATTTGGATCAGGGTGCATTGTATTTGTAAATTGCTTTGGGTAGAATTGTCATTTTCACAATGTTGAGTCTACCTATCCATGAACATGGTATGTTTTCCATTTATGTAGATCCCTTTGGGTTTCTTGCATTAGTGTTTTGTAGTTTTTTTCTATAGGTCTTTTTCATCCCTGGTTAGATTTATTTCTAAGTATTTTATTTTTTTTAGGGGCTATTATAAATGGTATTATTTTCCTGATTTCCTTTTCATCGTTCTCTTCATTGGTGTATAGGAATTTAACTGATTTTTGTATGTTTTTCTTGTATCCTGCTACGCTGCTGAATCTTTCTATTAGTTCTAGTAGATTTCCTGTGGAGTCTTTAGGGTTTTCTATGTATAGTATCATATCATCCACAAACAGGGACAGTTTAACTTCTTCATTACCAATTTGGATGCCCTTTATTTCTTTTTCTTGCCTTATTGCTCTAGCTAGAACTTCCAACACAATGTTAAATAGGAGAGGTGATAAAGGACATCCTTGTCTTGTTCCTGTTCTCAAGGGGAATGTTTTCAGCCTCTCTGCAGTAAGAATGATGTTGGCTATTGCTTTTGCATAGATGCCCTTTATTATGTTAAGAAATTTCCCTTCTATACCTATTTTATTGAGAGTTTTTATCAGGAATGCGTGTTGGACTTTGTCAAATGCCTTTTCTGTGTCAGTTGAGATGATCATGTGATTCTTTTCTTTCCTTTTATTTATGTGGTGGATTACGTTGATTGACTTTCTAATGTTGAACCATCCTTGCATACCTGGTATGAATCCTACTTGGTCATGGTATGTTTTTTTTTTTTTTTTTGATACAATGCTGAATTCTGTTGGCTAGAATTTTGTTGAGATTTTTGCATCTATATTCATGAGAAATATTGGTCTGTAATTTTCTTTTTTTTGTGGCGTCTTTGCCTGGTTTTGGTATCAGGGTTATGCTGGCTTCACAGAATGAATTCGGAAGTGTCACTTCCTTTTCTATGTTCTGAAATATTTTGAGTAGTACTGGTACAAGCTCTTCTATGAATGTTTTGTAGAGTTCTCCACTGAAGCTGTCTGGGCCAGGGCTTTTGTTGTTGTTGTTGGGAGTTTTTTTTTTTAATTACCATTTCAGTCTCTTCTCTTGTTATGGGTCTGTTCAGCTTTTCCACATCACTTTGTTGTGGTTTGGGTAGGTAGTGTGTTTCTAGAAATTAATCCATTTCCTCTAGGTTTTCAAATTTGTTGGAGTATAGTTTTTCATAATACTCTGTTATGATCCTTTTTATTTCACTTGGGTCTGTTGTAATGTTGCCCATTTCATTTCTTATTTGGGTTATTGGCGTCCTCTCCTGTTTTTCTTTTGTTAGTCTGGCCAGTGATTTGTCGATTTTGTTGATTCTTTCAAAGAACCAACTTTTAGTTTTGTTGATTCTTTCTATTGTTTTTCTATTCTCTATTTCATTTGTTTCTGCCCTGATCTTTATTATTTCCTTTCTTATTTTGGCTGTGGGCTTTTTTTGCTGTTCTCTATTTGTTTGAGTTGTGTAGTTAATGTTTTGATTTTGTCCCTTTCTTCTTTTTTGATGTGTGCATCTATTGCTATAAATTGTCCTCTGAGGACTGCCTTTGCTGTGTCCCACAGGTTTTGGTATGATGTATTTTCATTCTCGTTTGATTCTAGGAATTTTTTGATTCCATCTCTGATTTATTCTATTACCCAGTGGTTTGTAAGCAAGGTGTTATTCAGTTTCCATGTAATTGATTTTTTTGTTACTCTTTTCGTCCTTAATTTCTACCTTGATGGTGTGGTGGTCAGAGAAGAAACTTTGTATTATCTCAACTTTTTGGATCTTGTTGAGGATTGCTCTGTAGCCTAAGATATGGTCTATTCTGGAGAATGTTCCATGTGCATTGGAAGAGAATGTGTACTTTTCAGCTGTTGGGTGGAATGCTTTATATATGTTTATGAGGTGAAGCTGGCTGATTGTGCCCTTTAGGTCTTCTGTATCTTTGCTGAATTTCTTTTAGATGTTCTGTCCTTTACTGAGACTGATGTGTTGAAGTCTCCTACTATTATTGTGGAACTGTCAATTTCTCTTTTCAGTGCTGTTAGAGTTTGTTTTATTTTGGAGCCTTGTCATTTGGTGCGTGGATGTTTATTATGGTTATATCTTCATTATGGATTCTCCCCTTAAACATTATATAGTGTCCTTCTTTATCTTTTATGGTGGATTTTGTTTTAAAGTCTATTTTTTCTGAGATTAGTATTGCCATTCCTGCTATTTTGGTAGTGTTTGCTTGATATATTTTTTTCCTACCTATGATTTTTTTTTTTTTTTAACAAAGAAAAATTTATTTCCTCACAGTTAAGTTGGCTGAAAGTCCAAATTCATGGCATCAGCTCCAGGGGAAGGTTTTCTCTCTCTGTCGGCCTTCTTCTCTTTGGTGTTCTCCCAGACTAGGAACTTCTTGGCACAGGGATCCCAGTCCAAAGGACGTGCTCTGCTCCGGGCACTGCTTTCTTGATGGTATGGGGTCCCCATGTCTCACTGCTCACTTCTGTCTTTTATATCTCAAGAGATTGCCTCAGGACACAATCCAGTCTTGTAGATCAGGTCCTGCCTTACTAACATAACTGCCATCCATCCTCCCTCATTAACATCATAGAGGCAGGATTTACAATTTATAGGAAAACCACAGAATACCAGGAGTCATGGCCCAGCCAAATTGATACACATATTTTTTGGGGGACATAATTCAAACCATGATATTCCAGCCTTTGGCCCCCCCAAAAATCACATCCTTGCAACATGGAAAACATATTCACCCCATCATATCATAGCAAAAGTCTTAACTCCAAGTCCAAAATCCAAAAATTCCCCTTCATCTGTGAAATCTAGAATACAAGTTATCTGCTTCCAAAGGTAAAGTGGCAGAACAGGCACAAGCTAGACATTTCCATTACAAATGGGAGAAACTGGACGGAAAGAAGGGATAATAGGCACCAAGCAAGTTAGCAGAACACATTACATTAGCCCTCAAGGCTTTGAAAATAATCCTGTGTTCTCTGAGACAATTTACACAATAGCCCTGCCCTCCAGACTCTAGGTGTTGGCCACAGTCTCTAGATTTTGAGTGGAGGCCCCTCAGCCCTGGGCTTCAGCTCTGCCTTCCAGGCCCACTGGGACAGCAACTCTGCTCCCTTGGCTTTAGGCGCACCATTCTCCTAGTCCATGGGAGTGACAGCTGCACCATTAGAAACACCAGAGGCCATGGCTCCACCGTTTGAAACCCGTGAGGTCATGCCCATACCTTTTGAGGCTGAAGCATCTCAGCTTTTTGTGTCCCTTGTCTCTTCAGCTTCTGTTTCCTGTGGCCTCTCGGCCCTCGGGCCTCACGCCTGCATCTGCCCTGCTGGGGCAAGTGTTCCAAAGCTCAGTAGCTGCACCGGTAAGTGCCCGGAGGCACCCCACTCCGCCAGGAAGCCTTCTGCGCACAGGCACTCAGCTCCCTCGCTCCGTGGGGTTGGCAAGCCAAGCTCCACTGATAAGTCCCAGAGGCATCCCACTCTGCCAGGAAGCCTCCTGCTCACAGGCATTCAGCTCTGTCGCTCCGTGGGTCAGCTCCAGCTCCGTCTTTCACCGGTCTCCTGGTTCTGCTGGTGTCGGTTCTCTGCTACTGCTGCTTCTCTGCTGCTGTAGGTTCTCTGCTGCTGCTGGTCCTTTGTCACTGCCGCACATCTATCCATTCACAGTTTTAAAACCACTTTCACATTTTAGGTATCTGTTAGAGCAGCACCCCACTCTCTCGGTACCAAATTCTGTCTTAGTCATCTGTGCTGCCATAACAGAAATACCACAAGTGGATGGCTTTAACAAACAGAAATTTATTTCCTCACTGTCAAAGTAGGCTAAAAGTCCAAATTCAGAGTGTCAGCTCCAGGGGAAGGCTTTTTCTCTCTGTCAGCCTTCTTCTCTTTGGTGTTCTCCCAGACTAGGAGCTTCTCGGCACAGGGACCCCAGTCTAAAGGACATGCTCTACTCCTGGCACTGCTTTCTTGATGGTATGAAGTACCCCCAAACTATGATTTTTAATTAATTTACGTCTTTGTTTCTAAGGTGTGTCTCTTGTAGACAGCATATTGACGGATCCTGTTTTTTAATCCATTCTGTCACTCTCCATCTCTTTATGAGTGCATTGAGGCCGTTTACATTCAGTGTAATTTATAGGTGTGAGTTTATTGTTGTCATTTTGTAGTGCTTTTTTTGTGGTGCTGATGTTTTCTTTGTTCTTCTTACTCTCCTGTGCTGAATTCCTTTTGTTTGTGGTTTTTTTTTTTTTCATTTCTTTTGTTTTTGTAGGTTTTCTTTTTGCTGAGACTCTATGTTTTCCCTCTTTATTTTTATGAGTAGGTTTGTTAACTTTCTTTGTGGTTACTGTGAAATTTACCTTTATCTTTCTAAGTTTGAAGCAGTCTGTTATTACTTGGTATCACCTTGCGTTCCTCTCCATTAGAAGGTTCTATACCTAAACCGTATATTCCCTCTTTTATTGTTCTAATGTTGTTGTCATTTACAGATTAACTGCTCTGATTCCCTGTTGTATTTCTTTTGGTTTTGGATAGTCCTTGAGAGTACATTTCCTAGATTGGTGTCTGGCTGGTACTATCCTGCATCCTAGATTCAGCGTGTGAGCTGAAGTGGTTTGTTTCCAGATCGAAGGACCCCCTTTAATAATTCTTATAAGTTTGGTTTGGTTTTTAGATATTTCCTTAATTTCTGTCTGTCAGGAAATGACCTAATTTCACCATCATATTTGAACAAGAGTTTTGCAGAATATATTATTCTTGGCTGGCAGTTTTTTTCTTTCAAGGTTTTATATATGTCATCCCATTGCCTTCTTTCCTGCATGGTTTCTGCTGAATCTGAGCTTAGTCTTATTGTTTCTCCTCTGTATGTGACTTTTTGGTTTTTATTGAGCTGCTCTCAGGATTCTTTGTTTGTCTTTGGTTTGGTGAGTGTGATGATGATATGCCTTGGTGATTTTCTTTTGGGATCTATCCTATACAGGCTTCGTTGAGCTTCTTGGATAGCCAGCTTTTCATCTTTCATGATACTGGGGAAGTTTTCTGTCAGTAGTTCTTCAATAATCTTCTCTGTGTTTTCTGTATTCTCCCCCTGTTCTGGAACTCCGATCCCTCCCACATTTTTGCTTTTGATTGTATCGCAGATAATTTTCAGGGTCTCTTCATTTTTCTTTGTCCTTTTTTCTGAGTTTTCCTCAAACAAAGTTGTATCCAAGTGTTTGTCTTCAATTTCACTGATCCTGTCTTCCACCATTTCAAATCTGCTTCTCAGCCCTTCTATGACACTGTCCATTTCTGAACTCTTGTTCTTTATCTTTTGAATTTCTAATTGTTGTATTTTGTATGACTTTTAATTGTGAATTTATTTTGGCACTTTTTTCCTGCATTATTTTCCTGAATTATTCCATTTTTTTCTGTATTTTCCATGAATTTGTCTCCTTTTTCCATCTATTTGTCTATTTTTTCCTCATTTTTGTCTGCTGTTTGCTTCAACTCTTGGATAATTTGGAGTATTAGAGATTTGAATTCCGCATCAGGTAGTTCTACTGCCTTTTCTTCTACTGGAAGGTCATTTGCTGTTTTATTTTGGACACCTACTGGAACCATCCTGTCCTGTTTTTGTAAATGTTTTGATATTGTCTGCTCTCTGTGGGGCATTCGGTAGTTATTTTTCTCGTTTACTGATTGTAGATGTGTTTGTTTTATCCTGTTTTTTTTTTTTTTAATTTGGCTATGTCTGATCAGGCAGGCTGTGTGTTCTTTGTTGTTTGCTCGTCTCTGGGCACAATACTTTTCACCTCCTTCTCCAGTTGACAGGGTCAGTCTCTCAGATATGGTACAGCAGGGCAGTTCTAGCTGAAGAGGAGTTTTTGGGAAGGGTTGTTTGTGGCACTTACCATGGCCACCAGGGCAGGCCGGTAATCAGTCAGGGCAGGTTCCAGTAGGTTGTGCCTGTGCTGCTTGGTGGTGTGATGTTAAGTGCACAATGCAGGTAGGCAGGATAGAGGTTGGAGATTGTGATGTGTGGAGCTAAGATGGGTATGGTAGAGAGGAGAGAGGAAAAGGAGCCAAAAACATACAAAGAAACAAAAAAGAGTGCTAGGGAAGCTTGCCATTGGAGTAGAGAGATGAGAGACTATGAAATGGAGATTAACAAAAAGGAGAGGAAGAAGAAAAAGAAAATAAAATAAATGAATAAATAAAAATGAGAAAGAAAAAAGAAAAAGCTCCCAGGCATCCCACTGGTATGGCTACAAGGTCTTGGGAAGTTACTCACAGACGTTGAAGTACAGCCTGGCTAGAAAGCATAGAGATGTAACTCACTGCCAGGTATTCAGGGTACAGGAAGAGAAAGAAGATGTGGAGAGAGGAGAAACTGAGTAATGAAGAAAGACAAAAAGGGAAAAAGTGGGAAAAACAAACAAAACAAAT
Organism: Dugong dugon; assembly: GCA_030035585.1. NCBI lineage: Eukaryota > Metazoa > Chordata > Mammalia > Sirenia > Dugongidae > Dugong > Dugong dugon. The sequence continues at coordinate 8,203,344 of CM057475.1, forward strand.
TTAAAAAAAAAAGAACAAGAAAAACCCTGAGAAAAGAAATTCCCTCGGGGTCCCTCTGCATGTCTGCACAAACTGAGGGGGTAGGTCCCAAGCTGCACAGTACTGCCTGGCTAGAACAGCTCCCAATTCGAGAAAAGAGAAAGAAAACAAACAAAAAATTCAAAACAAACAAACAAAAAAGCCCCCGGATGCCACCAGCGTGGCAGCATGACTGGGAAGCAGTTTCACATTCGAGCGGAGTTTCACAGCCTTTCAGGAAGAAACAAAGATGGCAGACGGAGCCAGGTATTTGAGCGAAAGGTGGGGTGGTGGTGAGAGGTAAGGAAGAAATCAAAAGAAACGGAAAAAAACAACACCAGAAGCCAACAAATGGCTCTCTGGGAGTCAGCCAGTGTGGGTGGGTGGAATTGAAGCAGCCAGTGCTTCCTGGCCAAGAGACTGTGGCCGCAGGAAGCAGAGGAGGCTGAGTGGGGGTGAAGAAGGGTTGGGGGTGGGAAAACGTATATTGCTGGTTACTGGTCGTTTTGTCTCCTGCTGGAATCTCCGTGAAGCTGCTGTGTCGTACCCCCTGTTCGCTGGTCTCTGATAGGAGTCCAAGATGGTGGATCCGTGCTGCGTTAGCTGATAAGGGACCTCTGTATGTATGTCTCCTCTCTCTCTGTTCTCTGTCAGTTTCTTATTCAATTTGGTGCTTGCCTGAGTTCTTTATCTCTTCATTTGGTTAGGGTTTCAGGATTGCTGTTTTCTCTGTTTGGCTTAGTTTTTCGGATCTTTGCTGTGGATGGATAGCGTGGTGCTTCTGCCTAGAGCACCTTGTTGCCCGGGAGTCTTAATGGTGTCTCTTGATGAACAGAAATGGAATCAAATTTTTCAGTATTTTCCATTATGGTTAGTGTTTATTTAAGAAATATTTGCCTTCTTCAAGGTCATGAAAATATTCTCCTCTTTGTTCTTCTGAAAGATTTATTGTTAACCTTTCTGTATGGATTTAATTATATCCCCTCAAAATACGTGTTGGAATCCTAACCGTTATACTTATGGATATATTCCTGTTTGTAAGTACAGTTTTCTTTGTTATGTTAATGAGGTCATGTCAGTGTAGGGTCTGTTCCAAACCTAATAACTTCTGAGTTATAAGGAGCAGCAGAGACACAGAGACAAAAAAAATAAAATAAAATAACAACCACAAATTGGTGGAGGGAGGGGTAGAGATAGATTCCACATGAAGATTGCCAAGGAATCCCTATAGCTGGTTCCCTGAATTTGGACTTCTTGCATCTTAAACTGTGAGAAAATAATTTCTGTTCTTTAAAGTCACTCACTTGTGGTATTTCTGTTACAGCAGCACTAGGAAACTAAGACAGTTTCAAATTTAGATCTTTGATATTTCTGGAATTATGTTTTGAGTATACATGTGCAGTTAATCCAGCACCAAGTATTGGGGAGTGTGTGTGTATTTGGAATGTTCATGAGGGATATTGATCTGTGGTGTTCTTTTCTTAAAATATTTTTGTCTGGTTTGGATAGCGGGGTAATTCTAATGTCATAAAATGTTACGAGAAGTATTTCCCCTTTATTTTATGAATCGTTAGGGTAGAATTGGTATTATTTATTCCTGAAATGTTGGTAGAAGTCTCGTCATATAGACTTAGAGGCTGCTTCTTTGTCTTTTGTGAGATTTTTATCCAAATTAAATTTTCCTTACTTTGATTTTCTATTTCTTCTTTTGTCTATTTTCATAATTTGTGTCTTTGGATGAATTTGTTTATTTCACCTAAATTGCTAATTTTATTAGCGTAAAGTTGGCACTGGACCAATAAGCAACATCATGATGAACTAAGGAAATACTGAAGTTGTCAAGGATTTCATTTTACTTGGATCAACACCCATAGAAGTGGAAGTTAAGAAATCAAACAATGTATTGCATTGGGCAGATATGCTACAAAAGATCTCTTTAAAGTGTTCAAAAGCAAAGATGTCAGTTTGACGAGTAAGGTGCATCTGACCCAAGCCATGGTATTTTCAGTCATCTCAATGCATGTGAAAGCTGGACAATGAATAAAGAAGACTGAAGAAGAATTGATGCCTTTGAATTATGGTGTTTGTGAAGAATATTGAATATACCATGGGCTGTTAGAAGAATGAACAAATCTGTCTTGGAAGAAGTACAGCCAGGATGCTCCTTAGAAGGGAGGATGGAGAGACTTTGTTTCACTTACTTTGGACATGTTATCAGGAGGCATCAGTCCCCGGAGAACGACATCATGCTTGGTAGAGTAGCGGTTCTGCAAAAGAGAAGAAGACCCTCAGCGAGATGGATTGACACAGTGGCTGCAATGATGGGCTCAAGCATAGCAGCAATTGTGAGGATGGTGCAAGATCAGGCAGTGTTTCATTTTGTTGTACATAAGGTCACTCTGAGTTGGACCCAACTCGGTGGAATCTAACAACAACGACAACAAAGTTGTCACTAATATTTCCTTATTATTTGTTTAATGTTTCTGTAGGATTTGTAGTAATGCTCCATCTTTTACTCTTCTTCCAGGTAATGCAGACCTTAGTACCTTTGAACTATATTTTCCTTGCCCATGTCTTCAACTTATATGCCATGTATAATCCTGTTTTAATTTAATTAACATGTTATCATTATCATTGTTTTAGACAGTCAATATTTAATTAGTTTTATGTCATACTTACCCATTTTATTTTTCTATATGCCTTTTGACATCTCTCAGTTTTTATGTGAGATTTTTTCCTATTGCCTGAAAATACCCTTATCATTTCCTTTAGTGCAGGTCTGCTGCTTATGAATTCTCTCAGTTTTGACATGTCTTCCAATATACATATTTTTTCACCTTTGTCCTTGTGGGATATTTTCCCTGGGCATAGTATTACAGTTTGGTGGTTATATTCTTACAATAGTACCTTCTGGTTTCCATTGTAGCTATCGAGGAATCTGCTTTAGTCTACTTGTTGCTCCTTTAAAGATAATCTGTCTTCTTACTTGGAAAGTTCTCAGTCTGCTTTCTCCCATATTATTTTTGCCTTATTGTCTTTTTCTTCTCCTTCTGAAACTCCAATTTTACTTATATTAGACCTTCTTACTGTATCCTCTATGGCTCTTCTCCATTCTTACATATTTTTCATTTTTTGCCACTCTGTTTCTTCTAAAGAGCTCTGGTGCTTGACTGCTAACTGAAAGGTTGGTGGTTTGAACCCACCAACTGCTCTGTGGGAGAAAAGACCTAAAAATCTGCTCCCGTAAAGATTACAACCTAGGAAACCTTATGAGGCAGTTCTCCTCTGTCCTGTAGGGTTGCTATGAATTGGAATTGACTTGACAGCACACATCAACAAGTTTTTTTTACTTTGCTTCCAGTTTACTAATTCTCTCTTCAGCTGCATCTAATTTGTTGTTAAGCTAACCATTGATGTTTTAGTCTTAGTTGTTATGTATTTTTTAGTATTAGCATTCCTGCGTAGATTCCATTTCAACCACAGAAGTCTTTTATTCAGTTCTTTTCCCAAATTTTCAATTTATCTTTTATCTCTTGAACATAGAAGTTTTAAAGTCCGTTAATGCCAATATCTGAAATGCCTATTTGTCTGTTTTTATTATCTGTTATTTTTTCTGTTCATCATTTATATCACCTTATCTCTTCATCTAGTTTCCCCTGTTGTTAGCGTCTTATATTAGCATGGTACATTTGTCAAAACTAAGAAACTGATCTTGGTACATTAGTACTAACTAAATTCTAATATTTATTTGAATTTCACAGTTTTTTTCTCCCATTAATTCCTTATTTCTGTTCAAGGGCCCAATCCAGGATATCATATTGCATTTAGTTCTTATGTCTCCTTAATCTCTTCTGATCTGTGACAGTTTCTTAGTCTTCCCTTTTTTTCATGACCTTGACAGTCTTGAGGAATAATGGCCAGGTATCCTGTAGAATGTGTCCCTCAGTCTGGGTTTGTCTGATGTTTTCCTCATGATTAGATTGGGATTATGGGTTTTGGGGAGGAATACCACAGCTATGAAGTGCCCTTCTTGTCACTACATATCGAGAATTACATGGATATCATGACATCACTGATAATGATAACCTTTTGTCATTTGGTTAAGATAGTGTTTGCCAGGTTTGTAAAGTTACTGTTTTTGGAGTGAGTCACAAAGTGTACCCATTCATAGGTGGGGAAGGGAGCAAGAATTAAGCCCTACCTCTTGATGAAGAAAGTATACGTTATTGTTATTTGAGATTCTCCTGTAAAGAATATTTATCTCTTCTCCCCCAATTATTTATTTAATCGTTTATGTATATCAATATGGCTTTATGTATATTTATTTTATACTTTGTATTATAATCCACTGTCTAATGTTACACTATTTATTTTGGACTCTCTATTCTGTTCCATTATAAATTTATCCTTAAGGCAGTGCCATAGTATCTTTATTTCTTTAGCTCTATATTAAGTCTAAAAATCATGATGTGTAAATCTTCCAATGTTGTTCTTTTTCAAAATTGTTATTGTTCTCCTGGGTCCTTTGTATTTCCATAGATATTTTAGAATATAGCTGGTCAAGTTTAAAAAAAAAAAACCTGATGGAATTGAGATTGCATTGAATTTATAGATCAATGTAGGGAGAATCAATATTTTAATAATACTGAGTCTTCCAATCCAAGGATAACCTATAACCTATAACCTATATCTTCATTTATTTGGGTCTTTAATTTCTTTCAGCAGTGCTTTGTAGTTTTCACTGTAAGTTCATAAGCATGTTTTGTTATGTTTACTCCCAAGTATCTCAGGTTTTTTATGTTATTTATTTTTTATTTCAATTTTAAATGATTTGTTGCTAACACAGAAAAATAATTGATTTTTTTGTATCTCACATCCTTGCTACATTTATTTATAAATTCAAACAACTTTTGTAGATTACTCATGATTTTCTACATAAGAGATCATGTCAACTCTGAATAAAGATAGTTTTATACTTCTTTAGCAATCTATATGCCTTTCATCTTCTTTTTCTTGCCCTACAGCACTAGCTAATACATCCTGTACAGTGTTGAAAAGGTGTGGTAAGAACAGACATCCTTCATTTGTTCCAGATCTTAAGGGGAAAGAATTCAGTATTTTACTACTAGGAGTGTTATTAGCAGTAGGTTTTCTGCAGGTGCCCTTTATCAGCCTGAGGAGGTTCTCTTTGACCCATTTTTTCTTGAGTGTTTTTATAGTGAATGAGAATTGAATTTTATTAAATACTTCTTTTTTATCTACTGAGATGATTATATTTTTTCTTTTTACATTTATTTATAGTCTATTACATAGATTAATTTTCAAATGTTAACCAACTTTACATTCTTGGATGAATCCCACTTTGTCATGATGTACTATCTTTTTTCTATATATTTCTGGATTTGATTTGGTACGTTTTGTTAAAGATTTCTGAGGATTTTTAGTTATGAATTCCATTTCTTTAGCAGATATAGGGCTATTCATATTATGTATTTCTTCTTGAGAGAGCTATGGTAGTTCATATCTTTCAAGTTATTTGTTCAGTTTATCTTAGTTGTCAAATTTATTGGCATAAAGTTATTCGTAATATCTTTTCATTGTCCTTTTAGTGTCTGTAGATACAAAGTGATGTTCTCTCTTTTTTTCCTGAGATTGGCAATTTGTTTCTTTTCTTTTTTATTTCTTGGTCCATCTTTCAAGATCTTTGTCAATTTTATTGATCCTTTCAGTGAACATGTGGTTGATTTCATTTTTTCTCCTTCTATTTCACTGATTTTTGCTCTTATAACCATTTTCTTTCTTCTGTTTACTTTGAATGTAATTTTCTCTTTTTCTCATTTCTTAAGGTAGATGTTTAGAGCATTGACTTTAGACCTTTCAGTTTTCCTCACAGAAGTATCAAAAGCTATATATTTCCAATTAATCATTGTTTTGGCTCCATAATTATAATTGCAGTGTTGTTTCATTTACTTTCATTAAGTTCAAGGTATTTTCTAGATTATCTTGTGCTGTGGATTGAACTGTGTCCCCCAAAAAATATGTGCTGGAAATCCTAACCTCTATGCCTGTGGTTATAATCCCATTTGGGAATAGGTTATCTTTGTTATGCTAAGGAGACAGGATTAGTGTAGGGTGTGTATTAATCAGCCTCTTTTGAGGTATAAAAGAGATTAAACAAGAAAGTGAAAGAAGCAGAGATGGAGGAAGAGAGATGCCACACCACATGAAGATTATCCAGGAGCAGAAGCTCAGAAGAGACAAGGACCTTCCTCCAGAGCCGGCAGAGAGACAAAGCCTTCACACCCTGCATTCGGACTTCTATCCTCCTAAACTGTGAGAAAATAAATTTCTGTTTGTTAAGGCCACTTATTTATGTTATTTCTCTTACAGTAGCACTAGATAACTAAGGCACCGTGTAATTTCTTCTTTGACTCACTGGTTAAATAGAAATTTGTTGTTTAGTTTCCAAATATTTGGAGATTTCTCATATATCTTGCCCCATCTTCCTTTTGGCATGCCATTTACATGAATACTTGATATTGTCCCAGAGTTTTCTGAGTCTCTGTTCAAATTTGTCAGTCTCTCTCTCTCTCTCTTCTCTCTCTTTTTTTCTCCCTCTATGCTTCATTTTGGATAACTTCTTTTGTCATATCTTGACATTCAGTGATCTTTTCTTTAGTGTTTTATCTGCTATTAATTCAGCCCAATTCAGATATTGTACAGTTCATCTCTTGAAGTTCCATTTAGGCTTTATTTTTACATCTTCCATCTCTCTTCTTATTATATCATGTTTTCCTTCCTTGAGAATATTTATAAAATTATAATAGTTTTTTAAATTGTACTTTAGATGAAAGTTTACAGAAGAAACCAGATGCTCTTTAAACAGTACACATTTTTTTTATGACATTGGTTAACAACCTGATGACATGTTAGCATTCTCCCTTCTTGACCTTGGGCTTCCTATTACCAGCTTTCCTGTCCCTTCCTGCCTTCTAGTCCTTGTCCCTGGGCTGGTGTGTCCCTTTAGTCTCATTTTGTTTTATGGATCTATCTAATCTTTGGCTGAAGGGTGAACCTCAGGAGTGACTTCATTACTTAGCTAAAAGGGTGTCTGGGGGCCATACTCTTGGGGTTTCTCCAATCCCTGTCAAGCCAGTAAGTCTGGTCTTTTTTGTGTGTGTGAATTAGAATTTTATCCTACATTTTTCTCCAGCTCTGTCTGGGACCCTCTGTTGTAATCCCTATCAGAGCAGTCAGTGGTGGTCGCCGGGTACCATCTAGTTGTACTGGACTCAGTCTGGAGGAGGCAGTGGTAGTTGTGGTCCGTTAGTCCTTTGGAATAATCTTTCCCTTGTGTCTTTAGTTTTCTTCATTCTATAATAGCTTTTTAAAGGGCCTTGTTTACAAGTGTCATCATCTGTGAATTAAATGTGTTTCTCTTTATTGATTTATCTTGTTATTGGTCCTGTTTTCCTGCTGCTTTGCATGCTAGTAATAGTTGGCTGGGTGATGAACATTGTAATTTATATGGCTTAAACCAGTTAAACAGTTGGCACTGAGTCAATTCTCCATGTATGTCAGAGTAGAACTTACACTCCATAGGGTCTTCAGTGGGTGTGATCTTTTGAAAGTAGATTGTCTGGCCTTTCTTCCAAGGTGCCTCTGGTTGGATTTGAACCTCCAACCTTTCAGTTAGTAGCTGTGCCACCCAGGGGCTCCTTATATAACTTAGGTTGCTAGATTATTTTGTATTCGTTTGATGAGTGTTGGATATTCTCTGGCTTGCAGTTATGTTACTTGAAGATTCACTTGATCCTTTTGAGACTTGATTTTAAGCTTTTTTATAGTTTGTCCAGAGCAGCCCATATTCTGGAGATAATTTAGTTTTACTATCAACAGGTGTCTTTTCTGTAAACTCTCCCCAATGCCCTTTATTATGAGATCTTATCATCCTGGCTCCTGAGAACACAAACTGTTCCCAGCACTTACTGATCTCTAGGAATGGTCTGGCCTGCTGCTTTCCAGTGATTCTTCCTGGGCACCAGGGATTGTCCTCTTACATATAAGAAGATCCATATTCTGCGAAAGACTTGAGAGGATTTCTTTGCAGATATTCACACTTCTTTTGTTCTGTGAAGCTCTCTCTTCTCTGGGACTCTGATCCACAAATTCTAGCTACCTAAGCCTCCCTGAACTTAGTGTGATAGTTAGACTATCTTTGGTTTCCCTCCTTGAGCTGCAGCCTGGAAACTCTTTGAGGCCATAATCTGGGGCAGTCCCATAAGGCTCATCTCACTTGCTTATCTACTCTCGGGGATCACAATCCTGCATAGTCTGTTTTGCAATGTCTGAAAATTGTTATGTCATATATTTTGTGCTATTTTCTAGTTGTTTATGGTTAAGTCCTATAACAGTAAATACCTTATGGGCAGACATAAAAGTCAGTTGTAGGTTGTTTTAATTTTTATTTCTTGGTTTATTAGTTGAGACTGGACTTTTTTCATGTTTATTGGCCTGTAAGTTTTTTTCTTTTTTCCTGTGCGCTGCTGGTTTATAATTAATGTAGACTTTTTTTTTTTTTTTTTTTTTTACTTTTAATTTGCCTCCCTAGTATTTGAAGTTCCTAGGTTTGTAGAATTCCCTATCCTTTGGATTTTAGTGTGAGGCAGTAGTGGTAGTGACATCCAGTTCCAGGGGCTGTTGAGGGTGAGGTACAGTTTTAAGGTCCAGCATTAGGAGTATTAGAGAGGTACCCTCCAGCATCCAGAGGAGCCATGTCTTGTTGCTCAGCCTTACTGGTGGTTATGGGAATTGCCCAGTAGAAATGCAGTATATTTTCTTTATTTTCAAACCTATAAGAGTTCGTTGCTGTTACTTACAACTAATACCAACTAGTTTAATATACTTTGCTTAATTTTTCTGTTGGGTTGTTTGTCTTTTTTAAATTGAATTTTAAGAATTCTTTGTATATTCTAGATATATTCTATTGTCTGTTATATCACTTCTTCCTGTTAAATGCTTAATTTTTAACTTTATTGATAGTATTTTTATTGCATATTCAGATTTATCAAATTTTCTTCTCTAAGTTGTGCTTTTGTATTATCTCAAAAATCCATGTCTATTCTGAGATGGATATACAAAATGTCATCAGTCAAGAAAAAGCCAGGGGCCAGCTGAGGAACTGACCATCAACTGTTCATGTGTAAGTTCAAGTTGAAGGTGAAGAAGATAAAATCGAGTTCACAAGAGCCAAAGTATGGCCTTGAGTACATCTTGCCTGAATTCAGAGACCATCGCAAAGTTGGAAATTTGATGCACTGAACACTAATTACTGAAGACCAGAAGAATTGTGGGAAGACATCAAGGACATCATACTTGAAGGAAGTGAAAGGTTATTAAAAAGGCTGGAAGTAATGAAAAGACCAAAATGGATGTCAGAAGAGACTCTGAAACTTGCTCTAAGCACCGAGTAACTAAAATAAATGGAAGAAATGATGAAGTAAAAGAGATGAACAGAAGATTTCAAAGGCTGGCTTGAGAAGACAAGGTAAAGTATTATGATGAAATGTGCAGAGACTTGGAGTTAGTAAACCAAAAATGAAGAACATGATCAGCATTTCTCAAGCTGAAAGAACTGAAGAGAAAGTTCAAGCTCAACTTGCAGTGCTGAAGAATTGACGCATTTGAATTGTTTTGGGGAAGAATATTTAATATACCCGGGACTTCCAGAAGAATGAACAAATCAGTTTTAAAAGAAATACAATCAGAACGCTCTTAGACGTGAAGATGGCAAGACTTGGGCTCACTAACTTTGGACACATCATCAGGAAAGATGAATTTCGAGAAAAGGACATAATTTGGTAAAGTAGAGGGCCAGCAAAAGTGAGGAAAACCCTCAGTGAAATGGATTGTCACAATAGCCACAGCAATCAACTCAAACATACCAGTGATCGTGAAGAAGGCATAAGACTGGTCAGTGTTTTGTTCTGTTCTACATAAGGTCGCCATGATTTGGAGGCAACTTGCTGGCAGCTAACTACAACTCTGAGTCCCTTATATTTTGATCTTTGGTTTTGTCATGCGGTGAGGTTGGGACATAATCTTTTTTTTTTTTTTTTTAATGAAAAGCCAATTGTCCCAACCCCATTTATTTTAATACTTTCCCTACTGATCTACAATGTCCCACTATTATATGACAAATGCCCTTATGTGGTTGAGTCTGTTTCTGAATCCCTGTTCTCTTTGAGTGATCTATTTGTCTATCCCTTCACCAATTCACACTTCTTTGATTACTGTAACTTATAACAAGTATTGAGATCTGGAAGGGCAAATACCCCCAGTCTGCTCTCCTTTTCTATGAATGTCTTTGCTGTTATTATACAGATAGACAAACTGACTCTAAGATATAATTCTTATATCGTAGAATCGGTTTGTCTATATGTACCCACACCGATTCACATTCTGTTGAAATTTTAATTGGAATTGCATTGGGGTATAATTGCCGTTAGTATATATTGAGCTTTTTCTCTAAATGGATATGAGTTCTCTATTTATTCTGTCTTTTGTGCACTTAAAAATTTTTGTCATTCTCACTGTATCTGTTTGGTTACATTTATTTCTAGTTACCTTATGGATTGAAACCTGTGAGAGCCTGCACTCGACGAGACTGCCTTCTTTTTCCAGGTCTTGCAAGTTTTCCACCTTTGACAGGGTGCTGTCTTACTACCTTTCTATTGCTCGTTTTAGTGGAAAATATTTTAGTTTTCCTTCCCTGACAGGTTTCTGTCTTACATAGATTCCAGCTTTCACAGGTTTTATCGTGCTTGTTTTTATTGTGAATGACATGTTTTCTCCTGTTGCAATGTCTAGTTGGTTATTATTGATACATGGAATGCTCCTAATTTATTTACCTTGTATCAGATATCCTGTGTCATGGATTGAATTGTTTCCCCCCCAAAATATCTGTCAACTTGGCTGAGTCATGATTCCCAGTATTGTATGACTGTATACCATTCTGTAATCTGATGTGATTTCGTTATGTGTTGTATACTCGTATACTCAATCACTATGATCTAATAAGATGGATTAGTGGCAGTTATACTGATGAGGTTTACAAGATTGGATAGTGTCTTAAGCCAGTCTCTTTTGAGATATAAAAGAGAGAAGCGAGCAGAGACACATGAGAACCTCATACCACCAAGAAAGCAGTGCCGGGAGCAGAGCACGTCCTTTGGACCTGAAGTTCCTGTGCTTAGATGCTCCCAGACCAAAGGAAGACTGATGCATCACAAGGACCTTCCTCCAGAGCCGACAGAAAGAGATAGCCTTCCCTGGAGCTGATGCCCTGAATTTGGACTTGTAGCGTACTGGACTGTGAGAGAATAAATTTCTGTTTGTTAAAACCATCAGCTTGTGGTATTTCTGTTATAGCAGCACTAGATGACTAAGACATCCTGTCAAACTTTCTTCTTATTTCCAGTAGTTTGACTGTGGAGTTTCTTTCCCTTTCTATATCAACATTTACAGTGTTTGCAAATAACATTTTACTTGTTTCATTTCCAGTCTTTATGGGAATCCTTCTGTTTTCTTATTTCATGTTATTGCCTGAACCCTGTACCTTATACAATGTTAAATAAAAATAGTAGTGGGGTAGTCTTTTCTTTAAAATAATGAGAATATGTCTAAAGTTTTACCATTAAGTATAATGTTGGCTTAATCTTTTGGATGAATAACCTTTATCATAGGTTAAAGACATTCCCCTCTATTTCTAGCTTAAACGGCTATTGAATTTTTCAAATGTTTTTCTTTTCTTTACCTCTTCAGATGATAATATGGTTTCTGGCATTTATTTTGTTAACATTTGTTAATATGCTAGTTTATATTGGTTTACTCCGTTATTCTTTGCTTGTCCTTTGTAATTGAATACAATTTAGTGTAACAGTTAAATTTGTGTGTCAATTTGTCTGGGCCATGATCCTCAGGTTTGGCAGTTATGATAATAGTTTGGCAACTTTTTAATGATGTAATCACCTCCATAATGAGATCGTATATAATGTGATCACCTCCATGATGAGAACTGTTGTGAGCAGCCAAGCAGTTGAAAGGGAGTTTCGCTGGGGAGTGTGATCTGCCTCCAATACAGGTAGACTTTCTGGGAAGGCTAGTGGGCTTTTGCTTGCTCTGGATCCTGCAGCTGGCTCCTCTTCATCTGACCTCTGGTTCTTGGGACTTGAGTTAGCAGCTTACTTGCCATCTTGCCTGCCAATCTTGGGATTTGTCAATCTCTGCAGCCTGTGAGCCAGAACCCTGCTCTCTGACCTGCTGATCTTGTGTTCGCCCGCCCCTGCAGCTACGTGAGTCAGGAGAAGCCTGCAGCCTGACCCATTGACTTGGACTTTCCAGCCTCTACAACCGCATGAGCCATTTCCTTGATATAAATCTCTCTACACATATTTACACGCTTTACTGTTTTTGCTTCTCTAGAGAACCCAGCCTAAGACAGTTATTTATTTTGGTTATTTTTAATAAATACATTTAAAACTTTATATTTCCTCTTTTAACATTCCTTTAACTGCTTCACGTAAGTTTTGCTGTTGTCCTTTTTTTGATATATATTTTTAATATTTTATACTTATGAAATCAGTTCTTATAATAGTTTATAATTTCTGTTTGAATTCTTTTTTAACACACATTTAGGAACATACTTGTTAGTTTCCAAAATACTTGTTTACTATATTTTTTATCATTGATTTTGTAATCTGCCATGTCATAAAATTTCTAAATCATAATATTTAAAGATGCTATGATAGGGGAAACACTACTCTGGAGTGCTCAATTCTGAAATCAGAGAAAAGATTTTCCCTTGGCTTCTTATCTGAAAGACTTTGTGCAGTGAAACTAACAAAATAATTAGCAACAATCTAATAATAAACCCAGCAATGAGTTCATAGGTATGGTTTATACTATATTCTTCAATCAAACCTAAAACAACTTTCTGTATAAATTAACATATTACTAATTTATATATTATTAGTAATACAATAAGTTAAAGTGAAACTTATGTAACGTACTATTCTTGATCCAATCAACAGAAGAATTGTATTCTGTAGATCCCAGTACATAGGTTATGCAAACAATATATATTTAGGATTTAGCTGAAGAGTACCTTTTTGAATAATGTGGCAGTCAGGGCAAAGGGACTGCTCAAAAATCAACTCTCTGAAGGTAATCCTAGAAGAATCATCTTTGCTATGTTAATTTTTTTAACACAGAGGAAAAATAAATTAATGTAGGAGGTAAAGATAAGATGATTTTAAAACAGGAAAATAGGTGAAAACTCTTCTCAAGTACTGGTAACTTGTCTTTTCTCATTAAGGCTCAACCTTTCCTTTTGTGGAGGACTTTCCATTTGAACACTTCTTCCTTTCTCTTTGTTCAGGAAAGGTTCATGAGGGAGCTGCCTCTGTTAACAAAGAGCTGAATTCCCAAGAGACTTTGCCTGCATCAAGTCGGGAAAAGACACCTAGATCTAAGATTCCTAAGGTAAAACCCCAAGAGGGGGGATCTCTGCTAATTAACTGTGTCTAATACCTAAATCACTGACTGAGCTCTCTGGGGAAAAAGGTATCTATTTTGCTCTCCTCAACCACAATGATTTCTCAATTCTGTGTCACTGATGTTGAAGATGACCAAAATAGAAATTTGAAAGATTGCAACGTTTTACAATTCTAAAGAGCACAAAAAAGTAAACTTTTACAGTGCTGCTCTGGAAATTTTAATTATTTTGTCATCTCTTTATTTTGTGCTGCTAATGGAGAGGCAATATAAATTTCACATGAAGTGTAAAGCTTATATATATATATATATACATATATATATATATATATACATATATATATATATATATAGTGATGATGGTTAGAAATAGCGTCATGCATTGCCTCTGAACTATGGAAAAGTTGTGAAAAGTCTGTGGTAAAAACTCTCACCTCAACATATTACCTACCTTGTGGAGAGACTGCCGGGACTAGAACAAAAAGGGACGTGCATTTTCATCTTGTGGTTGCCTTGTATTTTTCTCTTACCTGGTTCACTGAAGCTTTGGGACTTCCATGATGGTGCTGTCCTCATGCTCATATTCTGTAAGCTCCAGCATTAATAGAGAAAAAAATCAGTACTAAGTGCAAACACTGCTTCCCCCTCTTCCCTATTTCAGCTGTTTCTGCCACTCTAGTCTGGCAGTAGTGCTGCATTGAAAAACAACATCATAGTTTGGCTATTCTCTCATGCAGGATTCTGTACATTCCTGTGTTACACTTAAGGTGGCTATATCAAGGTCACCATCACACCTCTGGCTGGGACTCTAACTCTTGGTATAGTGCTGGGCTCTCAGCCCACTAGTGATACTTTTCTCTGATCAGAATGATTTTCTACTTGAAGGAGAGATGATTTGAAAGTGATCAACTTCATAATGATGTCTCAAGCAGATCTTCTATGTAAACTTACTTCATTTCCTTCTAGAACTAAGTACATTTTATGGTTTTTTTTCCCTTCTAAATTTTATGGCTTGATATATCCAGGATGAATTTTGATATGTTTTCAAGTTTTCTTTTAGAAAAGAGTATCTTAGAACATTTCTGAATTATTTTTAGAGTATGTTGGAAAAAAAGTAGCTAATTTTGTCAGAATTTGATGTTGTAGCCACTTGATGTCCTTTCAGTTATTGTTCTGTCCCCTAGAAATTGTCTAGACCTGTAGACTTGTAGATGGCTAGATTTGGAAGATTGTTCAAGAAACTTTTTATTTTAATGGTCATTTTAGAGGTTTTGTGACCTGGATAACTGAAATGTTTTGTCCATGTTCATACAGCTCTGTAGTTACAGAGAAAAGACTGGAAACCAAACTCCTAGCTTTGTTGTCCTTGGGTGCTGTTGAGTCGATTCTGACTCATAGCGACTCTGTGTATAACAGAACGAAATGTTGCCTGGTCCTGCACCATCCTCACAACTGTTGCTATGCTTGAGCCCATTGGTGAAGCCACCGTATCAATCCATCTCATTGAGGGTCTTCCTCTTTTTCGCTGACGCTCTACCTTACCAAGCACAATGTCCTTCTCCAGGGGCTGGTTCCTTTTGATAACATGTATAAAATACGTGAGACGGAGTGTCGCCATCCTTACTTTTAAGGAGCGTTCTGGCTGTACTTCTTCCAAGATAGATTTGTTAATTCTTGGCAGTCCATGGTATATTCAATATTCTTCACCAACACCGTAATTCAAAGGTATCAGTTCTTCTTCAGTCTTCCTTACTCATTGTCCAGCTTTCACAAGAGTATGAGATGATTGAAAATATCATGGCCTGGGTCAGGTGCACCTTAGTCTTCGAAGTGACATCTTTGCTTTTTAACACTTTAAAGAGGTCTTTTGCAGCAGATTTGCCCCATGCAATATGTTGTTGGATTTCTTGACTGCTGCTTCCTTGGGCATTGATTATGGATCCGAGTAAAATGAAATCCTTGACAACTTCAATATTTTCTCCATTTATCATGATGTTGCTTATTTGTCCAGTTGTGAGGATTTTTGTTTACTTTATATTGAAGTGTAATCCATACTGAAGGCTGTAGTCTTTGATCATCGTCAGTAAGTACATCAAGTCCTCCTCACTTTCAGCAAGCAAGGTTGTGTTATCTGCATATTACAGGTTGTTAATAAGCCTTCCTCTAATCCTGATGCTACATTCTGCTTCATATAGTTCAACTTCTTGGATTATTTCCTCAGCATACAGATTGAATAAGTATGGTGAAAGGATACAACTCTGACACACATCTTTTTCCATTCCAGTATCCCCTTTTCCTGTTTGAACAACTGCTTCTTGGTCTATGTACAGGTTCTGCATGAGCACAATTAAGTGTTCTGAAATTCCCATTCTATGCATTGTTACCATAATTTGTATGATCCCCACAGTCCTATCTTTTGTATGACTATTTTCACTTTGTGTTCATAAATCTTTTGTGTATGCAGTGCAGAAAAGCTAACTTAGGCTCCTCAGAAAAATTTCTCCAACTTTTTCTTTCATTTGTCACTAATTTGATTCAGTGAGCAATCTCCAGAAAGACTTGGCATCTTGATAATTTATTATATTTCTCCTTATTTCTTCTTGACAATGGTAGCCAAATCACATTTCATTCAATCAAAGACATATTAGAGTCCTAAGTGAGCCTTCAATTTGAATAGCAGCCATCTGGAACAGTTTGCTTTTTTGATAAATATAATCAAATTGATTTTGGAGTGTGCCTTGAGATATGCCTAGGTTTTAAGTTGTGCTAGGACTTCTGATTCAGGTAATGTCACTTTTTCTAAGTAAATGAGTTGTACTGAAATGGCCTTTTAGAAATGTCTAATTGGAGAGAGGCAGATCATGTTAGTGTGATAGTGCTTCCCCACTTCTTTTCCTCCCTTCCATTTTATTCACAATCTTCACATTCCTATTTCAATTATCCTGAAATTAATTTTTAGGAATTTGTTTTTTACCAATTACTGTTGCTGTATTAGTTTTCTAGACTCTGTCAACTCTGTAAACCGTAGCTCATTCTATTTAATTTATTTGTCAGCTGTATAGTTTAATGAGAAGCAATCTTAGGGGAACATTTTCCCTAGATATTTTAGAGTGAAAGGATTAAATACACACCAAGCAGACACTGACAAAAGGAAGCTGGTGCAGCTATGGTAATATCAAACAACATAGACTTAAAAACAAAAAAGCATTAGAGGTAAAGAGGTTACTGTATAATACTAGAAGGTTTAGTTCATAAGGAAGATATGAAATTCTAAATGTTTGTACACCTAATAACAGCTTCAGAATGTATCAGTATTTGACAGAATTATGAGGAAGAATGGATACATTCCCCATGATAGGATGCCATTTGAAATGATCCCATTTACTAATAATTAGACAATTAAGTGTATAGAAATTAAAAAAAAAAAATAGCAAGCTAGATGTAATGAACATATGTAGAACTTGCACCCAAAAATTAGAGAGCATACATTCTTTTCAGGCATACATGGAATATTTTTGAAAATTTATCGTGTACCAAATCATAAAGTATGTCTCTACAAATGCCAGATAATCTTTATGGTACTGACTGTGCTCTCTGACAAAATATAATTCAGTTAGAAATCAACGACAAAAAGATAAAACATACATTTGGAATTTAAAAACACATAGTTCTTAACTCATTGGTTAAAGACGAAATCATAATAGAAATTTAAAATACTTAGAACTTAGTAAATTCAAATATACTATATATAAAAACTTCTGGGTTGCTGATTGTGCAGTCCTTAGCAAATATAATCTTCAAAAATATTATATTTATAGTGGTATCAACTAGGAGCTCTGGAGGCACAGTAGTTAAGCACTACGGCTGCTAACCAAAAGGTTGATAGTTTGAATCCACCAGCTGCTCCTTGGAAACCCTATAGGGCAGTTCTACTCTGTCTTATAAGGTCGTTATAAGTCGGAATTGACTTGATGGGAATGGGTTTGGTTTTGGTTTTGGGGTATCAGTTATAAGGTATCTATGAATAAATCTAAGAAAAGGTGTGAATTGCCTTTATTGAGAATATTATTAAATGCTTTGTGTATAGTTAATGGGTAGTAAAACTTAATATTATAAAATATTGGTTATCCACAATTTAATCTACAATATTAATTTTAATAAAAATGTAGAAGATTTTTTGTTTTTGTTTTTGGTGAGATTTGATCAGCTGATTCAAAACTACTTGAGAGAACAGAAGGCCAAGAATAACCAAGATAGCATTAGCAAAAGGAAGAAAAAAGTATGGATGGTAAAGGGGGTGATTTCTACTGCAAGTTATCAAGACTCATTAGAAAGTTAGAGTAATGAAGAAAATGTAGTATTAATGTGTGTGTGTGTGTGTGTATATATATATATATATAAACCCACCCATTGCCATCAAGTCAATTCCAACTCATAGCAATGCTGTAGGACAGAGTAGAACTGCCCCATAGAGTTTCCAAGGAGCCACTGGTGGATTCGAACTGCTGACCTTTTGGTTAGCAGCTGTAGCTCTTAATCACTGCGCCACCAGGGCTCCAAGTATTAATATAGAGATTGGAAAATAAAACCAATGGGACAGCATAGAGTCCAGGAAAATCCCCATACAGATATGGAAACGTTATATATAACTGCAGATCAGTTAAGATAGAATAGTCTGCTCAGTTAATAATGCTGGTACAATTGGTTATTCAAACAGGGAAAATAATACTGCATTACTAATTACTACCTACTAGTAAAGGTCAACAAAACTTTTTCTTCTTCTAAATGAGGAAATTATCTTGTGTTAGCCTTCTCTGGAGACCTTATTAAGGTGGAATGTTAGCTGTGTTATCAGGCAGCGTTGCTTAAGGTAAAAATGACTCCCAATTGATGAGCTGCACCTGGACTAGAAAGATTGTGAATAGGACAATGGATATCTTGTTGAAAGTACAAATTGGGTCTTCCCTGATTGTGGGAATTCCCTAGCTGCAATCCCAAGTTAGGCTCATAGGCTGTTAGAAGAGATACTAGTTCCTGTACAGCATGAGGCTTCTAGGTCAGGGTGATGCTTGTACTCGCCCATGTGGTCTTACTGCCTTACACCTGAGCTGACAATAGACTGTCATAAGGACTCCTGATGAGGACATGCCTAGTGCTATGTTGTGGTTCCCCTCCTGTGTCCTTCTGTAAAGCTCACCTAGTGCCAGGAGTGGCACATTGGATCTGGTGGATGTCCTTTTAAACACAAGATCACTGCTGGTGGTTGAGCAGAGTGGGCAGTGCGTCTATATATGGAAATTAATTCCAGGGAGATTATATTCCCGAATGTGAAAGGCAAAACTTAAAGAAAATTTGGAAAAGTATATAGAAGAATTGATACTTTTCTTACTCAGCATAGGGAAGGATTATTTTTGTTTAATTTATGTTTATATATCATTCAAAATGGCAGTTACCTTCAGAAATCCACTAGAATTTAATACATTCCAAAATAATCAAGTTACTGCTAAAATTAAAGTTAAAACCAAAAAAACCAGTGGCTGTTGAGTTGCTCTGACTTATGGCAACCGCATGTTGCAGAGTAGAACTGTACTCCATACAGTTTTCAGTGACTGGTTTTTCAGAAGTAGATCACCAGGCCTTTTTTCTGAAGTGCCTCTGGGTTCACTGGAACCTCTGATCTTTCAGTTATCAACCTAGCACTTCAATCATTTGCCCCACCCAGGGACTCCAAATAAAAGTTAGGCAGTGCTTATTCATGTTAAGCCAAAAACTTAATACATTGTATGTTTTGGCTTGTTTAGAAAAACTAATATGCTTAATAGAAGTGCCAGATAGTTGTTTACATCTTTCCATTAACATGCTTATTTTTTAAAAATAATTATGTTTAGGCAGGTGTTCTGGAGTGATGACTGTTTATACCTGCACAAGGCATTCCAGGGCTAGGGAGTCTCATGGAATTAAGTAAAACACACTCAGACACATGCACACACATGCACGCATGCACGTACACATACACCCCAAATAATAAGAAAGGAAAAGATTAATAAATTTTACAAAATCAAAGTTATCAAAAGACACTACAAAAAAGATAAAAAGATAGGACATAAATTATGACTGGAGCATGCTGTTGAGAAGTAGAGTGGCATGAGATGAGGGTAGAAAATTAGGGGCCAGATCAGGTAAAGCCATGTACTTGCTGTTCCTTTTGCTCAGAACGCTTCCCTGCCTCTTTGCTTAGCCTCTTTTTCCATCTCTTACATACATGGCAGTTATGTATGTACTCGGTTTGTTATTGCATTGACGCTTATCATCAGCTGTCACTACTTCCATGCTTACTTGTCTCCCTCATGAGAATACGTACACTTGACAAGGACAGAACACATGCCTGTCCTGTTCACTGTTTTATCCCCGGCACTTAGAACATTATTTGCACATACTAGGCCCCTCTAAAATAATTGTTGAATGAATGAGTGGATTAATTGAAGCAGAATCCAGCACTAACATAATATTTAATCTTTATCTTAATGTGATTTTTTTCTTTGCCACCTAATTAAATTCAGTTTTGTTTCCCATTTGGCCTGGTAATGTATAAGACATTGTAAATGATCATTGTGGACTAAAACTCAGGCTCTCCCTCAGCAGTGCAAAACGTCAGGTGGTACATACTCAGAATTCCTGGATTAGGCGGTGCAAGTGCTAAAGTAAAGATAAATATAATACTAGGGGTCTTATATGCACAGTAGGCTAAGTGTATTAAGTACTTGTTTTAAGAATCTCCTCCAGGCTACAGTGATAGTCTTTTTTTTTTTTTTTTTTAAATGAAGCTTATTTTTATTAACTTTTAGAAAATAACTTGGATGGTTCAATAAGAATCCTTTGTATTTACGTAGCACTCTATACTCTGTTTTGGAAGATTGGAAAATGATAGAGAGATACACATTTCAGGTGATTTTGCTGGAGTAGAAATTACACTCTGTGATTGTGATTTAACCATTATTGACGACCTTACTGCTGTTCTTAAGAAGCTGCAGAAATATTATTTCTTTTCAACTGTATTTTCCTAAAATCGTGGCCATAATTTTGTTTCCTTTCTTATTTATATGGGTATTAACTCAGAGAAGGTAGAACTCTGTCTTCAGAATTTCTTGCAGAATTATTGTCCAGCTCTTTTAAAAGAGGCTGTGAAAAGGTATAACTGATATGCTTCTTTAGGGAATTTTCTACTTATTCTCTTCATATTCTTAGCTAGTTCTCTGGGTGGAGACAGTGAATAATGGCTTTCAAATGTTTGATTAAGTTTTCAGGGTATGTATTTTTTGAAATAAGTATGACCAGATTTGGCTAGAAATATGATGTATTTATAATTAAATTTAAGATATTCTTAAAGAATTCAATTTTTATATCATCTCAACAGTTACATAGCTTCAAAGCCTTTTAAAAAGTGTTTGAGATCTTGAAGGAGACAGTGTACTTTAGGTCGAGTAAAGCTTAGTATACAAGTTAATTTTATTAGAGTCTATTTCCAGAAAGAAAATTATGTGCTAGGACAATAGGTACATGAGTTACTGGTGCCATGTATGAAAAAATTTAACCAGCAGAAAAATAAATTTCCACTAGAAAACAAAAGCAACAGCAGCTTTCATGCTTACAAAATGTTCACATTTAGGTGTTATACACAAAAACATATCAAGTAAAGAAACATTTTATTGAGCCATATTGCCTGAGAGATTTGTAAGTAACAGTAGTTACAGTTACTGAAATAGCACTGTAAAGTGGGTATATTCTTTATATTGTATTGTGTGTTTATGTTCCTGTGTATATGTATGTATAATAATTTGTATACACGACTTTCAGAAGTATATTAAATGAACAAATAACAGTAATTCAACAGGCATTTTGAGATTCTACTATATAAAAAAGCACTGTATACAAATACAAAATATTAACATAGTGCTTGTTTTTTAGTTCACAGTTTAATTAGGGAGAAGTAAAAAAGGGAAATTACAAATACAATCTACTAACTATTATTATAGAGTCAAAATCAGAAGATAGAAAACTATGCAAAGGAGGAGTTTTCTAACAAGCTTTTTTAAAGAGAAGATAATTCGGTTGAATTTAGGATCTTAAATAAATAGAAACCTAGCAGGTGAAAAGGGAGGGAAGAAAATTTCAGGTTGGGGAAGAAGTTTGAGCAAAGGTAAGGAGTTGTAAAAATGTGTTATTCATGGTGAAAAATTGTATGTGCCAAGAGTTGTAGAGTATGTGTGAGGTGAAATGCTAGGGAGTTTGAAAAGATGAGAGGTAGAACCAAACATATAAGGTGGGCCAGAGTAGGAAGGATTTCAGTATATGTGAAGCTGATACTCTTTTTTTCCCCATCTGTTGGAATGAAAATGAAGTACAGATGGGGTCCTTTTGTTTTATTCATCTCTCCATACATGGCTGTCTCTCTAGATCAGGAGAATTCCTGTTAGCAAGATGAAGATAGCTTGGAGTAGCAGAAAATGGAGAACAATTAGTAGGTAGATGTTTACAATTATTCAAGGATGCCAAGAAGGAAAAGAAAAAAATCATTGATTTCATTAACAGTAAAGCATGGGAGTCCTGGTGGTGCAATGGTTAAGCACTTGGCTGCTAATCAAAAGATCAGCAGTTCGAGCCCACCAGCCAGTCCATGGGAGAGAAGACCTGGGGATCTGCTTACATAAAGATTTCAGCCTAGGAAATCCTATGGGCAGTTGTACTCTGTCATGTAGGGTCGCTGTGAGTCAAAACTGACTCAATGTCACACAGCAACCACAACAAAGCATAAGGTACAGTGGAAAATTAGAGACGGATGAAAAAGGAGGCAGGGGCCAGATTACTAACAGCCTAAATTTATATGTCCAATAAGGAGCCTTGATTTATCCTGAAGATGGTGGGCAGATATGATTAGATTTGCATTTTAGTTAGAATTTTCTCTAGACATTGGAGATTAGACCCAGGAAGTCAAAGTAGGAGGCTTTGCAAAGTGGGGTTGCAGATGAAGTGCAGAAGGAGCCAAACAGCGTGTTGTTGTTGGGTGCCCTCAAGTCAGTTCTGACTCATAGTGACCCATGTGACAGAGTAGAACTGCTTCATAGGGTTTTCTTGGCTGTATTTGTGGAATCAGATTGCCAGGTCTTTTTCCCATGGAGCCACTGGGTGGGTTTGAACCGCCAACCTTTTGGTTAGCAGCCAGTGCTTACCCGTTTGCGCCACCAGGGCACCTTATATTGAGCAGTGAGAGGGTGGGAAGGAAACAGGAAGTGGGTGTAGTCTAGTATTTGAAAAATCTGTTGAGGATAGAGCAGTAGCTAGATGGAGATAGAGAATTTAAAGAGTTTTTTTAAGATGAGAGAGAATCAAGTATTCTTATGACATGAAAGAATTTGTAGATAGGGAGAGATTAATTACATAAAAAAAGATAAATAAAAGTATCTCAGAGGAGTTAGAAGGAATGGGATTGAGAATGTGGAAGGATTCATTGTGAACATGAAGAAAGTAAAGAGTAAAGAAGAATGTTGATGAATCTAAGTATACATTCTAAAAGAGAGTAAGTTGGGAGAGTTTCTGCTTGCTGGCTTACATTTCCTCTAAGAGCCTACATTTTACTAAGGCACAGAATGTGGATAGGGACTAGATGAGTGTGGTGGTTTGGAATTAGCTATAGGGGAGGAACTGTAAACTGACTAGGGACATATCAAAAGTTTTCCAAATGGCTTTGCTAATATTAGAAATCACGGTGACCCTAGTACTTCTCTCTCACAGTCTAGGTAATAGAAGAGAGAAGGTAGATAGGTAGATTGATTGACCCAAGGCTGCTAGTTTACAAGCCAGGTAAAAGTGGGAGGAGGCGGTGTTTGTGATCAGGCAATGGGATTTTGGAACTATCTCAGAAGTTACCCAGTTCCAGATGATACCAATGGTAAGTAGGCTGCTGAACTGAAATGGAGCCGAATGTCAGTTGAATAATTAATATGGATTATCAGGGATTCTTTTTAAAATGTATGGATTATTTGAAACCATGGATAAAATATATGTATTTCTTTTCTCATGAGAGAGAGCCCAACGTGGGAAAGGCTAGTGTAAAAGAAAATTGGAGCAGTGAGGAAGATGAGCATGCAGGGTCATCACAAAGTGCATCTTCCCAATGGCATCCAGGTATGACTTATCATATTTTATTAGCAAATTCTTGAAGAGGATGTATTTCAGAGCTGAGCATAAAGAAATTTCTAATACCAATAAAGAAAAGAGGTAGGAAAAACTTTTTTACGTGGTGAAAACGTGGCTTTGTAGGATTTTCTTTTAAAAATTAAGAAAATTGCTCCATATCCCATATTCATAAGGACAAATTTCTACCCTTTCTTCAAGTATTTTAATATATCAAACATGCCAATTTAATAAAATGATCCAACCACTAATCCGTTTTCATTCCTGTTGTTGTTAGCTGCATTGGAGCTGATCTGACTCATGACTCTGACTCAGTTCTGAGCCATTTTCAGTAAAGTTGTTATGCTTGAGTCCATTGTTGCAGCCTCTGTGTCTTTTGAGTGCCTTCCAACCTAGGGAACCCATGTTCCAGTACTATATCAGATGGTATTGTATTGTGATCCGTAGGGTTTTCATTGGCTAAGTTTCAGATGTAGATCACCAGGCCTTTCTTCCTACTCTTAGTTTGGAAGGTCTGCTGAAACCTGTCTAGCTTGGAATGACCTGTTACCAGTGTTTCAACTTTGCCACCAGTATTTCTATAGGTGACCCTACTGGTAGTTGAAATACCAGTGGCATAGCTTCCAGCATCATAGCAACATGCAAGTCCCCATAATGCCACAAGCTGACAGAGGGGTGGTGGTCATTCCCCTTACTTTTGTCTTTTCCAAAGGATCATATATATGGAATCATAAGTATACGGTCTTTTGAGTCCAGGTTCTTTTACTTAGCATAATGCTTTTGAGGTTCATCCATGTCATTGCACTTATCACTAGTTAATTTCTTTTCTATCTCTCTCTTTTTCTTTTTTTTTTTTTTACTGAGTGGTATTCCATTGTATGACCATACCAGTTTGTTTATCCAAATATCCACTTAAAGGATATTTGGGTTGTTTCTAGATTTGGGCACTTATGGAAAAAAGTGCTACAATCACGAACTGATTTTGTGTGAACATAAGTTTTTATAATTTAGGGTAAATATCTAGGAGTGGGATTGCTGGGTCATAAGTATATAACTGCCAAACTGTTTTGCAAAGAGGCTGTACCATTTTGCATGCCCATCAGCAATGTATTAAAGTTTAGGTTGCTCTACATCCTTGCTAGCATTTTGTATTGTCAATTTCATTTTTCTTATTTTTATTAGTAGATGTATAGTAGTATTAATTTGTGTTTTCCTAATGACTAATGATACTAAACGTCTTTTCCTGTGCTTATTTGCCATCTGTATATATTCTTTAATAAAGTGTATGTTTAAAATTTTTGCCCATTTGAAAAAATTATACTGTTTGTTTTCTTATTACTGAGTATTGAGAGTTCTTTATTTTTTTGGATACAGCCATTTATCAGGTATGTGATTTGCAAGTACTTTTCCCCAACTGATGCTTTTTTTTTCATTTTTCTTAACTATCTTTTGAATAATAGAAGTTCTTAATTTTAATGAAATTACATTTATTATTTTTTTCTTTCATGGATCATGCTTTAGGTGTCATATTTACCTAACCCATGGTCACAAACATTTTCTCCTGTATTTTTATCTAAAATTTTTCTCTATTTTGTTTTTTTTATTTCTATGTTCAGGTTTTACATTTAGGTTTATGATCTATTTGTGTTATTTGTGTCAATTTTTGTATATAATAAATAATAAATGAATAATAATGAAAAATAATAATAATAAATGAATCAGGGTCTTTTTTCTTTTTCATAAGGATATCTATTTGTTCCTGTTCCATTTGTTGAAAAAAATCCTTTCTCCATTGAATTGCCCTTTCACTTTGTTGACTATCAATTGACCGTATGTATGTGTGTGTCTCTTTACTTCCACTCTATTTCATCAGTCTGTGTATGTATCCTTTGAATAGTACTACACTGTCTTGATTACTGTATCTTTGTAGTAAGTCTTAAAATCAGGTAGTGTGTCCTCAAGTGTTTTTCTTTATTTTCAAAATTATTTTGACTATTTTTTTCTTTATATAAGTTTTAAAGTTAACATGTCCATTTCTCTAAAAAAAAGTCCCTCTGGAATTTTGGTTAGGATTTCATCGAATCTTTAGTTCAGTTTGGGAAAAATTAACATCAATATTGAGTATTCCAGTTCATGATCGTGGAATATCTCTCAACTTATTTTGTTTAATTTCTTGCATCAGTTTTTTTAAAGAGTTTTCAGGATACAGATATACATATTTTGTTATGTTTATACCTAAGTTTAAAAAAAATTTTGTTGTTGTTAAGAATATACACAGCAAAACATATCAGTGCAATAGTTTCTACAAGTACGATTCAGTGACACTGATTACTTTTTTTGAGTTGTGTAACTTCTTACCCTCCTTTTCTGAGTTGCTTCTCCTCCATTAACATAGACTCACTGCCCCCAAAGGTTCCTGTCTAATCTTTGGAGTTGCTGTTGTCAGTTTGATCCCATAGAGATAATTCTTAAAAGAGCATAATGCTCAAGGGAGACATTTCTTACTAGTTAAGCTAAAATATTGTTTGTTTTTAAGAAGACTTTCAGGGAATATTTTTGGTTTAAGATTGAAAGATGATCTCAGGGTAATAGTTTTCAGGGGTTCTTTCAGCCTCCATGGCTCCACGAAGTCTGGAGTCCATGAGAATTTGAAATTCTGTTCTGCATTTTCCCTCTTTTTATCAGGATTCTTCTATAGGATCTTTGATCAAAATGTTCAAATGTTATACCTAACTTTTCATGGTCTTTTGTGTGTGTGTGTGTGTGTGTGTGTGTGCTATTGTAAATAATACTCTTTTTTAAAACTTCAATTTCCAGTTATTCATTGCTAGTATATAAAAATACGTTGGTTTTTATATAGTGATATTTTGTCTTGAGGTCTTGCTAAGCTCATTTCGTTCTATATTGTTTTATGTAGACAATCATGTTGTCTGTGAATAGAGACAGTTTTATTTCTTTCTTTCTAATATATATGCCCTTTATTTCTTTTCTTTTTCCTATTGCATTGGCTAGGACTTCCATTACAGTGTTGAATAGGAGTTGAAAGAGTGGACATCTATGCCTTGTTCTCAGGCTTAGGGAGAAACATTCAGTCTTTCATCATTAAGTATGATATTTGCTGTAGGTTTTTTCATAGATACCTTTTAGCAGTATGAGTAAGTTCTATTCTTAGTTTGCTGAAGAATTTTCATCATGATGTTGAATTTTGCAGATACTTTTTCTGCATCTGTTGGAATGATATATGGTTTTTCTCCTATAGTGTATTGATACTGTTAATTATATTGATTTGAAAATATTGAACTAACCACAATGAGATACCATCTCACCCCGGCATTACTGGCACGAATCAAAAACACTGGAAATAACAAATGTTGGAGGGGCTGTGGGGAGATAGGAACACTTATGCACTGCTGGTGGGAATGCAAAATGATAGAACCACTTTGGGAAATGATATGGCGCTCCCTCAGAAAGAGTAGAAATAGACATACCATTCGATCCAGCAATCCCACTCCTAGGAATATATCCTAGAGAAATAAGAGTCATCACTCAAATAGACATATGCATACCTATGTTCATGGCAGCATTGTTCACAATAGCAAAACGATGGCAACAACGTAGATGCCCATCAACAGATGAATGGATAAACAGACTATGGTACATACACACAATGGAGTACTATGCAACGAGAAAGAACAACAATGAATCTGTGAAGCATCTCATAACATGGATGAAACTGGAGGACATTATGCTGAGTGAAATAAGTCAATCACAAAAGGACAAATATTGTATGAGACCTCTATTGTAAAAACCCTTGAAAAAGTTCACACACAAAATTTAGCAATCTTTGTTGGTTACCAGGGATGGGAGGGGTATGTGGGGAAATACTAAATAGGTAATAGATAAGTGGTATCTTGGGTGAAGGGTGAGACAGTACACAATACAGGAGAAACTAGCACAACTTGTACAAGGAAAGGTCATGGAAGCCCCACAGACACATCCAAACTCCCTGAGGGACTGAGTTGCTGGGCAGAGGGCTCTGGGGACGATGGTCTCGGGGAACATCTAGCTCAATTGGCGTGACACATCTTATAAAGACAATGCTCTACATTCTACCTTGGTGAGTAGTGTGTGAGGTCTTAAAAGCCTGTGAGTGGCCGTCTAAGATACTCCACTGGTCTCATCCCTTCGGGAGCAAGGGAGAATGAAGAGAACAGGATACAACGAAAAGATTAGTCCAAAGGACTAGTTGTCCACAGCTACCAAGGCCTCCACCGGACTGAGTCCAGTACAGCTAGATGGTGCCCGGCTACCACCCCTGACTGCTCTGACCAGGATCACAACAGAGGGTTCTGGACAGAGCTGGAGAAGGATGTAGAGCATAATTCTAACTCACAAAGAAAAAGACCAGATGTACTGGCATAAAGGAGACTGGAGAAACCCCGAGAATATGGCCCCCAGACACCCTTTTAGCTCAGTGGTGAAGTTACCTCCGAGGTTCACTGTTCAGCCTGGGAGTGGACAGCCCTGTAAAACCAAATGAGACTAACGGGGTACAGGAGTCCAGTGACAAGGGCCAGAAGGCAGAAGGGGACAAGGAAGCTGGTGATAGGGAACTCAGGGCTGACTAAGGATATTGTTGATGTGTTGTGAGATTGTTAACCATTGTCATAGGGCAACATGTGTAGTAACTGTTAAATGAGAAGCTATTTTGTTCTGTAAGCCTTCATCTTAAGTGAGAATAATAGCACAATTCGAAGAGCATAGTCAATGTCTCTGAACTGTGCATGTAGAAATTTTTGAAATGGTGTATCTTTGGCTATGTGTATTTTCACCAAAAAAAAAAAGGTGGAGAATTTAGAGGGTTGATATGTTGTGGGATTGATTACCAATGTCATAAAATAACGTGTACTTCTGTTTCATGAGAAACTATTTGTTCTGTAAGCCTTCACCTGAAGTACAATATAAAAAAAAAATTAAAAAATAAAGAAGTGATGCCTTTGAATTGTGGTTTTGGTTAATAATATTGAGTATACCATGGACTGCCAAAGGAACGAACATATCTGTCTTGGAAGAAGTACAACCAGAATGTTCCTTGGGAGGAAGGATGGCGAGACTACATCTTACATACTTTGGACATGTTGTCAGGAGGGACCAGTCCCTGGAGAAGGACATCATGCTTGGTAAAGTAGAGGGTCAGTGAAAAAGAGCAAGGCCCTCAACAAGATGGATTGACACAGTGGCTGCAACAATGGGCTCAGGCATAACAATGATTGTGAGCGTGGCGCAGGACCTGGCAGAGTTTCATTCTGTGGTGCATAGTGTCACTATGAGTCAGAACCAATTTGACGGCACCTAACACAACAACATCCTATTTAGGTCATGTTTCAGGACCTCTAGCATTGACCCTGTTTTTTCTTCTATAATCTTTATAGTTTTTAGTTGTATATTTAGGTCTTTGTCCCATTTTGAATTAGTTTTTGTGTATGGTATGAGCTGTGGGTCCTATTTCACTGTTTTACATATGGACATCCAGTTTTGCCAGCACCATTTGTTAAAAAGACTGTCCTTTCCCCATTGAAAGGACTTTTGTCCTTTTCAAAGATCAGGTGACTGTAGGTGGGTAGATTTGCATCTGGGTTCTCGATTCTGTTCCATCGGTCAATTTGTCTGTCGTTGTACCAGTAACGGGCTGTTTTGACTATGGTATCTGTATAGTAGTTTCTGAGGTCAGGTAGTGTGAGTCCTCCTAGTTTATTCTTCTTCAGTAGTGCTTTACTTATCTGGGGCCTCTTCCTTTTCAATATAAAGTTAATGATTAGTTTTTCCATCTCATTAAAGAATGTTGTTGGTATTTGGATCAGGATTGCATTGTATTTGTGGGAAGAATTTTCATTTTCCCAATGTTGAGTCTACTATCCATGAGCGTGGTATATTTTTCCATGTATATCATTCTCTTTTGGTTTCTTGCAGTAGTGTTTTGTAGTTTTATTTGTATAGCTCTTTTACATCCCTGGTTAGATTTATTCCTAAGTATTTTATTTTTTTAGTGGCTAGTATAAATGATATTGCTTTCCTGATCTCCTTTTCATAGTTCTCTTCACTGGTGTATAGGAACCTAACTGATTTTTTTATGTTTATCTTGTATGTTGCTATTCTGCTGAATCTTTCTGTTAGTTTCAGTAGTTTTCTTGTGGAGTCTTTTGGGTTCTCTGTGTATGGTATTGCATCACTGGCAAATAAGGATAGTTTTACTTTTTCTTTACCAATTTGGATGCCCTTTATTTTTCTTCCCTTATCGCACTAGCTAGGACTTCCAGCACAATGTTAAATTGTGGTGATAAAGGGCATCCTTGTCTTGTTCCTGTACTCGGTGGGAATGTTTTCAGCCTCTCTCCATTGAGAATGATGTTGGTTGTTGGTTTTATATAGATGCCGTTTATTATGTTGAGAAATTTCCTTTCTATACCTATTTTGTTGAGAGTTTTTATCAGGAATATGTGTTGGACTTTATCGAATCCCTTTTCTGCATTGGTTGAAATGATCATGTGATTCTTTTGTTTTATTTATGTGGTGGATTATCTTGATTGATTTTCTAATGTTGAACCCTCGTGCATACCTGGTATGAATCCTACTTGGTTGGGGTGTATTATTTTTTTATGTGATGTTGAATTCTCCTGGCTAGAATTTTGTTGAGAATTTATACATCTATATTCATGAGAGATACTGTTTTGTAGTTTTTTTTGTTTTTTGTTTTTTTGGTTATGTGTTTGCCCAGTTTTTGTATCAGCTTTATGCTGGCTTCACTTCATAGAATGAATTTGGCAGTATCTCTTCCTTTTCTATGTTCTGAAATAGTTTAGTACTGACATGAGCTCTTCTCTGAACCTTTGGTAGAATTCTCCAGTGAAGCCATCTGTGCCAGGGCTTTTTCTTTTTTGTTGGAATTTTTTAAATTAACTTTTCAATCTCTTGTGAGTCTGTTCATATTTTTTACCTCATTTTGTGTTAGTTTAGGTAGTGTGTTTGTAGAAATTTGTCCGTTTCCTCTTGGTTTTCAAATTTGTTGGAGTATAGTTTTTCGTAGTACTCTGTTATGATCCTTTTTATTTTAGTTGGATCTGTTATAATATCCTTCATTTTTTATTTGGGTTATTTGTGTCCTCTCATGTTTTTTTTTTTTGTTTTGTCAGTTTGGCCAGTGGTTTCCCAATTTTGTTGATCCTTTCAAAGAACCAAATTCTGGTTTTGTTGATTCTTTCTATTGTTTTTCTATTCTCTAATTTCATTTATTTCTGCTCTGACCTTTATTACTTCCTTTCTTCTTGTGGTTGTGGGCTTCTTTTGCTGTTCTCTTTCTGTTTGTTCAAGTTGTATAGCTAATGTTTTGTTTTTGTCTCTTTCTTCTTTTTTGGTGTGTGCATCTATTGCTATAAATTGACCTCTGAGCACTGCCTTTGTTGTGTCCCAAAGGTTTTTGTATGATGTGTCTTTATTCTTGTTTGAATCTAGGAATTTTTGACTCCATCTTTGATTTTTTTCTGTTACTCAGTGGTTTTTAAGAAAGTGGTATTCAGTTTCCATGTATTTGATTTTTTTTCCTCGCTCTTCCTGTTATTAATTTCTTCTTTTGTGGCGTTGTGATTAGAGTAGATGCTTTTTATTATCTCAGTATTTTGGATTTTGTTGAGAGTTGCTTTGTGGCCTAAGATGTGGTCTATTCGGGAGAATGTTCCATGTACGTTGGAGAAGAATGTGTACTTTTCTGCTCTTGGGTGAGTGTTCTGTATATATCTCTGAGGTCAGGTTGGTTGACTGTGGCCTTTAGGTCTCCTGTAGGTTTGTTGAGTTTCGTGTGAGATGTTCTGTCCTTTACTGAGAGTGATATGTTGAAGCCTCCTACTGTTAACTGTGGAACTGTCCATTTCTCTTTTCAGTACTGTTAGAGTTTTTTTTTTTTAATGTATTTTGGAGCCCTGTCATTGGGTGGATGGATGTCTATTATCCTTATGTCCTCACTGTGGATTGTCCCTTTAATCATTATGTAATGTCCTTCCTTATCTTTTATGGTGGATTTTGTTTTAAAGTCTGTTTTATCTGAGATTAGTATTGCCACTTCTACTCCTTTTTGGTTGCTTTTTGCTTGACATATTTTTTTCCATCTTTTAATTTTTTTTAATATATTTATGTGTTTGTTTCTGAGGTGTATCTCTAGTAGACAGCATGTTGATGGATCCTATTTTTTTTTTAATCCATTCTGTCAATCTGTGTGTTTATGGGTACATTTATCTATTTATGTTAGTGTGATTATCGATAGGTGTAAGTTTATTGCTGTCATTTTGTAGTGGTTTTTTTTTTTTTTTGTGTTGCTGACATTTTCTTTGTTCCTCTTACTCTCCTGTGCTGAATTCCTTTTGTTCATGGTTTTTTTTTTGTTTGTTTTTTTGTTTTTTTTTTTCATTTCTTTCGTTTTTGTAGATTTTGTGTTTACTAAGACTTTTTTTTTTTTCTTTATTTTGATGAGTGGGATTCTTAACTTTCTTTGTGCTTACCTTGAAATTTACTCTTATCTTCCTATGTTTAAACCAGTCTTTTATTGCTTGATATCACCTTGATTTTCCTCTCCATTTGAATGTTCTTTGCTTACACCATTTGTTCCATTTTTTTCTTCTGACATTGTTGTCATTTACAGATTGACTTCTCTGGTTCCCTGTTGTAAACATTTTAGTTTTGTTTTATCCTTGATAGTTCAATAGCTGGATTGCTATCTGGCTGATGCTGTCCTGTGTCCTTGATCCAGGTTGTTGTCTGATGTTGTTGGTTCTCTATCTGAAGGACTCCGTTTAATAATTCTTGTAAGTTTGGTTTAGTTTTTACATATTCCCTTAATTTTGGTAAATGCGGAAATGTTGTAATTTCGCCACCATATTTGCACAAGTTTTACAGGATATATTATTCTTTTTGGCAATTTTTTTCTTTCAAGGTTTTATATATGTCATTCCATCACCTTCTTGCCTGCATGGTTTCTGCCAAGTAATCAGAGCTTGTTTTTGTTGTTGTGTTCCATCAAGTCGATTCCAACTCCTAGCGACCCTGTAAGACTGAGTAGAACTGCCGCAGAGGGTTTCCAAGGAGCGGCTAGTGAATTTGAGCTGCTGACCTTTTGGTTAGCACCCTGAGCTGTTAACCACTTTGTCCCCAGGGCTTCACATCAGATCTTAGTCTTATCCTTTCCCTTTTATATGTGACTTTTCGTTTTTACTGCACTGCTCCCATGGTTCTTTCTTTGTCTTTGGTTTTGGTGTGCGTGATTATGATATGTCTTGGTGACTTTCTTTTAGGGTCTATCATATATAGCATTCATTGAGCACCTTGGATGGTCAGCTTTTCATCTTTCATGGTATTAGGGAATGTTTCTGTCAGCAAATCTTCAGTGATCCTCTCTGTGTTTTCTGTTTTCTCCCCCCATTCTGGAAATCTGATCATGTGCAGATTTTTGCTTTGGATTGTATCCTGCATTGTTCTCAGGTTTTCTTTGTTCTTCATTCTTTTGTCTGCGTTTTCATCAAACAAAGTGATATGTAGGGATTTGTCTTCCATGTCATTGATCTTGTCTTCCATTGTTTTAGATTTGCTCCTAAAAGCTTCTGTTGCAGTGTCCATTTCTGAAAATTGTTGCTTATCTTTTGGATTTCTATTTTCTGTTTTTGTATGATTTTTAGCTATTATTTTGACATTTTGTTCCTATATTATTTTTCTGAATTTTTCTGTTGCTTTGTCTGTGTTTTCCCTTATTTTGTCTGTATTGTCTCTATTTTTTCCTTATTTCCTTCACCTCTTTTATAATCTCCTGGGGAGCCCTGAATATTAGACTTTCGAATCTTTATCAGGTAGTTCCAGTGGTTTTCTTCTACCAGGAGACCATCTGGTTTTTTATTTTGGTCACTTTCTAGAGCCATCCTGTCCTGTTTTTTTTTATGGTTTGATATTGTCTGCTGTCTCCGGGACATTCAGGAATTATTTTCTTTGTTTATTGATCGTAGATTTCTTTGTTCCATCCTGTGTTTTTTTTTAATTTGGTTATGTCTGGGCAGGCAGCCTGGGTGTGTTTTGTTGCTTGGTCGTCTGTGGACATGATACTTCTCACCAGTTTGTCCAGTTGGGCAGGGCTGGTGGCTCAGCTGTGGTGAAGCAGGGCAGGTCCAGTGGAGAGAGGAAGGTCGTGGATGAGTTGTTTGTGGCAGAAACAGGGGTGACGGGCTGGGACCGGGGGACAGTGCAGAACAGGGCCCAGGACTTCAGGAGTCCACTCTGGTACCACTTGTGGGCATGGTGATCAGCACACAGTGCAGATAGATAGGCGGGATGGAAGGGAGGCGATGTGATGTGTAGAGCTAAGTGAGTGAGAGAAAGAATGGGAAGGAGAGAAACAGAAGCAAAAACAAAATAATAAAAAAGTAAATAAGATGGTGATACAGTCAGTTTGGTGGATGGGGGTAGGGCAGACCCAGGGAGGTTGAGTGCCAGTGGCTTTGTAGCTAAACAGCATGGCTCTGCCTGTTGAGATGGGGCATGAGTGGTGTACCGGTCTAGGTGGGTGGGAGAAAGGAAAGGAAAAAAACGAAAGAGAGAGAAGAAACAAAAACCAAAAATAATAACAACCACCACAAAAATAAATGTGATGCTGAGGTAGCCAGCCGTTGGGGGCAGGGCATATTTTTGGTGGCAGTGAGCTGATGTCTCTCTTGCCGGGTGGCGCGGCAAGGCCTGTTAGGAAGGGGTGGAGGTAGTGCATGGCCTAGGTGGGAGGGAGAAGGAAAAGGGAGAAGGGGAAAGATAAAGGAAAATAAAAAATATGTTGCTGAGGGAGCTGGCCTGTGGGGACAGTGCAGACCCAGGGAGACAGTCTGCTAGAGTGGTACTGCACAGCCCATTGAGAAGAGGAGGGTGGCATATGGGTCTAGGTGGGTGAGAGAAGGAAAAGGAAGGAAGGGAGAAAGAAGAAGCAACAACAAAAAAGAAAAAACAAAAAACAAACAAAAAAATGGCCTTTGGGGAGCCAGTCGGTGACAGTAGCACAGACCTGGCGGGGGCGGGGGGGGGGGCATGTGCCAATGACTTTCTAGCCAAGTGATGTAGCTCAGCCCTTCAAGAAGTGGTAAGGGACATTGGTCTAGGTGTGCAGGACAAAGGAAAGGAAGGAAGGGCGGGGAGAGAGATAAGAAACAGGAAAAAAAAAAAGAACAAAGCATACAAACTAAAAAATATGGCACTGAGGGAGCCAGCTGGTGGGGGTAGCATAGACCTAGGAGACCGTGTGCCAGTGGCTTTCTTGCTGAGTGGTGCGGTAAGGCCCTTTGAGAAAGAGTGAGGACAGTGAATGGGGGTAGTTTGGTGGGAGACAGAAAAAAGAAAAGGAGAGAGAGATAAGGAACAAACAAACAAAAAAACAAAACTAACAAAAAAAAAATATGGCTCTGAGGGAGCCAGCCAGTGGACACAGCAGAGGCTTGGGGAGGCTGTGTGCCAGTGGCTTTCTAGGCAAGTGGTGTAGCATGGCCTATTGAGATGGGGCTGGGATGGCACATGGGACTTGGTGGACAGGATAAAGGAAAGGAAGGAAGTGATAGAGAGGAAAAAACAAAACAAACGCACAAACAAAAAAAACGGTGCTGAGGGACC
Organism: Dugong dugon; assembly: GCA_030035585.1. NCBI lineage: Eukaryota > Metazoa > Chordata > Mammalia > Sirenia > Dugongidae > Dugong > Dugong dugon. Next base: position 8,238,786 of record CM057475.1, read on the forward strand.
CGACCAGTGGAGGTGGCACAGAACTGGGGTGGCCATGTTGGTGGCTCGCTAGCCAAGCAATGTGGCACAGCCCGTCAAGGAGGGGTGGGGACGGCACATGAGGCTAGCTGGGCTGGAGAAAGGAAAGGAAAGAAAGGAAAGAGAGAGAAGAAACCAAAAAAATGGCGCTGAAGAAGTTGGCCAGTAGGGGTGGGGTGGACCCAGGCGGCAACGAGCTAATGTCTCTCCAGCTGAGAAACCGGGGCTTGTTGGAAAGCAGGGAGGCTTTGTAGAGGGAAGAAGGATGAGGAGTGGGAAATCGTGATCTGTCTCCTGTTGGGAGCTCTGTGAATTTGCCTTCCTGTACTCCCTGTCTGCATTCCTTGGTGGCTGTAGTCCTAGATAGTGAATCTTTGCCACGTTGGCTGGTAGGGGACCTCCACTCCTTACTGGAGTTCTACATTCTATGTCAGTTTCTTATTCCATTCGGTGCTTGATTGTGTTCTTTGCCCCTTCATTTGATACTTAGGGTTCCACGATTGTATCCGTTTTACATACTTTTTCAGGTCTTTGCTGCAGAGGAATGGCATGGTGCATCTTTCTATAGCGCCATGTTGACTCCTATCATTTCTTCTTGATTGCACGTACTATAAATTTCAGATTGTAGCAGTTTGTGAAAATCTTCAGTGTCTTCATCTTTGGCTGTCGTGGCTGGTGTATAAATTTGAATAATGGTAGTATGAACTGGTCGTCCCTGTAGGCATATGGAATTAACCTATTACTGACTGCATTGTACTTTTGTATAGATCTCAAAATATTCTTTTTTTAAAAATTTTTGTATTGTACTTTAGATGAAGCTTTACAGAACAAATAGTTTCTCATTAAACAGTCGGTATATATATTGTTCTGTGACATTGGTTAACAACCCCAAGAGGTATCAGCATTCTCCCTTCTCGACCTTGAGGACCTTTTTTTTGGTGAAAATATACATAACCAAAGTTACATCATTTTGAAAGTTTCTACATGTACAATTTAGTGACATCGATTACATTCTTCCAGTTGTGCTGCTATTATCACTATCCTTTTCCAAATTATTCCATCACCATTGTCTTCAACTCACTGTCCCCTGTCCCATCAAACCTTTTGAGTTACTGTTGTCAGTTTGCTTTCACATAGATAATTCTTTTTTTTTTTTTTTTTTGTACCTTAGATGAAGGATTGCAGAACAAATAGTTTCTCATTAAACAGTTAGTACACATATTGCCCTATGACAATGGTTAACAACCCCATGACATGTCAGCACTGTCCCTTCTCAACCTTGGGTTCCCTATCACCAGCTTTCCTGTCCCCTCCTGCCTTTCGGTCCTTGTCCCTGGACTGCTGTGCCTCATTAGTCCTGTTTCGTTTTATGAAGCTGTCCAATCCCTGGCTGGATGGTGAACTTCGGGAGGGGCTTCACTGCTGAGCCAAAAGGGCGTCTGGGGCATATACTCTCAGGGTTTCTCCAGTCTGTCAGGCCAGTAAATCTGATCTTTTTTTGTGAGTTAGAATTCTGTTCTACATCCTTTTCCAGCTCTGTCCAGGACCCTCTACTGTGATCCCTGTCAGAGCAGTCATTGGTGGTAGCTGGGCACCATCTAGCTGTACCAGACTCAGTCTGGTGGAGGCCTTGGTAGCTGTGGTCCATTAGTCCCTTGGACCAATCTTTTCCTTGTATCTTGTTCTCTTCATTTTCCCCCGCTTCTGAAGGGGCGAGACCAGTGGAATATCTGAGATGGCTGCTCACAGGCTTTTAAGACCCCAGACGCCACTCATCAAGGTAGAATGTAGAACATTGTCTTTAGAAACTGTGTAATGCCAGTTGAGCTAGATGTTCCCGGAGACCATAGTCCCCACAGCCCTCCACTCAGCAATTCAGTCCCTCAGAGAGTTTGGAAGTGTCTATGGAGCTTCCATGACTTTTCCTTGTACAAGTTGTGCTGGCTTCCCCAGTAATGTGCACTGTCTTACCCTTCACCAAAGTTACCACTTATTTAGTTCCCCCCCACTCCGCCTCTTCCCTTGTAACCAACAAAGATTGTTTCATTTTGTGTGTAAACTTTTACATAAGTTATACAGCAGCGGTCTCATACAATATTTGTCCTTTTGTGATTTACCCATTTCACTCAGCATAATGTCCTCTAGTTTTGTTCCTCTTACTCTTCTGTGCTGAGTTGGAAATATTCTTTTTGATGATGAATGCAACACTGTTCCTCTATAACTTGTTCCCAGCATAGCGGACCATATGATTGACAGATTCAGAATGACCAATACCAGTCTATTTAAGATCACTAATGCTTGAGATATGGATCTTCAAGTGTTCCATTTAATTTTTGACGACTTAGAATTTTCCTTGATTCATATTTCATACATTCCATATTCTAATTAATAAAGGATGTTTGCAGCTGTTAGCTCTCATTTTGGGTTGTGCCACATCAGCAATGAAGGTCCCTAAGGTTTTATGCCATCTGTGTAATTAATTAAGGTCGATCGACTCTACTTTGAGGAAGTAGCTCTTTGCCAGCAATATTTTGAGTGCCTTTCAATAGTCATATTTTGAGTGCTTTTCAAAATACTAGTACTTTTATTTGGTTTAGATTCTCAAAAATAGTATTGCTAAGTCAAAGTGTATATTCCTTTTATATTTTAATAGATAATGCTACATTTCTTTCCAAAAGGTTATTGCAATTTATTCTTATCCTAGATGTTTGGAAAGGTTCAGCTTTCCCATTCTTCTCATCACTAGATAGCCCTTTTTGTAATTTTTGCCAGTCTGACAGATGAAAAATTGTGTCTCATTTTCACTCTAATTTGCATTATTCTGATTGCTAGTAAGATCAAGTATCTTATTGTATGTTTATTGACCATTGATATTGCCCCTTCTGTGATTTTTTTTATTCATATCCTTTGACCATTTTTTCCTTATTAATTTGTAGGAACTCTTCACATTTTGGAAATTTTAAGACTTTTCAAGTGAGTAATAAATTCTTCTACCTCTTAAGAAGGGAGACCTTCATAAACATTCTGGTTTTTTAGACTGTATGAGTCAGAATCAACTCAATGGCACACAACAACAATAGCAGAATATATATGAAGGTATGCTTTACTGTAAGGATATATGCATATTCTCCTCAGTTTTCTCCCAGAATTTTTATTCATTTATATATTCATTTTGCTTAGATTATTAATCTGTCTGCAACTTGTTTTTAAATATAATGTAGGGTATAGGAAACTAACTATTTTCTTTTTTATGATTAGACAGTTATGCCAGCACCATTCACTAAATAAACCAATGAATTTATTTTATTATTTTTTAAATTTCTTACTATCCTTTAGGTGAGGGTTTACAGAGCAAATTAGTTTCTCATTCCATAGTTTATACATGAAGTGTTCCACGATATTGGGTGAAATCACCACAATGTGTAAGCACTCTCCTCATTCCTACCCTGAGTTCCCAGTTTCCTTTCTTCTGGATTTTGTACCCCTTCCTGCATTCTCATCTTTGCTTTTGGTCAAATGTTGCCCTTTTGATCTTGTATAATTAATTGTTCTAAGGAGCATGTTCCTGTCAAGCATTATTGATTATTTTTTGGGCCTGTCTATAGTTCCGCTGAAAGATGGAATCTGGGAAGGGCTCCAGTTCCAGTTCAGAAGAGTGTCTTAGGGCCTTAGCCTTGGGAGTCCCTCTAGTCTCTTTCAGATAGTAAGTCTGGTCTTATTTGTGAACTTGATAGTTTCTTCTACAATTTTTCTCCCACTCTGTTTGAGACCATCTGTTGTGATCCCAGCCAGAGCAATCTGTAGTGGTGGCTGGGCACCATCTAGTTCTTCTGGTCTCAGGGTTGTGAATGCTATGGTTCGTGTTGTCCATTAGTCCTTTCAACTAATTGCTCCCTTGAGTCTTTGGTTTTCTTTAGCCTCCTTTGCTCCAGATGGGAAGAGAGACTGATAGTTGTATCTTAGATGACTGCTTGCAAGTTTTTTTAAGACCCCAGGCACTACTTGCCAAAGTAGGATGCAGAACATTGTCTTTTTGAGCTATGTTGTGCCAATTGACATGGCTGTCCTATGAGTCTGTGGTCCTTCCCCTTCAAACCTAAGAACTTCATCCTGCATGTTTTTTGATTATGTCAAAGAAGTTTCCATGACTGTGCCCTCTGTGTGCTCTATTGTGTATATTAATATACTTGTAGCATGTACAATTCTGTATGTAGAAATATCCACAAATAGACCTATATCTGTAGGTGAGTGTGCTCCTATACACCCTCCCACACCTCTTTAGCATACCAAATGACCTATGTATCCATTCGTGAATTATTATTTGTTAATACTATTGTTGTACAATTGTCTGTTATATTAATTACCATAAACCCAAACCAAACCTGTCGAGTTCATACCGACTCATAGCAACCCTGTAGGACAGAGTAGGGCAAGTTGCCATTTATTCTTGCTTTCCTCTCAGTGAGTTCCTTTGCCTTGATGATGTTCTGCTGACTTCCCCCATATCGTGTGTTGCCTTTCCATTCACCAGTATTAACATGTGTCTTCTATTTGGTTAATAATTTGCCTCACTCCTCATCCCATTCCTGATAACCATCAAATATTTTTTTTCTTCCTGTGTGTAAACCTTTCTTTGTTTCTTTATAATAGTGATCTTATACAATATTTGTTGTTTTGTGGTTGACCTATTTCACTTACAATAATGTCCTTCAATTTCATCCATATTATGAGATCATTCATGAACTTGTCATTACTCTTTATTGTTCCAAAGTATTCTGTTGTGTGTATATACCACAGTTTGTTTATCCATTCATCTGTTGATGGGCACTTGGATTGTTTCCATCTTTTTGCTGTTGTGAATAATGCTGCACTGAACATGGGTGTGCATAAGTCTATTTCTGCCATAGCTCTTATTTATTTAGGGTATATACCTAGGAGTGGGATTGCTGTATCATATGGGATTTCTATTTCTAGCTTTTTAAGAAATCGCCATACCATTTTCCATAGTGGTTGTACCATTTTACTTGCCCACCAAAAGCGTATAAGAGGTCCTGTCTCCCCAAAACCTTACCAACGTTTGTCATTTTAGTTTTTTTGATAGTACCATTAGTGTCAGAGTGAGATGGCATCTCACTGTATTTTTCATTTGTATCTCTCCAACAGCTGTTGATCTCAAATATTTCTTCATGTGTTTGTTAGCCACCTGAATGTCTTCTCTAGTGAAGTATCTGTTCATATCCTTTGCCCATTTTTTATTTTTTTACTTTATTTTATTTTTTTGTGGCCAAGATTCTTTTTTTTATTGTACTATAGATGGAGGTTTACAGAACAAATAGTTTTCATTAAACAATTAGCACACATATTGTTTTATGACAATGGTTAACAAGCCCATGACATGTCAACACTGCCCCTTCTCAAACTTCAGCTCCCTATTACTAGCTTTCCTATCTCTTCCTGCCTTCTAGTCCTTGTTCCTGGACTGTTGTGCCCCATTAGTCTCGTTTTATGGGGCTGTCTAATCTTTGGCTGAACTGTAAACTTCGGGAGTGACTTCATAACTGAGCTAAAAGGGTGTCCGTGTCTGAGGACCATACTCTTGGGATTTCTCTAGTCTCTGTCAGGCCAGTTAATCTGGTCTTTTTTTGTGAGTTAGAATTTTGTTGTACATTTTTCTCCACTCTGTCCAAGACCCTCTGTTGTGATCCTAGTCAGAGCAGTCAGTGGTGGTAGCTTGGCACCATCTAGTTGTACTGGACTCAGTCTGGTGGAGGCCTTGGTAGCTGTGGTCCATTAGTCCTTTGGACTGATCTTTTCCTTGTATCTTGTTTTCTTCATTCTCCCTTGCTGCTGAAGGTGTGAGACCCGTGGAGTATCTTAGGTGGCTGCTCACAGGCTTTTAAGATCCCAGATGCTACTCACCAAGGTAGAATGTAGAACATTTTCTTTATAAACTGTGTTATGCCAATTGAGCTAGATGTTCCTCGAGACCATGGTCCCCACAGCCCTCCGCCCAGCAGTTTAGTCCTTCAGGAAGTTTGGATGTGTCTATGGAGCTTCCATGACCTTTTCTTGTACAAGTTGTGTTGGTTTCCCCAGTATTGTGTACTGTTTTACCCTTCACCAGTTACCACTTATCTATTGTCTATTTAGTTTCCACCCCTATCCCTCATAACCAACAAAGATTGTTTCTTTTTGTGTGTGACTTTTTCATGAGTTTTTACAGTAGAGGTCTCATACAATGTTTGTCCTTTTGTGATTGACTTATTTCAATCAGCATAACGTCCTCCAGTTTCATCCATGTTATGAGATGCTTCACAGATCCATCATTGTTATTTATTGTTGCATAATACTCTGTTGTGTGTATGTACCATAGTTTGTTTATCCATTCATATGTTGATGGGCATCTAGTTTCTTTCCATCTTTTTGCTATTGTGAACAATGTTCCAGTGAACATGGGTATGCATATGTCTATTTGTGTGATGGCTCTTGTTTCTCTAGGATATATTCCTAGGGGTGGGATTGCTCGATCATGTGGTATTTTTATTTCCAGCTTTCTAAGGAAGCACCATATCATTTTCCAAAATGGTTGTATCATTTTGCATTCCCACCAGCAGTGCGTAAGAGTTCCAATCTCCCTGCAACCTCTCCAACATTTGTTATTTCCAGTTTTTTTGATTCATGCCAGTAATGCCGGGGTAAGATGGTATCTCATTGTGGTTTTAGTTTGTATTTCTCTACTGGCTAGTGGTCATGAGAGCATTTCTCATGTGTCTCTTGGCCAGTTGTATGTCTTCTTTGGTGATGTGTCTGTTCATTTCCAATGCCCATTTTTTAATGGATTATTTGTCTTATTTTTGTAGTGGTGTTGGATTTTCTTGTAGATTTTAGAGATTCATCCTTTGTCTGACTTGTAATGTCTAAACATGTTTTCCCAGTCTGTATGTTCTCTTTTTTAATATTTTGGTGAAGTCTTTTGATGAGCATAAGTATTTAATTTTTAGAAGATCCCAGTTATCTAGCTTATCTTCTGGAGTTTGTGTGTTGTTGGTTACGGTTTGTATACTGTTCATGCTGTGCATTGAGGCCTCTAGCATTGATCCTATTTTTTCTTCTGTAAACTTTATAGTTTTTGGCTTTATATGTAGGTCTTTGACCCGTTTTGAATTAGTTCTTGTGTATGGTGTGAGGTATTGGTCCTGTTTCATTTTTTTACAGATGGACATCCAGTTTTACTAGCACCATTTGTTAAGACTGTCTTTTCCTCATGTAATGGACTTTGGGCCCTTGTCGAAGATCAGGTGACCGTAGGTGGATGGATTTACATCTGGGTTCTCAATTGTGTTCCATTGGTCAGTGTATCTGTCTTTGTACCAGTACCAGGCTGTTTTGAATACTGTAGCTATACAGTAGGTTCTAAAGTCAGGTAGTGTGAGTCCTCGAACTTTATTCTTCTTCTTCAGTACTGCTTTACTTATTTGGGGCTTCTTCCCTTTCCATATAAAGTTAATGATTAGTTTTTCCATCTCTTTGAAGAATGTAGTTGGTATTTGGATCGGGATTGCGTTGTATTTGTAAATTGCTTTGGGTAGAATTGTCATTTTCACAATGTTGAGTCTGCCTATCCATGAGCATGATATGTTTTCCCATTTAGGTAGATCCTTCTGGGTTTCATGCAGTAGTGTTTTGTAGTTTTCTCTGTATAGGTCTTTTACATCCCTGGTCAGATTTATCCCTAAGCATTTCATCTTTTTAGGGGCTATTATAAGTAGTATTGTTTTCCTGATTTCCTTTTTATCATTCTCCTTATTGGTGTATAGGAATCCAAGTGATTTTTGAATCTTTATCTTGTATCCTGCTACTCTGCTAATCCTTCTATTAGTTCCAGTAGATTTCTCGTGGAGTCTTTAGGGTTTTCTATATATAGTATCATATCATCTGCAAACAGGGACAGTTTAACTTCTTCATTACCAGTTTGGATGCCCTTTATTTCTTTTTCTTGCCTTATTGCTCTAGCTAGAACTTCCAGCACAATGTTAAATAGGAGTGGTGATAAAGGGCATCCTTGTCTTGTTCCTGTTTTCAAGGGGAATGTTTTCAGCCTCTCTCCATTAAGAATGATTTTGGCCGTTGGTTTTGCATAGATGCCCTTTATTATGTTGAGAAATTTCCCTTCTATACCTATTTGATTGAGAGTTTTTATCAGGAATGGGTGTTGGACTTGGTCAAATGCCTTTTCTGCGTCAATTGAGATGATCATGTGATTCTTTTCTTTATGTGGTGGATTACATTGATTGATTTTCTAATGTTGAACCATCCTTGCATACCTGGTATGAATCCTACTTGGTTGTGGTATACTATTTTTTGATATGATGCTGAATTCTATTGGCTAGAATTTTGTTAAGAATTTTTACATCTATATTCATGAGAGATATTGGTCTGTAATTTTCTTTTTTGTGATATCTTTGCCTGTTTTTGGTATCAGCATTATGCTGGCTTCATAGAATGAATTTGGAAGTGTTGCTTCCTCTTCTATGCTCTGAAATAGCTTGATTAGTACTGGTACAAGCTCTTGTGTAAATGTTTTGTAGAATTCTCCAGTGAAGCCATCTGGGCCAGGGCTTTTTTTGGTTGGGAGTTTTTTTATTCCCTTTTAAATCTCTTCTCTTGTTATGGGTCTGTTCAGATTTTCAACATCACTTTGTTGTAGTTTGGGTAGGCCGTGTGTTTCTAGAAATTTATCCATTTCCTCTAGGTTTTCAAATTTGTTGGAGTATAGTTTTTCATTATATTCTGTTATAATCCTTTTTATTTAAGTTGGGTCTGTTGTAATGTCCCCCGTTTCGTTTCGTATTTGGGTTACTTGTGTCCTCTCCTGTTTTTCTTTTGTCAGTCTGGCCAGTGGTTTGTCAATTTTGTTGATTCTTTCCAGGAACCAGCTTTTGGTTTTGTTGATTCTTTCTATTGTTTTTCTGTTCCCTATTTCATTTATTTCTGCTCTGATCTTTACTATTTTCTTTCTGCCACTGGTTGTGGGCCTTTTTTGCTGTTCTCTTTTTATTTGTTTGAGTTCTGTAGTTAATGTTTTGATTTTGTCCCTTTCTTCTTTTTTGATATATGCATATATTGCTATAAAATTGTCCTTTGAGGACTGCCTTTGCTGTGTCCCACAGGTTTTGGTATGATGTGTTTTCATTCTCAGTTGATTCTAGGAATTTTTTGATTCCATCTCTGATTTCTTCTATTACCCAGTGATGTGTAAGCAGGGTATTATTCAGTTTCCATGTAGTTGATTTTTTTTCCTTGCTCTTTCTATTGTTAATTTCTACCCAGATGGCATTGTGGTCAGAGAAGATACTTTGAATTATCTCAACATTTTGGATCTTGTTGAGGATTGCTCTGTGGCCTAAGATGTGGTCTATTCTGGAGAACGTTCCATGTGCATTGGAAAAGAATGTGTACTTTGCCGCGGTTGGATGGAGTGTTCTATATATGTCTATGAGGTCAAGTTTGCTGATTATGCCCTTTAGGTCTTCAGTTTCTTCTTAGTTGTTCTGCCCTTTACTGAGAGTGGTGTGTTGAAGTCTCCTACTGTTATTGTGGAACTGTCAATTTCTCTTTTCAGTGTTGTTAGAGTTTGTTTTATGTATTTTGGAGCCCTGTCATTGGTTGTGTAGATGTTTATTATGGTTATGTCTTCATGATGGATCATCCCCTTAATCATTATGTAGTGTCCTTCTTTTCTTTTATGGTAGATTTTGTTTTAAAGTCTATTTTATCTGAGATTAGAATTGCCACTCCTGCTCTTTTTTGGTAGTTGTTAGCTTGATATATTTTTTTCCAACCTTTGACTTTAATAAATTCACATCTTTGTTTCTAAGGTGTGTCTCCTGTAGGCAGCATATTGATGGATCCTGTTTTCTTATCCATTCTGTCACTCTCCATCTCTTCATGGGTGTGATGAGTCCATTTACATTCAGTGTAATTATTGATGGATGTGAGTTTGTTGCTGTCATTTTGTAGTGCTTTTTTTTTTGTGGTGCTGAAGTTTTCTTTGTTCTTCTTACTCTCTTGTGCTGAGTTACTTTTGTTTGTGGATTTTTTTCCATTTCTTTTGTTTTTGTAGGTTTTGTTTTTGCTGAGACTTTATGTTTTTCCTCTTTTTTTATGAGGATGTTTGTTAACTTTCTTTGTGGTTACCATAAATTTTACTCTTATCTTTCTAAGTTTGAAGCAGTCTACCATTACTTTGTATCGCCTTGCCTTCCTCTCCATTAGAAGGTTCTATACCTATGCCGTTTATTCCCTCTTTTATCATTTTGATGTTGTTGTCATTTACTGATTAACTGCTCTGATTCCCTGTTGTATTTCTTTTGGTTTTGGATAGTCCTGGAGAATTCATTTCCTAGATTGGTATCTGGCTGGTATGATCCTGCATCCTAGATTCTGCCTGTGAGCTGAAGCTGTTCGTCCTCAGATCAAAGAACTGCCTTTAATAATTCTTGTAAGTTTGGTTTGACTTTTACATATTCCCTTAATTTCTGTTTATCTGGAAATGACCTAATTTCACCATCAAATCTGAACGAGAGTTTTGCAGGATATATTATTCTTGGCTGGCAATTTTTTCTTTCAAGATTTTATATATGTCATCCCATTGCCTTCTTGTCTGCATGGTTTCTGCCGAATACTCTGAGCTTAGTCTTATTGTTTCTCCTCTGTATGTGACTTCTTGTTTTTTACGAGCTGCTCTCAGGATTCTTTGTTTGTCTTTGGTTTTGGCAATTGTGATTATGATGTGCCTTGGTGATTTTCTTTTGGGGTCTCTCCTATGTGGGGTTCGTTGTGCTTCTTGGATGGCCAGCTTTTCATCTTTCATGATATTGGGGAAGTTTTCTGTCAGCAGTTCTTCAATGATCCTCTCTGTGTTTTCTGTTTTCTCCCCCTGTTCTGGAGTTCCAGTCACTTGAAAATTTTTGCTTTTGATTGTATCCCACATAACTCTCAGGGTCTCTTCATTTTTCTTTGTTCTTCTTTCTTACTTTCCCTGAAACAGGGTTGTATCCAAGTGTTTGTCTTCAATTCCACTGATCCTGTCTTCCACCGTTTCAAATCTGCTTCTCAGCCCTTCTATGACACCATCCGTTTGTGAAATCTTGTTGTTCATCTTTTGGATTCCTTATTCTTGTCATTGTATAATTTCTAGTTGTGAATTTATTTTGGCATTTTGTTCCTGCATTATTTTCCTGAATTCTTCCAATTTTTTGTCCATATTTTCCATGAATTTGTGTATTTTTTCCTCATGTTTGTCAGCTTTTTGCCTCAGCTCTTAGAGAATTCTGAGTATTAGAGATTTGAATTCCCTATCAGGTAGTTCTAGTGCATTTTCTTCCACTGGAGAGTCATCTGGTGTTTTATTTTGGACACCTACTGGAACCATCCTGTCCTGTTTTTGTAAATGTTTTGATATTGTCTGCTGTCTTCGGGGCATTCAGTAGTTATTTTTTCGTTTATTGATTGTAGATTGGTTTCTTTCACCCCTTTTTTTTTAAAAAAAAAAATTGGCTTTGTCTGAGCAGGCGGACTGCGTGCCCCTTGTTGTTCACTCATCTGTGGACTCAGTACTTTTCGCCTCCTTCTCCAACTGGCCGGTTCAGTCACTCATATGTTGTACAGCTGGGCAGGTCTAGCTGAAGAGGAGCCACTGGGACGGATTGTTTGTGGCACTCACCGCAGCCACCAGGACAGTCGGTAGTCAGTGCTGGGCAGGTTCCAATAGGCCGTGCCTGCACAGCTTGGTGGTGTGATGTCAAGTGCATGGTGCAGTTAGGCAGGATGCAGCGGGGAGATGGTTATGTGTGAAGCTAAGCTGGATATGGGAGAGAGGAGAGAGGAGCAGGAGCGAAAAAACATACAAACATAAAGGAATGCTAGGGGAGCTTGCCGTTGGAATGGACAGATGAGAGACTATGGAATGGAGAAAAACAGAAGGGGGAAGATAAAGAAAAGAAAAGAATGAACAAATAAAAATCAGAAAAGTTAAAGAACTGCAAAGTTCCCAGGGATCCCACCAATGCAGCTATGAGGTCTGGGGAAGTCGGTCTCAGGTTTCACAGCACAGCCTGGCCAGAAGGCACAGAGGCATACAACGCCTGGTATTCACGGATCAGAAAGAGAAGGAAGAGATAGAGAGGCGAGAAATTGAGCGATGAAGAAAGACAAAAAGGAAAAAGAGGGAAAAGAAAACAAAACTAATCAAAAAAAAAAAAGCAACACCAGCAGTCAACGAATGGCACTCAGAGAGCTAGCCAGTGCTGGCTGGTGTTTCTGGACAAGAGACTGTGTCCATGGGAAACAGAGGAGGCTGAGTGTGAGTGAAGAAGGGTGGAGAGTGGGAAAGCGTATATCACAAATTGCCGGCGCTCTGGAGACCCTCAAGAAAGGAGCAAAGAGGGTGCACGGAGCCAGGCACCCGAGTGAAAGGAGGGGGAGGCAGCAAGAGGCGAGCGAGAAACCAAAAGAAGCAAGAGAAAAAAAAAAAAAAGGAGCAGCACCAGCAGCCAACAAACGGCACCCAGAGAGCAGCCCGCATGGGCGCATGGAATCCAGGCAGCCGGTGGCCCCCAGTCAAGAGACTGCGGCCGCGGGAAGCAGAGGAGGAAACGAACAAAAGCCCCGGGATCTCACCAGCGCAGCAGCCCAGACCTGGAAGCAGCCGCACGCCCAAACGTAGCCCCACAGCCCCGCAGGAAAGGGCAAAGATGGCGCTCAGAGTCAGGCACCTGAGCAGAAGGAGGGGGAGGCAGCGAGAGGCAAGCGAGAAACCAAAAGAAGCAGAAAAAGAAAAAAAAAGAAAAAAAAAAGCAACACCAGCAGCCAACAAACGGCATCCAGAGAGCCGCCCGCCCAGGCACGCGGAATCCAAGCAGCCGGCGACCCCCAGCCAAGAGACCTTGGCCACAGGAAGCAGGGGAGCCCCAGCCGGGGTGAAGAGGGGTGGGGGGTGGGAAGGCACACACTGTCAAATTACCGGCTGTTTTGTCTCCCACTGGATGCTCCGTGAGGCTGCTCTCTCGTACTTCCGTTTGCTGATCTCTGATAGGAGTCCAAGATGGTGGATCCGCACTGCGTTAGCTGGTAGGGGACCTCTGGATGAATCTCTCCTCGCTCTCCGTTCTCTTTCAGTATTCTCTCTCTGTTTGGTGTTCGGCTGAGTTCTTTATCTCTTCATTTGATGTTGTAGGGTTTCAGGATTGTTGATTCTCTGTTTGGCTTAGTTTTTCGGCTCTTTGCTGTGGAGGGACGGCGTGGTGCTTCTGCCTAGAACGCCATCTTGGCGGACTCTCTGAAATGTTCTTTTTGACGATGAATGCAGTGCACTTCCTCTTCAAGCCATCATTCCAAGCATAGTAGACCATATGATTTTCTGATACAAAATGGCCAATACCAGTCCATTTCAGCTCACTAATTACTAGGATATCAATACTTATGCATTTAATTTCATTTTTGATGATTTCCAATTTTCCTAGATTCATATTTTGTGTATTCCACATTCAGATTATTAATGGATGTTTGCAGCTGTTTCTTCTCATTTTGAGTCATGCCCCATCAGCAAATGAAGGTCCTGAAAACTTGACTCCATCCACATCATTAATGCTGACAATAATTTGAGGAGGCAGCTCTCTTTCTCAGTCATATTTTGAGTGCTTTCCAACCTGAGGGGCTCATCTTCTAGCACTATATTGGACAGTGTTCCACTGCTGTTCATAAGGTTTTCACTGGCTAATTATTTTCGGAAGTAGACCGCCAGGTCCTTCTTCCTAGCAACATCATGATAAACAGAGAAAAGATTGAAATTGTGAAGAATTTCATTTTACTTGGATCCATAATCAACACCTATGGAAGCAGCAGTCAAGAAGTCAAAGGATGCATTGCATTGGGCAAATCTGCTGCAAAAAACTAAAGTGTTAAAAAGCATAGATGTCACCTTGAAGACTAAGATGCACCTGACCCAAGCCATGGTATTTTCAGTCACTTCATATGCACCTGAAAGGTGGACAGTGAATAAGGAAGATTGAAGAAGAATTGCCATCTTTGAATTACGGTGTTGGCGAAGAATATTGAGTATACCATGGGCTGCCAAAAGAATGAACAAATCTCTCTTGGAAATAGTACAGCCAGAATGCACCTTAGAAGTAAGGATGGCGAGATTTCGTGTCACATGCTTTGGGCATGTTATCAGGAGGAATGAGTCCCTGCAGGAGGACATTGTGCTTGGTAAAGTAGAGGGTCAGCAAAAAAGAGGAACACCCTCAACGAAATGGATTGACACAATGACTGCAACAATGGGCTCAAGCATAACGATTGTGAGAATGACACAAGACTGAGAAGTGTTTCATTCTGTTGTACATAGAGTCATGAGTTGGAACTAACTCGATGGCACCTAACAACAACAACAGTCTGTTGCCTAATTACTTTTGTATATTTTTTTTGCTGGCGTTAATTTGATTTTCGCTCATATTACTTGACTTTGGGAAAGAAATATTTTGATAACTGGTTTCACTTTAACATTTTACCTCAAATTTTGGTATTTTTAAAAATATTATTTTACTGTTGACTTATGGATTTATTGTATTTTTACCAGAGCATGTGATCTGTACAATTTCATATCTTTAGAATCTAGACCTGAAGATCATATGACCTAAAAGATCATCATTTAAAAAAAAAGAGATCCCACGTGTGCTATTAAATGGAATGTAGTCTCTTCTCTCACTCTTGGTTGTTAGTTTATATATACATATACATACATGTATATATATGTCTTATTAATTTATCCTTGATGTGTGTGTGTCTGTGTGTTTATTGATCTGCTCTAGAGTAAGATGTATGTGTTAGACTCTCCACATCCTTTCATCTCAGAATTCAGGGACTTCTAAACACTCAGTCCCAGGAAGGGCAAAAGGTTCTCTCTTTTTCCTAGTATCAGTCTTATTCACTCTTGCCTTGGCATAATTGTCAATATATACACCCAATTCATGTTATAAAACAGAACACTTGTCAGTTTACTGCATCTGATATATTTATAGCACTTCACGGTTTTCTCCGTGAACAGTGAGTTTTGTGTAATTAAACAGTACCTAGCCGTGATTTTTCTAAAACAAGGCAGTCGCTTTTGAAGACTCTTAACCTCTAGAAAAATAAATTTCCATTAACAAATGCCGGTGCTCTTATTTAAAAGAAAACAACAACAAAAATAAACTCTTCATGTATTTACAAGTAATTTACAACTGTGAATTTTTTTCTTTCTTAGGTATGCAGATTGTTTCTGAAAGTGAGCTAGCTCAGTTGACTCAGATTCGACCATTAATATTTGATTTTCATGTGCAATCAACCATCAAGGCTTGCTTGGAAATGCTTCAGAGAAAAGTGCTAACCTCTGAAATCTTCCAGGAGTTTACGGTAAATATTTTGGTATTCACAAAAATTAGTATCTATGTGATTTTTTTCCCCACATTGCTACTAGTAGGTTTCTTCTCTTTGTTTCTCATTTTAAAAAGATTGGGTACCTTGTTGTTGTTCTTCTAATTTTGAAATAACTAAATTTATTTTTAAATTAATTAATATACATGGTAAAAAAAAAAAAAAGTCAAATAGCATAAAAGGGTGTAAAATGGATAATAAGTCTCTTACTCACCCTAGGCTTCCTATGGCCACTTTCCACTATTAAGTTCGTCATGTAAACGAACTTAAAAAAATTCCAGAAAAAATTGTTGACATTCTAACCCCCTTTTTTACCCACATAAGATACAATTTCTAAATGTATTATCAGTACATATAGCTCTAGCTCATTCTTTTTCTATGTAGCATTAATTATATGGCTCAATGCCTTATTGTCTTTATATAGGTGCCTGTGGCAGACATTTAAGTTGTTCTAGTGTTTGCTGTTATGAGCAACGATCATCCCTCTTCATCTTCTTGTGCATACATGTGAATATTCTTTAGGACAGATCCCTAGACATACAACCAATATTTCATAGTATTAAATTTATAGATCTTTATTTATCTCTTAAATTACAAATTATTTCTTATTGGTGATCAAATTGCATTTCTTTATTTTAGAACAATATCTTTCCATATATTTTTAAGCCTTTCATATTCTTTTTAGTGAACTACTGGTTCCAATTCTTTGCTCAATTTTTTATTTTTTTCTTTTTATTAATAATAAATCTTTTTATAATGAGGAAAGTAACCCCTTTGTGTATCTTATATATGGCCGTTTTTTCTACTTTGTTGTTTGTCTGACATATGTACATGCAAACGCACATATACACACACATACATACACACATTTATCGTGAAGACATAGCTACTCTCAGTGGTCAACTGTGTCAATCTTTTCTTTTGTGATTTCTGGATTTTCTGTGTTCTTTAGAAATGCCCCTTCACTCTAGGATCATCCTAACTATTCTTTGTTTTTTCCTAATACTTTTATGATTTTTTTTAAATGTTTAAATTTTTGATCCAGCTAAAATTTAATTCGGTGTAAGGTGCTAGGACAGATGTGGCAGTATGGTTTTGTTTTTTTTTTTTCTTTCTAATAGCTATTAGGTGTCCCAAGTCCCTCTTGAAATTTCTCTTGAGTGATGTAAAATGCCACTTTTATCATATACTGAAGTACAATATGGAAACCGTGGTGGTGCAATGGTTAAGAGTTAGACTGCTAACCAAAAGGTTGGCAGTTTGAATCCACCAGGTGCTCCTTGGAAACCCTAAGGGGCAGTTCTACTCTGTCCTGTAGGGTTGCTATGAGTCAGAATGAACTCGATGGCAATGGGTTTTTTTTTTTTAAAAGTCTAATGTATATTTTAATTTATTCTTGGACTTTTCTCATTGATATATTTATTGACATAGTAGTACCAAACTCTTAAGGTAACTTTATATTTTTTACCTTCTGTTTAAAACTAGTCTCCCCTAATTGTTCTTCTTTTACAAATTTTTTCTAGTTCTTCTTACAGACCTGTTGGCATTAAGTCGATTCCAACTCATAGTGACTCCACAAGACAGAGTAGAACTGCCCTGTAGGGTGTCCAAGGAGCAGCTGGTGTATTCGAACTACTAACCTTTTGGTTAGCGCCATACTTTTAACCACTGCATCACCAGGGCTCAGATTAACTTTACTAAGTACAAATTTTAGAAGTGCAAACCTGATCATATTATACTGCTTAAAACCTTGATTGGCTCCTCTTTCCCCATGATAGTGGTTGCCAACACTTTTACTTAAACACTGGTAGTGCTATATTGGCTACCCAGAAGTTACTGAAGAGCTTATTACAAATACAGATTTTCAGGCTTTATCCATAGGCATTCTAATATGGTAGGCCTTGCTACATCTCAGTTCCTTTTGTTTGTGAAACAGGGCCATCCTGGGTGGTCTGAATCTCCCTTTGGCCTAGATTATGTGCTCTGCGCTCTTGTTACTGTGCTGTTCCCTGCTTCCCTGAGAGGACACGTACACCTCCATGTCTCTACTCATGTCCTTCTGGCTGGAATGATACCCCATTCACCTGTCTTCTCTTTTCTTTCTCCACGCACTCACTTTCATATGGCTAACTTCTGATGATTCACTAAGGCCTGGTTTAAGTGCTGCTTCCTTCATGTAGCAGGTATAATCTACACCCTCTCCTCACTTATCGACATGATTAGGTTCCAAAGACCAGGTCATTATGCAAAATCAGTGTTATGTGAAAATGCAGGATGACCACATCTGATCACAAAATGGAGGATGACTACATTGTTACATAACTGCCAAGTTACATCATTACATAACTGCCAAACCACTGAGAATCATGGCCCAGCCAGGTTGACATGTGAACTTAACTTTCAAAGTTAGTGTTACTCTCACCTTACACCTTGGCATTCATTACTGCTAGATGTATGCCATTAATGTGCAAAATAGATAGATTTTTTTACTATTGTCATAAATGTGAACTGTCAGAAAACGAGATAGTCGATAAGTGAGGAGAAGGTGTAATCGTTCATACTAGTCATTTATAGTAATCTAGTCATTTATAAAGGAACCCTGGTGGTGCATTGGTTAAGCCCTCAGCTGCTAACTGAAAGGTTGGTGGTTTAAACTCACCCAATGGCTCCGTAAGAGAGACATGGCGATGTGCTCCCGTGAAGATTACAGCCTAGGAAGCCCTATGGGGGCAGTTCTACTCTGTCACAGGGAGTTGCTATGAGTTAGAATCGACTAGATGACACTCAACAACAACAGTCATAATATCTCTGTACGTTGGTGACGTTATTTGATTGCATGTGTGTCTCTTAGCTGTTCTGTTAACTCCTCAGGGATGAGGCCATTTCTGATTCATCTTTGTATTTCAATATCAAAAACAGTGCCAAGTACATACTAAATGCTCAATAAATGTTCGTTGAATTCACATTTGATAAATAACTTTTTTTGAAAAGAACAGTTCTTTAATTGATCTTCCAACTATAATTTTTTCATACGGCAAGGGGTAAATTGTGAGACTATTTATATTTTTTAGTTCATATGTTTTTGTTGCTGTTATTTTTGTTTATAAAATTATAATTTTGTGAGTAGAGGTCCTAAGAAGTGAATATTCTATATTACCTTTTTTTTAGTGAAAAATAAAAAATAATGAGGTTCAAGAGGAAAGTTTGTCCAGAGTTTTTAGCATTTTCTTATCAAACAATTTGTTGATTGGCATTGCAAACTTGAGATATTTTATATAGCACTCTTTTAATGGGGTTATAATTTCTTCATTTATCATACAACACATTTAACATATAGAGATTTAAGGATCATGAACACTAAACAAAGGCAGTTTTTTTTTTTTTTTTGGTTATAGTAAATACATGATTTATATTTCTCACCTTTTTAAGGATTTAGAATTTGAGAGCCCATCTGATGAGTTCACCTGTGGGAATGAACCATCCAATAGAGACAAAAACAGATATCGAGATATTCTTCCATGTAAGCTAAAAATTATTTTGATATTTTCCTGTTTAAATTTGGGAAAAGGTAAAAAGTGGGTTACATGGTCTTCCACATGAGGCATTTTGACCTGGGACCATAATGAAGAGCTCTAGTAGCTAGCCTTGGGTGGCCTGGGCATATTCTAGGATATATGCTAGAATTTGGTGACAGCCAAGTCCTCTGTTCCAGCTACTTGCCCCAGCCACTGTCTTAAGGTTATTTATAGTAGTTCTTCAACCTTGTTCTTATGCATTGCTACTTCTTAGGCCATGAAGCATCCAAAATATAAAGCCCAGTAAGCTAAGACATCTGCCACTTTGTGTACTGCAAGTCCTGACCACATTCCCTGGCCATTTTGTTTAGACACCTAGGTACAATGAAGCTGTCTATAGCTTTGTCCCAGACAATAATCTACCCTCCAATGGGAGGCCGCCCTTTGATTATCTTCATATGTTTGGTAGAGAATAGTGCCACCACTCCCCTACCCCATTATTCACAGTGATTTATCTGTCTCAGGACAACCATAGAGCACAAACAAAACACAAAAATGCGGTTTTAATCTCAGGCAGGAAATCCTGTTCTGTGGCTCACACTCCTTTCAAACTCAAAATCTTTCCAAATTAAATTTATTGTTTTTCTTCCTCAGACTTGACCCTCAGCCTTTATTCTATAGCGCATTTAATGTAACCACACATTTGTCCAAGCTGGAAAACTTTGAGTCACCTGCAGTATCCAAAAGTGGTCACAAAGTCCTTTCGATTCCACCTCCTTGAGACCTCTAGAATCCTGCATCTTTCTATTCCTACTGCTGCTAACTTAGACTGAGCCCATTTTATTGTTCTGCTGGTCTGTGTCTTCTTCACTGCCTCTACTCCAGTCCGTTCCCAACAGTTACTGAAATTATTTTCCCAAAATGTAAATCAGAACACGTTACTCTCCTTTTAAAGTACTCCTTCACTAACTGTCATGTTAAAGTCTTTTAGCATGGCGTATGAATTCTTCCTGTTTGCCTCACTACCCGTAGCTCTCCCACATAACTTGTTTCTGGAATTGATCTTAAGTGACAATCATAGAAAGCTGGATTTCTTCACCACATGTCTTGAATTTATAGAGAAGGTTACTGAAGACTCACATAAAGAAAGTCAAAGAAATAATTAATTTGCCATCCTCTTCAAATGTTGAGAACACCGAATGAGGCAATTCATACATCTCAGGACACTACAAGTACAGGTAGTCCTCATTTTGCATGGTTCCAATATACATAAATTTCAAGTTACTGTGTTCAGTTAAATAACACTGGAAGCAATGCCACCGGCATTTCAAATACCAGCATAGTCACCCATGACAGACAGGTTTCAGTAGAGCTTCTAGACTAAGACTGGGAAGAAAAGTCTGGCAATCTACTTGTGAAAATTAACCAATGAAAACCTTATGGATCACAACAGAGCATTGTAAAATTTGCTTGCTTTGGACATGTCATCTAGAGAGATCAATTGCTGAAGGAGGACATCCTGTTTAGTGAAGTAGAGGGCCAGAGAGGGCATAGGACACCCTCAGTGAGAAGCATTGACGGAGGTGAAATGATAGATTCAAACATGCCAAGAATCATGATGTAGGACTGGGCAGTGTTTCATTCTGATGTACATAAGGTCACTATAAGCTGGCTATTCTTTTATAACCAACAATAAGGGAATTTTTAATGTTTTCACGACAGTGTAAAAAAAAATTTTATTGTACTTTAGATGAAGGTTTACAGAGCAAACTAGTTTCTCATTAAAAAATTAATACACATATTGTTTTGTGACATTGGTTGCTAAACCCGTGATGTCAGCACTCTCCCCTTCTCCTCCTTGGGTTTCTCATTACCAATTTTCCTGTCCCCTCCTGGGCTGGTGTGCCCATTTAGTCTCATTTTGTTTTACGGGCCTGACTAATCTTTGGTGGAAGGATGAACCTCAGGAGTGACTTCATTACTGAGCTAAAAGGATGTCCAGGGGCCATGCTCTCGGGGCTTCTCCTATCTCTGTCAGAGCAGTAAGTCTGATCTTTTTTTGTGTGAGTTAGAGTTTTGTTCTAAATTTTTCTCCGGCTCTGTCCAGGACCTTCCACTGTGATCCCTGTCAGAGCAGTTTGTGGTGGTAGTCGGGCACCATCTAGTTTTGCTGGACTCAGTCTGGTGGAGGCTGTGGTAGATGTGGTCCATTAGTCCTTTGGACTAATATTTCCTTTGTGTCTTTGGTTTTCTTCATCCTGCCTTGCTCCAGATGGGGTGGGACCAGTGGAGTATATTAGATGGTCGCTCACAAGCTTTTAAGACCCCAGATGCTGCTCACTAAGGTAGAATGTAGAACATTTTCTTTATAAACTATGTTATGCCAATTGAGCTGTATGTTCCCCAAGACCATGGTCCCTACAGATCTCATCCCAGTAGTTTGGACCCTCAGGGAATTTGGACGTGTCTGTGGAGCTTCCATGACTTTGCCTTGGACAAGCTATGCTGGTTTCCCCAGTACTGTGTACTGTCTTACCCTTCACCAAAGTTACCACTTATCTATTGTCTATTTAGTGTTTTTCCCTCTCACCCCTCCCCTCCCTCATAACCATCACAGATTGTTTTCTTTCTGTGTGTAAACCTTTTCATGAGTTTTTATTGTAGTGGTCTCATACAATATTTGTCCTTTTGTGACTGACTTATTTCATTCAGCATAATGCCCTCCACGTTCATCCATGTTGTGAGATGCTTCTCAGATTCACCATAGTTCTTTATTGTTGTGTAGTATTCCATTGTGTGTATGTACCATAGTTTATCCCTTCATCTGTTGATGGACACCTCGGTTGTTTCCATCTTTTTGCTATTGTGAACAGTGCTGCAATGAACATGGGTGTGCACATGTCTATTCGTGTGACTGCTCTTATTTCTCTAGGATGTATTCCTAGGAGTGGGATTGCTGGATCATACAGTATTTCAATTTCTAGCTTTTTAAGGAAGCGCCATGTTGTTTTCCAAAAATGGCTGTACTATTTTACATCCCTACCACCAGTGCATAGGAGTACTGATCTCCCTGCAGCCTCTCCAACATTTGTTATTTTCTGGTTTTTTTTTTTAATTCGTGCCAGTAATGGTGGGGTGAGATGGTGTCTCATTGGGTTTTGATTTGCATTTTTCTAACGGCTAGTGATTGCGAGCATTTCCTTATGTGTCTGTTAACCACCTGAATATCTTCTTTGGTGAAGTGTCTGTTCATATCCTTTGCCCATTTTTTAATTGGATTATTTGTCTTTTTTGTTGTAGAGGTGTTGGATTTTCCTGTAGAGTTTAGAGATTATACCTTTGTCGGATTTGTCATAACCAAAAATTTTTCCCCATTCTGTATGTTCTCTTTCTACTCTTGGTGAAGTCTTTTGATGAGCATAAGTGTTCAATTTTTAGAAGATCCCAGTTATCTAGCTTATCTTCTGGTGTTTGTATATTTTTAGTTATGGTTTGAATCCTATTTATGCCATGTATTAGGGCCTCTAGAGTTGACTGTGTTTTTTCTTCTGTGACCTTTATAGTTTTTGGCTTTATGTTTAGGTCTTTGATCCATTTTGAATTAGTTTTTATGTAGGGTTTTAGGTATAGGTCCTGTTTCATTTTTTTTGCAGATGGTCATCCAGTTTTGCCAGCACCATTTGTTAAAAATACTGTCTTTTCCACATTTAATGGACTTTGGGCCTTTGTCAAAGATCAGGTGTCCGTAGATGGATAGATTTACATCTGGGTTCTCAATTCTGTTCCACTGGTCAATGTGTCTGTCATTGTACCAGTACCAGGCTGTTTTGACCACCGTAGCTGTATCGGAGGTTCTGAGGTCAGATAGTGTGAGTCCTCCTACTTTATTCTTCTTCTTCAGTAGTGCTTGCTTAGCTGGGGCCTCTTCCCTCTCCTTATAAAATTAATGATTAGTTTTTCCATCTCTTCAAAGAATGCCGTTGGTATATGGATCAGGATTGCATTGTATTTATAGTCTGCTTTGGGTAGAATTGACATTTTCACAATTGTTAAGTTTACCTATCCGTGAGCGTGATATGTTTTTCCATTTATGTATGTCTCTTTTGTTTTTTTGCAGTAGAGTTTTGTAGTTTTGTTGGTATAGGTCTTTTACATCCCTGGTTAAATTTATTCCTAAGTATTCTACTTTTTTGGGGCTATTATAAATGGTATTGTTTTTCTGATTTCATTTTTGAAGTTCTCTTTATTGGTGTATAAGAATCCAACTGATTTTTGTATGTTTATCTTATATCCTGCTACTTTGCTGAATCTTTCTATTAGTTTCAGTAGGTTTCTCGTGGAGTCATTTGGGTTTTCTACATATAGTATTATATCATCTGCAGATAGGGACAGTTTTACTTCTTCCTTAGCAATTTGGATGCCCTTTATTCCTTTTTCTTGCCTTATTGCTCTCGCTAGGACTTCTAGCATAATGTTAAATAGGAGTGGTGATAAAGGACATCTTGTCTTCTTCCTTTTCTCAGGGGGAATGTTTTCAGCCTCTCTCCATTGAGAATGATGCTGGCTGTTGGTTTTGTATAGATGTCCTTCATTATGTTGAGGAATTTCCCTTCTGTACCTATTTTATTGAGAGTTTTTATCAGGAATATGTGTTTGACTTTTGACAACAATTTTTAAGGCTCATGTAACAATAATAATTTTTACTATTGATTATTAAGAACACTTTACAGAGTTTCAGCTTACACAGTCATATTTGTGGCCCTGTGCTGCCATGCAAAGAAAGGACAGCCCTTATAATGTATTCCCTGGATTTTCAGGTATAAAGACAATACTATGCATTTCTGTAACATTTTACAACTTACAGAGCGTTTTCAAATGCATGATTTTATATAATCTTCATAGAATCCCTCTGAAGTAGATCATTCAGACATTATTATTCCCATATCATAGAGAAGAGGACAAGCTCCGAGGTTAAAAAGGCATTTTTAAAGGTTAATGAAGGAGTGAGACAAACACTACATGTCAGGTTCTCTACTCCTGTCTTAATGCTTTTTCTGTTACTTGTCTCTGAGTCAGGGTTAACTCAGAACTAATTAAAACGGTAATGACTGAGATTAGTTTTCTGCTTTTCAGAGCATGTTTGCATGTGTCTTATTGAGTACTCTTCTTGTTCTCACTTATGATGATACGTTTTCTGAATATGGAATTCCTGGTCTTAATCTTTTCTTTTCAGGTCTCCATAGACATTATTGATTTCCAGCACTTAAGAACAGTCTGATGACAAGATGAGGTAGATTTTTTATTGGCAACCTATGTTCTCCTGCCTTAATGACAGAATTAGTTTTTTCTTTATTCTTTAAATTAATTTTTCACTATGTTACGTGATGAGGTAAAAGAGCTGGACAGAAGATTTCAAAGAGCGGCTTGAGAAGACAAAGTAAAATATTATAATGACTTGCAAAACCTGAAGTTAGAAAACCAAAAGGGAAGAATATGCTCGACATTTCTCAAGCTGAAAGAACTGAAGGAAAAATTCAAGCCTCAAGTTGCAATAGTGAAGGATTCTGTGGACAAAATACCGAACTATGCAGGAAGCATCAAAAGCAGGTGGAAAGAATACAGAGTCACTGTACCAAAAAGAATTGGTCGATGTTCAGCCACTTCAGGAGGCAGTATATGATCAAGAACTGATGGTACTGAAGGAAGAAGACCAAGCTGCACCGAAGACATTGGCGAAAAACAAGGCCTTAGGAACTGATGTATTATCAATTGAAATGTTTCAATAAACAGATGCAGCACTGGAAGTGCTCACTCACCTATGCCAAGAAATTTGGAAGACAGCTACCTGGCCAACTGACTGG
This sequence comes from Dugong dugon, assembly GCA_030035585.1. Classification (NCBI taxonomy): domain Eukaryota; kingdom Metazoa; phylum Chordata; class Mammalia; order Sirenia; family Dugongidae; genus Dugong; species Dugong dugon. Next base: position 8,263,654 of record CM057475.1, read on the forward strand.
AAGAGATCCATATTTATGCCTGTTCCAAAGGTGATCCAACCGAATACGGAAACTACCAAACAATATCATTAATATCACACTCAAGTAAAATTTTGCTGAAGATCATTCAAAAGTGGTTGTAGCAGTACATCAACAGGGAACTGCCAGAAATTCAAGCTGGATTCAGAAGAGGACATGGAATGAGGGATATCATTGCTGATGTCAGATGGATCCTTGCTAGAAGCGGAGAATACTAGAAAGATGTTTACCTGTGTTTTATTGACCATGCAAAGGCATTCGACTGTGTGGATCATAACAAATTATGGATAACATTGCGAAGAATGAGAATTCCAGAACACTTAATTGTGCTCATGAGGAACCTGAACAAAAATTAAGAGGCAGTTGTTCAAACAGAACAGGGATACTACATGGTTTAAGGTCAGGTTATATGTCAGGGTTGTATCCTTTCACCATACTTATTCAGTCTGTATGCTGAGCAAATAATGAGAGAAGCTAGACTGTATGAAGAAGAATGGGCATCATGATTGGAGGGAGACTCATTAACAAACTGTGATTCACAGACCACACAACCTTGCTTGCTATAAGTGAAGAGGACTTGAAACACTGATGAAGATCAAAGACCACAACCTTCAGTATGGATTACACCTCAACATAAAGACAACAAAATTCTTCACAACTGGACGAATAAGCAGCATCATGATAAATGGAGAAAAGATTGAAGTTGTCAAGGATTTCATTTTACTTGGATCCACAATCAACACCCATGGAAGAAGCATTCAAGAAATCAAACGATACATTGCACTGGGCAATTCTCCTGCAAAAGATCTCTTTAAAGTGTTAAAAAGCAAAGATGTCACCTTGAAGACTAAGGTGACTCTGACCCAAGCCATGGTGTTTTCAGTCTCCTTATATGCATGCAAAAGCTGGGCAATGAATAAAGAAGACCGAAGAAGAATTGGCGCCCTTGAATTATAGTGTTGGTGAAGAATATTGAATATACCATGGACTGCGAAAAGAACAAATAGATCTGTCTTGGAAGAAGTACAGCCACAATGCTTCTTGGAAGCAAGGATGACAAGACTTCGTCTCACATACTTTGGACATGTTATCAGGAAGGATCAGTCCCTGGAGAAGGACATCATGCTTGGTAAAGTAGCAGTGTAAAAAAGGAAGACCCGCAACAAGACGGATTGACACAGTAGCCCCAACAATGGTCTCAGGCATAACAATGATTGTGAGGATGGCACAGGAACCAGTTGTGTTTCCCTCTGTTGTACATAGGGTCGCTATGAGTCAGAACCGACTCAGCGGCACCTAACAACAGCAACAATGTTTATGTTATGTTTAGGTGCGAGTTTCTTCACTAATGTTGCCTGGCACTTAGTGAGGCCTTTCTGTCTGCAAACTTGAGTCTTGTTTGAGAGACAGCAGAGCGTAGTGTGACTTGGGCTATGGAGTCCAGAAGAATTGACACATAATATGGAGCAAATTACTCAGCCACTGTGAGTTTAGGTGCCTCATCTGAAAAGCGTGCGTAATAATGGCACGTGTTTTGAAGTTCGGATGAGTTGTTGCACAGAGTACATATCATGCTGGTAGGCTGTGTGCACTGAATTCCATTACTAATTCTTCAATTTAGGGAGCTTTTCTTCTGTGATCACTTGGATTCTTTCTTTCCCATTGTGTATTCCATAGTTTGCTATTAAAATTCCTTTAATGTATTGCTTTTATAGCCTCTGCATTCTTTAGCAGTTTAATCATGCTTATCATTTTGTTACCCCCTCCTTTTTTTTTCTTAGATTTCTGGAGGGAATTCCTATGCCAGTTTTCTGAATCACTAATTTCTTTTTCTGTTCCATTCCCCCTTTAGGAATTTTGACTAATTGTAGTTTTGATCTAAAAGCAAGCTTTTATTATTTTAGATTGTTTAATTTTCACATATGTAATCTTTTTCAAAATAAAAAAGCTATTAAGCATAAAAGTGATACATACTTACTTTAACAATTTATATAATAAAATTATCACTGCTAACTTTTTTTGATGAATGTTTGCCAGGGTTATTTTAATTACATGTTACCATATAATTAAAACAACAACAACAAAAAACCTGGCCTGGCAAATATTCATCAAAATGTTAGCAGAGGTTATTTTATTTGTGTATATGTATAAAGAGTCTTGTTGGCACTGCTAACCAAAAGGTCAGTGGTTTGAACCCACCCAGTGGCTCCGTGGGAGACAGATGTGGCAGTCTGCTTACAAATTACAGCCTAGGAGACCCTATGGGGCAGTTCTACTCTGTCATATGGAATCGCTATGAGTTGAAATTGACTTCACAGCAACAGGTTTAGGCTTTTGTCTATATATATGAAAGATCTCACTATAATATTGTAATTACTTCCTTTTCAACTTAATAATTTAACATATATTTACACCAGTAAACATAGATATATATTATCCTTTTAAATGATAAAATAATATTCTCTTGGATTGTATTTAAAATTCAAATAGGGTTTTTAAAGTGTTCTCCCCTTTTATGGAGAAGAAAACATTTGCTATGATTTCTCAGAATGGTCTCCTTTATTGAAATACTGGGTATCTTCACATATCTAGTGATTGTTTGAGACAAGTCCTGTCAGAAATTGTGTTATTTCCTGTCTGATTATGTTTGTCATAAACACATTTGCTGAAGAAGTGGTGCACTTGGCTGTGAGGAATAAGGAGGAGTTATTGGTAAGACAGCTGCATGACAGGGAAGGCCACTCCCTTGCTGAGTGTGTTTATTTTCTCTGTGGAGCAGCGGTGGAGCCACAGATCCATATGTCTGTGTAAAGTGAAGACAGAGCTCTTGGGGCAGTGAAGTTTACTGATAGGCCAGGTAGCTATTTTTTCCCCTCTCCTATTTGTCATTTGTTTGTTATAACAGTCCATGTTATATTAATTGGAGCAAATGCTCTTGGTAGCCTCCTTTTGCCACAGTACCTTAGCTTTGATTAGCAGGCTGCTTCACCAGAAGAAGGCTAAGGATGGACCTAAAAGCTGGCTACCTTGTATGGGGATACTGGTTGAGTTTCATAAATACTAGGATTTGACTTCCATTAACTACACAGCCCACCTTTGTCCCTGGCCCCTGCTGCTCTGAACTTGAAGATTTCCTGGGATTCTGCAGTGGAATGCTATTCACTTACTTCCTCAGAGCACTCCTCCTTTGCTGTATTGAATTGCAGACTAGCGGGTAACTTGGTTGGCCTAATCCTACCTGTGCCGTATCTAGCAGAAATCTCTCAAATGCCTGGGATTCCAATGCCACCCTTCTCTGTTTAGTGAACAATGATAAAAGAAATTATCCCCTGATTGTTAGGTCATGCCAGTAGGTTTTGGGGAGGAGAGAATTTAAACCCATAGACTCAACTTACTGTCTTGAAAAGGAACTCCTTTCTCTATTGGTCGAAGAAATATACGGATTTACCTTTGTAAAATGCTTTCCTGAAGTCTATGTGTATCACATCTCCTGCTTTTCCTTTATCTGTCTGATGTTTCTGTTTCTGTAATAGATGATTCAACACGTGTTCCTCTTGGAAAAAGCAGGGACTACATCAATGCTAGTTATATTAGAATAGTAAATTCTGGAGAAGAGTATTTTTACATTGCTACCCAAGGACCACTGCCAGGTACCATAAGTGATTTTTGGCAAATGGTTTTGGAAAATCAAGCTAATGTTATTGCCATGATGACCAGAGAGGTAGAAGACGGAACTGTCAAATGTCACCGTTACTGGCCCATCTCTCTGGATAAACCTTTGGAATTGAAATACTTCAGTATCTTCATGGAGAACTACCAGATACTTCAAGATTTCATCATTCGAATACTTAAAGTTGTGGAGAAGACCGTAAGTTTTTTAAAATCAGTATTAGATATGTTTCACTACATAAGCAGACATATCAGGACTAGCAGTAAGGAATAGGATGGGATGGAGAACTGAGAATGCTTTTATAAGTAACTCCCTTTTACTACTCCCTAGTACCGTAAGGAAACCCTGGTGGCGTAGTGGTTAAGAGTTCAGCTGCTAACCAAAAGGTCGGCAGTTTGAATCCACCAGGTGCTCCTTGGAAACCCAATGGGACAGTTCTACTCTGTCCTATTGGAATCAACTCAATGGCAGCAGGTTTGGTTTTTTTTTTTTTTTTTTTGGTATCATAAACTAAGCCATCGCCACTTCCACTTTGGCTTAACAAAACTCTAACTAGAGAGAAGAAAAAATGGAAACAGAGATGTGGGGTAGGGGAAGTGAGTATTAGAAATGGTCTTATCCTAGGATGTACATAGGCTGCTTCTGCTGAATGTGATAGATATATATTGAGTCCTTAATGTGTACCATATATGCCTGGCACTGCTGGTAGTTAGCAAGTAGTGGGGACATGGGTACACTCCTGATACTTTCAAATACTGTGTTCAGTGGTAATAACCAAAGTCTGTATGGAATACTTTGGGGGCTCAGAAGGGAGGCTCTTAGCTTTATTTGGGACTTGGGGTAAGGTTTGCTGGAGGAGGTGATGTCTGGATTGAGAATTACTCAAATGAGAAAGATAGGAAGAGGAAATAGATAATAAAATGTAAATACGCATGAGGTATCTGTAGAGAAATGTAAGTAGTTAAGTGTTACTGAATGTCAGTGTTCAGTGCAGGTAGTAATGAAAGATGAGATGAGGCTATAGATGAGGCGAGCCATAGATGAGGCCAGCCAGAACGTGAAACGTCTTAGATTTTGGCTAAGGACCACACATTTTAATATGAACATAATTGGGAGACATCACAGAATTTTAATAGGGAGTGGCATGATCAACTAGCAAAGTTGGCATTGGGATGGAAAGCAGAGACATAGGTGTTTTGCAGATAAAATTGGCAGACTTATAACTTATGACTTGTGACTTATGAGTGACAGGACGGGTCAAAAATTGCTCTATCCAGTTCGGTAGCCACATGTGGCCATTTAGGTTTAAATTCAAATATTTAAAATTACATTAAATAAAAAATTCAGTTCCTCAGTTGCAGTAGCTACATTTCTAGTGTTCATTAGTCCAATGTGACTGATGACTAACATATGAGACAGCACAGATACAGAATATTTGCATCATTTTAGAAAACTCTGTTGGGCAATGCTGGTCTAGAATAATTCATGGGTTTCTTGCTCTAATGGATTTGGAAAATAAGAAAGGAATTGTGTGTAGGAGAAGATGATGAGTTGCATCTCTCTAAGTGAATTTAGTAGGTGATACATGAGTTTAGCAGGAGTGAAAGGGGTAGAAGTTGAGCAGGAAACTTGTAGAGAGTGGTGAAGTTTGGAGTCATCACCAAAGAAGTTGATTGACATACAGCCAATGACAAGAAAAAAGGTTGCTGAGTGAGGCTGAGGTTGTTGGAACCCATAAATCTGTAATAGCAATAGAATACACAGCTTTGTTATTATTTCTAACAGCCTAGCTATCGGATCCCTAAAGACAAGATTGTGGGGCTGATCCAGGTGGGATGTTGTCCAGTATATGTGGCAAGAGTCAAAGGAGCAAAGGAGTTAGCAGTTTGGTAAGAGAATGATTCAGATAAACAAACATGAAGTCTAAAGTCTAAGCTACTCAGAGAGGTGAATGGGATCAGAAGGGCTAGTCAATGAGGAGACATTGGAGGATTTAAAGGACAGGAGATGGCCATTTGGTCACATTGTTGTTGGATTTAAGTGAAGCATAAATGAGCTAGTAGGATAAGAGCTTCTGGTCAGATGATATTGGAGGTTAAGAACTGAACATTACATGTGATGGTAAGTCCAAGGAGTGGTCATTATTGTGAGGACTAGAAGAAAGGAAGTGGTCTTCCCGGCAAGAGGGAACTAAGCATGCTGTGACATTAGAGTCTCTTGAGACCTGAATTTACCTGGGATGATGTCAGAATATGTGGTAGGGGGAAGACTATGATCTTCAGTGTATATGGAGGATCTACCAGGAGGTTTAGCCACTGGATGATAGCAAGGAGAAGATGAAGCTTAGAGGTATGAAGTCAAAAGGAAGCGGGGACTTTATACAATGAGAAGGAGTAATGAACTAGAAACAGAAGTGGGCAGCAAGGAGTATGCAGCCTTACCTCTGAGCTGTGTGGCACCTCGAGCATGGGAGAATAGGTAGCCTCGATTAAAGAGGCCTGCAGAGCAAAGCCCCTGTTGGAGGCAAGACAAGGAGGCGGAAGAAGCATTCAGTGAAGTGACAGAGTTTCAAAGAGTTTACTGTGGGATGGGGGACGTGAGTGCAAAGGGAGAGGGTGAAGAGAAAGGAGTGTGGAGAAGGGAGAGGAAGAGAGAGAATTGGGAAAATGAGGATCAGAGCACAGAGTGGAACCGGGGCTACCAGGAATCATAATAATGGCTCACATGCAGAGCTTGCTAGCTGCGTGTTGGGCCTGGTGTGTGCACTATGCATGTGGGGACACATTCGATCCTTCTCTCCCCTGGTGCTTGTTGATTGCCTGCTATTAACCAGGCATTGTGCTAGGTGCTGGGGATAGAAGACAGATACAGTATCAACCTTTAGAACACTTACATCTAGTGGGGAATGAAGACTCTACACAAGTCAGTTGTTTTTGTCACTATACTTTTTCTTTTTTTTTAATAATATTTTATTGTGTTTTTGGTGAAAGTTTATACAGCAGTTTAGGTTCCCATTCAACAATTTCTGCACAAGTTGTTCAGTGACGTTGGTTACATTCTTCACAATGTGTGAACGTTCTCATTATTTCCCTTCTAGTTATTCTGTTTCCATTAATCTAGTTTTCCCTGCCAATTTACATTCTCATCTTTGTTTTAAAGTGATTGTTGAACAGTTGGTCTCGTATAGGTGATTTTTTAAAAGAGCATGGTACTTACGGGTGATATTCATTATTTTTTGAGCCAATTTGTTTTTTAACTACAAGATGACATCAGGGGTTAGTGTTGGTTCAAAGTTTGAAGAGTATCTCAGGGCAATAGTCTTGGGGGGTCCTCCAGTCTCAACCAGTCCAGTAGGTCTGGGTTTTTTTGGTTTTTTTTTTTTTCCAGGACTTTGAGGTTCTATTCCGTATTTTTCTCCCATTCTATCAGGGTCTGTCTGTTGTGCCCCTGCTTAGACCAGTTGGTAGTGTCAGTGAAGCACCATCTACTCTGGTCTTAGGGTAGATGAGGCCGTGGTTTGTGTAGACTATTTGTCCTGTAGACTAGTTTCTTCTTTGAGTCTTTGGTTTCCTTCTTTTTCTTTTGCTCTAAAGATAGAACCAATAGTTCTGTCTTAAATGGCCACTCACAAGCTTTTAAGACCCCAGACACTACTCACCAAACTAGGATATAGACCATAACTTTATGAACTATATTATGCCAATTGACTGAGACGTCCCACATTATGGTCCTAATCCTTTAAGCCCAGAAATCTAATTCCATGATGTGTTTGGTTATGTCCAAGAAGTGTCCATAACTGTGTCCCATATGTACTTTCTTCTGTATATGAATATATGTGCATACAGTCGCATAAATGCATATACATGTACATATGCATATACCTATATATATACACATAAATACATACCTATATACATATGCGGAGCCGTGGTGGTGCAGTGGTCAAGAGCTCAGGCTGTTAACCAAAAGGTCAGCAGTTCAGATCCACCAGGCTCTCCTTGGAAACCCTATGGGGCCGTTCTACTCTGTCCTGTAGGATCGCTTTGAGTCAGAATCAACTCGACAGCAACGGATATATACATATATGCTTACTTACATGTATACATACCCACACATATATTTTTTGGTTATTTTTGTTGTTTCAAAATTATATGTGCTGTAGCAGATACCAAGAGATCCTTTTTTCTTGTGTACTTTTTAGTGACATCATTTACATTCATTAAGTTGTGTACACTTCATCCTCCACAAGTTGTGAGTGATGTATGATATGTGTTGGGAAGGACAGTGAGTATGCCTGGAGAATATAGGTGAGGTGTGTGACACAGAGGAATTGTCTGTCTGCAAGGATGTAAATGCTGTGGGTGAGTCTGAGTTCAATCAGAGGAGACTTGACCTTGTGGAGTCTTGGCAAGGGGCTCTAGGATGGTGGCCTTCAGGCTGAGGCTTATGGGGCTCAAGTTTGGAGAGTCTGCATCAGGGGTTCAGTCTTCATGGTGCTGAGTCAGGAGATCTGAGGACCACCTTGATAAAGCTTCTTGGGGGCCAAATATCGCAGCATAGATTTAGCCCCTGCAATATATAGGCATACCTCATTTTGTTGCACTTCGCAGATATTGCATTTTTTACAAATTGAAGGTTAGTGGCAACCCTGCATTGAGCAAGTCTGTCTGCGCCATTTTTACAACAGCATGTGCTCGTTTGATGTCTTTGTGTCACATTTTGTTAATTCTCACAGTATTTCAAACTTTTTCATTACTGTTATATCTGTTATGGTGATCTGTGATCAGTGATCTTTTATATTATTATTGTAATTGTTTTGGGGTACCACAAACCATGCCCAAGTAAGATGGCAAACTGAATTAATAGATGTTTGGTGTGTTCTGACTGCTCCACAGACAGACCGGTCCCCAGTCTCACCCTCTCCTCAGGCCTCCCTGTTCCCTGAGACAGGCAGTATTGAAATTAGGCCAGTTAATAATCCTGTAATGGCCTTTAAGTGTTCAAGTGAAAGGAAGAGTGGCACGTTTCTCACTTTGAATAAAAAGCTAGAAATGGTTAAGCTTAGTGAGGAAGGCATGTTGAAAGCTGAGATGGGCCGAAATCTGGGCTTCTTGTGCCAAACAGTTAGCTAAGTTGTGAATGCAAAGGAAAAATTCTTAAATGAAATTAAAAGTGCCATTCCAGTGAACGCACAAATGATAAGAAAGTGAAAACAGCCTATTGCTGATTTGGAAAAAGTTTTAGTGGTCTGGATAAAGATCAGACCAGCCACAATATTCCCTTAAGCCAAAGCTTAATCCGGAGCAAGGCCCTACCTCTCTCTCTTCAGTTCTCTGAAGGCTAAGAGAGGTGAGGAAGCTGCAGAAGAAAAGTTTGAAGCCAGCAGAGGTTGGTTCATGAGGTTTAAGAAAAGAAGCCATCTCCTAACATAAAAGTGCAAGGTGAAGCAGCAAGTGCTGATGTAGAAGCCACAGCAAGTTATCCAGAAGATCTAGCTAAGATAATTGATGAAGGTGGCTACACTAAACAAGAGATTTTCAATGTAGCCCATATTGGAAGAAGATGCCATCTAAGACTATCAGAGCTAGAGAGGAGAAGTCAATGCCTGGCTTCAGAGGTTCAATGGACAGCCTGACTCTCTTGTTAGGGTCTAATGCTTCGTGCCTGCTAACACAACATCCATTCTGTACCTCATGGATCGAGGAGTAATTTTGACTTTCAAGTCTCATTATTTAAGAAATACATTTTATAAGGTTGTAGCTGCCATGGATAGTGATTCCTCTCATGGATCTGGGCAAAGTAAATTGAAAACCTTCTGGAAGGGATTCACCATTCTAGATGCCATTAAGAACATTTGTGATTCATGGGAGGATGCCCAAATATCAGTATTAACAGGAGTTTGGAAGAAGTTGATTCCAATCCTCGTGGATGACTTTGAGGGGTTCAAGACTTCAGTGGAGGAGGTAACTGCAGATGGGGTGGAAATGGCAAGAGAACTAGAATTAGAAGTAGAATCTGAAGATATGACTGAATTGCTGCAATCTCATGATAAAACGTTAATGGTTGAGGAGTGCTTCTCATGGATGAGCACAGAAAGTGGTTTCTTGAGATGAAATCTCCTCCTGGTGAAGATGCTGTGAACATTGTTCAAATGACAACAAAGGATTGAGAATATTACATAAATGTGATTGATAAAACAGGGGCAGGGTTTGAGAGAATTGACTCCAATTTTGAAAGAAGTTCAACTGTAAAATGCTATCAAACAGCATTGCATGCTACGGAGAAATCGTTCATGAAAGGAAGAGTCAGTTGATGCTGCGAACTTCATTGTTTTATTTTAAGAAATTGCCACAGCCACCCCATCCTTCAGTGACCACCACCGTAATCATTCAGGAGCCATCATCAACACTGAAGCAAGAGTCTCAGCCAGCGAAAAGATTACAGCTTGCTGAGGGCTCAGATAATGGTTGGCATTTTTTAGCAATAAAGTTTTTGTTTTTGTTTTTGTTTTTTTTTTCCACAAGAGGGAAGGAGAATCAAGATCGACAGTCCAAGGCTGACTGCCATGAGGCAAATTTCAAACAAGCAAGTGGTTTTTCTGACCTCTGCCTCATAGCAGTCAGCCTTGGGCTGTTGACCTTGACTCTCCCTCCCCATGTGAAGTTAGAGGAGATCAGACACCACCTCCACAGGCCATTTTTACACCTTGTCCTTTGCATGCTTTATAGGATTTTTAAAAAAATTTTTTTATTGCACTTTAGATGAACAATAAAGTATTTCTTGATTAAGGTATGTACATTTTTTTAGACATAATGCTATTGCACACTTAAGAGACTACAGTATAGTGTAAACATAACTTTTTTACGCACTGGGAAACCAAAAAATTTGTGTGACTTGCTTTATTGCAACATTTGCTTTATTGTGGTGATCTGGAACTGAACCCGCAATATCTCCAAGGAATGCCTGTAGGACATGGTGATAGCTTTCCTCAACTTAGTACCTTCACGAGACTTTTAAGTATTATTTTCATCATTCAATTTAGTGTACCAGTGACTCAAACTTTAGTTTTCTATTTGGTATTAAGTTAAAAGAGGTCTTAAATGTACCCCCACCCCCCACTGCCGTTTATATCTCAGAGGACACTTCTGCTTTGGTCAAGTGATACGTGATATTGAAAACATCAGTATCTAAAGTGATTTAGAGGTTTCCTAGGTTTATAATTCCAGGGCAAAATTTTTTAAAAATAAAGGATTCCAATAGACACTTTGAATTAGAAGGAGGTCTCTGAACACCAGCATCTTTATTAAAGGAACTAAGGAAAAGTAGATGCATTAGGGGGAAGCAGAGGAGGAGAGAACCCCATTTTGAGTTTTTTTACAAGGGTCCCCGTTGAAGTAAGGTGAGGGCTCCATACTGGGGGAAGGGTGATCCCTTTAGAAGGGATGATGGGCAAACTCAAAGTGCTTTCTCTGCCAACCCTGAGATCTTTGTAACTCTCCTTCAAGAGGACTCAGCATAGGAGTGAGGGACATAGGAGTGAGGGACACAGTCGCCTTGCATGGCCATTTGATCACTCTGTACTCATTGCCAGAGAAATTCCCTGTACCCCAATCAGGTCGCTTGACAGTATCAACCGGTTTTAATTAAATTTAGTATCATGATAGTTAGGCTAAAGTTGTTTGCCTTTTTATCTTACTCCTAACACACCAGTTCATCTTTTGCTCTAAGTATTTTTGAATCTTGGTTTTTCTGCAGCCTGATGGCACAGAAGAAAGATGGTAGATTAGGATTCAAGAGGCCTGCATTATATGTAGTCCCAGTTCTGAATGTCTTAGGCTTATGACCTAAGCATAAATCTCTCAATCCCTCTAATACTTAGTGTCTTCGTCTGTAAAATGAAGATAAAATGTGCCTGCCTCACAGGGTGATGTGAGGATTAAATGAGAGAATGCATGCGAAGTACCTGGCATGTAGTAAATGCTTAGTTTGTGTTACCTGTTAGTATTCTCATTATTGTTGTTATTGTGTTTTCTGTAAAAGGAGTTCCTGGCAACTTCTGGAATTCTTACAAATATGAAATGAGGTTTTAAGTATTCATTTGAAAGCCCTGTATAATACCATATAGCCATTGTTATTATTGTTGTTGTTCGAAATGAAACGAGATATGTGGTAGAAGAGATGGATAATTTGTCTCTCAGTCTCCTCCTCCTCCTTCTTTATTTCTCTCTCAATCTCTTATCTCAGTTTCTTTCACTCTCTCTCAACAGAAGGGAACTATTCACTTTGTGAGACAGATGCAGTTCACTAACTGGCCAGACCATGGCACTCCTGCCTCAGCAGATGACTTTATCAAGTTTGTTCGTTTAGCAAGGAAGAGTCACCAGAGGGGACCCATCGTTGTCCACTGCAGTGCTGGCATAGGCCGGACTGGGGTACTCCTGTGTGTGGATGTTGTGTTCTGTGCCATCGAAAGGAACTTTCTGGTAAGTGTGTGAATCAAGCGGATGAAACAGTGCTGTTATTAAACACAGTACTTTTAATAACCTTGCAATATCGGAAGACTCACATTAGGCCTTCAGGAACAACGTGGTAAATTGAAAGCTCATGCAGCCTAACTTGCTGCAAGTTACTTAACCTCTATGAACCTGTGGCTCCTGGGGCTGGTTGTGAGAATTAAATCACATACTGCAAGTAAGTGGCTGAGGGCAGTGTCTGGTATGTAGTAGGTTCACAGTTCATTTTCCCTCTACTGTCTCCCACCCTGCACCCTCCACACCTTTTTTTAGAATATTGTTAGAGAATATACTTATTTTTAATGAATAGAAGTACATTTCCATGAGCACACTGGCAAAAACATTGACTTCGAAGTTAATGAGAGTTCCCTGGGTCTGACCGCCAGTTTCGCCACATGCTTTAGATTTTGGTGATTGTGCAGATTGCTCCTCTCTCGAGCTTAGTTTTCTCATATGTAAAAGAAGAAGAAGAATATTGTTGGATTTGAGAGACGCAGTCATTAACAACCCTTTACTTTCCTCCTAGATTTAGAACCAGCTAAGAAACATAGGAATCAGACAGATGATGATTATACCATCACCTTTATGATTGACTAAACTGAGTAGGGAATGCAACTTTAGATCTGTGGTCAAAAAGGCTTACTAGCCTTTCTTCCCTGATTAGACAGAATTGGCGCCTCAGGCCCTGACTCAGCTGAGTGACTGCAGGCCTCACCTGTAGGGAACAGATAAGAATGTGTGTGTACTCAGTTTATAAAGACATTATTCTACATTCTACCTTGGTGAGTAGTATCTGGGGTCTTGAAAGCCTGTGAGCAGCCATCTAAGATACTCCACTGGTCTCACCCCTTCGGGAGCAAGGGAGAATGAAGAGAACAGGATACAAGGAAAAGATTAGTCCAAAGGACTAATGGACCACAGCTACCAAGGCCTCCACCGGACTGAGTCCAGTACAGCTAGATGGTGCCCGGCTACCACCACTAACTGCTATGACTGGGATCACAACAGAGGGTTCTGGACAGAGCTGGAGGATATAGAACAAAATTCTAACTCACAAAATAAAAGACCAGATTTACTGGCCTGAAAGAGACTGGAGAAACCCCCAGAGTATGGCCCCTAGACCCCTTCTAGCTCAGTGGTGAAGTTCACCATTCAGCCGGGGATTGGACAGCCCCATATAACAAAACGGGACTAATGAGGCACAGCAGTCCAGGGACAAGGACTAGAAGGCAGAAGAGGATAGGAAAGCTGTTGATAGGGAACTCAAGGTTGAGTAAGGACAGTGTTGACATGTAGTGGCGTTCTCAACCATTGTCATAGGGCAATATGTATACTATCTGTTTAATGAGAAACTATTTTGTTCTGTAAACCTTCATCTAAAGTGAGAATAGCAGCACAACTGGAAGAACGTAGTCAATGTTACTGAATTGTGCATGTAGAAATTTTTGAAATGGTGTATCTTTGGCTATGTATATTTTCACCAAAAAAAAAAAAAAAATGTTGAGAAGGGAGAGGGATGACGTGTCGTGGGGTTGTTAACCAATGTCATAAAACAATATGTGTACTGACTGTTTAATGAGAAACTATTTGTTCTGTAAACCTTCACCTAAAGTACAATAAAAAAATAAAAAGAATGTGTGTGTACTGACAATGGGCTCACTCCAAGAGAGAAGACAAAGGGAAGGAGCTGAAAACTCTGGGTGGTGGAAGGCCAGGTGTGTCACTCTAGTTGAAATCTGTCCCTTGTGGAAACTTATGGAATGAAGACTGAGTGTTCCACCTCTCACTGTGCTGTGTGCTGGGCCCGACGCATAAAGGACACTCAGTTTAATTGCAGCTGTTAAAGTGAGTAGGAAACTGGGAGCTTTAACTTCTTTAGGGATACTGCCACTGATTTATGTATTCATTAAACACTGAGCATCTATTATGTACCCAGGGATGCAAAGATTTAAAAAAATCCGTAATCTAGGACATCAATAAGAGTTCACCTCCCAGTGGTAACAGGCAGTTAGCTATAATATTATTCTTTGGTTCATCCAAGGAGTTTGTATTGAGCACTCACGATGTGCCAAGCTGTCTGCCAGGAGCTGGGTATGTCAAGAATAAAACTGCTGTAGCACCTCCCTTCCTGTAGCTCCTAAAGCAATACAGTAAGTACTGCAGTTGGAGGGTTGTAATGCCATGTAGAGGTGGAGAGAGGAGTGGGTGTTTTCTACTGCAGAGGGGTGTCTACCTCCTCCTCTTCCCCACCTTCCCCTTTCTCACTCTGAGCCAGTGCTGGGTGTATGCAGTGCTCGGTGGAGGAGAATATTTGTATCCTGCCTTTGGATATTCCCAGAGTCATGATTCAGGGTCAGAACTGGCAACAAATCCCCCAAGATCTAGCTAGTTTTCGAGCCGGAGAACTGCAGAGCTAATGGACTATGGTGACTTTTTGTGTTTTCATCTTAATTATTCTCCCCTGAGGTTTCTGAGCCACTTCAGGGCTGAGTTAAATGGGAATGGATCTTGAACGCTATCTGAGTTAGTGGAACAAAGAGCATTCCATCATCAGCCTTGAAGTATTCCTGGTATAAGCCTGGGCCTGACTGAACCTTGGGAAAGAATTGCAAATTCTGAGACTCTAGTTTGAAATCCTATCCCTGCCACCTTTAGCTGTGACTTTTGGCATATTGGTTAGGTTATCTAGCTTCAATTTCCTTGTCTATAAAATTGTAACAATTAAAAATACTTTACAGAGTTGTCAGAAGGATCATCTTACACTCATTAAGTATTCAATAAATGCTGTGTCCCTTCCCTTTTCTTCATCTCCTCTTTCTCACTGATTGCCCCGATGTGTATCAGCATACATCGAGTATATGTTGGAGCTGAAGTCTTGACTGTTAAGTACTGAACTATCTTCCTGTCAGGCGGAAGTAAGGTGAGGAAGACGTAAGGGGAAGGCATCTAAGGCTTTAAGGGGAAAGATGACTATTATCCTGACCACAAGGAATGTGAAAATCGACACCTAAATCATGAGAAAATGAGCTGTGAGGCATTTTTCCTGGCAAGCAAATGCTGCAGTTAAGTTGTTGTCCGAACAAGTGTCAGATGTCTGCTTTGACTCTCAGGTTTATACAGTCATACCACAACAGGGACAGGCAATTGACCTACGACAGACTACTGATGGCAGCAGAATGGTTACTGCAGGTCCAGAACTCACAGCCTCATGCTACATCGGGAAAGGAGTAGGAAAATGGTGTCTTCCTTGGAAGACAGAGGAAGCTTTCCTTTCTCAGAATCTCAAGCAAATACCTCCTAACATTTTACTCTTCCCATTTGAGCTATAGCCACTTCCCTGAATGAACCACTATGGAGGATGCTGGTCCATTTAGGCCGTTCAGGACTACTCCAGACCGTATGGCTGAGAATGAGACAAAGAGTTTTCCAAAGCAAACTCAGGATATCATTGAGAAGGAATATAAGCTAGGTGGCCAACCCAATGACAGATGTCCTTGAAAATGCTGAAATTTTAAGTAGTGTGAGTCTGATGTTCCCATAAGTAATACTGTTTTATCCTTTTAGTGAAAGTGCATTAGCAAAACTTTTTTTGAATTTATGTATTCTTCATCCTAATTTCTTAAATAATTGATGTCTATTATATATATTTTATATCCCATATAGAAACTATAAATACTATATTTCATTGATTCTAAGATGCACTTATTTTTCACATTTTCAAACCAAACCAAACCCACTGCCATCGGGTCAATGCCAACTCATAGCAACCCTATAGGACAGAGTAGAACTGCACTGTAGGGTTTCCAAGGCTGTAAATCTTTATGGAAGCAGACTGCCACATCTTTCTCCCGCAGAGTGGCTGGTGGGTTCAAACTGTCGACTTTTTGGTTAGCAGCCGAGTGCTTAAACCACTGCACCACCAAGACTCCTTTTTCCCATAATACCTTCTTTAAAATTAATATGCATTTTATAATTAGTAGTTTATCATGGTTTAATTGGTAGTGTTTTTCTTCCTTAGCATTACATAAAATAATGGTGTATCTTACAGTTAAGGATGCTAAGAGTTGATGAAATATAAACCGAAAAACCAAACCCACTGCTGTTGAGTTGATTCTGACTCATAGTGACCCTGTAGGATGGAGTAGAACTGCTCCATAGGATTCCAAGGCCATTACTATCTTTACAGAAGCAGACTGCCACATCTTTCTCCCACAGAGAGGCTGGTAAGATCGAATCGCCGACCTTTCAATTAGCAGCTGAGTGCTTAACCATTGCACCACCAGGGCTCCTTTGATGAAATATAGTGGTTCAAAAATAGGAAGTACATCCATTATTTCTTTATTGACTTTCCATAGAGCCAATAACTAAATGTTCTTACTGCTGCTGCTCTACTCTTCAGAAATTTTGTCCACCAGAACTATTCAAAGTATGGTCTGGCACTAGCACAAATCTGTGAATGTTTGTTATCTGCTGCAAGACAAGTATACAGACATTGAGAATAAGCATTTGGAAACTTTTATAGCAATTTGATCTTGCCATACCGTCCAAGAGCATGATCAGTGAGTTCATCTTATTGAACAGGGTGCAGACTGGTTGGAGTGTTGTAGAACTCACACTCCTAGCATCATGCCAGTCCTGGGCAGTTGGACCAAGTTGTGACTTGTGGCATATTAGGATTAGTTTATCAATCCTACCACTAAAGTGTTTAAAAATCTGAGAAATGTAACTATTTTTATTAATTGTTATTTTTGTAGTCACTTTAATTTTTAATCAAACCTGTTTAAAAATCCTTACAATGAGAGCAAAGTAGTTCTTATCTTGCAGAAACACCAAGAGTTTGTTCTGTAGTTCAAATATTCTCTACAGAACTTCTTTCCTCTTTAACCATCGTACTTCAGCATGCAATAACAGTTGTTAATATCAGTTACTGTAGTATCACAATAATCCAAATTTAGGAAATTAGCTTTCATATAATTAACAGTTTTTACTACACCACTAAGCACACTGTTTTATCTAACAGTTTTTTTTGGTAGCAGTACTTTCTTGGTGAAGCAGTGTGTTGATTTATCTCCTAGCATAAATTTCCTTCTTTAAAATTTTATTTATTTTGTTGTTTTTGAAACTATACTAGACAAAACATAAACCAATTCAATGGTTTCTAAATGTACCATTTAGTAACATAGATTACATTCTTCAAGTTGTGCAACCATTCTCATCCTCCTTTTCTGAGTTGTTCCTCCCTCATTAACATAAATTCACTGCCCCCTAAGGTTCCTATCTAGTCTTTTGAGTTGCTGTTGTCAATTTGATCCTATATAGATAGTTCTTAAAAGAGCATAATGCTCATGGCAGACATTTTTAATTAATTAAGCTAACTATTGTTTGGTTTTCAGAAGACTTCAGGGGACATTTTTGGTTTAAGATTTAAAGATTACTTCAGGGCAATATTTTCAGTGATTCATCCACTCTCCATGGCTCCAGAAAGTCTCGGGGCCATGAGAATTTGAAATTATGTTTGCATTTTTCCACTTTTGATCAGAACTTTTTGACTGAAATGTTCAGTAATAGTAGCTGGGCACCATCTGGTTCCTCTGGTCTCGACAAAGGATGCAGTTGTTCATGGACAGAATTAGCCACACATTCTATATCCTCCTCCTATTCCTGACTCTTGCCTTCTTCCACTGTTGCTCCAGGCAAAAAGAGACAATTGTTGTGTCTTGGATGGTAACTTGCAAGCTTTTAAGATGCCCAGCAGTATGCAACGAACGAGGAGGTAGAACAGAAGCACTAAACATGGTATTAGGCCAGTTAACTGGGATGTCTCATGAAACCATGGCCCTAAACCTCCAAACCAAGAAACCAAATCCCAGGAGGTTTTTGGTTGTACATAAGCAACCTCAGCAGTACTCTTTTTTTTTTTTTTTTGTCATTGTTGTATATGTATCTATCACACAACTTTGCCAATTCAACTTCTTACACGTGTACAACTTCTTGACAGCAATTACAATAATCGGCTGTGCAACCCTATCCTTAATATGCTATTTCTATCACTGTTAATCCTCCTTTCCTCCTCTCTCCCCTGGTAACCACTAGTAAATATCAATACATTTGTCTTTTCTTGTCTTTTTATATGAGTGAGGTCATAAAATATATGTTCTTTTGTGTTTGACTTATTTCAGCATAATGTCTTCCAGCTCCATCCATATTGTAGCACGTATTAAGACTTCATTTCTCCTCCTGGATGAGTAGTATTTCATTGTATGTATGTACCACATTTTGTTTAGCCATTCATCTATTGATGGGCATTTAGGTTGCTTCAGCTTTTTGACTCTTGTGAATAGTGCTGCAGTGAACATTGTTGTATAAGTCTTTTTTTTTTTTTACTCTACTTTTGAGTCTTTTGGATATGTACCTAAGAGTGGAATTGCTGGGTTATATGGTAGTTCTATTTTTAGTTTTTGTAGGAACTTCCACATTGTTTTCCACAATGGCTTGTACCATTTTGCATTCATACCAGCAATGGGTAAGGGTTCCAATTTCCCCACATCCTCACCAACATTCATTATTTTCTGTTTTGTTTTATTTTAGCAATCTTAATTCGTTGCCGTTGAGTTGATTCCAACTTATAACCATCCTAATCCTAGTGGAAGTGAAATGGTATCTCATTGTAGTTTTGATTTGCATCTCTGATGGCTAATGACACTGAGCATCTTTTCATCTGTTTGGTGGCCATTTGAATGTCCTCTCTGGTGAAGTGTCTATTCAAGCCCATTGCCCATTCTATAACTGTGTTATTTGTCTTTTTGTTGTTAAGTTGTTGAACTTTTATATATATATATTGTTTATTAGATTCTTGCTGGATATATGGTTTCTGAAGATATTCTCCCAGTTGGTAGCTTGTCTTTTTGCATTTTTGGTAAAGTCTTATGATAAGCAAATGTTTTTAATTTTTATGAGGCCCCATTTATTTATTTTGTCTTTTGCTGTTTGTGCTTTTGTTATTATAGTAGACAATCTTTTGTTGAAAGCTAGGCCTGACAGTGTTGCCCCTCCTTGTTCTTCTAAGAATTTTATGGTTTTTTTAATTTAATTCCTTAATCCATTTTGCATTTGTTTTTGTGTATGATGTGAAGCATGAATCCTGTTTCATTTTTTTGCATTAGGAAATTCAGTTTTCTTAGCACCATTTATTGAAGAGGCTCTCCTTTCTGCATTAAATAGACTTAGCACCCTTGTCAAAAATCAGTTGACCAGAGATGTGTGGGTTTATTTCTGGGCTCTTAATTCTGTTCCATTGGTCTATGTGTCTATTATACCGGTACCAGGCTGTTTTAATTACTGTAGGTATATAATATGTTTTAAAATCAGGAAGTCTGAGTCCTCCTACTTTGTTCTTTTTCAATATTGTTTTAGCTATTCAGGACCTCTTGCCATTCCATGTAAAGTTGAAGATTGGTTTTTCCATTTCTGTAAAAAAGGCTGTTGGAATTTTGATTGGAATTGTGTTTAATCTACAGATTGTTTTGGGTAGTATTAACACCATAACAATATTAAGTCTTCCAATCAATGAACATAGAACATCTTTCCATTTAAGTCATCTTTAATCTCTTTCAGCAGTGTTTTATAGTTTTCATTGTATAAGTCCTTCATGTCCCTGGTTAGATTTATTCCTAAGTATTTTATTCTCTTAGATGTTATTGTAAATTGAATTGTTCCCCTGATTTCCCTTTCAGATTCCTCACTGCTGTTGTATAACAACCCAACTGATTTTTGTTTGTTGACCTCGTACCCTGCAACTTTGCTAAATTCCTCCATTAGTACTACTTTTCTTGTGGACTCTTTCAGATTTTCTGTGGTGTCATATCATCTGCAAATAGAAATAATTCTACTTCTTTTAAAATCTGGATACTTTTTTTTTTTTTTATTACTCTGGCTAGAACTTCTCATACAATATGGAATAGAAGTGATGAGAGGGGCGCTTGTCTTGTTCCCGATTTCAAGGGGAAAGCTCTCAGTCTTTCTCCATTAAGTATGATGTTGACTGTTGCCTTTTCACATATGCCCTGAATCATATTGAGGAAATTCCCTTCTATTCCAGTCGTCAGGGTTTTCGTCAAGAAAGAGCATTAAATTGTATCGAATGATCATCTGGTTCTTTTCCTTTGTTCTATTGATGTGGTTTATTATGTTGATTGATTTTCTAATGTTGAACCATCCCTGCATTTCTGGAATAAATCCCACTTGGTCATCGTGTGACTTTTAATATGCTGTTGGATTCTGTTTACTAGTATTTTGTTGTTTTTTATCTATATTCATAAGAGATAAACTCATTTTCTTGTGGTATCTTTGTCTAGTTTGGGTATCAGGGCTATGTTTGCTTCATAGAATGAATTAAGGAGTATTCCTTCCTTTTCTATATTATGGAAGTGTTTAAACAGCATTGGTGTCAATTCTTCCCTAAATGTTTGGTTGAACTCCCCATTGAAGCCATCTGGTCTAGGACTTTTTGATGGGAGGTTTTTGATCACTGATTCTGTCTCTTCACTTGCTATGGATCTGTTGAGACTGTCTATTTCCTCTTGAGTCAGTTTGGGTAGGTTGTGTGCTTTTAAGAATTTGTCCATTTCATTTAGTTTATCTTGTTTGTTGTCATACAGTTTTTCATAATATTCTGTCATAATTCTCTTCTTTTCTATCAGGTCAGTTGTAATGTCCCCTCTTTCATTTTTTATTTTAGTTATTTGCATCTTTTCTGTCTTTTTTTTGTCGGTCTAGCTAAAGGTTTGTCAATTTTATTGATCTTTTCAAAGAACCAACTTCTGGTTTTACTGATTCTCTCTATTGATATTCTGTTTTTAATTTTATTTATTTCTGCTCTGATCTTTGTTATTTCCTTTCTTCTGGTAGGTTTAGGCTTATTTTGCTCTTCTCTTTCTAGTTCCTGGAGTTGTTGAGTTAGGCTGTTAGTCTGAGATCTTTTTTCTTTTTTCATGTAGTTTTTTATTGTGTAAGTTTCCCCCTGAGTACTCCTTCCACTGTATCCCATAAGTTTTGGTATGTTGTGCTTTCATTTTCATTTGACTCTAAGAAGTATGTGATTTATCTTTTTATTTCTTCCTTGACCTATTGGTAGTTTAATAGTGTTTAAGTTCCATGGGTTAGTGTATTTTCCAGTTTTTTTCTATTATTGATTTCTAGCTCTACTTTGTTGTGGTCAGAGAAAATATTTTGTATGATTTCAGTCTTTTTAAATTTATCAAGACTTGCTTTGTTACCTAAAATGTGGTCTATCCTGGAGAATGATCCATGTGTATTGGAGTAGAAAGTATATTGTACTGTTTTGGGGTAGAGTGTTCTATATATGTCTGTTAAGACTAATTGGTGTATACTGTTATTCAAGTCCTCTGTTGCCTTGCTTATTTTCTTTCTAGATATTCTGTCCAGTATTAAAAGTGGTACATTGAAGTCTCCAACTATTATTGTAGTGCTATCTATTTCTTCCTTCAATTCTATCATTGTTTTCTTTGTATATTCAGGTGCCCAATGTTGGGTGCATGTATATTTAGGAATGTGAAATCATCTTGATTAATTGACCCTTTTATCACTATATAATATCCATCTTTATCTCTTCTAACAGATTTTGTCTTAAAGTCTGTGTAAAAATGGCATGGGTGGTGTCTGACCGCTAACTTCATGCAGAGGAAGGAGAATCAAGATCAACAACCTAAGGCGGAATCCTGAGGCAGAGATCAGACATGCCTCTTCTGTTCACCATTTTTACCAATTCTGACACCAACCACCCCTCGCTTGACACTCCCTACTTCTCTGCTGGATTCAGTAATTCATTGCAATGGCCACACATAACTCACAGACAATACTCATGATTATGGGGTTTATTAGGGAAATAACAGGTTACAGTTCAGGTTCAGGAACACTCAGGATACAGTTCTTCCATCAGGACAGCCTCTTTTCAGCTGTGCCTGCAAGCAGGCCTCTCAGCCTCTGCCCTGCTCAGACAAGTATTACAAAGCTCTTTTAGCTCTGCCAGCAAATGCCCAGAGGCACCCAACTCCACCAGCAAGCCTCCTGCCTGAAGGCATTCAGCCTTCTCTCTCCATAGGCTGGGCCACCTCCTTCCAGTCTTCTGGTTCTGCTGCCACCATTTCTCTTCTGCTGCTTCTCACTATCTTTGGTGTTACAGCTCCCTCTCTCTTTCTCTTTGTCTCTCAGTCTTCCGGTTCCAGGAGCTTCTCAGTGCAGGGATATCAGGTCCAAAGGACATGTTCCACTCTTGGCCCTTCTTCCTTGGTGGTGGTGAGATCCTTTCTTCCCACCCCTGGGATGGCTCGTTTTAAGCCTAGCAGAATGACAAAAGTGACCAATCCCCTTGGTGGGCCACAATTAACCTTATTTACACCAAAAAAACAAAAAACAAAAAACCCAAACCCGTTGCTGTCTAGTTGATTCTGACTCATAGCGACCCTACAGGACAGAGTAGAACTGCCCCATAGGGTTTCTGAGAAGCGCCTGGTGAATTGGAACTGCTGATCTTTAGCAGCCATAGCTCTTAACCACTATACCACCAGGGTTTCCTTATTTACATAGTCCCACCCAGTCAATTGGAAGGGAGTTACAAGACTATGGCCAGAGAGGCCACACAAAAGTGATCCATTGCACCACAGTCTGCTTTGTCTGATATTAAGATTGCTGCCCCAGCTTTCTTTTGGTTATTATTTGCATGGAATATTTTTTTCCATCCATTCACTTTCAACCTATTTGCGTTCTTGGGTTTAAGATACGTTTCTTGTAAACAGCATATATTTGGATCATGTTTTTTTTTTTACCCATTCTGCCGCTCTCTGCCTTTTAATTAGAGCATTTAGTCCATTTACATTCACTGTAATTACTGATAAGAAGTGACTTACTTCTGCCATTGTGTTGTTTTTTGTGTGTATTAAGCCTTCTTTGTCTTTGTCCTTTATTACTGCTTGCTTTTGTGTTTTCGGTTTATTGTAGTGAGTCCTTTTGGTTCCCTTCTCCTTTCCTTTTGTGTATGTTTTTTATATTTTTTCCTTAGTGGTTACTATGAGTGTTACATTTAACAGCTTGTATTTATAATTTTTTAGGCCAAGTTGGTACCAACTTAACTTCAGCAACAGACAAGAAATTCTGTATCTGTACCAATCCTCTCCCCACTGTTGTTGTTATCACTAATTATGCCTTTGTATTTCTTTTGCCCTGTAACATAACTTTATCCTTGCTTTTTTATATTTGTTAGTAAAAAACATGAAAGACAAAACATTTAGCATTATCAAGCATGAATACCTTATTACTAGCCCTTGTGCTTGTCCATGCATTTCCCTTTATTTGGGATCTTTCTTTTTATGTATAGCTTTGAGTTACTTTCTAGTGTCTTGTTCCTTCCATCTACAAACCTCCCATTAATATTTTTTGTAGGACTGGCCTGGTGAATATGAACAATCTCAGCTTTTGTTCGTCTGGGAATGTTTTAATTTCACCCTCATTCTTGAAAGATAATTTCGCTAAGCATAGTATTCTTGGTTGACAGTTTTTTTCTTTTAGCACTTTAAATACATCATTCCATTGCCTCTTGGCCTCTAATGTTTCTGAGGAGAAAATGACTCTTAATCTTGTTGGGGATCCTTTGTTTGTAACTGTTTGCTTCTCACTGTTTTCAGGATTCTTTGTCTTTACTTTTTGAGGGCCCAGCTATGATGTGTCTTGGTGTAGGTCTCTTTGGGTTTATCCTGCTCAGGGTTATTTGAACTTCTTGGATTTGTAGATTCATGTCCTTTGTTAGACAGGGCAAATTTTCTCTCATTATTTCTTTAGATATTCTTTATGTCCCTTTCTTTCTGTCATCCCCTTACGGAATTCCAATGATGTATCTATTAGGTCTCTTGTTGTTGTCCCATAATTCCATTAAACTGTAATCAGCCTTCTTGAGCTTCAGTTCTAATTGCTCTTCAGCATCTGTAATTTTAACTATTTTATCCTTTAATTCACTGATTCTTTTTTCTGCCTGATTAAATCTGTGGTAAGTCCTTCTATAGTGTTTCTCATTTCAGTTAATGTCCCTTTCAGTTGCAACATCTCTTTTTTTAGATCCTCATTTTGTTCCTCCATTGTTTTCTTATTTTTTCACTTTGTCTGTGTTTCCCCTTACTTCTTTAATTATGTTTAGTGTCATTGTATTATATTCTTCCATTTTTTTCATTATTTGGCCATCCCTAGATGTGCTTTCATTCTTTTTGTCATGTTCATTTGGATGGGCCGTTGTTTCTCTGTTCTTTGTGTGTTTTGTGATTTTGGGGTGGGGGGGAGCATTGGAATTTTCAAGGGTGTTAACTTTGTCAATTTTCTATAGTATTTGGTATTTTTGCCCACACAACTTCCTGCAAAAAAAACTCTTAGGTGGGCATTGCCTTCCATCCTTGCTTACCATCTCCTCTCTCTCTCTCTGTGATAGCTCCTTCTACCTCCCTGGTTTAATTAGGATTCAAAAGTTCCAGATCTTAGTTTTCAACTTTTAGTCTTTACCAAACACAACAGAGAACGTGCTGTGGTTAGTCTGTCCACCAGAGGGCACCGCTACCCAGGCAAGATATGTACTAATCAGTCTGTCCACCAGGAGGCACAGTAATCTCTACTTATTACTCCACTTCCCTGTTTCTGCAACCACATTTTTAGTCAGAAAACCCACACCCAGCAAGCCCTCTTCAGGGCTGGATGTTGCCCCCTGGTTTTGTCCAAGGCTTCCTTCCCTGCTCTGTGGGGGCTGCTTATATCTGAGCTGACATTCAGGGAAGCACAAGCAGACTTTCCTCTGTTTCAGGAAGGGGAGGGGCTGACATTCCCCAGAAGGACCTCTGAGAGATCTGTCTTGTTGATTTCAGATCTCCAGTGGCCCTGTGGTGGTTGGGGGAGCAGTCTCCACTTAGGTGACCCACCTCCTGACTCCACTGTAGGGAACTTTCTGTAGGAGTTCGTATCAGTCTAGCAGCTGACTGTTACTGGTTGGGGAAGGAGTTGTCACACTCTGAATGGACCCCTGGAAATGGTCTGCCTTGTTGATATCAGGGCCTGCCCCATAGTATGTTGTCTGTGGGTGTAGCCTCTGCTGAAGATGCCTGCTTCCTAGCACACAACAGCCTTAGTCAGTAGTCCTCACCGCTGACTGGAAGGGAGAGCAGACAGACCCAAACTGATCCCTAGGGAGGTCTATCCTGTTGGTTTCAGAGGCCAGAGCTATGGGGTGCACAGGGAGGAAGGGAGAATGCTGACTATGGGAGTAGACTCCACTGCAGGGGTCTTCTGTAACAGTTTGCTACAGCCAGGTAACTGACAATTACCAGGTAGGGGAGAGGGTGTTAACCCCTGGTCATATCCCCATGGAGGTGTACCTTCTTGCTATGAGTCCCCCTGGTAGATTGTTGGCTGTGAGTACAACCTCAAGACTCCTTCTTCCTTGCACATAGCAGCCTCCATCAGCCTCCATCAGTTCTCAGTGCCAGCCGGAAGTGGCAGCAGAGTAAACCTAATTGACTTCCAGGGAGGTTTGTCCTGCTGGTTTCAGAGACCTGAGCTATGGGGTGCACAGGGAGGCAGTTAAAGTGTTGACTATGAGAGCTGACTCCATTGCACGGGCCTTCTGTTGCAATTCTCAGTAGGCTTGTTGCCAACAGTGTCTGGGCGGGGGAGGTTCTGGCACACTCCAAATGGATCCCCAGGAGGTCTGCCTTGTTGATTTTAGAGCAGAAGCTTGGAGTCCTGCCTATTTGTACAGGCAGGGGCTGTGGTGGTTAGGGAAGCAGGCTTTTTTTCTGGGGCCACTTCCCCCATTCACAGCAGCCAGGGGCCCATGTGGCTGTGGGGAGGGACAAGGACAAGTGATTTTCTTACCATATGTGACTCATTGATTCGTTGATTGTTAGCTGTCTATAGTTCCCCGCTGCTTTCCTCTGCTCCCTAATTAAGAGTCCCTCAAAATCAAACATCGTTTCCTTGTTGTGTTTATGGGGGAAGGTCGGAACAATGGTCTGTTTACATCACCATCTTCCAGAATCCATGGCATAAATTTCTTAATTTGTGTAACTACCTCAAAATATTTTCTTGTCAGACAAGATTCTTTGATGGTTATGAGGGTGGGGAGGGAGGGTGAGGGTTAGTCACTGACTAGATAGTAGGCAAGTATTATCTTAGGTGAGGGGAAGGACAGCACACACTACAGGGGGAGTCAGCAAAACTGGACTTAATCAAAGCTAAGAAATTTCCTGAATACAGTCAGACACTTTGAGGGACAGAGTAGCAGGGGTAGGGATCTGGGGACCATGCTTTCAGGGGACATCGAGGTCGATTGGCATAACAAAGCTCATTAAGAAAATGTTCTGCATCCCACTTCAGTGAGTGGCATCTGGGGTCTTAAAAGCTTGCAGGTGGCCCTCTAAGATGCAGCAATTGGTCCCAATCACCTGGAGTAAAGGAGAACAAAGAACACCAAAGACACAAGGAAGGTATTAGCCCAAGAGACAGAAAGGGCCACATAAACCAGAGACTTGATCAGTCTGAGACCAGAAGAACTAGATGATGCCCAGCTACTACCATTGACTACCCTGACAGGGAACACAACAGAGAGTCCCTGACGAAGCGGGAGAAAGGTCAGGTGCAGAACTCAAATTCTAGTAAAAAGACCAGACTTAGTGGTCTGACTGAGACTGGAGGAACCCCAGAAAGCATGGCCTCCGGATTCTCTGAGAGCCCAGAACTAAAACAGTTTCCGAGGCCAACTCTTCAGACAGGGATTGAACTGGACTGTGGGACATAAAGGGATACTTGTGAGGAGTGTGCCTCTTAGCTCAAGTAGATACAATAGACTAAACGGGCAGCTTCTGTCCAGAGGTGAGATGGGAAGGCAGTGTTAGGAGCTGGTTGAATGGACATGGGGAATCAGGTGGAAAGGAAGAGTGTGCTGTCACAGTATGGGGAGAGCAATTAGGGTCACATAACAATGTACGTATAAATTTTTGTATGGGAGACTAACTTGAAAGGTAAACTTCATCTAAACTACAACAATAAAAAATATATGTATTGTCATTGAAGCTGTACTGTCAGATAAGAATCCTGCACAAAACTTAAGCTGCAAGTCATATTTGTTCACACGGTAGGGCAAAGCTATTGTATGAATGGTCTCAGAGAACAGAGGATTATTTTCAAGCCTTGAGGGCTAATGAAATGTGTTCTGCTGATTTGTTTGGTGCCTGTTATCCCTTCTTTACTTCCTATTTCTCTCATTTGTAATAGAAATGTCTAGCTTGTTCCTGTTCCACCATTGTACTTTGAAAGCAGATAATTTGTATTCTAGATTTCACAGATGAAGAGGAATTTTTGGATTTTGGACTTGGAGTTGAATTAAGACTTTTGCTATGATATGATGAGGTGAATGTGTTGTGCATGTGGCAAGGACATGAATTTTTGTGGCGAAAAAAATCAATTTGGCTAGGCCATGATTCTCAGTACTGTGTGATTGTCCACCGTTTTGTCATCTGATGTGATTTTCCTATGTGTTGTAAATCCTGTCTCTATGATGTTCATAAGATGGGATTAGTGGCAGTTATGTTAATGAGACAGAACTCAATCTACAAGATTACATTGTGTCTTAAGCCAATCTCTTCTGAGATATAAAAGAGAGAAGCCAGCAGAGAGACCTGGGGACCTCATACAACCAAGAAACAAGAGCCAGGAGAAAAGCACATCCTTTGGACCTGAGGTTCCTGTGCTGAGAAGCTCCTAGACATGGGGAAGATTAATGACAAGGACCTTCCTCCAGAGCCATCAGAGAGAGAAAGCCTTCCCTTGGAATTGACTCCCTGAATTTGGACTTGCGGCCTACTAGACTGTGAGAAAATAAACTTCTCTTTGTTAAAGCCATCCACTTGTGGTATTTCTGTTACAGCAACACTAGATAACTAAGACATACAGTTTAGAACTAGTTGTGTTTGTCAGTAATCACACTGAAAAAAGGAAGAATTTTTCCTTCTTGTCACATTATACTCAAATTATACATATACTGAAAAATCACTATGTTAGTAATATCTATGCATTCATTAAATTGCAGTGGTAATACCTTGTTATGCTTATTTGTTGTGTGAGTTGGTACCACTTCTGTATGTTTAGCCAGTTAGTTCCTGAATTTGTCAAGCTGTATTATCATTAAAAAATGATGCTTTAACTATCTTCTTTTCCATATATTTACCCAACATTACAAGAAAACATCTTTGGTAAAGCCTTTTACCATTATAATGTTAGTAATTGTGTACGGTTTTTCAGTCTTAGCAATTTAAAGTGCTACTTTATAAGAAGTCTGCAAAGCATTAATGTTACATGTGAAATATTGAACATCAGCTACTCTTGGCTTTTTAATCTAATGTATTTTAAAATACAGTCATGTGCTGCATAATGTCCATTTGGGCAATATCCGACTGCGTATATGTCCGTGGTCTGGCGTGCACCCTCCGGGGGATGTCCACAGCCTGATTTGGCAGCGAGTCTGCCCCACTTCCCCACATCCATGTGAACATGTGCCCCTACCACTGGGAGGAGTGGGTGCATGATCCTGCTCTGGAGCACCTAAGGTCAGCTAGCATTGCAAGACCTGGCTGGGGCGGGGCTGCTGGGTTATGAAGATTGCTCCCCTGCTGTCCTGGCCCATGCCTGGATCTTCCCCACCACAACCTTCACGAGGCTGTGGGGCAGGACCCAGCCAAGCACTTACCTGAGGCATCTGTTAACAGGAGTTGGCCAGGTCGCATAGCAGCCCCTAGGCCCCACAGACCCAGGTGTTTATACAACATCCAAATCACATAACATCTTATTTCACAGAAAATATTGTAGATGTTAAGCAGTGCATGACTGTAATTGTTTTAATTTTGAACTTATTTCTTTATTTTTTAAATGTAAATTGTAGTTACATTTTAATAGTTCCTTTTCAAATAACACACTATGGTTTTCATAGTCAATTGAAAGCACTTCATCATAATTCTGGCTATAAAATTCAGTATATGAGGAATCATAATTCCAGATGAAATTAGTATGAACTCTTTTGGTCTTCGTTTATTTGCAGTCACTTCATCATCATCATTTGGTTTACCACTACTACCACGTTCAGAAAGGTGTGTCTTTTCCTGACAAAACATTCTAGTAAAGCTTGTTATGCTTTCAATAAATTAAAATGAACAGTTAATAATATAGTTTATTTCTGTAATTAGGCAAATAAATTATAAATTAAAAACAGGCTTTCACAGAAGCAACAGCTTTTAATTTTGTTGAGGTCTAATTTTATCAGAGTTGCCTTGTATGGATCATACTTTTGATATCAAATCTGAGAACTCATTGTCTAGCCTAGTTCCTGAAGACTTTTTCCTATTTTTTTCTAAAAGTTTGATAGTTGTATTTTTTACATTTTAGTCCATGATCCGTTTGTGTTGAGTTTTTCTTAAGGTGTGAGGTTTAGGTCAAGGTTCATTTGTTTTGCCTGTGGATGTCCAATTGTTCCAGCCTAATTTGTTGAAAAGTCTGTTCTCCTCCATTGAATTGCTCTTGCACTTTTGTCAAAAATAAGTTGAATATATTTATGTGGGCATATTTCTGGTTCTCTATTCTGTTTTGATTGCTGTGCTATATACAGCAAGACTTAACATTGGGTAGAGTGATTCTTCCCAGTTTATTTTTCTTTTTAAAAATTGTTTTGGTTGTGTTGGGGCCTATGCTTTTATATAAATTTTAGAATAAGCTTGTTTATGTCTACAAAAAAAAATCTTGCTGGGATTTTTATAGGAATTGCTTTAAATCTATAGATCAATTTGGGGAGAATTAACATATTTACTATGTTGAATCTTCCAATCCATGAACATGGTATGTCTTCTCATCTATTTAGATCTTTGACTTCTCTCATGAGCTTTTTTCAGCATACTAATCCTGTGCCTGTTTTGTTATATTTATTTCATTTTCTTTGGAGCATTGTGTTTTTACTTTCAGTTTCCACATGTTCATTGTTAGTATATAGAAATGTGATTGATTTTGGTGTGTTGATCTTGTATCCTGTGACCTTGCTGAACTCACTTATTTGTTCTAGGAGTTGGTTTTGTTTTTGTGGGCTTTTTTTTTTTTTTAGATTCTGTGGAAATTCTACATAGACAATCATGTCATCTTCAAATAGAAACAGATTAATTTCTTCCTTTGTGGTCTGTGTGCCTTTTATTTCTTTTTCTTGCCTTTTGTGCTGAATAGAGCTTCCAGTACTATGTTGAATAAGAGCAGTGTGAGCAAACATCCTTGCTTTGTTTCCAACCTTAGGGGGAAAGCAAAGTAAAAAATGTTTGTTCTATGAAAGATCCTGTGAAGAGGATGAAAAGACAAGCATCAAACTGGGAAAGAATATCCCAAACCACATAACCAACAAAGATCCTGCATCTAGACTATATAAAGAATCCTCAAAACTCAACAGTAAAAAAAAATAATCCAATTAGAAAATGGACAAAAGACATAAATAAATATTTCACCAAAGAGGATAAATACAGATAGCAAATCAGCACATGAAAAGATATTCAACTTAATAGCCTTTAGGGAAATACAAATTAAAACCATGATGAAATATCACTACATGGCTATCAGAATGGCTAATATAAAATAGCAACACCAAATACTGGTGAAGATTTGGAGAAACTTGATTACTCCATTGCTAGTGGGAATGTAAAATAGTACCACACTGGAAAATAGTTTGGCAGTTTATTTGAAAAAAACTAAAACTAAACTAAACTTGCTAT
Organism: Dugong dugon; assembly: GCA_030035585.1. Lineage (NCBI taxonomy): Eukaryota > Metazoa > Chordata > Mammalia > Sirenia > Dugongidae > Dugong > Dugong dugon. The sequence continues at coordinate 8,294,697 of CM057475.1, forward strand.
AAGACCCAGTGATAGAATTCTTTGGCATTTATTCCAGAGACATGAAAACTTATGTTCACGTAAATGTTCATAGCAGCTTTGTTCATAATAACTTCAAACTAGAAACAACCCCAATGTCTTTCAATAAGTTAATGGTTAAACAAACTGATACACATCCATACTGTGGAATACTATTTAGCAGTTAAAAAAAACAATTTACCAAAACATACAACTTGGAAGGATCTCAGGACAATTATTCAGAGTGAAAAAAACAGCCAATCTCAAAAGACTTGATATTGCATGATTCTATCCATATAACCTTCTTGAAATAACAAAGTTATAGAGCTAGAGAACAGATTAATGGTTGCCAAGGTTAGGGATGGGAGGGTGGATGTGGCGCTAAAGAGATACCATGAGGCGCAAAGAAGTTCTGTATCTTGATTGTGATTGTAGTTAAATTAATCTTCACATGTAATGGAATTGCATATAACTATACACACACACATGATTGCATGTAAAATCTGAGAAAGTTCGGTGAATTGTACCAACGTCAGTTTCCTGGTTTTACATTATACTATTGTTAGGAAGATGATATCATTGGGGAAAACTAGATGAAGGATAACTAGAATATCCCTGTACGTTTTTTTGCAACTTCCTGTATATCTATAATTATTTCAAAATAAAATTTTTAAAAAACAGGCTTAATTAACTATGTCAATTATGAAAATGACAAGTTATAAAAATAAAGAAATGCTTGGATTTTCTCAGATTTTTAAATATTTTTGGGTTACTGTTGATAAACTAACCTTAAAATATCACATCTCAGTATCATCTTGCTGCACGTGTTGGTACTATGCTTACATCATTAATGACTAACCTGGTGAGTTTTCTATCCAAACATTCTCATTAGCTGTGCCCATGTCATATTGCCATGAATATTTCTAAACAGTTATTCTCAGTTTCTGAGCTCATCTCAATGTGGACTAATAATGGCTTTGTAGTGCAGCAGCTTACCAACCATGCTATGAGTAGTGCCCGTCCCCATGGTCTCCCCTTGAGTTGATAGGGCACTTTATGTGAGAAACAACTGTGCTACTATCGTGGAAAGAGAAAGCCTTATATGCTTCAAAGTTTTCCAAAATTACATTGCTGCTGTAAGCTCTCTCTTTGGAGAACTGAAAGATATACTCAGGGGCAAAGTTATTATTTTTTTTGAAAACATTTCTTACTATAAATGGTTGCTTCCTGCTTTCTCCTGGGAACCTGTTTAAACAAGTCTTCCTTATCCATTGGACTAAGTTAAAAATTGTACATTTCCTTGTGACTAAAAATGAAACTTTCCTGGTTAAATCTTAACATCTCCTTTACTGGGAAGAGGTATGGAGTACTCATTTGGCAATCTGTGTGTTTGTGTTTTTCCCATGTGGATAATACAAAATTACTCTCATCCCGTTACAGTTCAACATCAAGAATATTGTGACCCAAATGAGAGAACACCGTTGTGGCATGATTCAAACAAAGGTAAGCTCTCACCATGTAAATTCGAATAATAATGAATATAAAGATTAATATTGTATAGGACCTTACAATTTATAAAGTTATTTTGCCTCCATGATTTAATTCTCATTGTTTGAGGTAGACATTAGTTTTGCTCTAATACTGCTAATATTACAAGTTCAAGACAATGAAGTCCATTTCATAAGGTCATTCAGTCTCCTGATGCCCAAATACATCCTTTTTCCATAATTGTGTATTAATCTAAATAACATACCTAAAATCATTCTTAATAAATTTCTGGATAGCAATTTGAGGTATTTACTTGCCGCTGAAGTATCAAAAAGGAGCCCTGGTGGTGTAACAGTTAAGCACTCGGTTACTGACAGAAAGGTTGGCGGCAAACCGACCCAGGGGCTCTGCCAGAGAAAGACCTGGTGCTCTGCCCCCATAAAGATTACAACTTAGAAAACCCTATGGGGAAGTTCTACTCTGTCACATGGGGTCACTGTGAGTCGGAATCAACTTGACAGCACCTAACAACAACAACAAAGTATCAAAGCCATTGATGTGTCATAAAAATATATTGTTTATGTCACAGATTAGTTATTAATCATTGGAAGAGGGGATCAGGAGAGCGTGGATAATGAAAGTACACAGGTACTCCTTTAGGTTGGCCAGTTTTTAGTGTCCGATGATATCAAGCATTTCATTTTAACTAGAGTTGCTTGAGACCTGAGGATTTATCTTAAAAATAAAATATCTGTGTTCAGTTAAAATGTCAAGAGTAATTCAAGGAACTTTTAAATTTACTTCTGTGAGAGAAGATATAAGGAAATTGAGATTGAGAGTCATTTTCTCCTCTGTTCACTTAGCCTTCAGTTAACTACATGTAGATCAAGAACTATATTTTGGTAATTATCCTTCCGATATTTTAAGAAGTGTATTTGCATAACTAAATTCTTGGCTAAGTGTTTGCTCTTTTTAGGAACTATTCTGTATAGTTGAAAATTATATGTGTTCTCTAAAAGTGAATATGATGTTCAAGTACTTAACTTTCTGTTGTTTTTCATATATATGTGTATAGGAGCAGTATCACTATTGTTATAAAATTGTGCTTGAAGTTCTTCAGAAAATTCTGACTTTGGATTAAGAAAGACTTCTGTTGCCTCTCACTTGAAATTACCAAGTGGTTTGGAGCTTACTCATAACGAACATGTTCTAGCTGTGCCAAAGGGCTTTGCTGTGTATACGGTGTACTTTCCTGATACATTCAATTGATTTGCTTTCTAAAAACCCCTGAAGGCAGCATAATTTGGTTTCCTGTTCACTCATTGATATTACCAGACAATATCAAAATACCTCCCTACTTTTTCCAATGAAACAAAAGTTACATAAAAGAACTGCAGCTTGACTCTTTGGTTGAAGGGATTACGGAGCCAATAATGAATTTAAACTATATTCATTATTAATTGTTAAATATTATTAAGATTTAAAAAATATATTAAATTTATTAAAATAAATCTTATTTATTTATTAAGGTGGCTAATGGGAGCTGTGGATTTCCAGGACCTTATAGAGTCCTTATTCTGGGAGAACATAGGGCCAGTAAACTGCAGGATCACGTCATGATCTCCTGCAGGCATTTCAAGACAGATGCTTGTCCATGTTCTTTAACTAGAGAGTCTGTACTTGTAGCTGATATTTGAACAACTCAGTTTACAAAAGAGTCTAATTAGAATGGATCAACTTTCAAAGCAAATCGAATCCCATTTTTTTGTATTTCCAATACTCCTTGGGGCCCCAAGGACCTCAGGATGAGCTGCCTTTTTAGAGCAGCCGAACAAGGACCTGTTGGTCTAGGAAGCATTTCATGGGTGGGCAGAGTTTCTCTTTTCTATCACATGAGCACACTGGTAAACAGTCCAAAACTAAAATAGATGTTTATATAGAAAGTCCACGAGGAAATTTTTGCCCAGCTTGAATTCTTTCCTATTCCACCCTAACACTTAACATATTACTCAGTCTGCTTTGTTAGAAGCAATTATACATTTTTCTTGCCTCTTACTCTTTGTCCTTTAGCTAACCAGTAAACTTTGATATAGGCATTATTAAGTCATTTCTGAGTCATTCATGGTATCTCTTATGTCAAATGTATTTTCCAAACTAAAATCTATGATAGTAATTTTTTTTTCTTCAGAGTTCCATTAAATCATTTCTTTTCATTACTGACTCACCTCTGCTGACACATTGAGAGGTTGGATTTGGGAAACAGATTTTGAAAAACTATATTCATAGCTGTGAAAGAGAAAACGTCCATACTCTGTTTTTTAAAAGATTGTAGTCATTATTACCTTCTTCATCTTATTATAGGACTTTGCCTCATAAAATTATACTGATATTTTGGTCAGGGGTTTTAGTGATCAGCTTTACCAATACATTCCTTTGCACAACTGTAATTCAGTGGCGATCAGAATATTCTATGTATTATACTGAGAACATTTCTAGTATTAATCTGTCAATCCTGAATTTTTACGAGACTTATTTTATTCCTTTGGCTTATTGAATACTAGAATTGGGTGAGTTAACATTGATAATTCTCATTTTTAAAATAATTATTTGCCCAAAATATATTTTATATTAAATCAAATTGATGATTCTAGCTAGTATGAATAATAATCTATGCTAAACATTACATTCATTTTATGATTGACCTTTAATATTTGTATCCCTAATTTTAATTTTTCTCTATAATTGTACAATAACAGGTCTAATGTACAATATCCCTGAAAAGGATTCTATGCTATTCCTTAAATGAAAATATTTACTATGTATTGCCTGAAGTATGTTTATTTATCTGGGCCTTGAAATGCTCTTGTAAAGAAAAATTGCACAATTCTTGATGTTAAACATGTCTTTTCTTTAATGTATGCCTAATATATTGACAGTTGGACCAATTTTTAATTTTCCAGAGAAAGTAATAAGTAAACTTGGAAATATTTGCATTTGTTTTGATTTCATTCTTGGAAGATGAATTCCAAATTGAAAACATCGAACTGATTGAAATATTAACTTGTATACCAATAATAAATCCATTTCTGCCTAGGGTATGACTGTGAAACTCCTATTGACACCTTTGTGAGTATATGAATACTGATTTAGGGAAACTTTAAAAAATATTTAAATATAAGCATATATACATATATTAACTTTCAACTTTAAATACATAATTTTAAAGTTATGTGTGCTTAAGGCTTACATGTTGGACAAAGCTTTTCAGAAATAAATATTGCAGATTTTATTCTCAGATAAGTCTTAGTGATTTATTTTTCTTTGGGCCTTACCACATTCCCCCAGTAGCTCAAGAAATTATAGAATTTTCAGTAAGTTTACATGTTCTATTCAAAGGTCATTTTAGTGATTTATTAAAAACAAACAAACAAAAACTCAAAAGAAAACTCCTTGAAAAACTCTAAAGCAACAAAGTTCCATTTCCTCCTTAATTTTTAAAAAAATCTCTGGGAAGATCTAATTTTCTTTTATGTTGACTTGAGGTTCAAGTAATTGGATTAGAAGACTTGGAAAGTTTCCATTAAGTAAAAGCAGGTTCCTAGTGTTCAGTAGGGGTGATGGATTACTCAGTGGAGTACTCAGTTTGTCTACAGCCACAATCAAAAAGCAGTAAATAATGACTTTATAATGAAACAATCGAATAAGAAGGAATCTTAAAAGATATCAAATACAATGCTCATATCTGAAACTGGAATATGATAAAAAAAATTAGAAACCAATGGCAACATCATATTTAAAGGTGAAAAATAGAGCCTTCCTATTAACAAAACAAGAATACCTCCCATTAATACTGTAGTTGAGTATTGCTGTAGAGTTATCTAGCCAGTGAAATATGGCTATAAAAAGGAATAATTGGCATAAATATTGGAAAATTATAACAAAAATTATTTTTGTTTGTATATTTTCCCACATAGAAATAATTGACATTACTAAAAAATGATGTATTAGAAAGTTCAATAAGAAGTCTGTATACAAGATAACTATGCAAAATTAATCTTTTTCTATATAGGAATCAGCAAAATATGGCCCAAAGGCCAAATCCAATCAATTGCCTGTTTTTGTTAGTAAAGTTTTATGCCCATTTGTTTACATATTGTGTTTGGCTGCATTTGCGATACAGTGACAATGGCAGAAATAATATTAACGACAGAGATCGTATGAAAGCCTAAAGAATTCACCATCTGGCCCTTTAAAGAAAAAATTTATCAACTCCTGTTCTTTATTTCAATAGGAAAAATATCCCTGAGTAACAAATATATAAAAAATATCCCTGAGCAACAAATATATACAATACCTAAGGGTAAACTGAACAAGAACTTGACCAGTTGATGCTCATATTCTAAATGAAAAGTAAATGCATAAAAAGAGGCAAGATATTTTGAAAAAGAAAATTTAAGAGGAGAACGGGTAGGTTTTACCTTAGCAATAATTAAAAGTATTGTCTAAAGTCACAGTAATTAAAAAAATGTGCTTCCAGTGCAGGGATCAAGTCAAGAATGAGACTCAACAGACTCATACATTTGTGAGTTCATTATGTGCTAAAGGTTGCATTTAAAATACAGAACTTCAAAATATATGAAGCAAAAAGTGATAGAACTGATAAAACTGGAAGAGAAATAGACAAATCCACAATGATAGTTGGAAATTTCACATTCTTCTCTCAGTAACTGACAGAAAATTAATAAGGATATAAAAGACTTGAATAACACTATCAACCAGCTTGATCTAATTGACATTTAGAGAACACTGCACCAAACTGCAACAGAATACACATTCTTTTCAAGTGCACATGGAACATTCGCCAAGATAGACTATATTCTAGGTCATAAAGAAAGTCTCAATAAAATTCAAAAGAATGGAACTATATAAAGTATATTTGTAGAACTAACTAGAAATAAAAAAAGAGAAAGATATTTGAAAAATTCCAAAATACTTGAGAATTAAACAGTGCGCTTGTAAAAATCCACAGTCAAAGGAAAAAAATCACATGAGAAATTAGAAAATAATTTGAACTAAGTGAAAATAAAAACTGCACATCAAAACTTGTGGAGTACAGTGCCAAAGTTTGGGGGAGGATGTCACATGCATGATTTGTGATGTGTTGAAGTTATCATGCCGGTGGGACGTCCAAGTGGCTCTACAAGTTTGATGCTAAAAAGAGATTCCTAAGCTGAAAACCCAGATCTCAGGGAGCCTTAGAGATGATGGTTGAAGCCATAGGAATGGATGAACTCCTCAAAGAAAATGAGATAGGGGCTATCTTGTTGTCTAGAACTGGGATAACAGAAATACCGCAAGTGGATAGCTTTAACAAAGAGATATTTATTATCTTGTAGTTTAGGAGGCTAAATGTCTGAATTCAGGGTGCTAGCTCCAGGGGAAGTCTTTCTCTCTATATTGGCTCTGTCATCAGTTGTCGCCTGATCTAGGAGCTTCTCAGCACAGGGACCCCAGGTCCAAAGGACACACTGTGCTCCTGGCTCTTCTTTCCTCTCTACTCGATTCTCTCTTTTATATCTCAGAAGAGATTGACTCAAGATACAACCAAATTTAGTAGATTGAGTCCTGCCTCATTAACATAACTGCCTCTACTCCTGCCTCATTAACATAATAGAGGTTAGGATTTACAACACCTAGGATAATCACATCAGATCACAAAATGGTGGACAACCACACAATACTGGGAATCATGGCCTAGCCAAGTTGACATTTTTGGGGACTCAATTCAGTCCATAAGAGGGCCAAGGGCAGAGCTCTGGGGAACTGCAGCATTCATTCCCACCTTGATTTCCCTTCATGGCCAAGCCTAAGAGCCACCTCTCCATGAAGCCTCCTAATGTCTTTTCCTCCTCTGACTCCTTCAGCATGCTTCTCAAACTCTTTGGTGAAGGACCAGTTTTATTTACAAACCAGTGGACACAAAAACAGCCAAAATAGCCAACAAATATTTACTGGAAAGTATAGTAAGCTGATTTTGAGGACAGCAGCTGAAACTGAATGGGTATTGCCCCCTTTAGAAATAAGTGAGGGAAACAGAGCCGGAAATCTTCAGCAAATAAGCACAATAAAGTTACAAGAGCTATCTGAACAAGCCACCTAAAAGCTCAGGAAAGGTAAATTTATATAAAAATGAGCAGTAGATAATTATCATGATCAAATCCAAAAAAAATCATAAGAAAAATGAAAAGAAGCCAAGGAAATGTATAGCATCTCTGCAGACAATGAAGGTATACCAAAAAGATATGCTCAAAAAATCAGATGAAAACTGTAATGTGCAATTTCAAAACAAGCTTAAAGACATTAGGAAAATTACATAAGATATGGAAGAACAACAAAAATCAGTTTTAGAAAAATTCAGTGAGATGAAAAATCAAGAAAGATATAAAAAATCATTTAAGAAATAAAGGTTAAACTGGAAGCAACATGACTGTGATGGTTAAGGTTGTGTGTCAGGTTGGCTGGGTCATGATTCTCAGTGGTTTGACAGTTATGATGTAGTTTGGCAGTTATGTAATGATGTAGTCACCTGCATGATGAGATCTGCTGTAAGCAGCCACTCAGGTGAAAGGGAGTTTCATTGGAAGTGTGGCCTGCATCCAGTATTAATGGACTTTCTGGCAAAGCTCTAGATCTTGCATCACCACGTCATCATGTAACCTCTGATTCTTGGGACTTGAGCCAACAGTCAGCAGCCTGCTGTCTTACCTGTCAGTCTTGTATTCATTAGCCTCTGCAGCCCGTTAGCTAGGACCCTGCCATCTGACTTGCAGATCTTGGGTTCGTCAGCCCCTGCAGCTACTTGAGTCAAGAGAAGCCTCCAGCCTGACCCGCAGACTTAGGACTTTACAGCCTCTACAACAATGTGAGCTATTTCCTTGATACAAATCTTTCTTTCTCTCTGTATATATCTGTATACATACAAATATGTATGTATGTGTGCATGTATATATATATATGCAGGGCCCTTGTGGCACAGTGGTTAAGCGTTTGGCACTAACCAAAAGGTCAGCAGTTGGAATCCACCAGCTGCTCCTTGGAAACCCTATGGGGAAGTTCTACTCTGTCCTATAGGGTCACTATGAGTTGAAATCAACTCAATAGCAATGGGTTTTGGCATATATATATATATATATATATATATATATATATATAAATCTCTCTCCCTATACACTCACACACATGCACACACATGTACGCACATGCGCACGTGCACACGCACACATACATGCTTCACTGGTTTTGCTTCTCGGAAGAACCCATCGTAAGACATTTGGTATCGAGAGTGGTTCTAGAGGAACAGAATTTGTAAAGGTGAGTTTTCTAAATTGGTTTTCAAGTTTGGTTAGTCTTAAAGATGTTGCTAACTCTGCTTGAAGCAGTAAAGAAGGCACTGCTAATCCATGACATGAGGTGGCAGTAGAAATATGCAAAATATCACCACGAATAAATCAAGTTTTGGTGAGAGGTGAGGCTCTGGGTGATTGCATGTTTGATGCTTTTCTACAGTTTTGTCAGAGTGAGAAATATAAGGAAGCTGGTTGGTTTGTCCTGCTTTCACTACAAAAATGGTGAAAGAAAGAGATGAGCTCAGGGCTTCGGAGTCATAGCTCACACTCTGCATAAACAACCTCAAAGTTTCCACTTGTTCCCTGAAAGAAAGCCTTATTTCTTGTAGTAAAGGAGATGATATACTAAAAATGAAACCCAGTGTCTTCTCGTAAGAGTGGCTGGATTACAATGCCGGTTGAATTCCCAACCCAGAATCGTATCTCAAGTTAAAGTGAGGACACTGATTGAGAAGAAATGGGATCCTGAAACTTGGGATGGGGACATATGGGCAGATAATTAGAAAGCTGGGGACACTGAGGCCCTAAATTCTATTGAATCACCCCTGTCAAACCATTAGCCCCTCCACCCCCCCACCCCCCCCCCATCTGATGAGATTAACCCAGCTGTGTCTGAAGAGCCTTTGTCTATATATCACCTAGGGTAGCATTTGAGTCATCGCCCGAAGAAGTGTCTGAGTCATTGCCGGGGGCATCGCCTGAGGCAGACGCCTTAAAATACATTGCTGAATGTTCCAAAAACACATCCTACCACCTATTTAGGCTTCTAGACATATAGCTGGACTTGAGTTCCATAGAGCTCAAAAAGGTGAAGTACAAAGTGTGACCCAGGAGGAGGTATGCTACACTTGAAAAGAACTGCTTGACTTTTCTAATATGTACAAACAGAAACCTGGGGAATATGTGTGGGAATGACTATTAAGGATGTGGAATGATGGTGCAAGGAACATAAAGTCGGAGTTTATTGATATGAGGCCTCTAAGCACCGATTAGAAACCCTGGTGGCGTAGTGGTTAAGAGCTATGGCTGCTAACCAAAAGGTCGGCAGTTCGAACCCACCAGGCACTCCTTGAAAACCGTATGGGGCAGTTCTACTCTATCCTATAGGGTCGCTGTGAGTTGGAATTAACAGCAACAGGTTTTAAGCACAGATTCTTTATTCAATGTTTCAGCTCGAGAGGTTTGGAAAAGATCTAATAGTTTATTTGGTTAGTTTGCTGACACATAGATTACATGGTGGCCTCCACTAAGTCAAGTTGAAGTACCAGACCTGCCCTTGGTATTCTGTAGAAGAAGATTTTCAAAGACTTAGGGAAATTGACGTGTTATAGTGGATTTATCAGGTTAGAGTGCCCAGAGGATGTACTTTTTACCACAATGTTGAGGAACAAATTTGTGAAGGGAGCGCCAGCATCCTTGAAGACTGCTGGGATTGCTATTTTATGTAAATAAGATTTGACAATGAGAACTGCCCTAACTGAATTAAGACACCTAAGTACAATTGGATGATTGGACCCCCATGGTGGTAGGGGCCCAATGGCTGCACTCAGTCAACAAGGGTAAGGTAGGCGTGGTTACAGTAATTGACAGCGGAGTTAAAGCAGTAATCAGAATAGTCTTGACCGCTATGGATTTAGGGCGTTGGCTGCTTAGTCATGGTGTTCCTAGGAGTGAAATAGTTGGGAAGTCTACTAAATATTTACTTGATCTGTACAAGCAGAAGAATTCTAGGTCAAGTGAACAGCAGTCTAACTCAAATCGCAAGAATAGAGTCCTGGCCCCTCAATCAATTCCCAGACTTGAGCCAGTTTACAGACCCATAACCCCTTGAATGAAGGGAAGGCCAGGTCCCCTTGAGGAAGGACCCCACTACACTGCCCAAAATTTATACTGTTAGTCTTGCTCCCAGCCTTCCCCAAAAGGATCTACAGCCTTTTACAAGAGTGACTGTTCATTGGAGAAAAGGAAATAATCAGACTTCTTGGGAATGACTGGATACTGGTTCTGAACTGACACTAATTTCAAGAGACTCAAAACATCACTGTGGCCAACCAGACAAAGTGGGTGTATATGGAGGTCAGGTTATTAATGGAGTCTTAGTGCAAGTTCATCTCACGCTGGGTCCAGTGGTTTCGGGGACCCATCCTGTAGTAATTTTCCCAGTTCCATGATGCATAGTTGGAAAAGATGTACTCAGCAACTGGCAGAACTCCCACATGGAATCTCTGACAAGTAAAGTAAGGGCTATTATGGTAGGAGAAACCAACTGGAAGCCACTGGTCTATTACATTGATGACATTATGCTAATTGGACCTAGTAAGGAAGAAGTCTCAATGACTCTGGACTTATTGGTAAAACATTTGTGTGCTAGAAGTTGGAAAATTAATCAGACAAAAATTCACATGCCTTCCACCTCAGTGAAATGTCTAGGGGTCCCGTGGTGTGGGTCATATCGAAATATTCCTTCTAAAGTGAAGGATAAGTTGTTGCATCTGGCCCCTCCTACAACTACAAGGAGACACAATACCTGGTGGACATCTTTAGATTTTTGAGGCAGCATATCCCTCATTCCAGCCTATTTATCAAGTGACTCAAAAAGAAGCTGCTTAGTTTCAAGTGGGCCCAGAACAAGAGAAGGCTCTACAATAAGGTCAGACTGACATGCAAGCTGCTGTGCCACTTGGGTCATATGATCCAGCTGATCCAATAGTGCTTGAAGTGTCGGTGGCACATAGAGATGCTCTTTGGAGTCTTTGGTAAGCTCCTGTTGGTGAATCACAGCACACACCCTTAGGATTTTGGAGCAAAGCCATATCATCCTCTGCAGATAACTACTCTCCTGTTGACAGAAAGCTTTTGACTTGTTACTGGGCCTTAGTAGAGATTGAAAGCTTAACCATGGGCCACCAAGTCACTATGCGGCCTGACCTGCCCATCATGAACTGGGTTTTGTCTGACCCACAGAGCCATAAATTTGGATGTGCACAGCAGTACTCCATCATTAAATGAAGTAGGATATATAAGAGCAGGCCTGAGTAGAACCTGAAGGCCGAAGTAAGTTACATGAGGAAGTAGTCAAAGTGTCCGTGGTATCTGCTGTTATCACATTACTGTCTATCTCCTAGTCTGTACCGATGGCCTCATGGGGAGTTCCTTATGATTAGTTGACTGAGGAAGAGAAAACTCATGCCTGGTTTACAGATGGTTCTGCGCGATATGCAAGCACCACTCAAAAGTGGACAGTGGCAGCACTACAGCCCCTTTCTGTGACCTCTCTAAAGGACAGTGGTGAACGGAAATCCTCCATTTGGCTGAACTTCAAGCAGTGCATCTGGTTGTTCACTTTGCTTGGAAGAAATAGCCAGATGTGCGATTGTATACTGATTCAAGGACTGTGGTCAATGGTTTGGCTGGACGGTCAAGGTCTTGGAAGGAATGTGACTGGAAAATTGGAGACAAGGAGGTATGAGGAAGAGGTATTTGGATAGACCTCTGAGTGGGCCAAAGAAGTGAAGATATTTGTGTCATGTGAATGCTCACCAAAGGGTGACCTCAGCAGAGGATGATTTTAACAATCAAGTGGATAGGACGACACGTTCTGTGGAAACCAGTCATCCTCTTTCCCCAGCCACTCTTGTCATTGCCCAATGGACTTATGAACATGATGGCTGTGGTGGCAGGGTTGGAGGTTACGTGTGGGCGCAGCAACATAGGCTTCCACTCACCAAGGCTGATTTGGCTGCAGCCACTGCTAAGCACCCAATCTTCCAATAGCAGAGACCAACACTGAGTCTCTGATATGGCTCATTTCCTTGATGTAATCAGCCAGCTACCTGGAGGTAGGTTGATTATATTGGACTGTTTCCATCATGGAAGAGGCAGCATTTTGTCCTTACTGGGATAGACACTTACCTTCCCTGCATGCAATATTTTTGCCAAAACTACCATCTGTGTCCTTACAGTATGCCTTATCCACTGTCATGGTATCCCACACAGCATCGCCTTGGATCAAGAGACTCACTTCACAGCCAATGAAGTGCGGCAGTGGGCCCATGCTTGCGGAATTCACTGGTCTTACCATGTTCCTCCTCATCCTGAAGCAGCTGGCCTGATAGAATGGTGGAATGGCCTTCTAAAGACACAATTACAGTGCCAGCTAGGTGGCAGTGCCTTGCAGGGTTGGAGCAATGTTCTCCAGGAGGCTTTATATGCTCTAAACCAGCATCCAATATATGGTGCTGTTTCTCCCATAGCCAGGATTCATGGGTTCAGGAATCAAGGGGTGGAAATGGGAATGGCACTACTCACTATTATCCCTGGTGACACACTCACAAATGTTTTGCTTCCTGTCCCCACAACCCTATGCTGTGTGGGTCTAGAGGTCTTAGTTCCAAAGGGAGGAATGCTCCCACCTGGAGTCAAATCATTGATTCACATCATTGAACTGGAAGATAAGAATGCCACCCAGCTACCCTGGGTTCCTCATGCCTCTGGATCAACATGCAAAGATTCACATCATTGAACTGGAAGATAAGAATGCCACCTAGCTACCCTGGGTTCCTCATGCCTCTGGATCAACATGCAAAGAAGGGAGTTACCATATTAGCTGGTGTGATTGACCCTGACTGCCAAGGGGAAATTGGATTGATGTTGCATAATGGAGATAAAAAGATTATGTCTGGAATACAGGGCATATCTTATGGCGTCTCTTAGTACTACCATGTACTTACTATGATTAAATTCAATGGAAAATTATGGCAACCCAATTCTGACATGACTACTAACAGCCCAGACCTTCAGGAATAAAGGTTTGGGTCACCCCACCAGGCAAAGAACCACAACCATCTGAGGTGCTTGCTGAGGGTAAAGGGAATATGGAATGGGTGGTGGAAGAAGGCAGTTCTAAATACCAGCTAATACCGCATGACCAGTTGCAGAAACAAGGACTGTAATTGTTAAAAGTATTTCTTCCTTTTATATGTGCATCGATGAATGTGACACCCTTGTCTTCAATTTATTATTCCCAGCATAGTAGACTATATGATTTTTCTGATTCAACATGGGCAATACCAGTCCATCTCTGCTTGCTAATGCCTAGGATATCTATCTGTATGCATTCCGTTTCATTTTTGATTACTTCCAATTTTCTAGATTCATACTTCATGCATTCCATGTTCCAATTATTAATGCAAGATTTCAGCTGTTTATTCTCATTTTGAGTTGTATTACCTCTCCAAATGAAGATTCTGAAAGCTTTACTCTATCCATGTCATTAAGGTCAACTCTACTTTGAGGAGTCAGCTCTTCTCCAGTCGTATTTTGCTTGATTTCCAACCTTAGGGGCTCATCTTTCGGTACTATACCAGACAGTGTTCTGCTGCTATTCACAAGGTTTTCACTGGCCATTTTTTTCAGAAGTAGTTGGCCAGGTTCTTCTTCCTAGTCTGTCTTAGTCTGGAAGCTCTGCTGAAACCTGTCCACTATGGGTGACCCTACTGGTATTTGAAATACTGGTGGCATAGCTTCAGCATCACAGCAACACACAAGCCACCACAGTACGACAAAATGACAGACAACTGGGGCTGGGAATAACAAACTGAAGAGTAATGGTGTTGCAGTCATCTTCGAAAAGAACATTTCAAGATCTATCCTAAAGTACAACACTGTCAGTGATAACATAATATCCATACGAGTGCAAGGAAGACCAGTTATTATGACTATTCAAGTTTTTGCACCAACCACTAATGCCAAAGAAGAAGAAATTGAAGATTTTTACCAACTCCTGCAGTCTGAAATTGATCAAACATGCAATCAGGATGTACTGATAATTACTGGTGATTGGAATGTGAAAGTAGGAAACAAAGAAGAAAGATCAGTAGTTGGAATATATGGACTTGGTGATAGAAATGATGCTGGAGATCACATGATAGAATTTTGTAAGACCAACAACTTCTTCATTGCAAATACCTTTTTTCAACAACATAAATGGCAGCAATACACATGTACCTCACCAGACGGAATACAAAAATACACAGGAATCAAATCGACTACATCTGTGGAAAGAGACAATGGACAAGCTCAACATCATCAGTCAGAACAAGGCCAGGGGCCAGCTGTGGAACAGACCATCAGTTGCTCCTACACAAATTCAAGTTGAAGCTGAAGAAAATTAGAGTAAGTCCACTAGAGCCAAAATACTACTTGAGTATATCCCACCTGAGTTTAGAGACCATCTCAAGAGTAGATTTGATGCATTGAACATTAATGACCGAAGACGAGACGAGTTGTGGAATGACATTAAGGACATCATAAATGAAGAAAGCAAGAGGTCATTGAAAAGAAAAGACAGGAACAAAAGACCAAAATGGATGTCAGAAGAGACTCTGAAACTTGCTCTTGAATGTTGAGTAGCTAAAGTGAAAGGAAGAAATTAAATAAAAGAGCTGAACAAAAGATTTCAAGGGTCAGCTCAAGAAGACAAAGTAAAGTAGTATGATGAAATGTACAAAGATCTGGAGTTAGAAAACCAGATGGGAAGAACATGCTTCTCATTTCTTAAGCTGAAAGAACTGAAGAAAAAATTCAAGGCTCGAGTTGCAATATTGAAGGATTCTATAGGGAAAATATTGAACAATGCAGGAAGCATCAAAAGAAAATAGAAGGAATACACAGAGTCACTGTACCAAGAAAAAATTGGTTGACGTTCAACCATTTCAGGAGGTAGCATATGATCAAGGACCGATGGTACTGAAGGAAGAAGTCCAAGCTGCACTGAATGCAATGGTGAAAAACAAAACTCCAGGAATTGACCGAATACCAATTGAGAGCTTTCAACAAACTGATGCAGCCCTGGAGGTACTTACTCATCTATCTCAAGAAATTTGGAAGAAAGCTTCCTGCCATGTGACTGGAAGAGATCCATATTTGTGCTCATTCCAAAGAAAGGTGATCCAGCAGAATACAGAAATGATTGAACAATATCATTAATATCACACACAAGTAAAATTTTGCTGAAGATCATTCAAAAATGGTTGTAGCAATACATCAACAGGGAACTGCCAGATATTCAATCTGGATACAGAAGAGGAGTGCAACAAGGGATATCATTGCTTATGTCAGATGGATCTTGGCTAAAAGAGAATACCAGAAAGGTGTTTACCTGCATTTTATTGACTATGCAAAGGCATTTGATTGTGTGGATAACACATTATGGGTAACATTGCGAAGCATGAGAATTCCAGAACACTTAATTGTGCTTATGAGGAACCTGTACATAGGTCAAGAGGCAGTCGTCTGAACAAAGTAAACGGGGATACTGGTTTAAAATGATGGTGTGGTTTGAAATCAGGAAAGGTGTGTGTCAGAGTTCTATCTTTTCACCATACTTATTCAATCTGTATTCTGAATAAATAATCCAAGAAGCTAGACTATATGAAGGAGGGCATCAGGATTGGAAGAAGTCTCATTAATAACCTGTGATATGCAGATGACACAACCTTGCTTGAAGCAAAGAGGACTTGAAGCACTTACTGATGAAGATCAAAGACCACAGCCTTTAGTGTGGATTACACCTCAACATAAAACAAGAATCCTCACAACATGACCAATAAGCAACATCACGATAAACGGAGAAAAGACTGAGTTGTCAAGGATTTCATTTTACTTGGATCCTGAACAAACTGCCATGGAAGCAGCAGTCAAGAAATCAAACAACGTACTGCATTGGGCAAATCTGCTGCAAAAGACCTCTTTAAAGTGTTAAAACACATAGATGTAACTTTGGGGACTAAGGTATGCCTGACCCAAACCATGGTATTTTCAGTCACCTCATATACATGTGGAAGCTGGACAATGAATAAGGAAGACCGAAGAAGAATTGATGCCTTGGAATTATGGTGTTGGCAAAGAATATTGAATAGACGATGGACTCCTAGAAGAATGAACAAATCTGTCTTGGAAAAAGTATAGCCAGAATGTTCCTCAGAAGCAAAGATGGCGAGACTTCGTTTCACATACTTTAGACATGTTATCAGGAGGGTACAGTCCCTGTGGAAAGACATCATGCTTGGTAAAGTAGAGGGTCAGTGAAAAAGAGGAAGACCCTCAACGAGATGGATTGACACTGTGGCTGTAATGATGGGCTCAAGATAATGATTGTGAGGATGGCGCAGAACTGGGCAGTATTTCGTTCTGTTGTACATTGGGTCACTATGAGTCCTAACTGACTGAACGGCACCTAACAACAATATGTGCATGAAATATTTTTGTTTTTTTCACTTATAAAATATAAGATGTAAATGGGGCTAATGTATTTTTGGTTGTACATGTGTTAGTTGTATCATGTTACATGCGAGCATGACTTTATAATTGTCTTTATTTAGAGATTATGGTTTAAGGAGATGTGTACAGGTGCCAACGTGACAAGGGCTGGACTGTGATGATTAAGACTGTGTGTCAGCTTGGCTGGGCCATAATTCTCAGTGGCTTGACAGTTACAATGTAGTTTGGCAGTTATTTAATGATGTAATCACTTGCATGATGAGATCTGCTAAGAGCAACCAGTCACTTGAAAGGGAATTTCCTTGGGGGTGTGGCCTGCATTCAATATATATGAACTTTCTGGCCAAGCTTGCTGACTTTTGCTCATTCTGGATCTTGCATCCAGCTCAACATCATCTGACCTCCATTTTTTGGGACTTGAGCCAGCAGTCTTCTGTCTTACCTGCCAATCTTGGATTCTTCATCCTTCACAGCCTGTAAGCCAGCAGCCTGCAATCTGACCTACCGATCTTGGGTTCATCAGGCCCTGCCCTGCAGCTGCATGAGTGAGGAGAAGCCTCCAGACTGATGCCTGACCCACAGACTTGGGACTTTCCAGCCTCTACAACCACATGAGCCATTTCATTGATATAAATCAATCTCTTTCTATATCTATATGCTTCACTGGTTTGCTTCTCTTGAAAATGTAGCCTAAAATAATGATTCATAAGCACAACTGATGCCTTAAGAGAAACAGAAGACTTAAGAGGAGAAATACCACCCACACCCCACTGCAGAAAAAAAATGAAGAAAGAAATAAAATAGAATCTGAGAGCATGGCACATATCAAAGATAGGGAAAGAAGACCAGCATATATATAATAAGAGTTTCTAAAGCAGAAACAAGGGTACAGAACAATTGCAATAAACTATAATTGAAGAAAAATTTTCTGAGATAAAAAGATTTTAAAATTTCATATTGAAATATCACAGTATGTACCCATGAGTATCAAACTAGAATGGCCAATACCAAGAAATTCTGTAGCAAAATTACTGAATTTTGAAGAAGAAAAAATCCTTTGGGTATCTATGCCAAAAGAATACAAGACTATGAGGGAAAGAAAATTAGATTATTATTAGGCTTTTTGACAGCATCACTTTATGACAGAAGAAAATGGAGGAATATATTTAATATTTTCAAGGAAAGAAATTATGAGCCACGGATTTTGTATCTAGAGAAACTAACTTTGATGTATAAAGGACACAATTGATTTTAACATGCAAAAGCTCAGAGAATACTTTTCCCAGAGGCCTTCCTAGATAATCTTCTAAAGAACTAACTTCAAACAACCAAAATGTTTAAATAGTCAATTTCATTTAGTTGACAATTTATACTAATAGTAAATAAGTTAAAAGGGATAAATTCTAGTATGCGAATGACTGTATGACCTGACAAGGTAAATATAACCATTTTTAAAAATGAAGAGACTAGGTATAGCATAGGCAAAACTGTTTAAGCATTTTTGGTAGTAATTGGTGGAAGTAGTATTGATTATTATTAATATTATTATAATATGGGATAAAGCAAATGAGTAATTATGGGATAGTCTAATTCAGTCACCATTTGTCTCTGTGAATGAGGATTCTCTGTGTGGAAGAAAAAAGATTCACGTGCAACACAGAAGTTGAATAAAAACCCTATAGTCCTGAATTGAAATTTTCATTATTAACTCAGGACCTAGCTAGATGGATGGATGAATGAATGGCTGGCTGGCTGGCTGGCTGGCTGGCTGGCTGGATGAATGGGTGGATGGATGGATGGGTGGGTGGGTGGGTGGATGGATGGATGGATGGATGGATGGATGGAAGCTTTGTCAACTTAAACAGTATAGAAACAGTGACCAACCCAAGTAACAATGAGCATCCCTAGTGCCAGATTTTGGTTTCTAAATTTTGTAAGAATGAAAGCGCCAATAAGACATTTTCGGACACACCAAAACTGAGAGACTTTGCCTCCAGCAGAATAAGGGAAATTCTAAAAAGTGAAAATGGCAGAAAATGATTCCAGATGGAAGGTCTCAGATAAAGATAATTAAGATCAGGGAATGGGTTAAATAGCTTAATTAAAGTACACATATTAGATCAAAATACATTATAAGAATACATATCAGTCAGGTAAATTGGTTTATAGTGTTCTAATATCCTTGTATTGTTCAAGAGAAGGTTAAATTTATTGATAAATGTTAGATTTTATAACAAAATACTTCTTACAATTTCTATTATAGCTACTAAAATAGTAGGAAAAATTGTGTAATTTCCAAACTAAGAGAAGGGAAAATATAGGCAAGATAGGAAAGAAAAAGAAACATAGAAAGTGGGGCAAATGAAAATCATGTAATAAGAGAGCAGATTGAAGCTTAAAGATATCAGTAACTACAATAAGTGATAAATGGATCGAATGCACAAGGTAAATGATGAAAATTACCAAAAGACAAATCTAAAACATAAGTGTACAGAGGTTGAAAATAAAATGATATAAAAAAGAAATAACATGCAAACAGTAACCGAAGTAAAGGTTGTATAACTCTGCCAGACAAAATAGAATTAAAGCCAAAAGCATTACTATAAAGGTTCACTGGAAATATATAACCATCTTAAATTTGTGTGCACCTAATAACATGACCTTAAAATATTCAAAAATACAAAGCAAAATATATAAAACAAAATAATATACTATATATGTATATACACACACATACATGTATATACATACTTATATATAAATTAAAAACTATAAAAAATATAGACAATTACAAAATAATCATTGAGGATATTAACCTATCTACCTTAGTGATTAATAAAACAAGCATTAAAAAAATCAGTGAGACTACAGAAGGCTTCCAACATGGTTTACGTAAGTGACCTAAGGAACATATGTAGAACACTGTGCCCAACTACTACAGAATTTTTTCAAGCTCTCATGACACATATACCAAAAAAAAGTCTATGGGCCATTATTTTAAAATATTGAAATCATATGTAGTATGTTTTCTAAACCCAAGGCAATTATGCTAGAACCAATAATAAGATAACTGGAAAAGCACCATATATTTGGAACTTAAGAAATATATTCTGTCTTAGTCACCTAGTGCTGCTCTAACAGAGATACCACGAGTGGATGGTTTCAACAAAGAGAAGTTTATTCTGTCACAGTCCAGTAGGCTACAAGACCGAATTCAGGGCGTCAGCTCCAGGAGAAGGCTTTCTCTCTCTCTCAGCTCTGGAGGAAGGTCCTTGTGATGCATCAGTCTTTCCTTGGTCTGGAGGCATCTCAGCCCAGGAACCTCAGGTCCAAAGGACGTGCTCTGCTCCCAGCACTGCTTTCTTGGTGGTATGAGGTTCCCATGTGTCTCTGCTCACTTCTCTCTTTTATATGTCAAAAGAGGTTGGATTAAGACACTATCTAATCTTGTAAACCTCATCAGCATAACCTCATCACAGTGATAGAATTTACAACACATAAGGAAATCGCATCAGATTATACAATCATACAATACTGGGAATCACGACCTAGACAAGTTGCTACCCACATTTTTGGGGGTTGCACAATTCACTCCATGACATATTCCTAAATAAATAATGAGACAAAGGAAAAATCAATCAAAATTAAAATAAGTTTTGAACTGAATGATAAAGTAATACATTTAAAAACTTGTGTGAAATTTGTCTAAAGCAGTACTTAGAAATTTATATATAGTAGAAAAGAAAGGAAAAAATGAGTAAGCTAGATAAGCATCTATCTTAAGTTAAAGAACAGCAAAATAAAAATAGAAGGAAGTAATAGAGTTAAGACTAGAAATTAATGATGTAGCAAACATATATAATAGAACTGATACAGAAAAGAGGAGGCACAAATAACAAATAGCAGGAAAGAAAATAGTAACTTCATTGCAGAATTTACAGACTTTATAAAAAGAAAAGAGAATATTATGAACAAATACATTTGAAATGGACAAATTCCTAGAAAAATACTAAAACTAACACACACAAAAATAGAATACAATAATTTTAAAACTTTAAAAGAAACTAATTCATAATTAAAACCATTCCACAATGAAAACTTAGGGTAGTTTCACTGGCAAGTTATACAAAATAATTAGCAATTGCTCAAATATAATACAATTATTTGACAGTGTTAAAAGTAAAAACTTGCATTAATTCAAAATAATTACACAATGTTTGATTGTTCTGTGATTTAATTAACACTTCAAATTGAGGCAACATTCTCCTCCTGCAAGAGGAAATCACTTCAGGGAATGAAGATTTTTACAGAGACTTAAATAATTTTTGCTTAAAGAATACAAGTTTCCATGGTGATGAAATACTTAATGGTCACTGAGTTAGCATTAGAAAGAGACTCCTGAAAACTTGATCTTTATCCCTTTTTAGCTATGAGACATCTTGAAATTAAAATTGAAAAAGCCCAGAGCCTTTTTCATTAAATCGCAAGGTAAAGCTGGGTAACCAATGGTGGACAGGTTTCAGCGGAGCTTCCAGATGAAGACAGACTAGGAAGAAGGACTGGGCGGTCTACTTCCGATGGGGGAAAAATAAAACTGACCAATGAAAACATTATGTATAGCAGCAGAACATTGTCTGATATAGTGCTGAAAGATGAGCCCCTCAGGTTGGAAGGCACTCAAAAATGATTGTGGAAGAGCTCCTTCCTCAACGTAGAGTCGACCTTAATGATGTGAATGGAGTTAAGCTTTCAGGACCTTCATTTGTATATGTGGTATGACTCAAAATGAGAAGACAGCTGTGTCTTAGGCTGGGTTCTATAGAGAAGCAAAACCAGTGAAGCATATGTATGAATGTGTGTGTGTGTATGTGTGTGTGTATGTGTTTTTTATATATATATATATATATATTTATCTCAAGGAAATGGCTCACATGGTTGTTGAGGTTGGCGAGTCCCAAGTCCATGGGTCAGGCATCAGGCTGGAGGCTACATCTGTCTCATGTAGCTGCAGGGGCTGATGAACCCAAGATTGGCAAGCCACTAGCTCACAGGGTGCAGAGGCTGATGAATCCCAAAATTGGCAAGTAAGACAGTAAGCTGCTGACTCACAGGTTGTGGAGGATAACGAATCCCAAGATCTTGTGGAGGATGACGAATCCCAAGATCAGCAGGTAAGCTTCTAGCTCAAATCTCAAGAACCAGAGGTTGGATGATGGCAGCTGGCTGCAGAATCCAGAATGAGAGCCTTGCTGGAACATTTGTTTATATACTGGAGGCAAGCCACACCCCCAAAGAAACTCCTTTTCAACTGATTGGCTGCTTATAGCAGATCTCATGATGGAGTTGATCACATCATTACGTAACTGCCAAATTACATCATTGTATAACTGCCAAACTGCATCATAACTGCCAAGCCACTGAGAATCGTGGCCCAGCTAAGTTGACACACAGCCTTAACAATCACGAGGTCGAAACATCCATTGTAATTGAAACATGGAATGGACAAAGTATGAATCAAGGAAATTTGTAAATTGTCAAAAATGAAATGGGACACTTGAAGATCATTCATTATTCTAGGCATTAGTGAACTGAAATGGACTGGTATTGGCCATTTTGAATCAGACAATCATATGGTCTACTATGCTGGGAATGGCAAACTGAAGCGGAAGGGAGTTGCAGTCATTGTCAAAAAGAGCATTTCATTATCTATCCTGAAGTACAGTGCTGTCAATGATAGGAAAATATCCATCCATCTCCAAAGAAGAGCAGTTAATATGACTGTTATTTAAATTTACGCATCAACCACTAAAGCCAAAGAAGAAGAAACTGAAAGTTTTCACCAACTTCTGTAGACTGAAATTGACTGAACTTGCAATCAGGATCCATTGATAATTACTGGTAATTGGAATTTGAAAGTTGGAAACAAAGAAGAAGGATAAGTAGTTGGAAAATACGGCCTTCCTTGGTGGTAGAAACAATGCAAGAGATCACATGATAGAGTTTTGCAAGACCAACGACTTCTTCACTGGAAATACTTCTTTTCAACAACATAATGAATGAATATACATGTGGACCTTACCTGATGGAATAAACAGGGATCAAATCATCTACATCTGTGGAAAGAGATAATGGAGAAGCTCAACATCATCATTCAGAACAATGCCAGGGGCCAGACCATCAATTGCTCATTTGCAAATTGAAGTTAAAGGTGAGGAAAATTAAAACAAGTCTATGAGAGCCAAAATACAACCTTAAGTATATCCCATCTGAATTTAGAGACCATCTCAAGAATAGATTTGATGCGTTGAACACTTATGACTGAAGATCAGAAGCGTGTGGGATGATATCAAGAACATCATACTTGAAGAAAGCAAAAGATCATTAAAAAGAGAGGAAAGAAAGAAAAGACCCAAATGGGTGTCAGAAGAGACTCTGAAACCTGCTCTTGAATGTAGAGTAGCTAAAGCAAATGGAAGAAATAATGAAGCAAGACAGCTGAACAGAAGATTTCAAAGGGCAGCTCAAGAAGACAAAGTATTATAATTGTCTTAGGCTGGGTTCTCTAGAGAAGCAAAACCAGTAAAGCATATAAATATGAATATAGAGAGATTTATATCAAGGAAATGGCTCACACAATTGTAGAGGTGAAACGTCCCAAGTCCGTGGATCAGGATAGAGGCTTCTCTTGATTCACGTAGCCACAGGGGCTGGCAAACAGAAGATCAGAAGGTCGGAGAGCAGGGCTCCGGCTCACAGACTGTGAAGATCCGCGAATCCCAAGATCAGCAGATAAGCTGGTAGCTCAAGTCCCAAGAACTGCAGATCAGACAAACAGGAGGCAGTCACAGGATCCAGAGCAAGCAAAAAAGCCAGAATGTCTGCTTATATTTGGATGCAGGCCACACCTCAGGGAAACTCCCTTTCAACTGACTGGCTACTCACAGCAGATTCCATCACGGGAGTGATCACATCTAAACACTAAGAATCATGGCCCAGCCAAGCTGACACACAGTCTTTTTTTTTTTTTTTTTTTTTTTAATTGTTGTGCTTTAAGGGAATGCTTACAATTCAAGTTACAAAAATTTGTACATACATTGTTATGTGCCCTGGTTGCTCTCCCTATACTGTGACAGCACACTCCTCCTTTCTACCAGGATTTCCCGTGTCCATTCAACCAGCTCCTGACCCTCTCTGCCTTCTCATCTCACCTCTGGACAGGAGCTGCCCATTTAGTCTCATGTATCCACTTGAGCTAAGAAGCACACTCTTCACAAGTATCATTTTATGTCCCATAGTCCAGTCCAATCTTTGTCTGAAGAGTTGGCCTCGGGAGTGGTTTTAGTTCTGGGCTAACAGAGAGTCTGGGGGCTGTGTCTTCCGGGGTCCCTCCAATCTCAAACCATTAAGTCTGGTCTTTTTACTAGAATTTGAGTTCTGCACCCCACTTTTCTCCTGCTCCATTAGGGACTTTCTGTTGTGTTCCCTGTCAGGGTGGTCATTGGTGGTAGCCAGGCGCTATCTAGTTCCTTTGGTCTCAGGCTGATAAGTCTTTAGTTTATGTGCCCCTTTCTGTCTCTTGGGCTAATACTTTCCTTGTGTCTTTGGTGTTCTTCATTCTCCTTTGCTCCAGGTGGGTTGGGACCAATTGATGCATCTTACGTGGCCGCCTGCAAGCTTTTAAGACCCCAGACGCCACTTACCAAATTGGGATGCAGAACAGTTCCTTAAAAACTTTGTTATGCCAGTTGACCTAGATGTCCCCTGAAACCATGGTACGCAGACCCCCACCACTGCTACTCTGTCCCTTGAAGTGTTTGGTTGTATTCAGGAAACTTCTTAGCTTTGGTTTAGTCCAGTTGGACTCACAATTTAACCATCACAATCATGAAGTGTGAAAAGACCTGGAGTTAGAAAACCGAAAGGGAGGAACACACTCAGCATTTCTCAAGCTGAAAGAGCTGAAGAAAAAATTCAAGCCTTGAGCTGCAATATTGAAGGATTCTATTGGCAAAAAATTGAAGGACACAGGAAGCATCAAAAGAAGATGGAAGGAATACACAGAGTTACCAGATCAAAAAAAAATTGTTTAAAGTTAAACCATTTCAGGAGGTAGTATATGATTAAGAACCAATGATACTAAAGGAAGAAGTCCAAGCTGCACTGAATGCATTGATGAGAAACAAGGCTTCAGAAATTGCTGGAATACCAATTGAAATGTTTCAACAAACAGATGCCATGCTGGAAGTCCTCACTCTTCTTTGCCAAGAAATTTGGAAAACAGATACGTGGCCAAGCGACTGGAAGAGATCCATATACGTGCCCATTCCAAAGAAAGATGATCCAATGGAATGTGGAAATTATCGAACAATATCATTAATATCACACAGAAGTAAAATTTTGCTTAAGATAATTTAAAAAATAGTTACAGCAGTACATGAACAGGGAACTCTCAGAAATTCAAGCCAGATTCAGAAGAGGTCGTGGAATGAAGGATATCATTGCTGATGCCAGATGAATCTTGACTGAAAGGAGAGAATACCAGAAAGATGTTTACCTGTGTTTTATTGAATACAAAAAAGCATTCAACTATGTGGATCATAACAAATTCTAGATGACATTGGGAAGAATGATAATTCCAGAACACCTACTAGTGCTCTTAAGGAACCTGTACATAGATCAAGAACCAGTCATTCAGACAGAACAAGGAGATACTGCATGGTTTAAAAGCAGGAAAGGTGTGGTCAGGGTTGTATCCTTTCACCATACTTATTCATCCTGTTTGCTGAGCAAATAATGCGAGAAGCTGGCATATATGAAGAAGAACATACATAAGGATTGCCAGAAGACTCATTAACAACCTGTGATATGCAGATGACACAACCTTGCTTGCTGAAAGTGAAGAAGACATGAAGCACTTACTGATAAAGATCAAAGCCTTCAGTATGGATTACACCTCAACATAAACAAAAATACTCCCAATTGGACCAATAAGAAATCATAGTAAATGGAGAAAAAATTGAAATTATTTAGGATTTCACTTTACTTGGATCCACAATCAGCTCTGACAGAAGCATCAGTCAAGAAATCAAACAACGTTGACAAAGCCCAACACCCATTCATGATAAAAACTCTCAGCAAAATAGGAATAGAAGGGAAATTCCTCAACATATTTAAGGGCATTTATACAAAGCCAACAGCCAGCATCATCCTAAATGGAGACAGTCTGAAAGTGTTCCCCTTGAGAATGGGAACCAGACAAGGATGCCCCTTATCCCCACTCTTATTCAACATTGTGCTGGAGGTCCTAGCCAGAGCAATTAGGCTACAAAAAGAAATAAAGGGCATCCAGATTGGTAAGGAAGAAGTAAAAGTATCCCTGTTTGCAGATTATATGATCTTATACACAGAAAACCACAAAGAATCCACAAGAAAACTATTGGAACCAGTAGATGGTTTCAGCAAAGTATCAGGATACAAGGTAAACATACAAAATTCAGTTGGATTCCTCTACACCAACAAAAAGAACTTCCAAGAGGAAATCACCAAATCAATACCATTTACAATTGCCCCCAATAAGATATAATACTTAGGAATAAATCTAACCAGAGACATGAAAGACCTATACAATGAAAACTACAAGACACTACTGCAAGAAACCAAAAGAGATCTGCATAAGTGGAAAAACATACCTTACTCATGGATAGGAAGACTCAACATTGTGAAAATGTCAGTTCTACCCAAAGCGATCCAAATTCCAACATTTTTTAATGAGATGGAGAAACAGATCACCAGCTTCATATGGAACGGGAAAAGGCCCCAAATAAGTAAAGCATTACTGATGAAGAACAAAGTGGGAGGCCTCACACTACCTGATTTTAGAGCCTCACACTACCTGATTATACTGCCACAAAAAGTCAAAACAGCCTTGTACTCATACAACAACAGATACATAGACCAACGGAACAGAATTGAGAATCCAGACATAAATTCTTCCACCTATGAGCAGCTGATATTTGACAAAGGCCCAAAGTCCATTAAATGGGAAAAAGACAGTCTTTTTAACAAATGGTGCTGGCATAACTGGATATCCATCTGCAAAAAAAATGAAACAAGACCCATACCTCACACCATGCACAAATACTAACTCAAAATGAATGAAAGACTTAAATCTAAAATCTAAAATGATAAAGATCATGGAAGTAAAAATAAGGACAATGCTAGGAGCCCTAATACATGGCACAAACAGAATACAAAACATAACTAACAATGCACAAACACCAGAAGAGAAACTAGATAACTAGGAGCTTCTAAAAATCAAACACTTATGCTTATCAAAAGACTTTCCCAAAAGAGTAAAAAGACAACCAACAGACTGGGAAAAAATTTTGGCTACTACGTATCTGATCAGGGTCTGATCTCTAAAATCTACATGATACTGCAAAACTTCAACCACAAAAAGACAAATAACCCAATTTAAAGATGGGTGAAGGATGTGAACAGGCACTTCACCAAAGAAGACATTCAGGTGGCTAACAGATACATGAGGAACTGCTCATGATCATTAACCATTAGAAAAATGGAAATCAAAACTACAATGAGACACCATCTTACCCCAGCAAGGCTAGCATTAATCCAAAAAACACAAAATAATGTTGGAGAGGTTGTGGCGAGACTGGAGCATTTAAACACTGCTGGTGGGAATGTAAAATGGGACAACCACTTTGGAAATTGATTTGTTGCTTCCTTAAAAAGCTAGAAATAGAAGTACCATACAGTCCAGCAATCACACTCCTTGGAATATATCCTAGAGAAATAAGACTCATCACATGAATAGATATATGCACACCCATGTTCATTGCAGCACTGTTCACAATAGCAAAAAGATGGAAACAACCTAGGTGCCCATCAACGGATGAATGGATAAACAAATTATAGTATATTCACACAGCAGAATACTACACAACAATGAAGAACAATGATGAATCCGTGAAACATTTCATAACATGGATGAATCTGGAAGGCATTACGCTGAGTAAAATTAGTTAGTCACAAAAGGATAAATATTGTATAAGACCACTATTATATGAACTTAAGGTTTAAACACAGAAGAAGATATTATCTGATGGTTACGAGGGTGGGGAGGAAGAGAGGAATTCACTTACTAGATAGTAGACAAGAATTATCTTAGGTGAAGGGCAGGACAACACACAATACATGGGAAGTCAGCACAATTGGACTAAACCAAAAGCTAAGCAGTTTCCTGAACACAGCCAAACACTTCGATGGACAGTGTAGGGGGGCGGGGGTCTGGGAACCATGGTTTCAGGGAACATCTAGGTCAATTGGCATAACAAAGTTTATTAAGAAGATGTTCTGCATTCCACTTTGGTGACTGGCATCTGGGGTCTTAAAAGCTAGTGAGCAGTCATCTAAGATGCATCAATTAGTCCCAACACACATAAAGCCAAAGGGAATGAAGAACACCAAAGACACGAGGAAAATATTAGCCCAAGATACAAAAAGGGCCACATAAAACAGATGCTCCATCAGCCCGCGACCAGAAGAACTAGATGGTGCCTGGCTACAGCCAGTGACCGATCTGACAGAAAATACAACAGAGAGTCCCTGACAGAGCATGAGAAAATTCTAGTAAAAAGACCAGACTTAATGGTCTGACTGAGACTGGAGGAACCCCGGAAGACATGGCCTCCAGACTCTCTGTTATCCCAGAACTAAAACCATTCCCGAGGCCAACTCTTCCGACAGCAAATAGACTGGACTACAAGACAAAATTATACTCATGAAGAGTGTGCTTCTTAGTTTAAGTAGATGCAGGAGACTAAATGGACAGCTCCTTTCTGAAGGCGAGATCAGAAGGCAGAAAGGGAATGGAGCTGGTTGAATGGACATGGGAAATCCAGGGTGGAAAGGAGGAGTGTGCTGTCACATTAGAGGGAGAGCAACTAGGGTCACATAACAATGTGCTTATAAATTTTTGTATGAGAAACTAACTTGAGCTGTAAACTTTCACCTAAAGCCCAATAAAAAAAAGAAAGAAATCAAACAACATATACATTGGCATATGTGCTGCAAAAAGACCTCTTAAAAGTGTTAAAAAGCAAAGATGTCACCTGAGGACTACATGCGCCTGACTTAAGCCGTCGTGTCTTCAGCACCTCATATGCATGTGAAAGTTGGACAGTGAATAAGGAAGACCAGAGAAGAATTGATGCATTTTTATTACGGTGTTGGTGAAGAATATTGAATATACCATGGAATGCCAGAAGAACAAACAAATCTGTCTTAGAAGTACAGCCATAATGCTCCTTAGAAGGGAGGATAGCGAAACTGTGTCGCAAGTGCTTTTCATATGCTATCAGGAGGGACCAGTTCCTGGAGAAAAGACATCATGCTTGGTAAAGTAGAGGGTCAGTGAAACAGAGGAAAACCCTAAGGTGATGGATTGACACAGTGGCGGCAGCAGTGGGCTCCAACACAGCAACTGTCGTGAGGATGATGTAGGACCGGCCAGTGTTTGTACATAGGTTCCTATGAGCTGGAACTGACTCAGTGGCACCTAACAACAATAAAAACAACAAGGATGGTTTTGTTATTGACTGTTCTCTTTGAGTGGAGAAAAAAAGTTTAACAATGCTGGAAATTTGATTAGTAACTTTGGGTGAAAAAAACAGGCTAGTGAATCCATAGGTAAGATCAATTTTGGGACAGAAATTTTTAGATTCATAGATATGAAAAGCCTCTTGAAATAAAAGTAAAATATGTGTTTGAAAATTTTTTTTTCCCACAACAGAAGACAAATAGATTAGCATAACACTGGGACTGTCAAAGACTCTGATAAGTAGAAGGTTTATTAAGAATGAAGAAGAACAGGAACAGGACTATTGTAATAGTGAGGGGAGGGGTTACTGTGATAGTAGTAGATCTGTAAGAGCTGCAAGCTTCTCAAAGAGTTAGGGAAAAGCGTTTTTTGAGAGTAAACAACGCTAGAAAAAAAAAACCATGTGTGGGGAAGTAGATGAAATTGTGACATCAGCTGATAGTAAATGAGAATGTTCTATGCTGAGGTCAGCCTCTTCTTTGGGAGGGGTCCTTAAATAGGGGTAGTGTGTTGGCTCAAGCTGAGGATGGGCCCAAGTTCAGGGATGTGAGGTAAGCAGAGAAGCTTACCAAAGTTTGACTATTAAGCGCTATATTTCTGAATGATCAGTGGGGACAAGCAATTCAGTTATTGGTTTATGAGGCTAGGAATGGGAATTTGGAGGATCTGTGTCTGACCTTGTCATGGGTAAACAAGAGGCGTCTGTGAGTCTTATCTAACTCTTATGGGAAGGTTGGTTATTTGCAGTAAGCCGTTTACCCAAACACAATGGGTAGGAGATTTCATTAAACATCAGTGTTCTCCAGTATCAAAGGGTTCAGGTAAAACTAAGCATTATCAATACTGAAACCCAGAAAGGAAACTAAGAGACATGACAACTCAGTTTTACTCATGAACATATATGCATATATCCTAAAGAAAATAGTAGCAAATTGAATCTAGAAATATACTTTAAAGAATAATTTTTAAAGAGGATATGATTGTAACTGTCATACTAATATAAAATGAACAGGAGTCAAAGATTTTATTTAACTCATTGATGAATAAGGGAGTGTATAAGATGGTTCAAAGAAAAAAATTTAAAACCACACATATGTAGGCAAATAAGGATTATGGAAATCAATTCACAAAAGGACACTAATTTGGTTTTTACCACAGGGAGTAGAGGGAGGAATCAATTGTCCCTCCACTGGAAGAATTAATTTGGATGTCTTTGGACAAAAATCATTTGCACTGTTTACAAGTTCTCTACAACTTACACAAAGTTGTGAAATCACTTTAAGACCATGAAAAGTGAAGACTCCATAAAAACAGAAAACCTGGAATTAGAAAGTTGCTAGTTTTTCACTGACGACACCCAGTAATCTTTTTAGTACATTTCAATGCCTTTCACAGTTCTCCTGGCAGTATAAAAAGGATGATATAACCAATTTGGGTTCAACCTAAGAGTGTCAGGATGGTTTAACATGATAAAATCTATAAACATAATTCATCAATGAACAGATCAAAGTAAAAAATCCTATGGACACCCTAATAGATGCAGAAAAAACTTCTGATCAATTTGCTATCAGTTTTTATTTTTTTAAAAAACAAAATTCTTAGCAAACTAGCAATAAAGGAATTTACTGTAATCTGCTAGATGATATCTGTAGAAAACATACAGCAGACCTCACATTTAGTAGTAAAACACTGTTCCCTTCCTATATATCAAGTCTTGTACTTGGTTTCTGAGGAATAGGTAGGAGTGGAACTAGGGAGACTGAGTCCACCACACAGTCAGTTGCTGATAATGACTCCCAGGAAAAGACTATTATTTAATATACAGTTTGCAAATTGGAGTAGCATATCGACTAGCCAGTCAGAAATGTTACAAAAAGTAAAGAATTTCTAAACATAATGATTAACTCCATTTTCAAAGATGTCAAATATAACATATAATAATCCTGAACATAATAGCATATAGTTAGAATATACCCAGGTTATGAAGTCTCTAAACATCTGAAAATTATTAAAACTCTATAGGTAAGAATTCCCAGTTAAACTGTTGACTTTGATGATTCTATATTCAAAAGAAGTAAAGCTTTGACCAAGTTAGCAATTTAAAGTCTTGTCGTTTAATATCAGGCAGAACATACTGACACTC
Organism: Dugong dugon; assembly: GCA_030035585.1. Lineage (NCBI taxonomy): Eukaryota > Metazoa > Chordata > Mammalia > Sirenia > Dugongidae > Dugong > Dugong dugon. Next base: position 8,326,630 of record CM057475.1, read on the forward strand.
ATACAAATTTTTAGCCCAAAGAAAATTAGGCACTTCTTCTGATTTGACGACAAGTTTAATGTAACTCACAACACATTAAATAAGCCTTATTTTTTCCTAGCACTTTTCCCCTCACAAAGCAGGAACAAATCTTTTGTGGCTTTTCACGAAGTTTCTGAGTTGTAAGAAATTTATCCTAGGCCACTGAGAAACAATACGTAAATAGCTATTTAACCAAAGTGACAATAAAAGATATTAAAAGTAAAAACTTCAGCTCTTTCAAAAGCCATGAGGCTTGGTTTTCTTATTCAAGGACATAAAGGTCAGCATAAACTCAGTTTATCCTAATGAGACACAGAAGCTTTGTCTTACAAACAAATTACAGAGGATAAAGTTAACTCTTCAGTCCAGTAGAGGAGCCCTGGCCCCCCAGTGTTTAAAGCATTTGGCTGATAACCGAAAGGTTGGTGGTTCGAACCCACCAGCCACTGTATGGGATAAAGATGTGATAGTCTGCTTCCATAACAATTTGCAGCCTTGGAAACCCTATGGGGGAAGCTCTATTCTGTCCTTTAGGGTTGCTATAAGTCAGAATTGACTCGATGGCAGTGGGTGTTTTTTTTTTTTTTTTGGTCAGTCCATTTACTGAAGAAAATCTTAAGAGAGAAATTCAATTTTTAGCTTTATAGACTAGTTGTTACTAAAGCTCTTTTAAAAATCTCATGAATTAACTCATCAACTTTAGCCGTGACAGATAAAAACTTTGACTATATCAAGTAAAGAAAACTTTTAGCTTTTTTTTGTCTTTGTCACTTATAATACAACATTTTAAAGTGGCAAAAATGAACAGTTATTATGTCAAGGAGTAAGAACGTGTAGTCTGTTAAAATAAAAGCAAAGAGATTGTTGAAGGTTCGAAATAGTTCTAACCAGGGACATATCTGATCTCACAAAGTGAAACCAAACGCTCCATAGTATTGGAGTTACGGAGGCATATTTATGGGGTAAAATAAAGAACTAAAGGTACAACATTCTGATTGGAAGTTACAAGATCAGGGAAGCAGGAGGCAGGACAACTTGAAGCGGGGGCTTTACATAGATAAGACTGGAAACACGAATGTGGGCTATTTAGATTGGTTGGTTTAAATACGTGACTAAGGGGAGTTTTACAGAGTGGTCACAAGGTAATTATCTTAAAACATATCCTGAGGGCTGCTGAGGGAATTTCCGACAAGGGCCTTGTGTCAAGACTCTACCTTAGGAACATTCTTTGCACACCTTTTAGTTTAACCACAGAGAAAAATGTTTCCGTTGTTATGTACTGAAGTCTCTCTAAGGCTTTGATGGTTGCAAAGTAAATCCTTTGTTAAGTACTTAAGTCTGTCTAAGGGTTTAACAGTTGCAAAGGAAATCCTTTGCTATATACTTAAGTTTATCTAAGGGTTTGAGGTTGCAGGCGAAATAAGCAAAAGCTAAGATGCTGATTTGAGTTAAGTGCCTCAATTTTGGAACTCTCACACAATTAGCAGACCCAAATATATCTATCCTCTCTCCGGCAAAAACGCAAGAAGTATATAAACTTAAATTATAATGAATGTCCATTAACTCAATTTAAGATCAGTAAATTATCTAAAGCTCTTGAAATTATTTTTAAACCTGTATGCCACAAAACATAATTACTGTTGAAATAAAGTTCATTTAAATATTCTAAGTCTTCATTCAGACTTTTATCATTTCTCTTATTTTTTCTGATGTAACCTTAGCTCTTTTAAGATTTTATGAACTGGTATTCGGAAATCATAGTCTCTGCTCAACCTGACTGCTTCATCGATATGGATATACTGTAACCTTAGATCCTTGGCTGAATGTGGAAACATTTCCTCAGGCAATTTCAGGTGAATTTCATTGTGATCTTCATCTTTTGGCTTTTAAAAATCCCTCTATAATAGAGAGAACTTGTTTATGATTCTTTCATGTTGAGGATCCACCCAATTTCTGGTAACTGTATGAAGAGAAAGGGAGACCTGGTTCACAGTGGTTAAAGTGCTTGACGGCTAACCTAAAGATTGGAGGTTTGAACCCACCAGCCACTCCATGGGAGAAAGACGTGGCAGTCTACCTCTATAAAGATTTACAGCCTTGGAAGCCTTACAGGGCAGTTTTGCTCCATCCTAGAGGGTCGCTATGAGTTGGAATATACTCAAGGGCAAAGGGTTTGTTTTTATTTTATTTTTGTATTAAGAGAGCATTTGTCTGGCTTTAACCTCAGTATGCACCTTATTTTTCCTATTTTTTAATGTCTTAAAAGTTCTCCACCCTGTTGGGAGGGGTCCTTTGGCTCTTTTATTTTATATTTTTTTTACTACTCTCTTGGTACACAGTTTGGCCTTCCTTCTTTAGCATAACCTTTTGTTTAACAGTTTCGTAGATAAAACCATCAAATCTTACCTAACCTATCTAACCTTTTAACATTTTTAAAGTTTTTATATTCAGAATTTTTGCCCTTTTCCTCATTCTAGAACAACCAGGTTTTTTTCACTTTAGGACACAATTACCCCTTTTTCCTTTAACAAATGCGTCCTATATACTTAATCTAGCCTATGTTACTTAAAAAGGTCTTATAAACTGCTTTTAAGCTGACATACTACAAAACATGTAAACTTTTGCAAAATGAATTCACTTTTATTAATCCTGGGCGTATTAAAATTATTTAATTTAAATAAGCACTTATTTGTCACTAAACCAATCAAAATAAAGCTATCTGAAGGAATATTATAACCTAATTTAATAATAACCCTCTGGAGGTAGGAAATTATTATAGTTTCATAGCTCTATCTTCTGCATGCTTTTAAGGAATCTTTCAGAGAAAGCAGTTTAGAATTATTTTCGTCTTTTTGAGGGCTTGTTTTACCAATCAAAATAAATAATTCATCCCTTTTCTAGTGCACTTTCCAAATGTACCAATTTATATCAAAAAGTTTCTCAAAGTAGCTACTGAAAGCCCAGCTCATCCTTCGGGAGTCATGCCATTTAGAAAGACAGGCTGACATAGGAAGCCATTTTTCTGGAATAGGAAAGAACTGAGACTTAAGATAACTTCAGTTCCTGGTTCCTTCTGAGGATTCAGGGATGTGGGAAGACGTCTTTGAGGTCTCACTTCTGATGCCATTTTTTTGTTGAAACAAAAATCCTATTGGAAGAGGCTGCACAGGACTGGCTCACTATTATTTACTCCCCATTGCTAACCGCCACATTGTCTCATGATCTTGTTTCTCCAGTCACTACAAAAAGGTTTACGATTAACTGATGTTCCTCCCTGGAGGGTGGAAAACAAATGATAATGATCTAAGAATGAAAAACCAAACAAAGCACCCATCTTGTGACAAGAAAAAGCAGGATGTCGCCAGATAATCCCCAAAGATGTCACCAGATAACCTTTAAGAATACCAATAGAAGGTTAACTCATCTAAGACATCATCACCTCAAGGGGAAACTACCACAAAAGATCCATAATCCTGTCCCTATAAAAGACTTCAGCCGATCTCCAGTGAGGGAGACAGGTTTCTTGGAAGAATCTATTTTCCTCTGTCTCCTATATATCGATACATAATAAACATCCTGCTGCTCACCTCACCCCTGTCTCAGAATTGGCTATTGCGGCCATAATAAACATCCTGCTGCTCACCTCACCCCTGTCTCAGAATTGGCTATTGCGGCCATAATAAACATCCTGCTGCTCACCTCACCCCTGTCTCAGAATTGGCTATTGCCGCAGGCGGCTCCAATCCGCATTATTGCGGTAACAAATTTGCTGGCCCTATGGGGAACTCAAGCCACTTGAGATGCAGCGGCCTTGGGGACAGGGCCTGGGACTGATCAACAGCTCTCCTGACAAGCAGCCACGAGAGGTTTCATTTGCCTCTGGGGAGACTATCGGCCAGACCTGGGTCTGTCACGGCACCGCTGGTCTCCAACCATGCCAAAAGAGGTAGGTGAAAGAAAAGCAAGACCTGTATAGCAGGGATCCCAGGATGAGCCCGCAACCCCTCTCCATGTTGCACTCAGGACCAGGGCGGATAGGGCAGGCCCGAGGTTTCCAGAACGGGACCTGAGCCCTTGGTTTCTGGGGTGACAGGCACCCCCAGGTGACGGTCTCCATGAGTAGGCTCATCAGTAGAGACTCCTGGTGACTCTATAGAGTTCTGGTTCTGGGTGTGTGAATGTTCATGTGTCTGGGAGGTTGAGATTCTCTAAGATAACCTCTGCTGGCAAACAGGGCCATCTGAGAGGTTGAAGGGGATCCAGAAAATCTCTGTCAGCTTGCGGAATTTATTCGTTTACTGTGGTTTTGTGTCTGTCCTGTCCTCTTGTTTACTGTGGTTCTGTGTCTGTCCTGTCCATTGTCTGTGTGTAACTAGTATTATACCATCTACTTGGGCGCCCTGATTCAGCCATTAAGAGAAAGCTTCAGAAAGAAGGAAACCAAAAGCTTGAACCTTATCGCTTAACATCTTGATAAATGAGCCTGGATTTCCCCCCTACTACTGATTCACTGGTTTGGGGTTCATATTTAAAAACACTATAAACTGAGTATACTAGAAGTAACTTAGAATTTCAGTGACCACTTTGGGGAAATGAGCTTTCATTTGTGTTGTCCGTTTTTTCCTTAGGGAACTTTGTTTTTGTTTGATGCTCAGGTTTTGTCAAGAGGTCTAATATTCCTCCATCTGAGGCTCCAGCAAGTTAATAAGTTTTATCTAGAACCTATTTATGTGGTCTTTCTGTCTCCTTTTGTTCTAAGAGCTCGCTTCTGGTCTAGACCATTGTGTCTAAGTTGGTCTTGTATTAAATTGGTGGCTATGGCTAAGAATTGCTGTATTTTGTAAGGCTAGTCATAGAACCTCAGTTCTTTCTTCGTCCAGAAAAAACTGCATCTTGTGTCTCTCTTATGATTTAGATTTTTAAAAGCTACTTGGAGAAACTTTGATATAATTTGGTCTATTTGAGGAGTACACTAAGATCTTTATGTTTTATACTCTGTCAATCTTAAAAGCGAAAACTTTCTAAGTAACTTAAGCTAGATACGAAATGTGTTTTATTTAAGGAAAAAGGATAGTTTTGCCTTAAAGTAAAAGTAGCAGTTCCAGAACAGTAAAAAGAAATTAGTTATCTCTTGTCCTTAAATTCCTAGGTCAATTTAAACACAAAACGAACTGGGATGACACCCCAGTCTTGCTAACTAAGAATTGTTGGATTCATTTACAAAATTGCTAAAGAGCTTTGCTATTTACTGGGTAGATAGCTTTTCAAAATGCCTCCATCAACTTAAACATATGTAAACGTATTCCATGAGTCAAGAGAGTGAGGGCGGGGCCCAATCAGACCTCCCAACTGTCAGTCTCCAAGGTCGTGTAGCTCCAGGGATGCTTTTGAAAGACTCTTTCCAGCTAGGTGGAGACTCTTTTAAGACAAAAGATAAGAAAAATTGTTGCTTTGCTATAGTTATCAGAAATTGGGCAGATCCTAATCATAAAACTGTAAACAAGTTCTCTCTATTATAGGGGAACTTTAAGAAGTCAAAAAAAAAAAAAAAAAAGTAGAAATCACAATGAGATGCACCTGAAGTGGCCTAGAAAAATGTTTCCAGCAGTAGCCAGACACTTAAGGTTATATCCATATCAATGAATTGGTCAGTTGAGCAGAGAGACTTTGAGATTTCCAAAGCCAGTTGATTGGGAAAAATATGAGAAGTAGTAAAAGTTGAACGAAATCTTAGGATGTTTAAATAGACTTTCCTTTCAACGACAGGTATGTTTTATGATATATAGGCTTAAAATAATGTCGACATTTTGGGTAACTTATTGATGCTATTAACTTAAGTTTATATACTTTTGCTTTTTATGCTACAAGAGAAAGGATAGACAGATATATATATATTTAAGTCTGCTAATGAGTGTTCATTTTTGCCATTGAAAGGGATGCACTATAAAAGATATGCAACAAAGACAACGTTTAAGAGGTTTATTGAAAAAGAAATTTATTTGATATGGTCAAGTTTTATCTGACTAAAGTTTACTGGTTTAATTTATGAGATTTTTAGGAGTTTTAATGTTAAGTAGCATATAAAACAAAGAATTGGGTATCTCGATGTTAAAATAACAGTTTTCTTTAATTTCTGAGTTAAAGGGTTAGTTTATTCCTTGTGTAATCTGCCTGGAAGATGAAGGTTTGGCCTCGTTAGAATTAAGATTCCTGAGTCTGAATACTAAGCCACATGGCTTTTAGGAAAGAAAGCTAAGGTTTTTACTTTTAAGATCTTTGGTTAAATAACTTAAGTATTATTTCACAGTGGCCTATAAGATTATTATTCCCTTATTGCTAATTTGGTTGCAGCTTTATCTTTTTGAATCTAACATCATCAAAGCCAATGGTTTGATTAGAAAATACACATCATTTACCTGTGAAGTTTTTTTTTAATTACAATTCAGGTATTTAGAGATTTGATAGTCTTGGTATATTCTTGGTATATCCTGATTATATGGTATTTTGTCTCAAAATTATTATGTATTACATCTGAAGCTCTTTGAATACGGTTAGTGGTTATATTTAGAAATATTTTTATCTAAAGTTTTTTTAACTGGTTTTATTTGGCCTTTACGTTGCACTTGTAATTAACTTCTATCAGGTCTTTCACTATTAAGAGTATTATTTTTATAAATTAACCATGGCCATACTAAGTTTTGTCATCTGCAGATAAGTTTTTACTTTGCTGATTTGCTGACCAAAATATCTCAACAAAAAGATGGACTATGTTCGACTTGCTAAAAGGACTGTGACTAGACTGAATAAAATTTCCAGAACTCCTATGCAGAAGCTGATGGGTTCATAGACTGCGGCTGATCCAGAATCACGTGGATCAGAAATTAACTACATAAGACTGAGTAAACGAAAAGAAACTAAGGGTTTTATGTGAGAATATTGCTGATGTTTTAAAGTCCTATTTTCTGGATATAAGAAGTCATTTTCCTTTCTCCTAAAGTATCTTAACTAATGGGTTTAGATATTGTAACTCTTGAATTAGTAGTTCTGCTGGTAAACTTAGCACTAAGTTGTGACTGTCATAATCAGAGAAGTGTCTGAAATATGAGCTATGATTTTACAAAATAGAATAGTATTAGCCTTTCCTGTTAGTCTCTCAAGAAACAGTTTGTGCCTAAATAGATAAATGCTGATTTTTGTGGACAGCTACTCAGGGTGGGTAGAGGCTTTCCTTTGTTGAACAGAATGAGCCCAAGAAGTGACTAAGGTGTTATTCAAAGAAATCATACCCTGTTTTGATCCTCCAATCTCGGTACAGAGCGACAACAGGGGAGCTTTTATGGCAACAGTCACCCAAGAAGTCAATAAGGTTTTAGATATAAATTGGAAATTACACTCAGCCTAGAGACCACAATCGACTAGAAAGAACAAAAAGATGAACCATACTCTGAAAAAGGCCTTGGTGAAACTTTGCCAGGAGATAAGCTTCACTTAGATACAAGTTCTCCCCATTGCCCTGCTCAGAATCCGGCTAGCCCCTTGAAGTGGGCTCAGATTGAGCCCTTACAAATTAATACATGAGAGACCATTCCTGAAGAAGCCGACTTTCCCCACCTCGGTGATGACTGACATAGAGAAAAGAGACTGGGTCCGTTCTCTGAGAGCTGTCATAAACACTGTTAATCAGTATGCTTCTTCTCGTTTGTCTTTTCCTTCTGACACTTCCCTCCACAGGTTTCAACCAAGAGATCGGAGATCAGGTCCTGCTGAAGGCCTGGAAGAATCAATCCCCAGAAGATCAACCGGCCCCTTAATGGGAGGGACCTTTTGAAGTTCTCCTGACCACCCATTCTCTGAAATTAACAAGAGTAGCTGAGTGGGTACATCACTCCAGAGTAAAAACAGCCCTGCCAGAAGAAGAGAAAGAAGCAGGAAACAAAGAGCCACCATACTCTTGTACTCCAATTCAGAGCCTGAAGTACAGGTTCAAGAAGCCTACAGCACAATGATTTTGACCTTGTTTCCCTCTATCTTTCTATTTTTCCAGGAGACCTGGACAGAAAAGATGCCGGTGATCCTATAGGCAAAGGGGACATTGACCCTACAAGCCTAGGGACACTCTGACCCTCCCGTGTGTAGTCTCAATCCGAATTCCAGTAGGTCCAGTGAAAAGAGCCTGAAAGAGGAACCTTAAGAACAGTGATTATTCTTGTTTGTTTTTGTGTTCCCTGTTTTATGAGAATATTAACAAAAAGAACTACAAAAACCCTTAAAGCAGGAGAAATTTTTACCCTGGGAAGTCAAGACACCCCTCTTCCAGGCTCCGGGAATGCACATCATCTAATTCACCGGGATGCAGCCGATTTCCACTCTAACTCACCCCCTGCCTATAGCCTGTAGTCGATAATCAGGTTTCTCACCCTAGCGACGCCCCTAACCAGCAGGAAGTAGCCAGAAAAGAAGCAACATCCTGTTTCCCAAGATTGAGAAACCTCCAATAAAAGGGGAGATTGGAAGAGGCTGCATAGGCCTGGCTCACTATTATTTACTCCCCATTGCTAACCGCCACATTGTCTCATGAGCTTGTTTCTCCAGTCTCTACAAAAAGGTTTAAGATTAACTGATGTTCCTCCCTGGAGGGTGGAAAACAAATGATAATGATCTGAGAATGAAAAACCAAGCAAAGCACCCATCTTGTGACAAGAAAAAGCAGGATGTCGCCAGATAATCCCCAAAGATGTCACCAGATAACCTCTAAGAATACCAATAGAAGGTTAACTCATCTAAGACATCATCACCTCGAGGGGAAACTACCACAAAAGATCCATAATACTGTCCCTATAAAAGACTAAACCAATCTCCAGTGAGGGAGACGGGTTTTTTGGAAGAATCTATTCCCCTCTGTCTCCTATATATCGATATATAATAAACATCCTGCTGCTCACCTCACCCCTGTCCCAGAATTGGCTATTGCGGCAGGCGGCCCTAATCCGCGTTATTGCGGTAACAATATTAGGCCAATAGTAGATATTTATTGAAGTTTATTTAATATAGGATTTGCAAATTGGGACAAAATTTCAACTATCAAAACCCATTGCTATCGAGTTGATTCTGAATCATAGCAATCTTGTAGGACAAAGTAGAACTGCCCTATAGAGTTTCCAAGGCTGTAATCTTTACAAAAGCAGACTGCTGCATCTTTCTCCCGCAGAGCCAATGGATGGGTTTGAACTGCCGACCTTTCAATTGGCAGGTGAGCGCTTAACTACTGTGCCACCAGGGCTCCTCATTTTGACTAGGTAGTCTAAAATGTTTCAAAGTTTAAAGAACTTCCAAAGATTCTTATACCCATGTTGTCTATATTGCCATGGAAACAGGCCCAAAACAGTGTTTATATAATAACAATTTACCCTAAAACAGCTTTCAGTCTGACCTTGGAGTTTCTGTTTTTCAAAACAGACTGCACAGAGCCCAATGCAAAAGAGCCCAATGCCTAAGGCAAACTGGTTTTACTAAGCTACTTATTAGGCTATTGTTTGACTTAAAAGTGACTTTAGGAAACCTGTTTCCTCAGGGCTCAAGGTTCAAAAGATTTCAGGGCAATGGTCTGGGTGGGTCCTGCCAACTACATGGACCCCAGATATTTGGATTCTAGGAGATTTAAAACTTTGTTTCTCAAGACTAAGTTTCCCTCTGTACAAATGATGACAATTCTGAATTTCTTTCTGAAATATAGAAGGGGTTGTAAAAATGGCGTGGGGGCAGTGTCTGACTGTCCTCCTCTAACTTCACAAGGGGAAAGGAGAATCAAGATTAATAACTTAGGGCTGATTCCTGTTGTGGAGGGGTCAGACATTCCTCCTCTCTCTGCCATCTTTACCAATTCTGACACCAGCCGTCCCTCCTACAGCACTCCCTACTTCTCTGCTGGATTCGATAATTCATCACAACGGCCACACAACTCATAGACCATACTCACGATTTTGGGGTTTGTTAGGTCAGTAACAGGTTACAATTCAGGCTCAGAAACACTCAAGTATGCAGTTCTTCCATCAGGATAGTCTCCTCCCAGCCATGTTTGCAGGCATGCCTCTCCCTGGCCCTCAGTCTCTGCCCAAAGGCACTCAGCTTTCTTGCTCTGTGGGCCACTGAGTCATCTCCAGTGGGTCTCTCCTGCTAAGCTCTCCCGCCAGTCTCTCCTTGGTAGTGATGGGCTCTTCTCTTTCCCACCTCTGGGTTGGCTCATTTTAAGCCCAGCGGGATGGCAAAAGTAACTAATCCCTTTGTTGTTGGTGTTAGGTGCCATTAAGTCAGTTCCAACTCATAGCGACCCTATGTACAACAGAATGAAACACTGCCGGTCTTGCGCCATCCTCACAGTTGTTGTTATGCTTGAGACCACTGTTGCGGTTACTGTGTCTATCCATCTTGTTGAAGGTCTTCCTCTTTTTCGCTGACTCTCTGCTTTACCAAGCATGATGTCCTTCTCCAGGGACTAGTCCCTCCTGATAACATGTCCAAAGTATGTGAGACGAAATCTTGCCATCCTTGCTTCCAAGGAGCATTCTGGGTGTACTTCTTCCAAGACAGATCTGTTTGTTCTTTTGGTAGTCCATGGTATATTCAATATACTTTGCCAACACCGTAATTCAAAGGTGTCAATTCTTCAGGCTTCCTTATTCATTGCCCAGCTTTCACATGCATATGAGGCAATTGAAAACACCATGGCTTGGGTCAGGTGCACCTTAGTCTTCAAGATAACATCTTTGCTTTTTAACACTTTAAAGAGGTCTTTTGCAGCAGATTTGCCCAGCTCAATGAATGCATCCTTCGATTTCTTGACTGCTGCTTCCATAGGTGTTGATTGTGAATCCAAGTAGAATGAAATCCTTGACAACTTCAATCTTTTCTCTGTTTATCATGATGTTGCTTATTGGTCTAGTTGTGAGGATTTTTGTTTTCTTTATGTTGAGATGTAATCCATACTGAAGGCTGTAGTCTTTGATCTTCATCAGTAAGTGCTTCACATCTTCTTTCAACAAACAAGGTTGTGTTATCTGCCTATCACAGGTTGTTCATGAGTCTTCCTCCAATCATGATGCCCCATTCCTTTTCATATAGTCCAGCTTCTCTGATTATTTGTTCAGCATACAGATTGAATAAGTCTGGTGACAGGATACACCTCTGATGCACACCTTTCCTAACTTTACACAATATCCCCTTGTTCTGTTGGAACGACTGCTTCTTGATATATGTACAGGTTTTTCATGAGCACAATTTAGTGTTATGGAATTCCCATCTGTTATGGATTGAATTGTGTCCCCCAGAAATATGTGTATCAGTTTGGGTAGACCATGATTCCCAGTAGCTCACCATTTTGTGATTTTCCTATGTGTTGTAAATCCTATCTCTATGATGTTAATGAGATACGATTAGCAGCAGTTATGTTAATGAGTCAGGACTCAATCTATAAGATTAGATTGTGTCTTAAGCCAATCTCTTTTGAGATATAAAAGAAGCAAGCAGAAAGACATGGGGACCTCATACCACCAAGTAAGAAGCACCAGGATCATAGTACTTTCCTTTGGACCTTGGGTCCCCGCACAGAGAAGCTCCTAGTCCAAGGGAAGATTGATGACAAGGGCCTTCCTCCAGAGCCAACAGAGAAGAGAAAGATTTCCCCTGGAGCTAGCGCCCTGAATTCAGACTTCTAGCCTACTAGACTGTGAGAGAATAAACTTCTGTTTTTTAAAGCCATCCACTTGTGGTATTTCCATTACAGCAGCACTAGATGACTAAGACACTATCCTTCGCAGTGTTATCCATAATTTGTTATGATCCACACAGTCAAATGCCATTGCATAGTCAATAAAACACAGGTAAACATCTTTCTGGTATTCTCTGCTTTCAGCCAGGATCCATCTGACATCAGCAACAATATCCCTGGTTCCACGTCCTCTTCTGAATCTGGCTTGAATTTCTGGCAGTTCCCTGTTGATGTACTGCTGCAACCGCTTTTGAATGATCTTCAGCAAAATTTTACTTGTGTGTGATATCAATGATATTGTTCGATAATTTCCATATTCAGTTGGATAAACTTTCTTTGGACTAGGCATAAATATGGATCTCTTCCAGTTGGCCAGGTAGCTATCTTCCAAATTTCTTGGCATAGACAAGTGAGCACTTCTAGTGCTGCATCCAGTCCCTTTGGTGGGCTACAATTACCCTATCACACAGTCCTGCCCAGTCACATGGGTGAGAGTTACAAGGCCATGGCTAGAAAGGCCACCCAAAAGTGATCAATGGTACCGTGGGGTAGATTGGGTTAATCCTACCCCAAAGAGCACTTTTAAAATTCTCTGCAACTATCTTTTCTGCTCAGACTTACCAGTGAGATGTTAGCAATCCAGAACCAGACCTTTTCCAAATCAAATGTGTAAAAGGTACTTCACAGTACAAATAGAAGTGCATATGTTAGCAGTATTTTATTCTGTGAGAAAATATATGTCCTTCCAGGAGAACACATTACTAGTGTTAAAGTGCTTATTTACAGAAAATTCTGCCTATGTGAAGCCAAAAATGAAGTGGAGCATTAAAGTGATTTGCAAGAAAGGGCAAAATCAAAGAGGCACAGTATTTCATGACTAAGCTTAAACCTACCTTGCAGAACAAAATGGGGTGTGGGTCGCTTTGTGACTGTCCATGCTGTGTTGCTATTGAGAACTCATGGGGGACTACCCAGGCATGCCAAGGCTGGTGTACTTGTGAGAGCAGCTTATTCTTATAAGAGTTATTGGGAAAGACAAGAAAAGGGCCCACTGGCACTGACTGCTGCCTCCAGAGCTAAATGGCGCCACACCTACCATGACATTTAGGCACAGTGGCCAGCCCTAACTTTCCAGGTCAAGTTTTTTGGGGGAGAATTGCTCAGGAAGTAGAGAGACAATCAAAGCTCTTAACAGACCCAAGGACCATGAAAAAGGGATTTGAATGGGAGGCCCAGTATTGATCAGGGTTGCTCATATTTTTTCTGGATCTAGACCTTCAGGAAACATATGCCAAGTTGAGAGTGTGTAGGTCAGATGATAAACTTGAAAAGCAAGTCAAATAAAATAGTATGATGAGAACAAATAGTTGGGGATACTCTATTGTTCAGGCTCTTCAGGGTTTTTAGTGGGGAGAAGATTCTTCACCTCAGCCCTGTGATGAGGAAAGCACAGACCCTGTCACTTCAAGGCCGGGACTGGAACTGAGCCTGTGGCAGGAGGGTATCCTGCCCTGGAAACTGGCGTGTGGGGAGCTTGGGTGGACCAGGCAAGAGAGCAGCTGCCTTGAGGGTCAAGGAGGAACTTTAGAATGGCAGGCATATACTGTGAGACCTGCCGGGTAGAGCCTAAATAAATCAGTGCACCTTTGGGCAAGAAGTCTATAGTTTTGCGTTTGGCTGGCTATATTGTGACTTCTAGTCCTGGAAAGTCCCAGGCAAACATAGTGCTTCTGGTGCTCACTCCTTATACTCTCATTCATGTTTTTTCTGCGTTCCTGTCTTAGTTACCTAGTACTGCTGTGACAGAAATACTACAAGTGGGTGGTTTTAAAAAACAGAAATGTATTCTTGGAGGTATCATTTCAGTAGGACTCTCTCCTAATTTCTGGTATCTGCCAGCAATCCTTGGCATTCCTTTGTAGATAATCCTTACATGGTATCTGTCTTCCCCCATCTCTGTGTCTATTCTTTTCTTTTTATAATTCAAAAGGGATTATATTTAGGACCCACCCTACCCTCACATGATTTCATTATCAAAACAAACGAAAAACCCTACTTCCAAACAGGATCACACCTACAGGTACAGGGGCCAGGACTTCAATCCGTATTTTGGGGGCAATTCAATCCACAACAAAGCCCACAACCAGACGCAGGGGCATCCATGAAGGCAAGGATCTCCAGGCACTACTCCACTTGCCCTATGACAAGCCCGTCTTTGAGTAGGACAGGTGGAAACTCTGTCATATTCCATTTAGAACTCCTGCCCTACCAAGTATGACTAATATTTATGAAATATGTGCAGATTTGTGAAGCATCATGTCACTTTTCCCTCTACAGTCTTACAGTGATTTGTACTTCTGTTAAAACAAGCATAGCATTATGTATGTATTGGTTTATGACTTCCCCCATGAGTTATTCCAAAGCTCCCCCTGTGCTTTCTGCAGATTTGCATCTCCGTCACCTAGCACGATGCCTGAATAGAGCAGATCCTCAGCAAATGTTTGTTAGATAAATGGAGGGATGAAGAAAATTGTAATTTCTTTCCTGTCATACAATGTCAGTGTTTAGCAGCGTTATTTATGCCATAAACCTGTTGCTGTTGAGTTGATTCCAACTCATGATGACCCCATGTATTACAGAACAGAACCGCTTAATAGGCTTTTCTTGGCTGTACTGTTTATGGAAGCAGATTGCCAGGACTTTCTTCTGTGCCACTGCTAAGTGGATTCGAACCACCAACCTTTTGGTTAATTGTTGAGTGCAAATTGTTTGTGCCACCCAGGCACTGGGTTATGTCATGGATACACTGTCCTGAATTCTGAGGCATGCTCTGCAGAACCCAGTGCCATGAGAGAGTGAAAGAGAGAATGGTTCTTTGCTCAAAGGAGTTTGAGAAATACTGCATACCATGTGCCCCTCTTGGAGATCCATGGTACACATTAGCACATTAAAGTCTGAGGGGACCTGAAGAAAAAGAACTTGTATGTAGAAACTGTTATCGCTCAGCCTCTGATATGAAGTTATAAATATAAGGAGGATGAGTGAATTAAATATCTGAAGAGTGTGATGTAGTGAAAAACGTGTTTTTGTCTCTTTAGCTGATATCTAGAAATCCCTTTATACATAACTTGGTTAATTAGAGTACATCCTCCAATAAGTTTTTCAAGAAGAGCTCATGAGTTCCATATTCATTGATTTCTGGCATATTCAAAAACATTTTTATCTGCACGTGACATTTTGGGTCTATATAAAATCCCTGTGTCCTTTTCTCACTGATCAATTACTTTCTCTGACATTGAATGTTGTGATGGAAAATCTATTGTGTTAAAAACATTCTTCTCTACAGATAGATACTGAGCATGGCTCATTGCTTCATTTAACTTGTTAATGATGGAGCCCACAGGAAGAACCACAAAAGAGCTGGTGTGAAAGGCATTAAGGAACAGGAATTTTTCCCCCAAGAATTCACAGCTCCCCACCACATAGACAATATGTCCAAACCAAACACAGTCTGCCTGAGCCAACTCATGTTTAAACCCTTTTGTTGTCTTACTAGCTTTTTTTGAGGGCCCTTCTCCCTTTTAGTCCTTGTTTCCTGGAAGCCACACTTTTTATCTGGTGGGCAAGCTTCAGCTGCCTGCTGTTTGTTTCATCTTCTTTTTCTTCTAGTATGTTTGAATTAACCAGTTAACCAGTTTCATATAGTCATTTCCGACTCATGGCAACCCCATATGTGTCAGAGTAGAACTGTGCTCCATAGGGTTTTCAATGGATGATTTTTTGGAAGTAGATCACCAGGCTTTGCTTCCACCATGCCTCAGGGTGGACTTGAACCTCCAGCCTTTCAGGTAGCAGCTGAGAGTGTTTGCATCACCCAGGAACTCCTATGTTTGAATAGATTCTATGATTATTCCCTTCTGATTATACCTCCTTTTTGAAAGAAAGCCTCTCTTTCTTTACTAGCTACTACTGAGGATGCTGTTGGGGCTGAGTCAGGGGAGTTCTGGGCCAGCAGGTAACTTGGATTTGTTCTCTTTTCCCTGTTGTAAAGAAAAGACTCTCTAGTTCTCTTCAGGTAGGATCAGAAGAGAAGTAACATTGCAATGGGAGACCACAAAACCCCAGGCTGAAGCTTATGGATCTCAGGGGGAGAATGCAAGTCACAAGTAATTCTAGTGCTGAAGGGGGAGAATAAAATTACAGTTTTTCTTATTGATTTACAGTAATTAAGGTCAAAGGCAGGACAAGTAAAGCATAATCTTTAACATTATTAGTTACATGAGTACATTGATTGGCTAAAACACATAATTGAAAGACATGGGGTCAAGGGGGGTTTCATGTTGGTTAGAAAGCAATGACAGGATGGATATTCTTAGGAATGGCTGATTAACAATTACCTTGCTCAGAATGTTAAATTTCTGGAGGAGAACGGAAACAAGAGTTTCCGTGCTCTATCACTTTGCCCAGTACATCAGAAACTGGAGGAGACTGAGATCAAAAGCTTCAATTCAATGTAAAGAATTCACGTTCTTTAGCCTGACTGCAAAGAAACTCATTTCCTTAATGATAATGGGTTGGTTCCTAGGCAACGAAGGTAGAATCTTAGGGAAAGATTACCTGGAGCTGCTAGGCAGCAAATGTAGAACCTAAGGTGAAAGATTACATTGAACTCTTAGAGTTAGTTTAGTCACTTTACAGATAGATCAGATGCCTATTTTTATTTTACATCCCTTATCATTTCCTCCTTTTGATCAAGAACTTCGAAGAACATCCTTTGATCACACTTATACTCTCTTTTTCATGGGCTCGACTTCAATTTGTCCTCAATGTTTGTTTGAACTTGTTGGCTTTTAAGACTCTAGATGCCACACCATAGAAGCAGCTGGGCAGCACTTACATATATTTACCTTGCTATGAACTGAGTTCTCATCTTCAGGGAAATCTGGTCTCATGTTGCCCACAAAGGAGTAACTCATCTTCTGCAAAGATTTTTTGGCAGTTGGGAAACTTCAATTTTCTTTACCATGCTATTGCTGAGCAGCCATCTTCAGTGGCTGTGACATGGGGAATGAATAGGGTATGGTTGCATTGGAGGAACAACATGGACTACTTTCAAATGACCAATCTAAGTCATAAGGCTTCTCTAGTTTGGGTTTCCAAATGCATTGTTGATATACATAATTCTTTGAATGGGAGATGAAGTGGAGTTTACAGTGCCTATAGCAGATGTGGAGTGCTGGTGGCACAGTGGTTAAGAGGTACGGTGAACTACAGCTGCTAACCAAATAGTCAGCAGTTCGAATCCACCAGCCACTCCTTGGAAACCCTATGGGGCAGTTCTTCTCTGTCCTATATGGTTGCTGTGGGTCAGAATCAATTTGTTGGCAACAGGTTTTTCAGGTTTATAGTAGCTGTAAATCTTATAACAAATTTTTTGATTCCAATAATAAGGATTATTACTATTAATATAATTAAAACAGTTTGTAACAGAGATCATAACCAAGAACCTACACTATTAGGTAACTAAAGATACCGAAGGACAATGGCAGAGTGATAGGGGGTATAGAGTGTAACCTAACAGCCTTCTGATGAATCTTTTTAAGGTCTTGCTCTACCTCTCCTATAGTATTTATCCAGGAGCAACATGAAGTGTTGGCAATGGCACATACTCCACCTTGTTGTACTAGTAAGAAATCTAGACCTATCCAATTATCAAGTACCACTTTAGCTAATGAGTTAAGGGATCATTGCTGTGCTGCCATTCCATCTGCAACATCATAAGCTATTTGAACCATAGTTGCTGAAAGACTGCTAACAGATATGTCTAATTGGACCGTGCCAAACCAAGGAACAGTGGCCCACAAGAAGGACAAGCCCCATCCTGGGAGAACAGCAGTGGGCATACCTGTAAGTGTTAGGCTGTGTTGGGCTAGAGAAATCAATGTCAAGTCACTTGTCCAATGTAAACTGTCATTATGGGTGTAAGTATCTAGGGGAACTCCCAAGATTCCCAATGCACATGACCTTTCATTCTCTAACCATCTACACATGATATAGCCCAGGCATAAGAAAAATCTTTAGGGTAGGGGTCATTTATTGTGCTTTATTTGGAACCTTTACAAAGCAACAAGTAACTATAGGGAGCACACAGGGCCTTTTTAAAATCAGAGGAACTAACCAAAACCTAAACCAAACCTATTGTCCTTGAGTCGATTCTGACTCACGGTGACCTATGGATAGATAAATTTGCATTCTCCAGCCAAGTTTCTATGTTAGCATTATTACAGATGGGTAATCTTCTAAAGTTTAATTCCCAATGAATATAGGTTTGAAAACATGGATTATCATAAGGTTTAATAGTTCTATTTAAGGTCTTAGAGCAGTTATTATACCAACTAGAATACAATCGAGTTTCTTCAGGACAATGTCCAACAAAGGGATATTGCCCAATATAATCTTGTTTTCTGCATTTAATTTCAGGATTAAAATCTTTGCCTTCAGCACAATAAAATGGGATACTTTTGGACTCAGGTCAAATTAAAACATGAAACTAAGGGATAGACATTAACCTCGGGTGGGTGCCATAACTTGACTCTGACAGCTCATTTTAAATTAATGCTGGAATTAATGGTGTGGTATTAGATGATAATTCTGTGTTGGGGAAGCCAGTGGGTCAGTGCTGTCTTGTACAGACTGGGGAGAGGAGTGGCAAATCTAGCATTCAGTCAAGTTACTAGCACTTGCCATGGACCGAGCCAACTTAACAAAACCATTACCTTGCCAAGCAACAGAAAAAGGAGACAATAAATAATAAGATTAAAACAATAATAGGTATCATGATTAAAGTGGAAAACCAAAATGAATAATACCATAAATGTCCAAAAATAATGAGCACACTTGTAATTAACATATACTAGTTCCAGCTAGATCTTAAATGTTTACCAAAAAACAATCTTAAGTGTATATAGTAAATACAAAATGACTAAAGATAAAAGTATGGCTAACAATATAGCACAGAGTCCAAATGCTTCAGCTGCTTGCATAAACTTGTGTGATCTTCGGTAGACAGTTCACTTTCATTGTTGTCTGTTTCTCGTTCAGGACGCTGTTTAAACTTTAAGTCCTTTGGTTGGTTAAACAGTGCAGGTAGGGTCCTTGTGAGCTTTCTTCAACTGGGACGGGTGGATCCAAGCTTTAATCCTCTGTAATTTAGCAGCACAGGCGTTTGTTAAAAGGACTAAGTAGAGTCCCTTCCACTTAGGCTCAAGAGAATCTTTTAGTTGATGTCTTTTCCAATAAACATAATCCTCAGGCGCAACATCAGGTACCTTGTTTTATTTTGGGGCCTGGTTACCAAAAGGTTCTTTTATCATGGAGGCTTTTTTTTTTTTTTTTTTAATAATGAAGCAAAGCCTGACAGCATTTTAGCAAACTAGTCTGTAAAAGATTAGAATAGATAAAAGCTGAACCACACAGGAGATTCATGGGCTTCCTAGTAACAGTTTCATAAGGGGTTAATTTATGGGCCCCAAAGGGAGTAGCCCTTAAGTTTAATAAAATCAAAGGGAGAACTCGATCCCAAGATAGGCCAAGAGAGGAAGTCAGATTTGCTAATTGTTTTAATACCATTAACTCTTGCTACCAGTCCTGAAGACTGGGGATGATATGGATAATGAAGCCCCTAAAAAATTGGAAAAAATGAAAAAATATCCATAATTACTTGACCAGTAAAATGAGTACCGCTATCACTACAAAGCGTCTTAGGGGCACCCCAAGTTGGGATAATATTTTCTAAAAGTTTCTTGGCTACAAAGCTGGCAGTAGCATGCCTGCTGGGGAAAGCCTCAACCCAATGTGAAAATCTACAAACCATAACAATCTTAAGTTACCATAACAAGGGCATATTTATACCCACGGGAAGAAGGCATCTGGACAAAGTCAATTTGCCATTTAAGCATAGGGCCAGTTGGCAAAGGATATCAACCTGGAGGGGAGCAATGAAGTTTGCCTGAATTAAATTGAGAACAGGTAGTGCATTGTCTTGCTATCTGGTCTGCTGCTTTCCAAAAATGTCCCCAGTGATATTTGTTCACTAATTCTACTAATTTATCTCGACCTGCATGGTTAGGTCTATGAATATCTTGAATCAAAGGAAGGTATAAGGATTTAGGCATCACTATCTTGCAATTGGGCGGTGGTCCCTCCCAATAACCTGTGTTGCCATTCGGTTGACAGCACTCTTGCTTTCACATGGATGTTTCAGTTTTTGAAGCCATAATCTGATGGCTTCTGAGGTAATGCCAGATCCTGTAGGGTAACTTCCTCAACTAACAAATTCTCAGTAACTGTTAACTTGTGGCAAACAGGCTTTACAGGGACCATCTGCTAACTTTCCAACTACAGGACCTTGGACTATGGGAGGAGAGTCTAATGTTGGAGTTTTGGGAGGATTCTAAAAATCATAGTGAAGCAATAAGCTATGGCTACTGAGCAAGTTGCCCAAAAATATTGATTCAAAGTATGGATCAGGTCATTTTTTTCCATGGGCCCATAAATGGTCAGTAAAGCCAGGAACATGCAAATACCTTGGAAGGACCAGGTTCTGATTGGGTCCTGTCCACAGACCTGTAATATTGTATTGAATATGCCCAGACTGAGTCCAGAAGGTGACTTTGCGGTCCAGGGCCGACTTTAAGTAAGTGGCTAAAACCAAAACCAAACCAAACCTGTTGCCATCGAGTCAATTCTGACTCAGCAACCCTATACAACAGAGTAGAATTTCCCCATAGAGTTTCCAAGGAGTGGCTGGTGGATTCAAACAGCTGACCTTTGGGTTAGCAGCCAAGCTCTTAACCACGGCACCACTAAGGCCCCAAGGAAGCCATAATTACTTGAGGATCTGAATCTTGGTCAAAATATTCTATCATTCCCTCCTTTGGGGCCTAATTTTGGAAGAAGCCAGAAGCTGCTTGCTTGGCTGCAGTGTCTGCTAAATTTTTGCTTTTAACCTCTTCAGCTTGAGACAAGCCTTTTGGCTGATAAGCTTGTATTTTAACTACTGTTATTTCTGAGAATAGCAAAAGGGCCTCTAAGAGGTCAGCAACTAAGGGCCATTTTAATTTGGGTCCTAGAAAATGTTAGGAACACCCTTTGTTTTCATAACATACCAAAATTATGAACCCCTTTGAATTTATACCTTGAGTCCACAAAGACGTTTACTGACTGTCCAGAAACCAATTTGTAAGCCCTCGTGAGCATGATCAGTTTAGCTTGTTGAGTCCAAGTGACTTCAGAAAGGATGTCAATTTTGATGATCTTGATAGATGTGGTCACAGCATAGCCTTTCTGGTAATGAAAACTAGCAGATTTAAGTTTTAAACAAGACCCATCAACAAATGAAATTAGGATTTGTAATGGGGTTTCTGGTAAATTTTGTTTTTTAGTAATTGTATTGTTTATGGTTATTTTGAATTTAATGTTATAAAAAATCTGAAGTTGCTGTGGCAAAGTTAACTTTATTTGCCTTTAGTTTTATATCTCAGACATTTATGTCATTTTCTGAGGCAGAATCTGGGTCCAGATTTTCATATATTAACTTATAATAATAATTATTTTATTGTACTTTAGAAGAAGGTTTACAGAACAAACTAGTATCTCATTAAACAGTACACATATTGTTTTATGACATTGGTTAACAACCCCACAACATGTCAAAACTCTACCTTCTTGACCTTGGGTTCTCTAGTAATACCTTTCCTGTCCCCTCCTGCCTTCTAGTCCTTGCCCCTGGGCTGTTG
Organism: Dugong dugon; assembly: GCA_030035585.1. Lineage (NCBI taxonomy): Eukaryota > Metazoa > Chordata > Mammalia > Sirenia > Dugongidae > Dugong > Dugong dugon. The sequence goes on from CM057475.1 coordinate 8,348,212, forward strand.
TTTCCCTTTAGTCTCATTTTGTTTTATGGGCCTATCTAATCTTTGGCTGAAGGGTGAACCCCGAGAGTGACTTCATTACTGAGCTAAAAGGGTGTCCGGGAGCCATACTTTTGGGGTTTCTCCAGTCTTTGTCAGGCCAGTAAGTCTAGTCTTTTTTTTGGGAGTTAGAATTTTGTTCTACAATTTCTCCCGCTCTGTCTGGGACCCTCTATTGTGATCCCTGTCAGAGCAGTCAGTGGTGGTAGCCAGGCACTGTCTAGTTGTACTGGACTCAGCCTGGTGGAGGCTGTGGTAGATGTGGTCCGTTAGTCCTTTGGACTAATCTTTCCCTTGTATCTTTAGTTTTCTTCATTCTCCCTTGCTCCTGAAGGGGTGAGACCAGTGGAGTATCTTAGATGGCCACTCACAGGCTTTTAAGACCCCACACACTACTCATCAAAGTAGAATGTAGAACATTTTCTTTACAAACTATGTTATGCCAACTGAGCTGGATGTTCCCTGAGACCATGGTCCCCACAGCCCTCAGTCTAGCAGTTCCGACCCTCAGGGAGTTTAGATGTGTCAATGGAGCTTCCATGACCTTTCCTTGATCAAGTTGTGCTGGCTTCCCCAGTAGTGTGTACTGTCTTACCCTTCACCAAAGTTACCACTTACCTATTGTCTATTTAGTGTTTTTCCATCTCTACCGCTCCCCTCCCTCATAACCATCAAAGATTGTTTCTTCTTGTGTGTAAACCTTTTCATGAGTTTTTACAGTAGTAGTCTCATACAATATTTGTCCTTTTGTGACTGACTTATTTCACTAACCATAATACCCTCCAGATTCATCCATGTTATGAGATGCTTTGCAGATTCATCATTGTTCTTTATCATTGCATAATACTCCAATGTATATATGTACCATAGTTTGTTTATCCATTCATCGGTTGAGGGGCATCTAGGTTGTTTTCATTTTTTTTGCTATTGTGAACAATGCTGCAGTGAACATGGGTGTGCATATGTCTATTCACGTGACCACTCTTATTTCTCTAAGATATATTCCTAGGAGGGGGATTGCTGGATCATATGGTATTTCTATTTCTAGCTTTCTAAGGAAGCACCACATCATTTTCCAAAATTGTTGTATCATTTTGCATTCCCACCAGCAGTGCATAAGAGTTCCGATCTCCCCGCAGCCTCTCTGACATTTGTCATTTCCTTTTTTTTGATTCATGCCAGTAATGCTGGGGTGAGATGGTATCTCATTGTAGTTTTGATTTGCATTTCTCTAATGGCTAGTGATTGTAAGCATTTCTTCATGTGTCTGTTGGCCGCTTGAATGTCTTCTTTGGTGAAGTGTCTGTTCATTTCTTTGCCCATTTTTTAATTGGATTATTTGTCTTTTTGTTGTAGAGGTGTTGGATTTTCTTGTAGATTTTAGAGGTTAGAACTTTGTCTGAATTGTACTAGCCAAAAATTTTTTCCCAGTCTGTAGGTTCTCTTTTTACTCTTTTGGTGAAGTCTTTTGATGAGCATAGTGTTTAAATTTTAGAAGATCCCAGTTATCTAGCTTATCTTCTGGAGTTTGTGTGTTGTTGGTTATGGTTTGTATCCTGTTAATGCTATGTATTAAGGCCTCTAGCATTAAGCCTATTTTCTCTTCTATGAACTTTATAGGTTTTGGTTTTCTATTTAGGCCTTTGATCCATTTCGAATTAGTTTTTGTATATGGTGTGAAGTATGGGTCCTGTTTCATTTTTTTGCAGATGGACATCCAGTTTTTCCAGCACCATTTGTTAAAAAGATTGTCTTTCCCCTGTCTGATGGATTTTCGGGCCTTGTCGAAGATCAGGTGACCGTAGGTGGATGGATTTACATCTGGGTTCTCAATTCTGTTCCATTGGTCAATGTATCTGTCATTGTACCAGTACCCGGCTGTTTTGACTACTGTAGCTGTATAGTAGGTTCTGAGGTCAGCTAGTGGTTGTCCTCCTACTTTATGCGTCTTCATTAGTGCTTTACTTATCCGGGGCTTCTTCCCTTTCCATATAAAGTTAATGATTAGTTTTTCCATCTCGTTAAATAATGTTATTGGTATTTGGATCGGGATTGCATTGTATTTGGGAATTGCTTTTGGTAGAATTGTCATTTTCCCAATGGTGAGTCTATCTATCCAAGAGCATGGTATGTTTTTCCATTTATGTAGATCTCTTTTGGTTTCTTGCAGTAGTGTTTTGTAGTTTTCTTTGTATAGGTCTTTTACATCCTTGGTTAGATTTATTCCTAAGTATTTTATTTTTTTAGGGGCTATTATAAATGGTATTGTTTTCCTGATTTCTTTTTTGTCATTCTCTTTATTGGTGTATAAGAATCCAACTGATTTTTGTATGCTTATCTTGTATCCTGCTACTCTGCTGAATCTTTCTATTAGTTCCAGTAGTTTTCTCGTGGAGTCTTTTGGGTTTTCTATGTACAGTATCATATCATCCACAAATAGGGACAATTTAACTTCTTCCTTACCAATTTGGATGCCCAGTATTTCTTTTTCTTGCCTTATTACTCTAGCTAGGACTTCCAGCACAGTGTTAAATAGGTGTGGTGATAAAGGGCATCCTTGTCTTGTTCCTGTTCTCAAGGGGAATGTTTTCAGCCTGTCTCCATTGAGAATGACGTTGGCCATTGGTTTTGCATAGATGCCCTCTATTAAGTTGAGAAATTTCCCTTCTATACCTATCTTATTGAGAGTTTTTATCAGGAATGGGTGTTGGACTTCGTCAAATACCTTTTATGTGTTGATTGTGATGATCACGTGATTCTTTTCTTTCCTTTTATTTATGTGGTGGATTATGTTGATTGATTTTCTAATGTTGTACCATCCTTGCATATCTGGTATGAAGCCTACTTGGTTGTGGTGTATTATTTTTTTGATATGACGCTGAATTCTATTGGCTAGAATTTTGTTGAGAATTTTTGCATCTATATTCGTGAGAGATATTGATCTTTTTTATTTTATTTTTTTTTGTGGTGTCTTTGCCGGGTTTTGGTATCAGGGTTATGCTGGCTTCACAGAATTAATTCAGAGGTGTCACTTCCTTTTCTATGTTGTGAAATAGTTTGAGTTGTACTGGTGTAAGCTTTTCACAGAATGTTTGATAGAATTCTGCTTTGAAGCCATCTGGGCCAGGGTTTTTTTTTGTGGGAAGTTTTTTTATTACCTTTTTAAACTCTTCTCTTGTTATAGGTCTGTTTATATTTTCAACTTCAGTTTGTGTTAGTTTGGGTAGGTAGTATGTTTCTAGAAATGCGTCTATTTCCTCTAGGTTTTCAAATTTGTTAGAGTATAGTTTTTCATAATACTCTGTTATTATCCTTTTTATGTCAGTTGGGTCTGTTGTAATGTTCCCCATTTCTTTTCTTATTTGGGTTATTTGCATCCTCTCCTGTTTCTCTTTTGTCAGTTTGGCCAGTGGTTTGTCGATTTTGTTGATCCGTTCAAAGAACCAACTTTTGGTTTTGTTGATTCCGTCTATTGTTTTTCTATTCTCTATTTCATTTATTTCTGCTCGGATCTTTATTATTTCCTTTCTTCTGGTGGCTGTGGGCTTTTTTGCTGTTCTGTATTTGTTCAAGTTGTGTCATTAATGTTTTGAGTTTGTCCCTTTCTTCTTTTTTCATGTGTGCATCTAGTGCTGTAAATTGTCCTCTGAGGACTGCCTTTTCTGTGTCCCAAAGGTTTTGGTATGATGTGTTTTCATTCTCATTTGATTCTAGGAATTTTTCAATTCCATCTCTGATTTCTTCTATTACCCAGTGGTTTGTAGACAGGGTGTTATTCAGTTTCCATGTAATTTTTTTTTTTTTCCTTGCTTGTCCTGTTGTTAATTTCTACCTTGATGGTGTTGTGTTCAGAGAACATACTTTGTATTATCTCAGTGTTTTGGATTTTGTTGAGGGTTGCTCTGTGGCCTAAGATGTAGTCTATTCTGGAGAACGTTCCATATGTGTTGGAAAAGAATGTGTACTTGGAGCTGTTGAGTGGAGTGTTCTATATATGTCTATGAGTTCAAGTTGGCTGATTGTGCCCTTTAGGTCCTGCTGTATCTTTGCTGAGTTTCTTTTTAGATGTTCTGTCCTTTACCAAGAGTGGTGTGTTGAACTCTCCTACTATTATTGTGGAACTGTCAATTTCTCTTTTCAGCACTGTTTATGTATTTGCAGCTGTGTCATTGGGTGTGTAAGTGTTTATTATGGTTATGTTTTCATGATGGATTGTCCCTTAAATCGTTATATAATGCCCATCTTTGTCTTTTATGCTGGATTTTGTTTTAAAGTCCATTTTATCTAAGATTAGTATTGCCATTCCTGCCCTTTTTTGGTAGCTGTTTGTTTGATATATTTTTTTCATTCTTTGATTTTTAATAAATTTATGTCTTTGTTTCTAAGGTGTGTCTCTTGTAGACAGCATATTGATGGATCTTGTTTTTGTTATCCATTTTGTCACTCTCTGTCTCGTTATGGGTGCATTTAGGCCATTTACATTCAGTGTGATTATTGATAGGTATGAGTTTATTGCTGTCATTTTGTAGTGCTTTTTTTTGTGGTTCTGACATTTTCTTTGTTCCTCTTACTCTCCTGTGCTGAATTCCTTTTATTTGTGGATTTTTTTTTTCATTTCTTTTGTTTTTGTAGATTTTGTTTTTACTGAAACTTTGTTTTTCTTTTTTATTTTGATGAGTAGGCTTATGAAGTTTCTTTGTGGTTACCTTGACATTTGCCCTTATCTTCCTAGGTTTGAACCAGTCTATTATCACTTGATATCACCTTGCCTTCCTCTCCATTAGAAAATTCTATACCTACACCATTTATTCCCTCTTGTTCTGACATAGTTATAATAATAATTTTTAAAAGTGAAAAACTTGTTGGGAATTAATTAGTAAAGTAATGCAAAGCCAGATAAAGTCTATGAAGAAGAACCTTTAGATAAAAATATCTCTAAACATAAAGTGTGAAATTCTAGTGAAACTGTTGGCTTTAATGATAAAGCTGCAATTAAAATAGTAAAATAATGCCATAAAATTATGTGTTGGTTACTTAGTATTAAGCAAATATTGTTAATATACAAAATTTAATTTAAAGAAAATTTGGTTCATCTCTTGATTTGAAAGTGTGTTTCATGTAATTTATAACATACTAAATAAAACTTTTTAGCATTTTTAAAACTTTTTTTATTGTACTTTAGATGAAGGTTTACAGAACAAATAGTTTCTCATTAAACAGTCAGTACACATATTGTTTTATGACATTGGTTAAGAACCCCACGACATGTCAAAACTCTCCCTTCTTGACCTTGTGGACCCTTTTTTTGGTGATAATATACATAACCAAAGTTACACCTTTTTGAAAGTTTCTACATGTACAATTCAGTGACATCGATTACATTCTTCCAGCTCTGCTGCTATTCTCACTATCCTTTTCCAAATTATTCCATCACCATTATCTTCAACTTATTTTCCCCTAGGCTTGCTATCAAAACTTTTGAGTTGTTGTTGTCAATTTGATCTCACATAGATAATTCTTTTATTTTATTTTATTTTTTGGTACATTAGATGCAGGTTTGAAGAACAAATAGTTTCTCATTTAACAGTTAGTACACATATTGCCCTTATGACAATGGTTAACAACCCCATGACATGTCAACACTGTCCCTTCTCAACCTTGGGTTCCCTATCACCAGCTTTCCTGTCCCCTCCTGCCTTCTAGTCCTTGTCCCTGGACTGCTGTGCCTCATTAGTCCTGTTTTGTTTTATGAGGCTGTCCAATCCCTAGCTGAACGGTGAACTTCGGGAGGGTCTTCATCACTGATCTAAAAGGGTGTACAGGGGCCATACTCTCAGGGTTTCTCCAGTCTGTCAGGCCAGTAAATCTGGTCTTTATTTTGTGAGTTAGAATTCTGTTCTACATCCTTTTCCAGCTCTGCCCAGGACCCTCTATTGTGATCCCGATCAGAGCGGTCAGTGGTGGTAGCTGGGCATCATCTAGCTGTACTGGACTCAGGCTGGTGGAGGCCATGGTAGCTGTGGTCCATTAGTGCTTTGGACTAATCTTTTCCTTGTATCTTGTTCTCTTTGTTCTCCCTTGCTCCCGAAAGGGTGAGACAGGTGGAGTATCTTAGATGGCTCCTCACAGGCTTTTAAGACCCCAGACGCTATTCACCAAGGTAGAATGTAGAACATTGTCTTTATAAACTGTGTTATGCCAATTGAGCTAGATGTTCCCCAAGACCATGGTCCCCACAGCCCTCCGCCCAGCAGTTCAGTCCTTCAGGGACTTTGGATGTGTCTGTGGAGCTTCCATGACCTTTCCTTGTACAAGTTGTGCTGGCTTCACCAGTAATCTGTACTGTCTTGCCCTTCACCATCTTACCCTTCACCAAAGTCACCACTTACCTATTTAGCTCCTCCCCATCACTCCCATCCCTTGTAACCAACAAAGATTGTTTCCTTTTGTGTGTAAACTTTTACATGAGTTATACAGTGGAGGTCTCATGCAATATTTGTCTGTTTGTGATTGACTTACTTCACTTAGCATGATGTCCTCCAGCTTCATCCATGTTATGAGATGCTTCACAGATTCATCATTGTTCTTTATCGTTGCATAACACTCCATTGTGTGTATGTACCATAGTTTGTTTATCCATTCATCTGTTGATGGGCATCTAGGTTGTTTCCATCTTTTTGCTATTGTGAACAGTGCTTCAATTAATATGGGTGGTGTGCATATGTCTATTTGTTTGATGGCTCTTATTTCGTTAGGATATATTCCTAGGAGTGGGATTGCATTTTGTAGTGTTTTTTTTTTTTTTTTTTTTTTTTTTTGTGGTGCTGATGTTTTTCTTTGTTCCTCTTACTCTCCTGTGCTGAGTTCCTTTTGTTTGTGGATTTTTTTTTTTTCATTTCTTTTCTTTTTGTAGGTTTTGTTTTTACTGAGACTATGTTTTTCTTCTTTATTTTGATGAGTAGGTTTGTTAACTTTCTTTGTGGTTACCTTGAGATTTACCCTTATCTTTCTGGATTTGTACCAGTCTATTATTACTTGGTATTGCTTGACTTCCTCTCCATTAGAAAATGCTATACCTACACCATTTATTCCCTCTTTTATTGTTCTGACGTTGTTATAATAATAATTTTTTAAAGTGAAAAACTTGTTGGGAATTAATAAGGTAATGCAAAGCCAGATAAAGTCTATGAAGAACCTTTAGATAAAAATATCTCTACACATAAATGGTGTGAAATTCTAGTGAAACCGTTGGCTTTAATGATAAGGCTGCAATTAAAATAATAAAGTAACGCCATAAAACTTTGTGTTTCTTAGTATTAAGCAAATATTATTGACATATAAAATTTAAAGAAAATTTGGTTCGTCTCTTGATTTGAAAGCATGTTTCAAGTAATTTATAACATATTAAATAAACCTTTTTAGCATTTTTAATAAAAAAGAAACAAATCTTTTTTTGTTGCCTTCCTACAAAGTTTTAAAATTGTTTGTATTTTATCATAGGGACAATACTTATTTATTAAGGCTCCTAAAGGTAAAACTTCACCTTTTTCTAAAGCCAGGTGGCTTAGTTTTCTGGTTAAAGACATAAAAATTAACAGAAACACGGAACTTTTGTTTTCTAGCCTGATTACACAGAATAAACAGTAAACTAAGAAAACAAGACTATCAAGATTGAAATTTTCTCTTAATAAACCTTTTAAATTTCTTGTTATTCAGGAATTTAAAAATTTATTTCTTTTCCTTAAGTAAACTATATTTTATATAATATTTATCTTAAGTTTCTTAAAAAGGTTTTGATCTCAAGGTTAATATAAACATAAAACTTTTGCCAGAATGAATTCACTTCTGTTAATTCCTGAGAATATTAGGACTCTTTAATTTATACAAATGGTTATTTATTATTAAACCAATCAGAGTATGTTCTTTGAAGAAATATTGTAATCTGATTTAATAATTAAGCTTTATAGGATATCTTTTTGAGATTTTATTATATCAATTAAAATTAACAATTACTAATTTACATTAAAGTTTCTCAAAGTATCTATTAGATGTCCAGACATAAGAAGCAGTTTTCCTTGGAAGAGAAAAGAACTAAGAATTTAGAAAGCACCATGGAAAACATCAGCCATGGCCTTTAATTGTAGATAAGACGCTGACACGGTATTTTAGACTAGAGGCAAGTTGTCAGAACAAAACAAAACACTGGTTTGTGAGGCCAGCTTAAAAAAAAAACAACAACTGAGCATATACAGTAAGCCACACAACATAAGCAACTTCAGAATGGAAGAAAAAGACAGAGCAGATGGAAACTCAATTTTCTTAAAGTGATCACTGAAATTCTAAAGCGTTTTTAGTTATGTGATGCTAACTGGGAATTGGCATCACCTATTTTCTTGCAAGATTTTTAACAAATATGCAAATTGTGCCCCAAAAGACCTAGGTCAAACAAACCCTAACCCAAATTTTCAAGCAGAAAACCCTGACCTGAATTTTCAAGTGGAAAACCTTAGTAAGTGAATGCCAGAGGTGGCATCCCCACATATTACTAAGTAACAGACATGTGCCAACAAGGTTTTCCAAACCAAAATGCACTCTTAGAGAAACAAAAGAAAAGTTTTGTGCTGGGAGTTATACATTGTGTCCACTAGATGGCAGACGTCTCACTCTCAAAGTTTAACAGAAACAAAAGGCCAAAAGCTCTGCAACTGTTCAAACCAAGAACAACCCAAAAGGAAAGAGGCAAAAGGCTGTTACACAGATGCTGGCAGAGATACAAGGGAACTTGTTAAATGGGTTTGGTAGCAAACTGAAAGAAAAAGATACCTGGGTTGGAGTTGGCCAAGGGGTTTGGAAAGTGGATTATAGGGCTCTGGGACCTGTTAACAGCTGCGCTGGCTTCAAGGTCCCAGAACCGGCTACCTAACTCACACAAAAATGAGCCTTGTTTCAGAATCTTTTCACAAGGAAGGAATTCAAAGTGAACATAGTCAGGAATTGTTGTTGTTAGGTGCCAACGAGTCGGTTCTAACTCAGTGACCCCGTGTACAACAGAATGAAACACTGTCCGGTCCAGCGCCATCCTCGTGATCATTGTTATGCTTAAGCCCATTGTTGCAGCCACTGTCAGTCCATCTCCTTGAGGGTCTTCCTCTTTCTCCCTGACCCTCTACTTTACCAAGCATGATGTTCTTCTCCAAGGACTGATCCCTCCTGATAAAATGTGCAAAGTATGTGAGACGAAGTCCTTCCTTCTGTGGCGCACTCTGGCTGTACTTCTTCCAAGACAGATTTGCTCACTCTTCTGGCTGTCCAGTATCCTTCGCCACACCATAATTCAAAGACGTCAATTCTTCTTCGGTTTTCATTGTCCAGCTTTTGCATGCAGATGAGGCGATTGAAAACACCATGGCTTGGGTCAGGCACACCTTAATCCTTAAAGTGACATCTTTGCTTTTTGACACTTTAAAGAGGTCTTTTGCAGCAGATTTGCCCAATGCAATACGTCGTTTGATTTCTTAACTGCTGCTTCCGTGGGTGTTGATTGTGGATCCAAGTAAGATGAAATCCTTGACAACTTCAATCTTTTCTCTGTTTATCATGATGTTGCTTATTGGTCCAGTTATGAGAATTTTTGTTTTCTTTATGTTGAGGTAGAATTCATACTGAAGGCTAGGCTATAGTCTTTGATCTTCATCAGTAAGCACTTCAAGTCCTCTTCATTTTCAACAAGCAAGGTTGTGTCATCTGCATATCGCAGGTTGTTAATGAGTCTTCCTCCAATCCTGATGTCCCGTTCTTCTTCATATAGTCCGGCTTCTTGGATTATTTGCTCAGCATACAGGTTGAACAAATATGGTGAAAGGATACACCCCTTTGACTCTACTTTGAGGAGTCAGCTCCTCACCAATTGTATTCTGAGTGCCTTCCAACCTGGCAGGCTCATCTTCTAGCACTATATCAGACAATGTTGTATTACTGTTCATAAGGTTTTCACTGGCTAATTCTTTTCAGAAGTAGACTGCTGGTCCTTCTTCCTAGTCTGTTTTAGTCTGGTAGCCTAGCTGAAACCTGTCCACCGTGGGTGACCCTGCTGGTATTTGAAATACCGGTGGCATAGCTTCTAGCATCACAGCAACATGCAAGCCACCACAGTACAACAACCTGACAGTGCGTGGGGAGTTAGGAATAGGCAAACAGAATACAAAAGATGAGCGTGAACACATTTAACAGGATACAGCCAGCAGATGGCAACCTCAAACCACAGTTAAAAACCGGCACCCTCATATCACTCAGACCAGTTAGAAACACAAACCTTTAACAAAATTATTCACCTGTGAATGGGAACCTGAAAGCAGAGAAATGGCTTCAATAAATTCCAAAAAAAAAAAAAACAGCCACGCCAAAATTTGTGGCTAATTAATTCTGGAGCACTCACATCTGGACATGAAAAAGCGGGAGGGCACAAACGAGCCCTTGTTGGTGCCTGACTCGGGTTCTTCAGGTTCTCAGGGTCTACCTGGGAAAGAGAGCTCCACGTCCTGCCGGCAAATGCCAAAGTGTTGTAGAGAGAAGACTTTTCAGCTCCACTGAAATAGAACCAAAAGAGATTTATTGAAGCCAAAGTAACATTACAATGGGAGACCATGAAACCCCAGGCTGAAGCTTATGGATCTCAGGGGGAATGCAAGTCACAAGTAATTCTAGTGCTGAAGGGGGAGAATAAAATTAGTTTTTCTCCTTGATTTACAGTAATTAAGGTCAGTCAAAGGTGGGACAAGTAAAGCATAATCTTTAACATTATTGGTTACATGAGTACACTGATTGGCTAAAAGACCTAATTGAAAGGCATGGGGTCAAGGGGGGTTTCATGCTGGTTAGAAAGCAATGACAGGACGGATATTCTTAGGAATGGCTGACGAACAATTACCTTGCTCAGAACGTTGAATTTCTGGAAGAGAACGGAAACAAGAGTTTCCGTGCTCTATCACTTTGCCCAGTACATCAGAAACTGGAGGAGGCTGAGATCAAAAGCTTCAATTCAATGTAAAGAAGTCACATTCTTTAGCCTGACTGCAAAGAAACTCATTTCCTTGATGATAATGGGTTGGTTCCTAGGCAACGAAGGTAGAATCTTGGGGAAAGGTTACCTGGCGCTGCTAGGCAGCAAAGGTAAAACCTAAGGGGAAAGAGTCTGGATAGAGCAGATGTCTATTTTTGTCTTCCGTCCTTTTATAATCCCTGAACATGTTCTCCCCAGCACTGGCCTCTGTACAGCCCTGCTTCTCCTCGATTTCAACTAGTTTGTATTTTTGAAGGAGTGAATGAATGCAAATACCTTATTTTCACGTGTGCATTTTCTAGCATCTTGGTGAAACAGGCTGCATAAATGCTCTTTAGGTTCTGGAGTAACTGTATGTCACCTCAGGGCCAGAAATAAATAGCTTAAGGTCATCACAGAGGGCTCCCTCAGCTGTCCTTTTTCATGGAGTGAAAAGAGACGCATTTGAACTTTCCTTATGCAGTGCCAGCGAGGCTTGTTAAATAGATAAAATTTGAGATGAAGGGCACCTTCGGCTCCTTCTCTCCCAGACCATTTTTCAAAAGAGAAAAGCTATTAATACTGAATCTACAATGGTGGGGCTCTCATTTTTATTTTTGTTGCTGTTTGTACATGGCATTTGGGAAATCTGTGTCATGCAAATCCTTCTGAATTTTGGAATTCCTGTTTTGCTTAGCTGCTTCTGTTGATGACAGATAGACCAAAGATGTATTGGTTAAGAATAAGTCATTCCGATTGCTGTTGAATCAGCTCCAACTCATGGGAACCCCCTGTGTGTCAGAGTACAGCTGCGTTCCATAGGGTTTCCAATGGCAGATTTTTCCAAAGTAGATCACCAGGCCTTTCTTCCAAGGTCCCTCTGGGTGGACTAGAACCCTCCACCTTTCAGTTAGCAGCCTAGAACCTTAGCCATTTGCACCACAAGGGACTTCTAAGAATAAGTCATAGTGTATGTCAAAACTTCAAGATCCTGCCCCCTGTGCTTGGAGTTGCTCAAATATTTGAAAGCCTTTGCCCTGTCTGTCACAGGGAGCTGGAGAAGGCACCCAAAAAGAAGGCAAGCAGGAGGCTCAGAGCCTTGCTCATCCAGAAACCTGGCCTGAAACAACTTATTCTCTGAGAACAATCTGAAGCAAGGAACCACAAAGGGAGAGCAGAGAGAGAAAGCTATAGTCCTTGAATCAAAACAGCAGCTCACCACCATATGTGGGCCCCTTTGTGATGCTACTGTTGGGTGTACCACACATTTCCCATTTAGCACCACTTGTGTTGATATGGAAACCCTAGTGGTGCAGTGGTTAAGAGCTATGGCTGCTAACCAAAAGTTCGGCCGTTCAAATCCACCGGGTGCTCCTTGGAAACTCTATGGGCAGTTCTACTCTGTACTATAGGGTCACTGTGAGGTGGAATCGACTTGACGGCGACGGGTTTGGTTCTTTTTTTTTTTTTTTTTTGGTCTTGATATGAAGTTCTTTGCTGAAGTAGGATCATGAGCATTATCATAAATTGAAGCAGCTGTTCATCCTTTTCACAGACATTAGTAAGAGCCTGAGACCCATTTCGTATCGTGTCTTTTCCTAGGCCTAAAACATTCTGATCCTTCTAGAACACACCATGCTTGTGTTTCAGGCTCTGGTGAAAAAGCCCCAGCCCTGCAGCAGGCTGTTGAGGAGGGAGGATGTGGCCACAGTCTGGGGCCTTGTTGCTGGGATCAGCTTTCCTTTGTCTCTTTCTCAGTCATATGTACAAATTCCAATCCAAGGTCTCTTCAGACAGGGGAGGCCAGCCCCTAAGCGGGTGAAAAAAACAAATGTTACAGGAATAGTTAGCTGAGAGCAGACACCTGTCCACTCAGAACTGTTCTCTGATTATCCACCCTCCTAAAAAACAGCACCACCACAATTTCAAAAGTTGACTTTCTGGTCCATAGCTTCAATACTTATCTCTGAAATTAACCTTGAGTCAAACATATTTCAAAGTTTGTCATATTCATGTTGTATTTGCAGTGCTTAATGTATTTACTTGCACCCAGAAACATCTGCTAAGTGGGTGAAAAAATAAATGTCCCCTGGACTATCAGTGGAAGTCCTCTTCTTCGCGTGCCCATCAGGGGAGCAGCGGCCCACACTGAGAACAAGGGTCTGTGATTCCCAGAGGCTCAGGGCAGTAGGCCAGGGCCAGAGCCTTCCTACCCATTATCTCACTCACAGTTCACAGCAACCCCCGAGGGAGGCTTCTTGGTCCTTTTTAGAGGTGAGGACACTGGGTCATATGTAATTACTGCCCAGGTGGCTCTCTGCCCTGCTGGCCAGTGCAGGCCACTTGGGTTCTCTGCCCTTCCACCCAGTTTCCAGTCTCCTGGCCAGGCTCAGCACTCTGTGAATAGGGTGAGTTAGAGAGAGCAATGTGGTGTGTGTGTTTTGGGCTTTGATATTAAAGTTGTGTTGCTGCAGTGATTTTCTGCTTGGAGTTGAAGTTGAAAAGGAGCCTCACATTGGACAGAAACGTGGCCATCATGGGTGCCCTCATTGTCTGCCTGGCAACAGCAGTTGTCCTGCAGAACCTCACTGAGCCTGGGACTGTCACTGGGCTCACGTGCCTTCTCTACTCTAATGCAGGAAGTGGGACCCAAAGCCATAGACTGACGCATAGGCCCTAGCTGTTCTCATCCTTCAGGGTTGCTTCCCCCTCCCCCAGGCAAGAGTGGGCTGGAGTCACAGGCATCTTCCATGGAGCTTGGAGAGGGTGCGGTATATACTATCACAGGAGAGAAGTGTGAGGCTGTCTGATTGGGTCTTACCTGGATCATTTATAACAGCCCTGACCCACCCCACTGCCCCCCACTGCATCGCAGGCTCATACACACGCGCACACACATGCACACGCATGCAGCAGTCATTGTTCACATCTTTCCCAGAGAGCCTTCCTCAGGGCACCTTGAAGCCTGGCACAGCCCCCACCACATAGACAATGTGTCTGAACAACCCCGTTCTGCCCGACTCTGAAGCCGTCTCCAGAAGCACCACCTTCTGCCTCCTGTGGCAAGAAGTCAGGAAAGCAGCTCTCACTCCAGGTCTGGGAAGTGGGGAGGGCTGGTAAACCAGGGGCTCCTATGAGGTTGTTGGGTCGGCCTCCTGGACAGACAGCCCTGCTCACCCTGGGCCCAGGCGCTGAGGGAGGCATGACTGGAGGGATTCTGAGGCCAGCAGGGAAAGTCATTCCCCAAGCCAGGCTCTGAGACCCCCTGATGGCTAGCTCTCTCAGTGTGACCCGAACACAGCAGTCCAGTAACTGAGATGGCTTGGAGATGGTTCAAGGCCTGGAGCAGTGAACCTCCAAAGAGTATACCTTGACCCGAAGGTTCCATAGGGTGCTAGGTGCAGTGCCCTGGGAAGCCCCCCTCCCCCCGCTGGCCTCGTGTGGAGCTGAACACACTGCTGGCACTCAGCAGATCATAACTCTTTGTCCCCGAAATGTCTTCAGCTGGGATAACTTTACAGCTGGAGGAACTTTCTTTTTTCCAAACTTAACACATCATAAAACACAGCCGTTTTGGGAATGAGAACAACCAGGAGGCGTGTTAGCCTCCAGGGCTCTGTTCTGGGAAAGCTCAGAAGGCGAGTTTTGGATTCTGATACACCCACACCCAGTTGGCGCAAGGACAGCCATTCCTGCCTTGTCCCAGGGCTCCTTCGGGACTGACGGGCAGCTACGGGCTCGAGCAGGAAAAGGCTGTGGCTGCTCTCCATGGCTGCCTTCCTGTCAGGCATGTGTGGGTCAGCGGCTCTGGAGCACGGTCCTGAATTCTCCCTTCCCGTTGTGCTAGCACTGGTGTGGCTGGCCCAGGTATATGTAATGCACTTCCTGCCCGTGATCCCATAGGTGCTGGATACCTACCTCTGTAGGTGTTGGCCTACACAGCAGAACACCTACCGGGAGCAACTTGCCTCCAGGTTCAGGGTGGGCAGTAGCGGGTTTCCAAAGATGACCACCATCAATCCCCTCCGGCTACGTTCACCCTGCTCTCCTCAGTGGGAGGTGAAGTCATTTTTCTGCCTCTTGAATCAGGGCTGAGCTGTGATTGGCCTTGACCAATAAAATGTGGCTGAAGTGACAATGCTAAGCAGGGCCTAGCCCTTAGAAAGACTGGCAGCTTCTGCTTTCTCTGGGGAAGCCACTCACCATGCTATAAAGAAACTCAAGCTAGACTAACTAATGCTGGAAAGCAAGTGAAGAGAGAGGCCACATAAATCAGCCCCAGCTGTGAAACCGGGCTAATAGCTCCTTAAGGAGGTTGCTGTGCAGAGTGGATGAATTCTCATATAGAGAGCTTAGCACAGAGACAGGCGGGGGGTCGCCGCTGAACCAGTGTTTGTTCCTTTTCTTCCCCAAGTCCCTTGCCCACCTGATTCTAGAGATAGATAGCTGCCATCGAGTTGACTCCAACTCATGGCAACCTTACGTACAATGGAACAGAACAAAATGTCTGGTCCTGTGTCATCCTCACAATTGCCAGCACGTTCGAGTCCATCGCTGTGGCTACTGTGCCTATCCATCTCACCAAAGGTCTCCCATGCCCTCGCTGGCCTTCCACTTCACCAAAGATGATGTCCTCCTCTAGCTGTTGATCCCTTCTGATGATGTGTCCAAAGCAAGCAAATCAGAGACAGTGTTCATTGTGATCCACAGGGATTTTATGGGCTGAGTTTTGGAAGTAGATTGCCAGGCCTTTCTTCCTAGTCTTAGTCTGGAAGTTTCACTGAAACCTGTCCACCATGGGTGACCCTGCTGGTATTTGAAATACCAGTGGTATAGCTTCCAGCATCACAGCAACATGTAAGCCACCACTGTATGACAGACTGATAGATGGGTGGTGGGATTCTAGAGAAGTCATCTTTTATTCTGGCAACTCTGGGGTCTATGAGTCGAAATCAACTTGACAGCAATGGGTTTGGTTTTTTGATTTTTTCTGGGGCCAAGAGGATAAGCGTGAGTAAATGACTCTTTGCTACTGCTCTGAGTTGTGTATACCTAGCTTCTCTCCCAGCACAATGAAGGAGAACGGTGTTCCTTCAGACAGAAGTGCAGATACACCACTTCAGATGAGGACCTCATTGCCTAGAGACCCACCCAGTTGTTCCAGGGGATGTGTAGAGTGTGTATCACATTGTAAGGATCACACCAGAGCCTGTAGAAAGGCCCTGCCTCAGGCCTCAGAGTGGGCAGGTGTCTGTTTCACCAAGGTAAAGATGAATCCCTGAAACATTTGATGACTTGCCAGAGGCAGACCACTGAGCCCCAGCCAGCCTGTGTGTGTTAATATTTACAGCCCAGCTACCATTTTGTGTATCAAGAGTCTCCAATATGAAGATTATAAATTCTGCTTCCATTAATTCACTCATTCCCTTACTCACTTGTTCAATTTTTACTTTCTTTCATTTAATAAATACTCTCGAGCATTTCCTCAGTGTCAGGAGCAACCTAATCAGCAGAAGCAGATATGCCACCAGTCCACATGACGCTTTCAAGCCCGTAGGGAAGATTGAAAGATACTTTTAATTTGATCATTACTATTTGAGGTGAGATGAGAGACTAGAGAGGAAGAGGCTGCCATGAGGAATTGGTCCTAGACTCAAGGCTCAGGGAAAGTCCTGGAAGATGCTGTGTTTCCACTGAGATCTGCAGGATGAGAGTTATTTTGATGAGGGCACAGAAGGGCATGCCAAACGAGCCAGAGCAGCCAGCTCCAGGGCCCTGGGACAGGAGGAAGCAGGCTGCCTGTGAGGAGCTACAGAGGAGCATGGGCGAGGGGAGTGGGGGAAGAGGGGCAGGACAAGGCTGAGTGGGAGCTGGGATCATGGGCTCATTCGAGCTTTGAACATGATGGAAATTGTGTCCCCTGTAGAAAATAAGTAGTGATGTCATCTGCTTGGGGAGGGGGGTGGAATGTGGGTAATTGGAGATTTTAGGAGAATGGAGAAGGTTTGAACTGGTCATTCTGGAGGGCAGGAGAGCAAGTTGCCAATAAAAGCATGGTAGGTTTGAAATGCAGGACCTTTGGGATTGCTGAAAACAAGGATTCACCATGGCCCCTGTAAGCCCTGGTGTGTTGTTGTCCAGCAGAGCCCAGCTGTGACCCTGGAGATTTCCCAAATCGGAAGCTTGGCAGGGAGGTGATACTGGCACATTTTCATGATGTGTGCAAGATATGAAATGTGTCCAAGAGGGCAAGTGCAGAGAAATGGACCCTGGATCAGGGGACACTCGGGGAGCAGGGACTGGAGGGAACTGGGAGGGTGAGGGGAAGTTTTCGGGGGTTATCCGGGCGGCTCATTTCACAGAAAAGAAGCCTGATGATTTAGTCGTAAAGTAAAATAGCAGCTTTCGTAAGTGCAGAATGCCTTTTCTACCATTTCCCTTGCCTGTTCTCTTTTCAAGGAGCCCTGGTGGCTCGGCTGCTAACCAAAAGTTCTGTGGTTCAAACCTGCTAGCTGCTCTACAGGAGAAAGATGTGACCATCTGCTTCCATTAAGATTACAGCCTTAGAAATCCTATGGTGAAGTTCTACTCTGTCCTATAGGGTCACTATGAGTTGAAATCGACTCAACGACAACAGGTTTGTTCTATTTAAATTTAGTTCTTTTTTCCCCTCTTCTCTAGGTAGCACAAATGTCACTTGGTGCCTGCCTGGCTCATGAAAATGAAGACAAACTTGGCTCAAACCCCTAATGTCACAGGTGGATGGAGTCCAGGGTCATTCCTCAATCTTTGTGAATTCTGAACTCTTTTTGGTCTCAGCCATCTCCACTCCTGAGACCATGGGTGCTGTATCACTTTAGCCCTGCATTAGCTTCCTCCGCTTTCCATAAGAAACCCAATCTCACTCATGATTTTGTCAATTTAGAAACTGTGCTAAAATTCTAAGAGGTCATGGGAAAGGTCATGCATTTCTCCATTCTACTGGTTCCATGTCTCATGCCCTTCCCTACAAGCCCCTCTCCTGGGAGCTCATCTGCTAAATGAAGCCAGCAGATCTCCTGGGCCAGCACCCCCATCTCCCTGAGCCCCAAACTTTTTTTTTTATTTTTTGGTAAAAATATACACAGTAAAACATACACCAATTCAACCATTTCTACATGTACAATTTAGTGACATTGTTACATTCTTCAAGTTGTGTCACCATTCTTGCTGTCCTTTTCCAAATTATTCCACCACCATTAACATAAATTCACTGTCCCCTAATCTTCTCATCTAACCTTTCGAGTTGCTTGCGGTTGTCAATTTGATCTCCATACAGATAGTTCTTCAAAAGAGCACAATGCTCAAGGCAAACATTCTTTGCTAATTAAGCAAAACTACTTCATATAGCTGGACTATATGAAGAAGAAAGGGGCATTGGAGGAAGACTCATTAACAACCTGTAATATGCAGATGATGCAACCTTCCTTGCTGAAAGTGAAGAGGACTTGGAGCACTTACTGGTGAAGATCAAAGACCACAGCCTTCAGTATGGATTACACCTCAACATAAAAAAAAAAAAAAAATCCTCACAACTAGACCAGTAAGCAGCATCATGATAAATGGAGCAAAGATTGAAGTTATCAAGGATTTCATTTTACTTGGATCCACAACCAACACCCGTGGAAGCAGCAGTCAGGAAATCAAAAGATGCATCGCATTGGGCAAATCTGCTGCAAAAGACCTCTTTAAACTGTTGAAAACCAAAGGTGTCACCTCAAAGACTAAGGTACGCCTGACCCAAGCCATGGTATTTTCAGTTGCATCATATGCATGCAAAAGCTGGACAATAAATAAGGAAGACAGAAGAAGAACTGACACCTTTGAATTGTGGTGTTGGCGAAGAATATTGCATATACCATGGACTGCCAAAAGAATGAACAAATCTGTCTTGGAAGAAGTACAACCAGAATGTTCCTTACAAGGAAGGATGGCGAGACTACGTCTTACATACTTTGGACGTGTTGTCAGGAGGGATCAGTCCCTGGAGAAGGACATCATGCTTGGTAAAGTACAAGATCAGCAAAAAAGAGGAAGACCCTCAACGAGATGGATTGACACAGTGGGTGCAACAATGGGCTCAAGCATAACAATGATTGTGAGCATGGCGCAGGACCAAACAGTGTTTCGTTCTGCCGACTTGACGGCACCTAATAACGACAACCATTTTCTTTAAAGATTACTTCAGGGGATAGTTTTGGTTTAAGATTTAAGTTTCAAAGATTACCTCAGGGCAGTAGTTTTGGGGATCATCCAGCCTCAATAACTCCAGAAAACCTAGATTCCATGAGAATTTGAAATTCTGTTCCACACCTCCCCCACTTTGATCAGGATTTTTCTATAGAATGTTTGATCAAAATGCTCAGTAATGGTAGCCAGTCACCATTCATTTCTTTTTATCTCATGCCAAAGGAGGCAGTTGTTCATGGAGGCAAGTAGATTTGCCTGAGCCCTGATCTTTGATAAATAAAAAATCCTCTGTTCCTCATATCTACATTTCTGCATGTGCAATCTTTAGCTTGCTCATTACATGTATGGGTATATATGTATATATATACCCATACATACATACGCACATACACACACATGCATACACACGCCCAGAGAGAGATTTCCACTTGCAGCTGGTGGTGTGTGTTCATCTAAATTTTAGAATAAGCTTATCTATATCTACAAAAAAAAAATCTTGCCAGACTTTTTATAGAAATTGCTTTAAACCTGTCTGTCAATTAGGGAGAATTTATATCTTTACTATATTGAATCTTCCAGTCCATGAATGTGGTATGTCTCTGCATTTATTTAGATTTTCTTTGATTCCATTCATCAGCATTTTGTAGTTTCCAGCATACAAATCCAATACATGTTTTGCCAGTTTACATCTACACATTTCATTATTTCTGAGTGATTTTAAATGGTATTGTAATTTAATTTGTTTCCATAGTTCATTAGTAATATATAGAAGTACGATTGATTTTTGTGTATATCTTGTATCCTGTGACCTTGCTGAACTCACTTATCGTTCCTAGATTTTTGTTTGTTTTTATAGATTCCTTAGGATTTTCTACAGAGACCATCATGTCATCTACAAATAAGGACAGTTTTTTTTTCCTTCTTTTCTGAACTATATGCCTTTTATTTCCTCTCTTGACTTATTACACTGGCTAGAACTTCCAATACAATGTTAAATAGGAGTGATGAGAGTGGATACATTTGCCTTGTTCTGATCTTAGAGGAAAACATTCAGTCGTTCCCCATTAAGTACAATATTAATTCCAGGATTTTTATAGATGTTCTTTATCAAGTTGAGGAAGGTTCCCCTCCATTCCCAGTTTTCTAAGTTTTTATCATGATTTGGTATTGAATTTTGTCATTTTTTTTTCCCCCACCAACACTGATATGACCATGGTACCGTTCCTGGTTTTCCTGACACACCATGGGCAACTCCATCTTAGTCTTCTTTGCTGTGGTCTCCTCATCTTTCCAACTACTGAATGATAAGTGCTCGGTCCTTAAAACAGTCCTTTCTTTTCTTTTCCTATCTACACTATCTCCCAGGTGATCTTATTTAGTCTTATGGCTTTAACTATCATCTTGATGTTGACAATGCCTAAATTTATATCACTCACTCCAATTTCTACCCCAAGATCCAGACTCATAACTCACCTCTCAACACTCAACACTCCACGTGAATGACTACTGCATAGTCATCTAGCAATCTCACATTTCTCCCTCACGTCTTAAAGATGTTAGACCCTGATTCTCTGTTCTTTCCATCTCTATTCCTGTCACCACTCTTGATGACTTCAGTATCCACCCTGACTCTCAACATCTTTTTCCCATCACATTGGAGCTTAATATTATCAAACCTCACCACCTTCCCATCTCCCCTATTACTCAGATTTATCTTACCCCATCACATACATTATTCTGTGAATTGGCCCCAACATTTGGAATACTTGTAAAGAAAGCAGAGTTTACCTCCCATTTTAGAGACTTCTTTCCTTGCTATATAGTCCCATCATTGAATCTGAAAACAGTGCCACTCACTGACAGCACCACTTCCCCATCTGCCTTCTGACACCTACACTCCTGAAGCTCCCTGACCTCTCAGAGGATGGGAGCCCTGGACCCCCAGCTCTCCTCTTTACTCTTCCTCCTGCCATTGATCTCCAGGACAGGACAGAATGACAATAGGATATCCACCCTCCAAAGGCCTCTGATTCTACTCTTTTCAGCCACACAGACACACCCTCACCTTGGGTCTCTTCATCCCTCAAGAGTCCTTCCAGTTCCAAGGCCATGCCCTCTGACCTTATCCTTGTTGACCACAATTTTCCTGCCCTTCCACCTCTCCCCAGCCCTTGTTCACCTGCTTTTTGTCTCCATGAAGATGACCCTAAGTCCCTTTTGAAACCATTTTCAACTCTATCCTCACACATAGCTCCAATTCCTGACATTCTTCCATCCCTACCTTATCATACACCAGCCCTGGATAAACCCAGTCCCCTGCCCTCCTCTCTTCCCTCCAAGTCCATACAGCCTTGTGGGGGGCTGTGTAGCTGTGGGCCTTGGCTCATGGACAAGCCAGTCCTGCTCATCTCCCCTGGGCCCCCAAGGGCTGCTGTGCAACCCCATCCCTCACTGCCTTCCCAACAGAATTCCTCTCAGCAGCTGTTCCTAATCCTCCTCCTCTTCCCAAGTTCACAGCCCACCCCTACTTCCTGCACTCACAGCAGATGAATGAACTTCATAATTTACTGAGGATTTCATCCGATAACCACACCTTCCCTCCCCTTCTCCACAGAATGTCTCCATCTTCCCCCAGTGTCCCTTTACTGAGAAATAGCCTTCCTCTTCTCAAGACAAACTTTTCCCCCTGGACTTTAGATCCTTTGCCTTCCTGATTCCTACTTGACCTCATTTTATTTTTCTGTCTTTTAACATCTATCTTCCTCCATAAAACTCATAAAGTCACCCTCTTAAAATAAAATGGTTCCTCGGCCCTTTGCCTTTCAGGTTCCTGCCGATCTCCCTCCCTCTTCCCTTCCTGATTATAAAGCTGAAGCGTGAACTCTGGGATCACTGCCTTCCACCTCACCTCACCCTCTGATCACCCTCACCCCACAGGCACTGTTGCCCAGCCCTCCGCGGCAAGCAAGGAGCCCTGGCACCTTTTTTTTTTTTAATTTTTTTTATTGTACTTTAGATGAAGGTTTATAAAACAAATAGTTTCTCATTAAACAGTCAGTACACATATTGTTTTACAACATTGGTTAACAACCCCACGACATGTCAACACTCTCCCTTCTCGATCTTGAGGACTTATTTTTGGTGAAAATATACATAGCCAAAGTTACACCTTTTTGAAGGTTTCTACATATACAATTCAGTAACATCGATTACATTCTTCCAATTGTGCTGCTATTCTCACTAACCTTTTCCAAATTATTCTATCACCATTATCTTCAACGCGCTGCCCCCTAGGCTTCCCATAAAACCTTTTGAGTTGCTGTTGTCAATTTGATCTCACATAGATAATTCTTTTTTTTTTTTTTTGTACCTTAGATGAAGGTTTGCAGAACAAATAGTTTCTCATTAAACAGTACACATATCGCCCTATGACAATCGTTAACAACCCCATGACATGTCAACACTGTCCCTTCTCAACCTTGGGTTCCCTATCACCAGCTTTCCTGTCCCCTCCTGCCTTCTAGTCCTTGTCCCTGGACTGCTGTGCCTCATTAGTCCTATTTTGTTTTATGAGGCTGTCCAATTCCCGGCTGAACAGTGAACTTCGGGAGGGGCTTCACCACTGAGCCTAAAAGGGTGTCCGGGGGCCATACTCTCTGGGTTTCTCCAGTCTGTCAGGCCAGTAAATCTGGTCTTTTTTTGTGAGTTAGAATTCTGTTCTACATCCTTTTCCAGCTCTGTCCAGGACCCTCTATTGTGATCCCTATCAGAGCAGTCAGTGGTGGTAGCCAGGCACCATCTAGCTGTACTGGACTCAGTTTGGTGGAGGCTGTGGTAGCTGTGGTCCATTAGTCCTTTGGACTGATCTTTTCCTTGTATCATGTTCTCTTCATTTTCCCTTGCTCCCGAAGGGGTGAGACCAGTGGAGTATCTTAGATGGCTGCTCACAAGCTTTTAAGACCGCAGACGCTACTCACCAACGTAGAATGTAGAACATTGTCTTTATAAACTGTGTTATGCCAATTGAGCTAGATGTTCCCCAGGACCATGGTCCCCACAGCCCTCTGCCCAGTAATTCAATCCCTCAGGGAGTTTGGAAGTGTCTATGGAACCTCCATGACCTTTCCTTGTACAAGTTGTGCTGGCTTCCCCAGTAATGTGTACTGTCTTACCCTCCACCAAAGTTACCACTTATCTATTTAGTTCCCCCACTACCCATCCCTCGTAACCAACAAAGATTGTTTTTTTTTTTTGTGTAAACCTTTACATGAATTATACAGTAGAGGTCTCATACAATATTTGTTCTTTTGTGATTGACTTATTTCACTCAGCATAATGTCCTCCAGTTTTGTTCCTCTTCGTCTCCTGTGCTGAGTTTCTTTCGTTAGTGGATATTTTTTCATTTCTTTTGTTTTTGTAGGTTTTGTTTTTACTGAGACTTTGTTTTTCTTCTTTATTTTGATGAGTAGGTTTGTTAACTTTCTTTTTGGTTACCTTGAAATTTACCCTTATCTTCCTAGATTTGAACCAGTCTATTATTACGCAGCATTGCTTGACTTTCTCTCCATTAGAAGGTTCTATATCTACACTGTTTATTCCCTCATTTATTGTTCTGATGCTGTTGTCATTTACAGATTAATCTCTCTGGTTCCCTTTTGTAATTCTTCTGGTTTTGCATAGTCTTTAAGAGTTCATTTCCTAGGTTGGCATCTGGCTAGTACAATCCTATGTCCAATATTCAGCCTGTGGTCTGATATTGTTTGTTCTCAGATCGAAGGACTTCCTTTAATAAGTCTCATAAGTTTGGTTTGGTTTTTACATAGTCCGTTAATTTCTGTTTATCTGGAAAGGACCTAATTTCACCATCATATTTGAATGAGAGTTTTGCAGGATATATTATTCTTGGCTGGAAATTCTTTTCTTTCAAGGCTTTATATATGTCATCGCATTGCCTTCTTGCCTGCATGGTTTCTGCCGAATAAGCTTAGTCTTATTGTTTCTCCTCTGTATGTGACTTTTTGTTTTTCTTGAGCTGATCTTAGGCTTCTTTGTCTGTCTTTGGTTTTAGCGAGTGTGATTATGATATGCCTTGGTGATTTTCTTTTGGGGTCTATCCTATGTGCGGTTCGTTGCGCTTCTTGGATGGTTAGCTTTTCATCTTTCATGATATTGGGGAAGTTTTCTGTCAGCAATTCTTCAATGATCCTCTCTGTGTCTTCTGTTTTCTCCCCCTGTTCTGGAACTCTGATCACTCGCAGATTTTTGCTTTTGATTGTATCCTACATAATTCTCAGGGTCTCTTCTTTTTTCTGATGTTTTCCTCAAACAGAGTTGTCTCCAAGTGTTTGTCTTCAATTCCACTGATCCTGTCTTCCACAGTTTCAAATCTGCTCCTCAGCCCTTCTATGACACTGACCATTTCTGAAATCTTGTTGTATATCTTTTGGATTTCTAATTGTTGTTTTTGTATAATTTCTAGTTGCAAACTTATTTTGGCATTTTGTTCCTGCATTGTTTTCCTGAATTCTTCCATTTTTTGTCTGTATTTTCCATGAGTTTGTGTGCCTTTTCCATGAATTTGTCTATTTTTTCCTCATTTTTGTCTGCTTTTCGCTTCAACTCTTGGATAATTGTGAGTATTAGAAATTTTAATTCCCTATCAGGTAGTTCTTGTGCCTTTTCTTCCACTGGAGAGTCATCTGGTGTTTTATTTTGGATGCCTCCTGGAACCATCCTGTCCTGTTTTTGTAAATGTTTTGATATTATCTGCTTTCTGCAGGGCATTCAGTAGTTATTTTTCTCGTTTATTGATTGTAGATTTGTTTGTTTTGTCCTGTTTTTTTTTTTTTTTTTTTAACTTGGCTGTCTTAGCCGGCGGGCTGTGTGTTCTTTGTTGTTTGCTTGTCTGTGGTGGGCACGATACTTTTCGCCTGTTTCTCTGATTGGCAGGGTCAGTCGCTGAGATATGGTACAGCAGGGAAGGCCTAGCTGAAGAGGAGTTGCTGTGATGGGTTGTTCGTGGCACTTACTACAGCCACCAGCGTGGGTTAGTAATCAGTGCAGCGCAGGTTCTGGTAGGTAGGCCATGCCTGTGCTGCTTGGTGGTGTGATGTTAAGCGCAAGGTGCAGATAGGCAGGATAGAGGGGTGAGATTGTGATGTGTGAAGCTAAGATGGGTATGGGAGAGAAGAGAGAGGAACAGGAGTCAAAAACATACAAACAAACAAAAAAGTGCTAGGGGAGCTTGCCGTTGGAGTGGAGAGATGAGAGACTATCAAATGGAGAAAAACAAAAAGGGGAAGAAGAAGAAAAACAAAGAAAAGAATGAATAAATAAAAATTAGAAAGAGAAGAGAACATCAAAGCTCCCAGGGATCCCATTGGTATGGCTACGAGGTCTGGGGAAGTTGTTCTCGGGGACCTCTCTTGACCCTCCACAGCACCATGTGTGGGGGCTCCTTCGTGGTTCTCATTCTCTGCTCCACATCCACAACATTGCACACACATGACATCCCAAGTCTCAGTTTCTCTGATGTAACAAATGCAGCTCTCCTTCTACCTCAAATCACTCCTCAGTTCTTTCCTTGGGATGCAGAACTCTACCCTTGACCCTTCAACTTTGCTAATTTCACCTGTGACTTTCAATAGGGAGGCATCATCCTTTATAACTTAGCCAAACTGGACACTTTTCAGAGTGAAAGAGTGCTCTGAATACTTATACTAGGTAACAGGGACCCAGTGGGACTGTCCTAGGCAAACTGAGATGAATGGTCACCTACCCACATACCCACGGTGCCTATTAGAGTCATCAGAGAGCCTCTCCCAGGGAAGAATGGCTGCCCTGGTCAGCCAGAGTTGTTCATCTGCCTGTGCCTCATCCCTTAGGTGTGTTAGAAAACATGTGAAAACAACTGCTTTGCACACCCCACCTTCGCCTCTGCTGAGGATGCCAACCCATCTACCACCTTGATTCCAAAGCGGTATTCCTACCGTCAGGCTCACCCCCGCTGACCTAGAGCTCTGCTGTCACTGTGTTTACTCCTGTTGGTCCCTTCACATACAGCACTTCCTCCCCCAACTCCACCTACAAAAGACACAGCTTTCCATCCAGCCTGCCAAAATGCCACTGTTTCCTGGGAACACATCCCAGTTACCCTTCTTGCTGTGTCCTAGCAGCAGTTTACACCCTCCCAGCACCTCCTCGGCCTGCCTTCAGCCATATCCATGTCTCCTACTAGTGTGCAATCCCCCCTGGGGAATACAGATGCCCTCAGACTGAATCACAGGGCACTCATCCAGAGTAATGCGTGTATGGATGCATCCATGCCTGATTCCCTGGCAACATATCTGAGTGGAACTAAGGCCCCTGGGAAACATGGTATCTCAGCCTGGTGTTTCCCACAATGCATTACAGGGACACAAGCTTCCTGGGGTGTTCAAGGGCATAATACAAAACAAACAAGTCGGACTCTGGGTTAAACACAGTTACAGTTCTACTGACCTGAAAAGCTTCTCACAGTCTTAGACACCAAGGAGACTTTAAGAAAGACAGTCCTCCCAAGGGGAGAAAAGGGGAGTTGGAAGCATTTTCTGCATTTTTCCTCAGACTTGTGGAAGTGGTGGTTTTGAAAAAACCTACCTTAGTCTAAGAGACACTTTCAGGTGGCTGTGGGGACCAGTGAATCCTGTAATTCCATCAGACAGCCATCCCCCATTTCACTGACATGCAGCTATCCCCCAGCCACCAATTAAGGTGACCTTTGCCCCCTAATGCAAATACATCCCATCTACTCCTTTTCTTCAGTCACTCCCAGGGATATAATCTAAGCTGGCCCTTCCCCCTTACCCTTGGCTCCAGCCAAGCTAATGAACTTGCGTTCCTTGGAGGGAAGAGAGGAGGGCAGGGGACTGGGTTTATCCAGGGCTGGTGTATGATAAGGTAGGGATGGAAGAATGTCAGGAATTGGAGCTATGTGTGAGGATAGAGTTGAAAATGGTTTCAAAAGGGACTTAGGGTCATCTTCATGGAGACAAAAAGCAGGTGAACAAGGGCTGGGGAGAGGTGGAAGGGCAGGAAAATTGTGGTCAACAAGGATAAGGTCAGAGGGCATGGCCTTGGAACTGGAAGGACTCTTGAGGGATGAAGAGACCCAAGGTGAGGGTGTGTCTGTGTGGCTGAAAAGAGTAGAATCAGAGGCCTTTGGAGGGTGGATATCCTATTGTCATTCTGTCCTGTCCTGGAGATCAATGGCAGGAGGAAGAGTAAAGAGGAGAGCTGGGGGTCCAGGGCTCCCATCCTCTGAGAGGTCAGGGAGCTTCAGGAGTGTAGGTGTCAGAAGGCAGATGGGGAAGTGGTGCTGTCAGTGAGTGGCACTGTTTTCAGATTCAATGATGGGACTATATAGCAAGGAAAGAAGTCTCTAAAATGGGAGGTAAACTCTGCTTTCTTTACAAGTATTCCAAATGTTGGGGCCAATTCACAGAATAATGTATGTGATGGGGTAAGATAAATCTGAGTAATAGGGGAGATGGGAAGGTGGTGAGGTTTGATAATATTAAGCTCCAATGTGATGGGAAAAAGATGTTGAGAGTCAGGGTGGATACTGAAGTCATCAAGAGTGGTGACAGGAATAGAGATGGAAAGAACAGAGAATCAGGGTCTAACATCTTTAAGACGTGAGGGAGAAATGTGAGATTGCTAGATGACTATGCAGTAGTCATTCACGTGGAGTGTTGAGTGTTGAGAGGTGAGTTATGAGTCTGGATCTTGGGGTAGAAATTGGAGTGAGTGATATAAATTTAGGCATTGTCAACATCAAGATGATAGTTAAAGCCATAAGACTAAATAAGATCACCTGGGAGATAGTGTAGATAGGAAAAGAAAAGAAAGGACTGTTTTAAGGACCGAGCACTTATCATTCAGTAGTTGGAAAGATGAGGAGACCACAGCAAAGAAGACTAAGATGGAGTTGCCCATGGTGTGTCAGGAAAACCAGGAACGGTACCATGGTCATATCAGTGTTGGTGGGGGAAAAAAAAATGACAAAATTCAATACCAAATCATGATAAAAACTTAGAAAACTGGGAATGGAGGGGAACCTTCCTCAACTTGATAAAGAACATCTATAAAAATCCTGGAATTAATATTGTACTTAATGGGGAACGACTGAATGTTTTCCTCTAAGATCAGAACAAGGCAAATGTATCCACTCTCATCACTCCTATTTAACATTGTATTGGAAGTTCTAGCCAGTGTAATAAGTCAAGAGAGGAAATAAAAGGCATATAGTTCAGAAAAGAAGGAAAAAAAAACTGTCCTTATTTGTAGATGACATGATGGTCTCTGTAGAAAATCCTAAGGAATCTATAAAAACAAACAAAAATCTAGGAACGATAAGTGAGTTCAGCAAGGTCACAGGATACAAGATATACACAAAAATCAATCGTACTTCTATATATTACTAATGAACTATGGAAACAAATTAAATTACAATACCATTTAAAATCACTCAGAAATAATGAAATGTGTAGATGTAAACTGGCAAAACATGTATTGGATTTGTATGCTGGAAACTACAAAATGCTGATGAATGGAATCAAAGAAAATCTAAATAAATGCAGAGACATACCACATTCATGGACTGGAAGATTCAATATAGTAAAGATATAAATTCTCCCTAATTGACAGACAGGTTTAAAGAAATTTCTATAAAAATTCTGGCAAGATATTTTTTTTATTTTTGTAGATATAGATAAGCTTATTCTAAAATTTAGATGAGCACATATAATTTTGAAAAAGCATAAAGTAGGAGGAATCACTCTACTTGATATCAACACTTACTATGTAGGTGAAATAATTCAGACTGGGTGGCACTGGTGGAGGGATAGACATCTAGATGAGTGGAAGAATAATACAGAACCCAGAAACAACCCTACACAATTATGGATAAGTGATTTTTTACAAAGGTGCAGAAGCAATTCACAGAGGAAGTATGGTCTCTTTCACAAATAGCGTTGGAGCAATTAATTATCCATGGAGGCGGGGGAGAACCTTGACCTAAACCTCTTAACTTATACAAGATTTAACTGAAAATAGATAATAGATTTAAATGTAAAAGATAAAACTATAAAAGTTTCAGAAGGACGTATAGGAGAAAAATTCAATTCCTAGGGCTTGGTGAAGTGTTCTTAGACTTGACATCAAAAACACCACCCATAAAAGAAGAAAAAAAGGTAAAATGGGATTCATGCAAATTAAAAACTTGCTCTGCAGATGACCCTGATAAGAGGACAAACAAACTACAAATGGCAAGAAAATATTTGTAAACCACGTATCTAACAGAGGACTCAAACCTAGTCTATATAAATAACTCTCAACACTCAACAGTAAAAAGACAAAACAATCCAGTTAGAAAATGAGCAAAAGACATGAAGAGACCCTTCACTGAACAGGATATATGGAAGGTAAATAAGCACTGATAAGCAACATCACTAACCATTAGAGAAAGGCAAACTAAGACCACAATGACATAGTCCTACACACCTATCAGAACAGCTAAACTAAAAAATAGTGACAACACCAGTTGCTGGGGAGAATGCAGAGACTAGGTCTCTCATACAGGGCTGGTGTGAATTTAAAATTATACACCCCCTCTATAAACGAGTTGGGTAGTTTCTTATAAAACTACACATACTCCTACCATATGACCCAGCAACTGCACTCTTGGACATATATTCCAGAGAAATGAAAACTTCTGTCCATGCAAAACCTGTACAAAATTGTTCATAGCAGCTTTATTAGCAATAGCAAAAACCTGGAAATAACCAGTATATATACATTGGTTAAACACACATCCATACCATGGAATCCTACTCAGCAATAAGAAAAAATGAACTATTGATATATGCCACAACTTGAGTGGACCTCAAGGACATTATGCTGAGTGAAAAAAGCCAATCACAAAATGGTACATACTGTATGATTCCAGTTATATAACATTCTTGAAATGACAATATTACAGAGATGAGGTTAGGGATGGTGGGGGGTGGGGGTGGGTGTGACTACAAAGGGGTAGCATGAGGGAGGTCTTTGTGGTAGGAGAGCAGTTCCGTATCTAGAAAATGGTACTCCCCAGAGCCTACACAGTGATAAAATGGCATAGAACTAGACATACACATTGTATCGATGTCAAATTACTCATTGTAGTTCCTTAAGATGAAGCCATTGGAGGGAACTAGATGAAGAGTACACAGAACCTCTCTGTACTATTTGCAACTTCCTGCAGATCAACAGTTATTTTGGGGGAAAAATATTTTTTAAAAAGCTAAAATTACAAGGTAGAAAAGATTGCCTTCAAAGGAATGAGAGTGACAGCAGATTTCCCATCAGCAACAAGACGTGCCAGGAGCACATGGAGTGGCAATGTCAAAACGCTGATGGACAATAATTATCACATAGACGTTCATATCAGGCTAAACTGAAAAATGAGAGTAAGAACGCAAAGAGACATGTAAAAAGGTGATGGAAGTTCCCTCCCTCAGATCTTGCTTTGCACCATAGTATGGGATTGTAAAGAGAACCATGCAAGCTGAAACCACACAAAGTGGTCTTAATAGTCAATGAGACGAATTACAATTGTTCAAGGATGTTTAAATCTTTTTCAAGAGATTCAATAATCTATTACTGGTCGCTATAAATGCATAACTAACATATTTACTGATTTAAAATATTGGAAACATGAAGAATTAAAGTGTTTTATTTGTTGCTAGAAAAGGACATCATGCTTGGTAAAGTACAAGGTTAGCAAAACTACAAGGTTAGGGAAGTCTCCATGAGATGGATTGACACCATAGCTGCAGCACTGGGCTTGGACATCCCAAAGACTGTGAGGACTGGCAACACATCATTCCGTTATACGTAAGGTCTTCAGGAGTCAGAGCCGGCTTGACGGCAACTCACAACAACAATTTCTTTGTAAAAAACTTATAAAGAGTAGTTGGAACAGTGCTTGCCTGTTGGAAACCTGTTGAGTGCATTATCACTTTTCATTTCGTTGCTGCACTCTCATCTTTGGCCAGTTCCCTCTTCCAATTATCCATTTTTGTAAAATGTCACATGGGATTATCACCTGGAAACAAGGTTTATCATGATGGGGCTTATTGGTCCATTCCATTGTGCATGGGTTCTTCGTGAGTCTGGGGCCAACCTGATGGCAGCTGACAACAGCAGCATACACAAATGTGGATGTTTTACTATTCTGCCTGTTTTCCTCTTGCTTCAGACCGGAGTGCTGCTGCATTTCAGGGAAGGAAGAGATGAGTGAGGGCAGGCTTTAGACAGGAACAGAGTAAATAAACTGAAGAGTTTCAGACTGGTTCTTTGGGAGGAAAGTCTGGAATGAACAGAGAGAGCTATTAATATCCTGGAAATGAGGGAATTGGGAGCTTCTGGGTCATCAGAGTCCAGCTAATTAGGGCTTAGTTACCCTAACAGGAAGTGTGTGAGCCGGAGGGCTTGGTGCTGCCATCCCCCAGAACCTGTGACCTGGAGGCTCAGCCTGCCAGCAATGGCTCTTCCAGGCCTGGAGGCTCTCCAGGGGACGGTGAGGCCCTTCATCCTACACTCAGACCCTGACAAAGGGTGGAACTATTTAATCCCAGGGGCTGACCTATGAGACCTTGACCTAGGCTGTAGCCTCCTACCCCAGCCATGTGCTTAGAGGCCCACCAAAAAAAAAAGAAAGGAAGGAAGAAAAGAAAAAACCACAAAACCAAACCCATTGCCCTTGGGTCGATTCTCACTTATGGTGACCCTCTGTGTTATAGCATAGAACTGTTCCATAGGGTTTCCTTGGCTATAATCTTTATGGAAGCAGATCCCCAAGCCTTTCTTCAACAGTGCTGCTGGCTGAGTTCAAACCACCAACCTTTAGTTTAGTAGTTGAGCACAAACTGTTTACCTTTTTGAAGGCCCACAGGTGACTTTATTTACAAAGTCAGCAATGAAGAAAGGAAAGAGACTTCCTGGGAAGGAAGAGTCTGGAAAGAAAAGGAATGGGGTCGTATTAATTTCCTATTTCCGTGTAATAAATGGAGTCCCTGGGTGGCACAAATGGTTAAGCAGTCAGCTACTAACTGAAAGGTTGGCAGTTCAAGTTCACCAGAGGTGCCTTGGAAGAAAGACCTGGCAATCTACTTCCAAAAGGTCATCGCCATTGAAAAGCCTATTTGTAGTTCTACTCTGAAGCACGTGGGGTTATTATGATTCGGATCAACTTGAAGGCAACTGGTGGTGGTAAACAAATTACCATAAACCCAGCAGCTTAAAGTGACACCGGTCTGTTTGTTATCTCACAGGTCTGTAGGTCTAAGTGAGTTCTCTGGCTGGGTTCTCTAGGTTTGCAAGGCCAGAATCAAGGTGTCAGCATGGCTAGACTCTTATCTGGAGGCTGTGAGAAAAATCTGCTTCCAGGCTCATTCAGAGTGTTGGCAGAATTCTGTTTCTTGTGGTTGTGGGACTGAAGACTCTGTTTTCTTGCTGGCTGTAGTCTGGGGACCACTCTCAGCTCCTAGAGGCCACTCTCAGGGGTCCTTGCCCCATGACCCCCTCCATATCAGCAATGGAGAAGCCCCCATGAGCTAATCCCCCGCACACTTCAAATTTCTCTACTTCTAAGGTGCACCTGACCCCAGCCATGGTATTTTCAGTTGCCTCATATGCATGTGAAAGCTGGACAATGAGTCAAGAAGCCTGAAGAGAATTGATGCCTTTCAATTATATGCTGATAAAGAATATTGAATGGACTGCCACAAGAACAAACATGTCTGTCTTGGAAAAAGTACAGCCAGAATGCTCCTTAGAAGTGAGGATGGCGAGACTTCATCTCAAGTACTTTGGACGTTATCAGGAGAAGGACATCATGGTTGGTAAAGTGGAGGGTCAGCAAAAAAGAGGAAGATCCTCAACGAGATGGACTGACACAGTGGCTGCAACAGTGGGCTCAAGCATAACAATGATTGTGAGGATGGCGCAGGACCAGGCAGTGTTTCGTTCTGTTGTACATGGGGTCACTGTGAGTTGGAACTCACTCTGTGGCACCTAACAACAACACAACAACCTTTTCTCCCACTAGCCAGAAAAACTTTCTGCTTTTAAAGGTTTTGTGTGATTACCATAATTTTACGCAAATAACGCACACCTTCTATGTTTGCTTGCCAACCAATCCCTCCCCACCGCATAGTATTTTTGTAAGCACGCTATGCTATTTTTTTTACAGGAACATTAAAAAAAAAAAAAGGCACAGCCGCGCTTACGAAACTACCCCATGGGGGGAAGAAGCAGTTGACAAACAAATGTAGAAGGTGTGTATTATATGTGTAAAAATTTGGTAGGTCAGGCCCACCTGGATAATCTGTCTTAGGTTAACTGATTAGTAACCTTAATTATATCTGCAAAGTTCCTTTTAGTGTGATATAACACAATCACAGGACTGGTATCTCATCATGTTTATAGGTTTCATCACGCTCCAAGGGAGGAGATTATACAAAATCAACCATCATTAAGCGTCATCTGAGAATTCTGCCTACCACCAGGGTTGTTGTTAACTGCCATTGAGTTGGCCCCTGATTCGTGGTGACCCCATATGTTACAGAGTAGAGCTGCTCCATAGGGTTTTCTTGGCTGTAATCTTTAAGGAAGCAGTTCGCCAAGTCTTTTTCCTCCTTGGAGATGCTGGGTGTGTTCGAAACCATCAACCTTTAGGTTAGTAGCCGATCACAAACTGCTTGCACCATCCATGCTCCTGCCACAGGGGTAGAAGACGAAATGAATCAGGGAGGCAGCCACAGCTGGGAATAAAATGAGCAAGTTTTTGGTGTCAACTCAACTGTGTTCACCACTTCTTGCTGTATCAGTTACTTATTGCTGTGTAACAAACCACCCAACCACCCCCAAACCTAGTGACTTAAAACAATGACATTTATTTAGCTGATGAAACTACAATTTGGGCCCTGCTCAGCAAGGGAAGCTTGTAAAGACACACTGACTGGAGGCTGCAGGATCTACTTCCATGATGGCCAACCCATGTGGCTAGCGAGCTGGTGCTGGCTATGAGCTAGGAGCTCAGCTGGAACTGAGGGCTGCGGCGGGCCTTGGCTCCTCTCCATGTGGGCATCTCCACAGGCTGCTTGGGCTTCCTCATAGAATGGTGGTAGGGTTCAAGAGCAAGGGTCCCTGGAAACAGGCACAGCAACACTTCTGCTTTCTCTACTGGCTAGGCAGTCACAGAGTCCAGATTCAAAAAGGGCATAAACCTCCCCTCTCAGTGGAAGGTGTGTCAAAGAATTTGGGTGCCATATCAGGGTTCTTGTGAGGGAGGATCGCATAAGATGAAGCATATAGAATCCCAGTTGTAGAGCCAGGTGCGTAGAGGATGTCAGAAGCGAGTCATCTTCATTTCACAGAGCCAGGGCCCACACACTTAATCTTAGAGGGAGCAAAAGGGGGATGGACGAGCCTCACCCAGGGAGGAAGGCCCACCAGCCTAGTTCTCATGCTGCTGCCAGGCCCATGCTGGAGACTCAGGCTCCAGAGTCCTGAGCCAACAGCCTCCAGGACGCTGAGAGCCCATCACCGAGGCCATCGCTTCCTGGCCTGAGCTCCACTTAGGGCACCTCAGATAGGGCACCCTGGAGGGCTTGCCTGGGGCAGCAGCAAGGGAAAGAGCTGGGAGGCTGGCTCCCAGTCTTTAGCCAGGAGAATCACAGGAGGATTTGGGGGGTGCCTGGAATGAGGATAGGGAAGCAGGAGCTGGCCGGGTGCTTGGGTCCCCCATGTTGTGATGGCTGGGTGCCTTTCCCTGGACTGACTATAGCAGAGGCACAAGTCGGGTGTCCCTGTGGCTGTTAGCATCAGGGCAAGGAGGGGTGCATATGAGGGCTGGTGCCCTGACCCAACCGGGAGAGGGTTCTGCTCCACCACTGAGTTCAGAGACAAGGAGCTTCTGTGGATGCTGAGATCGACCTTCCCTTGGGAGGAGGGAGGCCCAGGTGGACACTCGCTTTCTGGCCGGGGTGCAGGGGCTTAGTTCTCCATAAGCAACAAGCCCCTTTCCCTTTCACCCCAGGGCTGCAGTCACTGGAGCTGGGAAGGGCACACCCTCCCTCAGCCCCTGGCCGTAACACAAAGCCTGACTTAGGGTTTTCCATCACACCAGGATGTTTGGGCGAGCAACATGCCAAGCCTGCCTTTCAGCATGGAAAGAAGAAAGGAAACTTCGTTGACTTTCTGTTTTGTGCCAAGCACTGTTTTTAAACTTGCCCACTGATCCAACCCCAGTTTTGTAGAGGGGGCACTGTGGCTCAGGCAGAGAAAAGGCCCAGTGTATTAGTCATCTATGGCCATGTAACAAATTATCCCAAAATTTAGAGGCTTAAAACAACACTTATTAGCTCCCAGTACCACTGAGTCAGGAATCTGGGCGTGGCTCAGCTGGTCCACAGGCTAAGGGCCTCACAGTCTGCAGTCAAGGTGTCAGCTGGGCTGCAGCCATCCCAAGGCCCGGCTCAGGGACAGCCCACTTCCAAGACCTCTCACGTGGCTACTGGCAGGTCTCTGTTACTTGCTGGTTGTTGGCTGGAGCTTCTCAGTTCTCTGCCGCCTGGGCCTCTCCATAGGGCGGCACACAGCATGGCAGCTGTTCTCCCTCAGAGCTAGTAAGCCAGCAAGGAAGAGAGGGTGCGTAAGACGGGACTCAGAGTCCTTTTTTAAGACTAGTCTATAAGTGGCATCCTATCACTTTGCCGTGTTCTATTCATTAGAAGCAAGTCACTAGGACCAGCCCACGGTCAAGGTATGGGATTACACCCACCTGTGAAGCCCAGAAGTGGGGGGGGGGGGGCGGGGGGGGGCGGGGTGCACACCCAGGGGACCAAGAGGCTGAGCTGGGTTTTAACTTCATCTGCCTCTGAACGCAACCTCACGCTGCAGACCCCTCCCAGTGCCGGCTCACACCCACGCCCCACTGCCGGAGGAGGGGGAGGGCAGGCTGGGCCCCACAGTGGCTGCTGAGAATGGGTGTTCCAGTGTCACCTAGAAAACCAGCTTAGGGCCAAAAACAGAATTATAGGCCAAGTTGACTGTCTTTTTCAAATAAAACCCCCATTCAAGGAGGAAGCTAAGGGACCCAGAGCCGCCATTTTAAGACCGGAATAATTTGTGGAACTCAGCGGAACTAAGGCACCAGCTGCCCAGTTTGGGGTTTGGAATCATT
This sequence comes from Dugong dugon, assembly GCA_030035585.1. Lineage (NCBI taxonomy): Eukaryota > Metazoa > Chordata > Mammalia > Sirenia > Dugongidae > Dugong > Dugong dugon. The sequence goes on from CM057475.1 coordinate 8,384,784, forward strand.
TACTAGCTGTGTGGGCTTAGGCTCGTTCCTAACCTTTCCACATGACGGTGACACCTACCTCATGGTGAAAGCCTGGGATGCGCTAAGCACTCAGCACGTGTGCGGTTACCCCTTTCCTTTTCAGGCAATCTGGCTTTCCTCACCAAGTCCCTGAATTCGCTTTTGGACAGAGAAAGCCAGTTTGGGAGGGGGGTGTTCTTTATGTCTGCTGTGGCTGGCTCCAAGATGGGACCCAGCTGGAGGAAGAGGCTGAGGAATGCTTGTGTGAGGGTGCAGACATAGGTAGGTGTTTGTGGAAACGTATGTAATGTGTGTGTTTGTGTGGCAGAACCAGCATGTTGATTCACGGAGCTTTCCATGTCCACTAGGTGGCGCTGCCTTTCTGTGTTTCTGCCATATCAGGGCCAGAAGGCCGGGGCAGGGGCGGGACGGGGCTGGGAAGCAGGGTTCCCTGACTCCCCAAACACTCTCAGCTGCTGAACCTGTGGTCCCTGTTCTGTTCCCGTCAGAAGTTCATGACCAACAGATGCTCCTCAGCTGGACACCAATGCTATGTCTTCCCTGCCTCTGCTTACTCCTGTGGGAAAGGGAGCCCCAGCCCTGGGGGTCCAGACCTCAGATCCACTTCTGTTGTGGATCTGGCTCCCGTGTCATTTGCCATCCAGACACTTGAGCTGGGAAAAGCCAGGGCCTCTCACTCTCCTTTCCCTTCCCAGGCGCTCACATTCCCAGCATTCTGGAAGGGAAGCTGCTAGAGGCCTGGGCCCACAGCCCCCCATGTGGGATCCAGGACTTCACAGTAGCTTTCAGGAGCGACCAGTGCTCCAGGTCCAAGCAGGCTCTGGATGGCTGTGCACCCCCGAACCCTCGGGGGCTGAAGTGAATGTGACCTCTAATTTCAGAAGGGGGAAGAAGAATCAAGATTAACAGCCCAAGGCTATGAGGCAGAGGTCAGACATGTCTTGTCTCTCCACCATCCTTACCAATTCTGACACCAACCGTCCCTCCCATGGCACTCTCTACTTCTCTGCTGAGTTTGATAATTCATTGCAATGGCCACACAGAACTCACAGACAATACTCACAATTATGGAGTTTATTAGGGAAGTAACAGGTTACAATTCAGGTTCAGGAACACTCGGATACAGTTTTTCAGTCAAGATAGCCTCTTCTCAGCTGTGCCTACAGGCAGGTCTCTCTCTGCCCCTCGGCCTCTGCACTGCTTGAGCAAGTGTTGCAAAGCTCTTTTAGCTCTGCTGATAAGTGCCTAGAGGCACCCTACTCCATCAACAAGCCTCCTGCCCGAAGGCACTCAGTTTTCTGGCTCCGTTGGTTGGAAAACCCACCATGTGTCTCCTGCTGGTGTCTCCTGCCAATCTCTCCTGCTGCCGTTTCTCTGCCACTACTTCTCACCATCTTCAGTATTACAGCTGTTGCGCTCTCTCTTGCTCGCTCACTCCCTCAGTCTCCTGGTTCCAGAAGCTTCTCAGTGGAGAGTCCTGAGTCCAAAGGACACAGTCAGCTCCTGGCTCGCTCTCCTTCCTGGGTGGTGGTGAGATCCTCTCCTTCCTATCTCTGGGATGGCTCATTTTAAGCCTGACAGGATGACAAAACTGACCAATCCCTTCGTTCAGGTTCCGTAGACCTTATTTTCATGGCCCCACCCCCACACGAGTGCCATGAACTTTATTTGCATTATTAGCAGGCTTTCCAATCCCCTTAAACCTGTTCCCATTGAGTCGATTCTGACTCATAGTGACTCTGTAGGACACAGTAGTACTGCCCCATAGAGTTCCCAAGGAGCTGAGCTGTTAACCATTGTGCCACTGAGGCTCCATCCAATCCCCTTAGTGGACCACGATTACCTTATTTGGATGGAAGTTACAAGACTATGTCGAGAAAGGCCATATAGAAGTGGCCCATCACACCACAGGGAGGTCAGCTTTGGAGGGGGGCCTATTATCCAGTGGGCCCTCCTCCCTGAGCTCTGCCTTCCTCCCTGACCCTGCAGGGATGTTTGTGAGGACAGGTGGCAAGAGCAAAGAAGAGGAAGAGCACTGAGTACTTGCTGGTGCCAGGTGTCAAGCGGGTGCCAGACAGCCGAGACCCCGATCTCATCTCTTCTCCATCCCAGCCCCAGAGGTGGCATTAATGACCCACTTCTTTGCAGAAGAGGAAGCTGCAGCTACGAGAAGGTCACCTGGGGCTGCCCCACCTGAGCCTGTGATTGCTGGTTCCTGGTATCCGAGGCTGCTGCTGTGTGCACCCAGTACATGCATGTGGACAATTCTGACCACACCCTGCTGGGAAGGCTGTGTGAGGTCCCTGGAGGAGGCAGGGGCTATCCCCAGCAGGCACATCTGGCAGACCCCTGAGGCAGAGGCTTTGAACTGAGGAGGAAGTATGCTGGGGGACTTAGTCAGCTGGGGCAATGGGGAAATAAATAGGCTTATTGTCGTGTACTTCTGGAAAGGCTCCACAATCCCCCAACCAGAAGACCATAGCCTGAGTCCCCACAAACCAGAAAATCCAAGTGTCAGCAGAGGTGCCCAATGGGGGAGGGGTAACCTCCTGCCCAGGGCTGCTGCCCACCCCAGCCAGAGTGAGGGCAAGGAAGGAGTGACCCTTTCCACCCTTACTGCTCACCTCCGTCTGAGCCAGGTGCTTCATAAGGTTGCCTCACTAAGTCCCTCGAGAAACCCACTGATGGAGCCATCTTTGTCTGTTAAAGAATTGTGCAGTCAGAGTGGTGATGACACACTCCTGGCTCACACTGCAGGCATTGCTCAACCCCGGACCCACGCTGTCTCCCCTGGGCCTTAATGACCCTGCTAGGGCTACTGTTCCCTTGCCTGACTTACCTTGGTGTGGAGGTCCCTGGGAAGGCCACAGGAGCATCCACAGGAGATGCAGGGACAGCTGCAGGGTGATGGGGCACCACCTTATGCCTCACAGTTACTTTAAACAGGACTTCTCATTCTTGGCTCTACTGGTATTTGGGGCCAGATAATTCTCTGTTGTGGGGGGATGTCGTATATTCTGGAATGTTTAGCAACATCCTTGGCCTCTACCCACCAGATAACAGCAACACCTCCCACCCCACAGTTATGAAAATCAAAAATGTCTCCAGATGTTGGCAAATGCCCCCGGTGGGGACAAAATTGCCCCCTGTTGAGAAGCACTGCTTTAGAAGAGCTTGTTTTCTGTCCAGGTGAATGGTAGAGGGAGCTGTGAACTGAAGGGGAGGGGAGCTTCCCCACATGCTCTCAAGGATGGGCAGGCAGAATCTCACATTCTAGAATGGAAAGACACCTCCACTGTAGAGGCCACAAGCTCTGTGTCATTTAAAATCCCTTAGCTCACCTCACAAACATTTCTTGAGCTCTGATGGTGTGGTGGAGTCCATGGGTGGTGCAAATGGCTAAGTGCTTGACTGCTAACTGGAAGGCTGGTAGTTGGAGTCCACCCAGAGCTGCCTCAGAAGAGAGGCTTGGTGATCTACTTCTGAAAAATCAACCATTAAAAACCCTATGGAGCATGGTTCTACTCTGGCATACATGGGGTCTCCATGAGTGGGAGTCAACTCCGTGGCAACTGGTTTAATTGTGTGGCAGGTCCTGTGTGAGGCAGGCCCCCAGGTGCACTGTCTGACAAGTACAGAAAGAAGTCTGCAGAGGGTTTGGTCTGGAGGTCTGGAGAGCATGGCCATGAGGTACAAGAAAGCAGGGACCATTTCTTCCAGATGAAGGCAAGCAGGTTACAAACACCACAAAGAGGAGGTGATGGGCTCATGTGCTGTGCCTGAAATCTAGACCTTCCTAGTCAAAGGCTGGAGGTCCCCACAAACAGGGCTGGGCTGAGACCAGAAGATCTGTTGAGGAAGGGGATGGAGAGTTCCTGTCCCTACCAAAGTCTCTACCAATCAAAGAGCTGTGATGGCAGCTCAGAGTCTGATCAGCTGGGGAGGGAGTGGAAGGAAGGTGGCACAGGGCTGGGTGGGAGAAGTCTCCATGAGGACACCAGTCATGCCCTTTTCTCCATGCCACAACAGATCTGTCCCTCTAGCCCTGACTGCTAAGTTCCAGACACAGGTGTCTGGATCACATCTGCACCATCCCCTACTTCCTCATACTCAGCCATGTCCACAATGAAGCTGCCAGCTTTGACCCAATCTCCTGCAGATGGCTCATCCTTCTGCATCCCCAAGACAGTTCAAATGGGCCCCTGACAAGAAGCCTGGGGTCCTCCTCCCAGCGACCTTAGCCATCTGTTCATCAGGTTCTCCATGGTCTGTGTCTGAAACATCTGCAGCCCATGCCTCCACCACCCACTCCCCACTTCTAACGTGGTGGAAAGTTTCCATACAAGGCTCCAGCCTCACCTGACCCATGTCTAGTTCAGTGCAATTCAAGAACTATCGATTGAGAGCTTGCCCTAAGGCTGGGCACTGTGTCAGGCCTGGAGGGAATGATTTGACTCTCCATCACTCAGAAGACAGAGTGGAGTCACCTCAGCATGGCCCGTCATGCCCCACAGACCTTGGGCCCTGTTCTGGCCAGCCCTTCTAGCATCCCTGCAGCCTGTGTTGCTGCAGAGAGCAGTAAGCCACTCGTGGGGGCTCTCATCCTCTGTGTTAGGGCAAACCTTGGCTGTGGGCTGGGAGATGGGGAGCCTGGAGGTCACCCAGGAGCCCTAGACAGTCACAGGACCACTGGAAGGGAAAGGAGGCCCTCGACCTTTCTCTCTGAGGCCTACAGCCTCTTTCTCCAACCTCACCTCCTCCATTCTTCCCACGATGACAAGGTCCCAGACCTGCCAGTGCTCCTACCCCAAGATTGCTTCACTTCCAGGCCTTTGTCCTGGCCATCTCCTTTCGCCTGGCTCATGGCGGGCTCCCCATTTGCTTAAACCTCCTCCAGCCTGCTCTGACTGCCTTTTCTGAGGCAGCTTCACCCCAGAAGCTCCTGCTGTGTCGCCTGCTGTCACTACTAAGTTACTCATCGTCTGTCTTGTCCTCCCTTTTGCGAACAGTGCTTGGTACAGGTGAAATGCTTGGGAATATCTATGGATGGAATAAGACCTGGGTTGGACCTGGGTTGACATGTAGGGTGCCATCTCTTAAGACTTAGGCAGCTTAGGCAGTCTGAGAAAGCTTTCCATGGAGCCCACCAGCCCACAGAGATTCATTGGGAAAGGGGACATGTTCCTAGCCATGGGCGGGGTAGGGAGGGGGTCTGCCCCAAGAGCAGCAAGCCATTAGGACCAGGTAGCTCTGAGCAGAGGTTTTCACTGCCCTCCAGCATCCAGCAACAGCAGGACAATGGGGGGTGGGGTGGGGTGGGGGAGTTGCAGCATCAGAAATGACCTCCACGAGCCCCCAGAAGCAGGCGACAATGGTTTCTTGGGAGGTGGAAAGCCTTGGTGTATGGTCAAAGATCCCACCCTGAGGAAAGGACTAAGCAGCCAAGTGAACCCTGAGCTCTGCAGAAGATTCTTGGGGCAGACCTCCTAGAATCACCTAGGGAAGAGGTCTGGGAGTTGGACCGCAGTCCCTGGGGGAAGGCTCTCCTGGTCTAAGGACTCAGGATGAATACACAGGCCCCAAAGTGCTGTCACAGTAATTGCTGTCTAGCTACCAAGGACATCTGCTTCTGAGTCACAGGGGAGGGGAAAAAGCCTGGGGAGGATGGAGCCTACCCACCAACACCTCAGGCTCAGTAACAAGAGGCTGCCTACAGGACCGAGTTCTGCCTACCTTCTTAGTGAACACATGGGAATGTCAAGAAGCTCATGGGGTGTGGGAGTGTCAGGGCTGGGCAGAGCAATATTCAGAGATGCTCAGGTGCCAGGGTGGAGGAAGGAGTACCAGACTGAAGTCCTCTGTGGGAGGGCAGTCACAGGCTGTGGGTGCAGGTCCTGACCAGGTTCTCCCAGAGCCCTCACCTAAGCCCTTCATGGTGAATCCTCAGCTTGACTCTCCTCACCCAGCTGCCTTAGCCTGAGCCCCTGGGTGTCCCCACAAGGGAGGACCTGAGGGATAGGGAGACCTCTCAAAGAAGGGTTGGAATGCATTGCCTCAGCCTGGGAGTGGGGGGCCTGAAGAGGAGAGTGGTAGGATCTCGGGGTGATTGTCAGCTGTGTACTGGATTGGCTCCCAATGCCATGGAGGGAGCATAGCTCAGATGAACTGAGAAATGGGATAAAGGCTGCTTCTTCACCATTTCAAAGGTCAGCAAGGACCAGTCTAGGACTCAGCTAAGATAGCTACCTGCCCTGTCAGAGGCACGGGAGCATGGAGTCAGCCTAACTGTGCTGGACACTGGGCTCTTCCCCATGCCCATCACCACCCTGGACCACATAGGGCCTCCACCATGACCACTTGGCCAGCCCAGGCTGGTCCCACTGTGACATCTTCCACAGCCCACAGTGTGGCTTTCTCCAGGTCCTTCTAGCCCTGTTCTCCACTTCCCAGACCTCAAGGAGAGGGATGTGCTGTGTGCATTTGAGAGCTCAGACACTTCCTGGTCTTTGTCTGATGAGTTTGGCAGTGGCCTGGGAACAGAACATGGTAGTGGGAATCAGGGCTATTGGAAAATCACAAAAACATGTGCTATGTTGAAGTTGTACACTCTCCAGCCTGTAAAGAAATCCAAATGAAGTAACGTGAATGCAGTCAGAGCTCTTGGGCCCAGGCCTTCCAACTCCCACCTCAGCGCTGGAGATCCTGACTCCACAAAGCATGCAGTGGGCCCCGATCATGGAGGGAAACTCAGATGGGGCCTCTGTACCTTGGTAAGGACATGATGTAGCTGTGCCTTTGAACGTCTTCAGAAATTCCACCCAAGATCACTCATATGAGTGACACCTGGTCAACACAGTCCTAATGATTGGCTGCAAAATTTCAATTGGTCAGAGTTCATGTTCCAGTGGTGGCTGGAATTCATCCATCCATCCATCCATTCCTTCTTCCTTCCTCTCTCCCTCCCTTCCTTCCCTCTCCTTCCCTCCCTTCCTTCTGCTAACATTTACAGAGTCCTTTCCAAGTGCTTCTTATAAGCCTGTAGCAGAGGTTCTTAAAGTGTGGCCACTGTACCAGCAGCATCAGCATCATTAAGAATTTGAAGCTGGAATTGGAAAATCTCAGGCTCTACCCCTAAAACAAAAACCAAGCCCATCGCCGTCAAGTCAATTTTTACCCATAGTGACCCTATAGGACAAAGTACAACTGCCCCATAGGGTTTCCAAGGCTGAATTCTTTACAGAAGCAGACTGCCACCTCTTTCTCCTACAGAGCGGCTGGTGGGTGTGAACCACTGACCTTTCAGTTAGCAGCTGAGCTCTTAACCACTGTGCCCCAGACTCCCTGAATCAGAAATGTTAAGGGAGGTGCCCAGCAACCTGTGCTCTCACAAACCCTGCAGGTGATTCAGATGCAAGTGCAGGTTTGAGAGCCACTGCCCTGTAGTATAGGAGTCCCTGGCACAAATGGTTAAGTGCTTAGTAACTAACCAAAAGGAGATTTGAGTCCATTCAAAGGTGCCTCAGAAGAAAGGCCTGGTGATATATTTCCAAAGAGTCATCCATTGAAAACCCTATAGAGCACAGTTCTACTCTGACACATATGAGGTTGCCATTAGTTGGAATCAACTTGATGGCAAGTGATTCGGTTAGGTTAAGCCCTGTATAGCATGCTCAGGGCTGGGAATGGAGTGCAAAGGAGTCACCATATCAGAGGTCACAGAGAAATACAGAGTGTGGGAGTGCAGGAATAAAGGGTGATGAGGTGGAGACACAGGCATGAGCCAGGTTATAAAGCCCTCGCTCACTGCTTCCAGCTGGAACTTTTGTTGACACTTCTGGGGAGCCATTGATGGATTAAAAGCCAGAATGACACAGCAGTGTTGGATCTTTAGAAAGATCATTTTGAGCGCCATGTAGAAGATGGATTAGAAGGGATCCATCTGGGAATTAGACTGACCGGTGAGAAGATGCTGCAATAGTGCAGACAGAAGATGATGAGGGCTTGAGTTAGGGGATGATATTTGGAAGGCGGTGGAGGGATTTGAGAAGGTTTAGGCAAAAGTAACCCATAATGCTAACTAATTGGTGGGAATGGGGAGGGGGTGAGGAACCGGCTAAAATGATTCCCAGGTTTCTGGCATGGGGACTAGGTGGATGGTGATGTCATTCTTCGGAGCAGTGAAGAGAGGAGGGGCAAGCTTGGAGGAATCAATGGGTTCAGTTTAGGACATGGTTCGTTTTAGCCGCCCATGTACTTTCAAATTGAAACACAGGTCTGTGCCAGAGGAGACTGGACTGGTTGGCCGGCCGGGGGGGTGGGTGGTGAAGAGGTGGCCACAAGAGCCCGGGGACAGAAGGGCTGACCAAGAAGCATGCAAGGGGTAAGCAGACCAGAGGTCCAGGCGGCCTTATTTAATCATGGCCCTTGAACTAATTTCACTTCACTGAATTAACTCAGGCTCAAGTACAGAGATGTATATCAAAGACATTATGTGCAAAGTCCTTCCAGAGTTCAGACAGCAAGCTCCCCCATAAGCTCGGAGTGAGCCCTAGAGTCACGGGGCTACCTGAAGGGCACCCTCTAAACCACTCTGTTCATAGAGGGCACAGCCAGGATGAGGGCACTGGTCACCTCGGTGTTACTCAGACCCTGTAGGAGGGCCTTTGAAGAGGAATCATGCCTTGGAAGCTGGCCAGGAAGAGCCTGGAGCCTGCATCCTGTGAAAGTGCTAGAAGGAACTGAACCCTTGCTCTGCCTGGAGAGGAGTGGGTCAAGAGAGCAGATGCATTTGTTTAACTGGTGTGACTCTGTAGCTCCATAAGAAAGAGACTGAGGAGAGAGTTTCTACAGATTTGGAAGGTGCTTTCTGACCTCGGAACACTGAGCCCCTCCCCTGGGGGTGTTTGGGGGAAGTGGGATTCCAGCTTTGGGGATAATGCAGAAGGAGTCTGTTATTAACTGAATTGTGTCTCCCAAAATATGTGTTGGAATCTTGTTATGAATTGAATTGTGTCGGAGTCTTGTTATGGATTGAATTGTGTCCCCCAAAAATGTGTAGCAATTTGGCTAGGCCATGACTCCCAGTATTGTGCGATTGTCCACCATTTTGTCATCTGATGTGATTTTCCTATGAGTTGTAAATCCTATCTCTATGCTGTTAATGAGATAAGAGTAGTGGCAGTTATGTTGATGAGGCAGGACTCAATCTACAAGATTAGATTTTGTCTTAAGCCAGTCTCTTTTGAGATTTAAAAGAGAGAAGCCAGCAGAGAGGCACGGGGACCTCATACCACCAAGAAAGAAGCACCAGGAGAATAGCATGTCCTTTGTACCTGGGGTCACTGAGCTGAGAAGCTCCTCGATCAGGGGAAGTTTGATGATAAGGACCTTCCCCAGAGCTGACAGAGAGAGAAAAACTTCCACTGAAGCCGAAGCCCTGAATTTGGACTCTAGCCTACTAGACTGTGCGAGAATAAATTGTCGAAGCCATCCACCTGTGGTGTTGCTATTATAGCAGCACTAGATAACTAAGACAAATTCTAACCCCTATACCTGTGGATGTAATCCTATTTGGGAATAGGATTTTCTTTGTCATGTTAATGAGGTCATACCGCTGTAGGGTGTGTTCTAAACCTAATTACCTCTAAGTTACTAGGAGCAGCACAGACACAGACAAGGAAGAACAAATGGGCGAGGATAGATGCTACATAAGGACTGCCAAGTGTCTTAGTTATCTAGTGCTGGTATAATAGAAATATCACAAGTGGATGGCTTTAACAAACAGCTCTAGGGGAAGTCTTTCTCTCTCTGCTGGTTCTGGGGGAAGGTCCTTGTCATCAATCTTCCCCGGGTCTAGGAGCTTCTCAGCGCAGGGACAGATGAAAAAGACAGAAAGCCTTCCCATGGAACTGATGTCCTGAATTTGGACTTTTAGCCTACTTTACTGTGAGGGAATAAACTTCTATTTGTTAAAGCTATCTACTTGCGGTACTTCTGTTATAGCAGCACTAGATGACTAAAACACTAATCCTGTAGTTTGAGTCCTGCCTCATTAACTAACTGCCTCTAATCCTACCTCATTAACATTATAGAAGTTAGGATTTACAACACATAGGCAAAATGGTGGAGAACCATACAATACTGGGAATCATGGCCTAGCCAAGTTGATGCATATTTTTGGGGGATACTATTCAATCCATAACAGAAGCTGAAAGTTACAAGTATCTTCACCTAGAGCTATCGAGAGAGAGTGCGTTCCCCTAGAGCTGGTGCTCTGTATTTGGACTTATAGCCTCATGAACTGTGAGGAAATAAATTTCTCTTCTTTAAAGCCACCTACTTGTGGTATTTCTGTTATAGCAGCACTAGGAAACCTAGGTAGGAGCTGGGCCTGGTGGGCTGCAAGTCCCCTTAGCACTGAGATGGGGTGATTGTGTGACTCATCCTCCAGGTGACTGTTCTGTGCATTAGAGAGGTGGACAGGTCACAGCACACCCTTGCTGGACATCATGTTACTGCAGACTGAGTCTTAGAGGGAACCTCCTTTCCTGAATGTTGGGTAGTGAGGGTTTTAGACTTACTTCTATTTTCCTTTCATTTATCTGCATTTTTGGTATGCTTTCTGGTTTTGGGGTGTCTTTTTATTAAATGGTGTCACAGACTAGAAGGAGGGGCATCCCGTGACAATTTAGAAGATAAAGAAAGATGCCAATGTCACTCCCACAGCTTCAAGTTGAACGTGCTAAATAACAAGTGAAAACCCATGGTACAAGGACTGCCCCTCTTGGGGTGATTTTACTGTAGAGCAAGTCCACAGCCTCCCAGAGAACCCTGTGGAAGGCAGGGGCTACGCTGGGCATCAGGCATGCAGACATGCATGGGTCTCAGTTCTTGACCTTGGCACCTCACAGTCTTGTGTGGAGGAGAGAAGGATACTTGCAACAGCACACGGAGAACGTGATGTTAGGAACTGGTGCCTCGGATGGGAGGGCAAAGAAAGCAGGTGCGGGGATTAGGGCAGCTCTCTGGATGGTGTCTGAGCATTGACAGGTGAAGAACATTACAGGCTAGGGAGCAGGTGGTGGTAAGATATCGAGGTAGCAGAGCCCTCCTGGCAGGTTTGAGGAATTTGCAGTGGTTCCACATGCGTGGAGTATCAAAGGGGAGACCAGGAGTCGTGGGAGATAGGGAGCTGTGGAGACTTTGCATGGCACTAGGAGGAGCTTTACTCTCCTTGGTAGGGGGTAAGGTACTCTTGAAAGACTTCCCACAGAGAAATATTGCCATACGCATTTTAGCAAGTTGGTGCAGGTAGCAGTGATCTGGAAGATAAAAGATGAAGAGTCCTGTATACCAGTTTTCATTGTGGTACTTTTCACAGTAGCCAAAAGACAGAAACAACTGAAATGTCCATCAATAGATGAATGGATAAACAAACATATGGTGTATATACACAGTGGAATATTACTCAACCATGAAGAGAAATGAAATCCTAATATACGCCACTACATGGATGAACCTTGAAACATCCTGCTGAGCAAAGTAAGTCAGTCTAAAAAGGACAAATATTGTATGATATCACTTATATGAGATAAACAAATGTATGGAAACCGAAGATTATTATTGGTTACCAGGGGTGGGAGGGAGGAGGAAGGGGGAGTTTTTTCTTAGGAAGCATTGAGTTTATGTTAATGGTGGTGGAATGATTTGGAAAAGGATAGTGAAAAGGGTTGCAGAACTTGAAGAAGATAATCAATGTTACTGAATTGTACATGTAGAAGTTGTTGAGATGATGTATGTTTTGGTATGTATATTTTCACTACAATTAAAAGAAGTAATGAGAGATGCAACTAGGACAGCGAGATGGCCAGAGAGAGAGATAGGCATAGGATCAACAGGACTCTGGAGCGGATGGGGAGAGGAAAGTCAGGGCAGGCTCAACGCTCATTGCATTTCATCAGGATTATCTTAGCCAGACAATGTTCATTGTTGTTTTACTGTCTTATTTTTAAATCACAAAAATTAAAGTACTTGTAAAAGAAAACATAGGAGAAAATCTTATTTAAAAAGTTAAATAAGCTCTTTAAAAAATAATCCATTTTACTTGTCTTTAAAAAGCAACTTAAGAAATTAAGTCACAATTCCCCAGCCCTCCAAGTTGCCTTCAAATTCCCATTTAAAACTTGGACAGGAAACTTGTAACATCTTTGTCGACTGTCCTTATTAACTCAACATTTCATTTAAATTGCACTTAGCACCTGCCTCCAATTACCCCCAAGCTGGCAGTGAGCAGAGTTGTGATTAAGTGCTCTTGTCTCCACTTTCCAAAGCATTACTCCAGGCTACGGCCAGCTGCAGAAGGATCATCTGTCTTCATCAGCCATCCATCCTGAGGGACCTCTTGACAGCCACCGCACAGGGGAGGTAACAATGGCAGGCGCACAGGGAGTGATTTGTGTTCATTACTGTTGTCCCCAATTGCTGTTCCCGGCTCACAGGGGCTGCTAGCCAGCAGGTTTGGGCAGCCTGGCCAGGCTGGGAGACCAAGGAGGTGGGAGGTTAATGGTAACGATGAGATGGCACTGCCACTTCTGCTTGAGCATAAGCCCCGCCATTCAGGAGCACCCGCGGGGCAGGTGCTGTGCTCTCCTGCGACCTGATCCACCTCGTGTGACTCCTCACATCAGCTCTAGGAGCCAGTGATCTTAGGTGTTTCTTCTCTTTTTCTTTTTTTTCAATTGTGGTAAATCTATACGTAGTAAAACACTTGCCATGTGAAGATTGTTGAAATGGCAAATGTTTTGTTTCTTCCCTCCTATAGATGAGAAAACAGAGATCGGCTTATGCTCACTTACCCAGAAAAAGTGACCTGGAGTCTTTATGCCTCCAAGCTCACCACATGGCTTCCCTGCTCACCTCCAGCCTCCATCAGATGTCTGAGAGAATGACATCCCTTTCCCACCCCCACCACCTTTCTCTTCCAGACGATACTCCCTGGCCCAGTTGGGCTGGCTTCTCCCGGGCTCCAGGGAGGGAGGGTCTCTGCTGGCTGAACTGTCATTTCAGCCAAAGCCGTAATGGGTGGGTCTCTTGATTCACACAGGTTTGATTACTGAATATGTGTGTGTTGGGGGGGGGGGGGGGATTAAAATGGAATGTTTAGAACTGAAATATGGAAACGACCATGGGATACTAGAAAGCATTATGGTTCATGGGATCAGAGAGTCAGGAAGAATTGCAGCTCCACTTCCATTAACTCTGTGACCTTGGACAAGCCCCTCATCATCCCTAAAGCCTGCATCAGAGAGTCATACCCCTGAGATGGAGCCCTGGTCATGTTTACTCACTGAGGCAACCCAGCCCTCTAGCTCATCCCATATCAGTTTATTCATCTGTAACAGGAGGAGCTGGGTCATCTGGAGTGAACAGGTGTGTGAACTTAGCCTGGTGCTGTCTGTAAACGCCTGCCAAATGCTGCTATCCTTCTTCCCTTCCTCCCTGCACTATCACAGAGAGGGGAAGAGCCCCTAGCAAAAACAGCCAAAAGTCAAGGGGCAGAGACTTGGTCTTGGGCAGCAGACCCAGGGGCCGTGGGCCCGTGAATTACAGGTCAGCCTCCTTCACCCTGATGATCAGCCCATTGGTGCTCGTGGATGGAAGGCAAGAGACGAGGGCAAGAGGAGGAGGCAAAGGCCAGACCAGTCTATCCTGTCCACACTCCTTAGGCTCAGAGAGTTAATCTCTAGGCATAAAAAAAAAAAACAAATCTCAGACCCCCAGACTCCAGTCACACGAGCAAGCATGCTGGGAGGCTTTGTTGGGGCTGCAGCTTCCAGGCAATGCCCCATGTAGCCACTTTTCTGATTGGCCTCTCTCAAACCAATGGTTTGCATGACCCCACCATGGTGGCCATCCCCCGCCTCTTCCCACTTTGAGAAAAGGGTTCTCCTTTGCCTGCCTCTCCCTGCTGAGTCACAGCAGGCTTTCTTTCTCAATATTTCTCCATATTTGTGCACAGTCCAAAGAAAGGTAATCCAACAGAATGCAGAAATTATCAAAAAATATCATTAATACCACACAAAAGTAAAATTTTGCTGAAGATAATTCAAAAACGGTTGCAGCAATACATCGATGGGGATCTGCCATAAATTCAAGCCAGATTCATAAGAGGATGTGGAGCAAGGAATATCATTGCTGAAGTCAGATGAATCTTGGCTAAAAGCAGAGAATACCAGGAAGATGTTTACCTGTGTTTTATTGACTATGCAAAGGCATTTGACTGTGTGGATCATAACAAATTATGGATAACAGTGAGAAGAATGGGAATTCCAAAACACTTAATTGTGCTCAGGAAGAATCTGTACATAGACCAAGAGGCAGTCCCTTGAACAGAACAAGGGGATACTGAGTGGTTTCAAATCAGAAAAGGTGTGCATCAGAGTTGTATGGTGAGCAAATAATCTGAGAAACTTGACTACATGAAGATGGATGGGGCATCAGAATTGGAGGAAGACTCATTAACAACCTGCAATATGCAGATGAAACAACCTGGCTTTCAGAAAGTAAAGAGGACTTGAAGCACTTACTGCTGAAGATCAAAGACCACAGCCTTCAGTATGGATTACAACTGAACATAAAGAAAACAAAATCCTCACAACTGGACCAAAAAGCAACATCATGATAAATGGAGAAAATATTGAAGTTGTCAAGGATTTCATTTTACCCACAATCAATGCCCATGGGAGCAGCAGTAAAGAAATCAAACAACATATTGCATTGGGCAGATCTACTGCAAAAGACCTCTTTAAAGTGTTGGAAAGCAAAGATGTCACTTTGAGGACTAAGGTGTGCCAGACTCAAGCCATGGTATTTTCAATTGCTTCATATGCATGTGAAAGCTGGACAATGAATAAAGAAGACTGAAGAAGAATTGGTACATTTGAATTATGGTGTTTGCAAAGAGTATTGAATATGCCAAGAACTTCCAGAGGAATGAACACATCTGTCTTGTGAGAAGTACAGCCACAATGCTCCTTAGAAGCAAAGGTGGTGAGACTTTGTCTCAAGTACTTTGGACATGTTATCAGGAGGGACCAGTCCCTGGAGAAGGACATCATGCTTGGTAAAGTAGAGGGTCAGTGAAAAAGAGGAAGACCCTCAGCGAGATGGATTTACACAGTGCCCCTCACGTAGACGCGGCTCTCCAAACACGGAGGGGGCTCAGCCAACAAGGAAAACAAGAAGCAGCCCAGTGCCTCTGTCATCTGTTTTCTGGGAGGATGTAGATTAAAAATAAGTTGCATTGAGTTCCTGACACCCAGAAAGCCCTCAATGAAGTAGTCACAGGTTCTGCCTCAACAGCTTGTCTGTAGTCACAAATCAGTTACTTCCTATTCGAAGTTTCCACTGACTATCCAGCAGACTCCTGATAGTTCCAGAAGGGCCCACACAGGCATTCTGTCTAGCCTTAGCCATCTGGCGATGTTCCCTAACACGTAACACCCAGATCAGAGGGAAGAGGAAGAGGCTGGTTAATTGATTTACTTTTTTTTTTTTTTAATTCATTTTTTAAAATTGTTTTATTGTGGTAAATATATATACATATAACAAAAAATTGCCTTTTCAACATTTTTTAAATGTACAATTTGATGACATTAATTTCATTCATCATACTGTGCAGCCATCACCACGCTGTGTTTCCAAGTTTTTTCTATCACCCTTAAGAGAAGCTCAGTGCCCCCACAAGCGGTGGCTCTTCTATCCCCTCTCCTACTTGCCCCTGGTTTTAAAAAAAAAAAAAAACCAAACCCGTTGCCATACAATTGATTCCTACCTTTGGTCTCTGTGCTCTGTGCATTTGCCTATTCTAGATATTTCGTATAAATGGAATCATATAATATTTGTTCTTTTGTGACTAAGATCCCTGGTGGCCCAGTGGTTAAGCACTAGGCTGCTAACTGAAAGGTCAGTGGTTCGAACCTACCAGCCGCTCCAAGGGAGAAAGATGTGGCAGTCTGCTTCTGTAAATATTTACAGTCTTGGAAACCCTATGGGGCAGTTCTGCTCTGTCCTGTAGGGTTGCTATGAGTCACAATCAACTCAACGGCAATGAGTCTGGTTGGTATTTCACTTAGTATAATGTTCTCAAGGTTCATATCATAGCATGTGTCAGGATTTCATTTCGCTTTCATGTCACAAACCAAGGAGAAGAAGAAGGAGTTGTTTGAGTGATTAAGTTTTTGGATTTTGGGAGATAACAGGGAGAACTCATTGGTCTTTTGCTTTAGCCAGGATTTCCTGGAGAAATATTGGGGTCTGATACTAGGTGTCCTGATAGCTTGGGAGCCACCCAAGGATCAACCTCCGATTGTCCTACCAAAGGAGCTCTATGAAGATGCCACAAGTGTGGGCTTTAGAAACAGAGAGATGTGAGTGTGAACCCGCCTCCCCTCATAACCAGCAAAACCAACAAACCAAACCCATTCCGTTGAGTCGATTCTGACCCATAGCGACCCTATAACCAGCAGGGGGTTCTATTTAACTTTGCCTCAGTGTCTTTTTTTCAAATGAAAGTCAGGGTCTATTGCCCAGGGACATTTTGAGGACACAGCAAAAGAATTTTTGCAAGCCTCCTGGAACAGGTATTAGCAAACTTTTTCCCCATAGTAAATCTTTCAGGCTTTGTGGACTAGACAGCTCTGCTGTTGTAGCTGAAAAGCAGTTATAGACAATACGTAAGGAATGGATGTTGTGTGGGATGGATGTGGTTGTGTGCCAATAAAACTTTATTTACAAAAATTGAATTTGGCCTGTGGGCTGTAGTTTGTGGAACCTGTCCTAGAACATAGTAGGTGCTCAATAAATGTGAGATGCCCTCTGTCAGAGGAAGCTGGGTGTGTTTGAGTGGCAAAGAAAACAAGGAATATGTTCAACAACGCAAGTGTGGAGAATAGGCAGACGAAGGCCCGTTAGAGTATCAGATTGCATATTGAGCAGGCCTGCCTTGATGACCCTGCCCCCTCTAAGGGTCCAGAGGGAGGATGAAGAGTGTCCTGGACACTAGGGGGTTGGCCACATAGATGCACTGAATGGGCGTGCTGCACGGTCTTGAGGCACGGCTGACTGTATCTGCAGTTGGATAGGTGTGGGCCACTGCGGGGTCCTGACTGGTGCACAGTGAGCTGTGGGGCTCTGTGCTGGCCCCCATGCAGCACCACCTGGCCCAAGCAGTAGCCTAACCTGCTCTCATGGGGTGGTACTCGTGTGGCCCCTGCCCTGACCATGGGAAGCTTTGGATCCAGTCCCTAGAATACAGGTGCTTTCCCTGCAGGAACCCACACCAAGCTTCTTATCAAGATCAAAATCACAGATCTCGACCTCAGCAGGAGTTGTGTGTCCATCTGTCCAGGGATGGGGTCCTCAGGGCCAGATAAGGGCTCAGTGAGTGTGGGAGAAGGAGGAGGCATGTGGATTAGTACTTGGGGGCATTATCTTGTTCACTCAGGTAGCCCCAGCTCACACCACCTTGTGTAGGACAGGGGTAGAGAGGGATCACAGCGAGGAAACAGATGCCCTCAAGGAACGTGCAGTCTAGTGGGCTGAAAGCCTGATCAACAGACAACAATAGCAGAGGCTGGTTGAAGGTTATGTTTTGTTTTCTCCCTGTCTGGCTATTTCCATGAGTTTCTATCTGTTTTTTAGTGATGGTGGTATAGATATTCAGGGCTTTCCTAAACCATACATGTGCTTTGATCTATACAAGTGCTGTGATCTACATATATGCTGTGATCCACACATATGCTTCCTTCCACACATATGCTGTGATCCACACATATGCTGTGATGCACACACATGCTATGATCCACACATATGCTCTGATCCACACATGAATACACACCCCTACGCTCCCTCTTTTGGCACAGAGGCCAGCTGGCACTGAAGACCAACGGCTGCTGGGAGTGTTTCCCCATCTCACCTCTGGCTTCACAGCCACACCCTTCATGACAGGGCACTGGCCCAGTAGAGGCATCCTCCCTCTATGCTGGGTTCAGTAGGACCTGTCATCTGCCCCAAGGCTCCGCAGACAGCACCACCCTTTTACATACTCTCACGGGCCCCTTGGCAACACGTACTTTCTCAGCCCACATCTGGGGCTGTGCTGCTGACGTCCCGTTAGCATTAGGGTGGAGAGCAGGGAGGAAGTCCGCATCCTGCCTGCCCCATGTTTGACCCCAAGTCTGTAATTAGCGCATGACACCAGCAGCCCATAATTTCCGCCCAGGTCCTGCTTTGATTTCTCCAGCAAAAACACCACTCGAGACCCAAGACCCCACTGATAAGGCACTGGATGAAACTAGGAGATGAGCTCAGCCAAAGATATCAAGACAACATGCTAATCCCTTAATGAGGGCCCAGAGGCTGGAGAGGGCAAGGGCCAGGCGAGAGGGATGGAGTGCAGGCCCGGCAGCAGATGCCCCAGGAATGCCTTACACTAACAAACCCAGCTCACCAGGCCTGCCTCAGGACCCTCGTGGAAACTTGTACTAATTATGGACAGAGCAACTTGGCTCTGGAAAGGAAACTCATGTTGAAATTGCATGGCCCCCAGTGATGTATTTTAGGGCTGTGACATTAACATAAACAGTCCATGGTAGGTGGGCAGCATGAGAGTGGATCTTCTCATTAAATATGTTGTCACCACGGAGTGGAGCTTCCAGCATGGTGACCCAGCACAACCTCTACAGCTGTGCCCAATGGGGGTTGCCCGAGGGGAGGATGGCCCATCGCTGCACTGCTGCCTGCTGCTAACACTGCTGTGTACCACCATCTTCTGACCTATTGCGTCATTCCATTAATTCTCAAAACAGCCTGGCAAGGCAGGTGTCCCTGTCTCCATGCAACAAAGAGGATACTTTGTCTCAGAGCCAGGGAGAACCGGGAGAAGGTCACACAGCTGATACGGGGCAGAAGTGGGACTTGAACCTAAGATTGCCTAGTCCCAAACACCCCTGAAAGACCGACTTGGAAGGTACAGTTGATCTGAGTCCCAAGAGCTGGGCTTGCCCCAGTTGATGGAGCAGGTTCACTGGACCAGCCTGGGTCCTCACTGTTACTGCCTGCTCAGCTGCCCCCGACCTGATCCAGCTGTCCAGGGGATTGGAGCTGGATCTGGCCAGGCTAGTGCTCTGGGTAAAGCCCCGTCCTGAGGGCAGGAGGGCTCTGGGTTCTGTCCCATCTGCCTGTGAGCCCACCACCCAGCGGGCCTAGGCTGAGTCATACTCGTGTGGCTGACCCACCTCCCAGGCTCCTGTGCTTGGGCATTGGAGCTGCCCAGCTAATGTGGACTACTGCCCGAGCCTTTCCCAGGCTGTGTGACACGGCCCCGTCCTCTCCCATGGGGCTGGACCCTTCACCCTAGCCCATCCAATGGCCGTCGTCTGGGCACCTGCCTCCAGTCACACACAGGCACTTGGGCAGAAATGTGGCCTGTCCCGTGTCCCCACCCACCTTCCATTCTGTCAGTCTGCCCACTCAGCAGGAGGTGGTATGCCAGACCTCATCAGTCTCAGGCCCAGTGAATCTGGACAGGGGTAATGACCACTTTCCCAGGGCCATTGCCTCATTGAGGTCTGCCAGCTGAGTCTGCAAGGCTGGCAAGACTTTAGGTCCTCAGTGCCATTTGATCCCCACATCAGCTGTCTGAGTGCCCCCATCTGGGTGATGAGTAGTGGAAAGGGCAGGGGTGGTCAGCCAGATCTGTGGGGCTGGGGTAGGAAGAGAGAACCGTGCATACAGAGCAGGGGGCAGACTGAAAAGGCTTAGGACTCAGCTCTCTATTCCCTTGCCCAGCTTTTATTTTATTTTTTATCATTAAACTTGTGTGTGCATGTATGTATGTGCTTACTTCATTTCTTTCTCTTTGCTCTGGACCACAAGCACCATGAGAAGAGATGCTCTGCCCACTGCTCTGTCACCGAGTCCTAGGGCAGTACTCACGGTCTGGGGTACTCTAGACGCTCTGTACATAATTGTTGATGGAAAGAAGGGAGGAAAGGAGGAAGGGGAACAAAGGAGGGAGGGAGAGAAGAAGAGAGAAGGGAGGACAAGTGGAAGGAAGGAAGGAAGGAAGGAAAGAAGGACCGATGGAAGGGAGGGAGGGAGGAGGACCAGCATGCTCACATTTAAAGAGTATGGTATAAGGATCCACAAACCAGGGCTGACAGAGGTGCTGACAACTTTTTGCTGACTGAATGGAGAAACAGCCCTGAGAGGCAGGTGTTGTCCTCCAACTTGCAGAGAAAGAGACTAAGGTTGGCCAGGTGATTTCAACAAGGATTGCAGACCACCTGATCAACAGCTGTAGACTTCACATGTGTGGGAATTATTTTATACCAATGTTTATTACATATTATAGTTTATTACATTTTAGTTGACTTTTACTAAGAAGTTAACTCATATGTTGTTAACAAACACATTAAAAGATACTTTAAAAATCTAAGCTTATTGAACCCACACTGACCATGTTGAGTTCACTGGTGTCCAGGTGACACACGACTGTAAATTATTTTTTCCCTCCTTACCACAGAACTTGAAACAGACTATAGAATTGTGCTGTTTTGGAAAGAATACATTGCAACAGCGGCTTGTTTGCTGAGAAATATTTCCACATATCAAGATACTTCTGTTTCCTCTAGTGAAGTGCACATCATGTTCCAGGCACCGGCTTCCTTATGAAGTAAATGTTGGAAGACGTTCTCTTTTTCCATTGAGACGGCATCTAGATGTGGATTACTTTATCAAAAGGAAATTCCTCCCTGCTAGTCAGCCCTCCAAATCCCCGCTGTGAATTTCAAAAAGAATTCACCCAGCCTTTACACAATTTAAATACATTCTTATACTGAAAAACAACTGTTCTTTTGGAGCTGAGTATATAATACCTTGATTTAAGGTAACTACTGATAAAGGTGTGGAGTATGACTTACTTTAAGAAGTATGGTACACACTATTATAAGAACTCAAGAAAAAGTTTAAACACAGAAGAAAACATTATTTGATGGTTACGAGGGTAGGGAGGGAGGGAGGGGGTATTCACTAGATAGTAGACAAGAATTATCTTAGGTGAAGGGAAGGACATCACATGCTACAGGGGAAGTCAGCACAACTGGACTAAACCAAAAGCTAAGAAGTTGCCTGAATACAACCAGATACTTCGAGGGACAGAGTAGCAGGGGCAGGGGGCAGGAGACCATGGTTTCAGGGAACATCTAGGTCAATTGACATAACAAAGTTTTAGTAAATGTTCTGCATCCCACTTTGGTGAGTGGCATCTGGGGTCTTAAAAGCTAGCAAGTGGCCATCTAAGATGCATCAATTGGTCCCAACCCACTGGAAGCAAAGGAGAATGAAGAACGCCAAAGACACAAGGAACATATTAGCCCAAGAGACAGAAAGGGCCACATAAACCAGAGACTCCATTAGCCTGAGACCAGAAGAACTAGATGTTGCTGGGCTACCACCAATGACTGCCCTGCAGGGAACACAACAGAGAGTCCCTGATGGAGCAGGAGAAAGGTGGGGGTGGAGAACTCAAATTCTTATAAAAAGACCAGACTTAATGGTCTGACTGAGACCGGAGTGACCCCGGAAGACATGGACCCTGGACTCTCTGTTAGCCCAGAAATGAAACCATTCCCAAAGCCAACTCTTCAGACAAAGATTAGACTGGACTGTAAGACATAAAATGACTCTCGTGAAGAGAGTGCTTCTTAGCTCATGTAGATACATGAGACTAAATGGGCAGCTTCTGTCCAGAGGCGAGATGAGAAGGCAGAGAGGGTCAGGAGCTGGGTGAATGGACACAGGAAATCAGGGGTGGAAAGGAGGACTGTGCTGTCACAGTATAGGGAGAGCAACTAGGGTCACATAACAATGTGTATATAAATTTTTGTATGAGAAACTAACTTGAATTGTAAACTTTCACTTAAAGCACAATAAAAAAAAAAGAAGTATGGTACAACTTTAAACATGGAGGCTGGTCAGGACCCACTCTGGAGCTGGCCTTGCGCTTATAAAAGGTGGTGCTGGGTGCTGTGAGAAGCTGCAGAGAGGCTGCTGGAGAACAGTGGCAAGGTGGGCTTGGGAATCAGGGATCGTCCAGGGGGACTTGTGCCAAATTAGCTCAGTGACCCACAATGCAGGCCTAGAAAATAAGCAAGACCACCGATGTATATGACATGGTAATTAGAAAGTCACTTCTTAGACAGAAACCTCCAATAGCCTACCCCTGGCTTGAAGGCTAGTCTTCAGTTTTAGAGGTATCTGGGGCTGGAGGTCAGAGCTAGGGTCACCCAAGGTCATGCAGCTACTAAGTGGGAGGCAGGACTCAAACCCATGTCTACTTCCTCCACTGCAATGTATCTCCAAAGTTCCCAGTAAGAAAACCTGGTCTCCTCCAGGAGGCTGACCTCTGGGCTGTGCTGGGAAGTGAAGAGAGCACTGAGGGACAGAAGGCTCACTCCATCCAGGTGAAGCCCCACTTCTTTAGGTTGTCAGGTGTGTGCGGGACCCTTAATCATGCAGTGAGGTGGCTTCCTGTCTAGGACTGTCATAGTTTAGTGGGGGCCAGAGTCCTGGGCAGGCTTTGCGTCTATCTCCCTCCCCCAGGCCAGGCTGGGCACCTCTAGGCTCTACTCTTCCTTGTTCAACTTGGGAGACTTCCTTAAGAAAAGGAACACAAAATTATGAGTACAGAATTAGATATATGAAAATTTATTTAAGATGAGGCAAGAATCATCATAAATTACAAATTTTAAACAAGCTGATAAACACCATAAAAATCACAAAACCCTTCAAAAGCATAATATTTTTAACTTGTGGACAGACTTCTGCAAGATTTTCCTCCTTATATTTTTGTCTGCATGCTCTTTGTTCTCTTCTTCATCAGTAGTCATAACACCAAGATAATTCAGTCTTTCCCCTGGCATGGTGGGTTCAAGTGGAGAAAGCTGTGCCCAGAAGGGGACGGAGGGACAAAAAAGTGCCTCTCCCCAATGCTTCCACTGCTACTGGCCCAAAGGTGGGTCTGACCCCTTCCCCACACCATCGCCTGGTAGCAGTTCCTGACCCTCAGTCTACGTTGTGGGGTGTGGGGTGCACAACTTTCACAGGGCCCCTCATGGATAAACCCCAATGTGGGTGTGATGGTTAATTTTATGTGTGAACTTGGCTAGGATATATTTCCCAGTTGTTTGGCCAAACCCTAGTCTGGTTGCTGTCATGGAGTAGTTGCATGTGATTGAATCAGTTGGCCTTGGGTAGAACACATTGCCTCCCTTAGGCAGTCTAATGTAGTTCAATTACCTTACATGTAATGTAATATAATGTAATCACTTTCCATAATGTAATCTAGTGTAATGTAATTAATCAGGCAGTTGAAAAGTGAGTTTCCCTAGGGTGTGTTCTCCTCCAGACTAAAAATACTATAGATGTTTTGGCAGAACTCTCACACATACAGAAGAAGAAAGATACCATGTGAGGATCATCTACAAGCCAAGGAACACCAAGGAACCAAGGAATGCCTGGGGCTACCCATAAGGAAGGAACTGACATGGTAGAGACTCTGATTTGGACTTTTAGCCTCCAGAACTGTAAGAAAATAAATTTCTGTTTGTTAAAGCCACCCCCTTGTGGCATTTGTGTTACAGCAGCACTGGGAGAGTGGATAAAGATGGTCTCTCACTATGCTGCGCAGGTGTCAGGGGATGAAAACCAAATGCCAGAGGAGAGTCCCAGGAGGTGATGTAAAGTTATTCATTCAACAACCTCCTACTATGTGCCAGCCATTGTTCTAGGCTCTGGGGATGTAGCAATGTAGGCAACTCAGACCTTAGAGAAATCTCATCTCTTAGAGAACTTAGATTTCAGGCCAGAGGTCTCGGTCAAGGGCTCCTCCTCTGTCCCTCCTCCCACCACTATGGGTGACAGCTGTCCAGGTCCTCCTCTCCAGGTGGGGAATCCCTGAAGGCAGGCCCAGACTGTACACCTGGTCTGTCCTGCAGTGCACTGAGGGAGCCCTCAATGGATGCTTATGGTCTTGTGTGATTTCCTCCAAGACTCCCAGTGTGGTGCTTTATCTGCAGAGGTACTCAAATGATGTGTGCTGAATGAAGGATTGAACAGGGGAACCCACAGTTTATCTAACACCACAGTGCCCTCTGGATAGCAACCCCAACTCTGCCCTCTGCCCTGAGCCTGAGCTTTGTCCCACGGGCTTGTCCATTGGGAACCTTATCGAGTATGCCTCCAGTTCAGGCCTGGGCCTCCACTCACTTGCCCCTGATTAGTATTCTGGGGGTGCAGGAGTGCAGGCCATGGGGGAAGTGACCTCCTGACTGAGTCAAGATTTGCTGTCTCTAAACACACCCTCCTCATCTCGTCACTGGCAGCTTCACTGTGGCCTTCACCTGGAGTCACACTCAGGGCACAATGGACACTACAGAATCCCCTGGCAACACTGCAAGATGCAGCTGGGCTTTAGAGAGCCCGAGTTGCTTTTTATTCTTTGAACTGCAGAGCCCGAGCTCTTGAAGACTTACGCCTCAAGTACATTGCCCTGGGAATTAGCAACAGGTGGCTTTGAGCAGCAACTCACAAGCCCATCTGTAGCATCCCACACACCAGAAGACAATAATTTGTTCCCCCTTTCAAAAAAAAGTATGTAAAGAAAACAGACCTTGTCTTAGATGCAAGCCAACTTTCTTCTATTTGAATTGTCTCAAAAGAAGTGAGAAAGTGCAGGGATTTCCCCCCGGGCAGGAGAGGAGCCTGGCGAGGGTCCAGAAACTTGGCGCCAGTGCCTGGATTGCAGTGCTGGCAGCAGACCCACTTGGCAGAGGAGCAGGGAGCAACTTCTTTACTGTCCAAGTGCTTTAGCTTTGATGAGGAAGTGCCACATGTGTGCAGAGGCAGTGCCGCCCCTGCACAGATGGACGTCAAGCCAGCCAGGGTGGCTGAGTTCTTGCTGGACCTCAAATCAGTGGGCATTTAACAACATCTAGGAGCACACACTATGTGCTAGGTGCTGTCACAGGTGGCATGTCCTACGGTGCTCCGTGGCCCTACAGGAGGGCGTGAGTTGCAGTGGACTCTGATTCTTGATGACCCCATGTGTGTCTGAATAGAACTGTGCTCCAAAGGGTTTTCAATGGCTGATTTTCCAGAAGTAGACCACCAGCCAGGCCTTTTTCCCAAGGTGCCTCTGGGTGGACTCGAACCTCCAGCCTTTCAGTTAGCAGCAGAGTGCATTAACCATTTGCACCACTCAAGGATAGGGGACTTTGATGTCCCAGAGTCAGGACGAGAGGCACAGCTGGCACTCACTCTTGGTGCTGTCTGACTCCTCCTGCCTCCATGTCACCCCAGCTCCCATTCCTTCCTAGGGGCTCCCTGGATTCTGCCCAATGCCATCCCAGGTCATGGGTATCTTCAGCCCTAAGCTGAAGATGAATCCAGGTGTGCATGCTCAGCTGGGAAGTGATGACCATCACTCTGATGGCCTCTAGGACCCTTTCCACTCTAGAGCCCTGAGTCCCTGTGTGGGGTGTGAGTTCCTGATGCCCAGCATCTGGGCAGAGGAACTATCGAAAGGTGAGCAGTATTTTTCAAGTTCACCAGCTGTTTGGTATTAGGGAGGGCCATATGTACCCACTTCACAGTTGTTTGAAGAGAAGTGGCTGCTATGTCACATGCATTTCCTATTCTCAAGGGAGTTGGTGCAGATATCCTGGGCTCTATACTCAGAGCGTGGGGTTTCCTGAGCATTGTATGAGAGGAGAGCGAGCGTGGGGCAGGGATGGAGCAGACCACCTCCCCTGGTCCCTGTGCTAGGGAACCTGGTCCTTTCTACTAGGTCCTGGCCATGGTGCTCCGTGAGAGTGAGAGCTTGAGTGCTCAGCCTGACTGGCAGAGTGCAGTCCCCTGACGGGGGATGAGACATAGGGGGAAGTGATCTAGGCAGGGATGGGTTGTAGGCCCCAGGCCCAAGTGGGTCCTCCCACAACCTCAGGAGGTGAGGGCCCTGGCCTTCCCTCTGTGGCTTCCTGGGGAGCATCCCTTTTAATGAGAAATGTATCAAGTGATCTTCATTCCAGCCATGTCCAGAGGGTGAAGGGCCGTATGGGGCTGGGAACTCACATTGACCTTGAAGGTGGGGTCCAGTGAGTGGGACAGGCAGAGCCGGGAGTCCATGAGACAGCCCCCTTGCCTCAGCCAAGTAGAGGGTGCTCAGGCACTCGCTGAGATGGTCCTCTGCAGCTTCCAGCTCTCCTTCATGAGAAGGTGAGTTCTGGAGCCACCTCCCTGCCTAATCTGATAAACGGAGAAGAAATTGAAGTTGTCGAAGGTTTCATTCTACTTGGATCAACAATCAGCATCAATGGAAACAGCAGTCAAGAAATCAAATGATGTATTGCATTGGACTTACCTGCTACAAAAAGACCTCTTTAAAGTTTTAAATAGCAAAGATGTCACTTTGATGACTAAGGTGAATCTGATCAAACCATGGTCTTTTCAATCACCTCACATGCATGTGAAATTTGGACAGTGAAAAAGGAATACAGAGGAAAAATCGACATATTCAAACTGTAGGGTTGATGAAGAATATTGAATGTACTGTAGACTGCCAAAAGAATGAAAAAAACAAGCGTTAGAAGAAATACAACCAGAATGTTCTTTAGAAGAGAGAATGGCAAGACTGCATCTTGCTTATTTTGGACATGTTAGCAGGAAAGACCAATCATTAGAAAAGGACATCATATTTGGTAAAGTAGAGGGTCAGCGAAAGTGAGGGAAACCCTCGATGAGATGGATTGACACAATGGCCGCAACAATGCACTCACACTTACCAATGATCATGAAGATGGTGCAGAGCCAGGCAACATTCCTTTCTGTCATACATAAGGTTGTCATGAATTTGAGCCGACTTGACAGCAACTGACAACGACCACCCTCTAGGGGATGGGGGACATTCTTGGCTCCTTAGTTTAGAAGGGACTCTGACCTTCTGGAGCACATCCACTCCTGGGGCCTCAAGGAGGGAGTCGGGTCTGGACACCCATGGGGGGAGCAGGCAAAGGTCCTACAGGGATCCCCCAGGGAATGAGAATGTTTGGGAGCTGGGGAGGATGGGGGGATGACATGGGCCACCATGTAAAGGAGTGAGCCCCTGTCACTGGGAATAATCAACACTCATTCACAATGTCTCCACCACTGAGGACTCACTTGCTTCTCCCAAAGCAGGCCAGCAAGCCTTGCCCTCCACAAGGCCCCAGGAAGTCACAGAGCCCTGGAGCCTTGGAGCAAGTGGGAATCCCGCTGTCATCCCCACTCCTGGCAGGTACTGCGCTGCTAGGCAGTCCTGTTGTCCTGGCCTGTGGGCTCTCCTCTACCTCCTGGGAGGGCACAACCATGAGGCACAGCCCCACCTGAGGCTGTCAGGGCATGGAAATCCTTCTAGAAACTACTCAATCCTTTCTTTTATGGTTGCCATCTTTTTTCTTTTATGTCTATTCCTGCTTTTCTTTTTATTAGAATGGCCTCCCACCCCCACTGCTTCCTTCAAGGGCCCTCTGCCCATTCTGCCTCTCCTGCCCTTTATAGGGTCTCCCTCTACTTGTCATGATGAGGGAACATGAGAATGGGTGGAGTGGACAGTGAAGTCCCCTGCAATGCTACGTTTCCATGACCACGGAGACCAGGCCCAACTGATCCTCCTTCAGGATGAGTTCCGTGGCTGGGGGATGAGGAAAGAGCTCTGCCTCCCTCAGCACAATCTCCCTGCTCTGTGGGGTACAGGACTAGACTGGGAGCCCCTGCAGGGCTGCAGAAAGATGGAGGCCTGTCAGGGTCAGGTGCCATGCCAGACCACAAGTCCCTGTGTCCCTCCCCTGCCCTCCCCGTCCAGAGCATTTCTCTATCCAGAACATAATCCACCAATTGAAGGGTCTTGAGATGCCCAGACTAGCTCAGGGCAGCCCAGCTGGGCACAGACTAGGCCAAGAAGGACAAAGGGCCAAGCCTGAGGCACAGTCCTTGGGGTGAGTTGGAGGTAAGAACTAAACCCAGTGAGAGAGCCAGCTGTAAGAAAGGGGGAGGAATCAGAAGTCAGAGGAAGAGGCACAAGGCCATGGCAGGACAGCATCAGAGCCTAGCCATTGGCCTGGGATGTATGGGCACACGGATGGGTTCAGATGACCTGGGGAGGGGCCATGCTCATGCACACACATGCACTTGTACCCTGGTCCAGGCCTGCGGGAGCAGCACCTTCGGAGAAGCCTTCAGCAGAGACACTGAGCTCTCTCCTCTGGGTACTGAGGTTCCAAAGGACTATGACAGGCACTGCCTGTGAGGGCAGGGCCTCAGTGTGACCTGGAGCTGGGCAAGTGTGAGGAGCTAGTAGGGTGCCAGGTTACAGAGCGAATGAGGAGGCCATGAAGGGCCAGGGCCAGCCAGCCTCCTTCCAAAGGGGCCTGAGGAATAAGAAGCCAAGGCCACTAGTGGGGCCCCTGGGCCTCCCCAAATGAGCCTCACAGAAAGGCACCAGCTTGCTCAATGCTGCCCTGACCACCCTCAGTCAGGTCCCTGCAGATGTCCGCTGGCCCTATTGTGGGGCTCTGGGGACTCGGCTGTGAACCTGGGGTTTGCAGCAGAACCTGGGACTAGCGCTCCCCTCTATTAGAAGGACAGAGAGGGTTGGAGGTCCTGGGTGGCCTGGTGGGAGAGACAGAGGACAGGGAGTAGGGCAGCTGGCAGCAGAGAGGGAAGCCTCAGCACAACTGGGAGGCAGCTTAGGAGACACAGAGCTAGCACAGGCCCCACAGGGCAAGAAGAAGAGTGCGGGCTGGGCCAGTGCACCCAACAACGGGGCTCCTGGTGTTGGAGGAATCAGTGGGAAAGAGAGAGATGAGCCCACCCCATATTGAGGGTCTCTGAGTCCTAAGCAAGCACAAATATTGGGGCAGCAAGACCGTGAGTGGCCAGTGCAGAGCCCTGCCTCAGAGGGGCACTGCTCCCCGAGCACCTGCAGCAGGCATCAGGCCTGCTTTTGGGCCTTTACATGAATTTTCTCTCTTAACCTCCACACTGACCCTTCCAGGTGATTTAGTGAGAGTGTGAGGAAACCAAGTCAGGAAAAGCCTCTGGAACTTGCCTAGAGTCACACAGCTGCTTATGAGAGGCCCAGGGATTTGGCCGTAGCCTTGTGGTTACCCAGAGCCCATGCAGGCAGGCCGTCTCTGAGTGATGGGAAGATACAAGCTGGCCCAAAAGGTCCGGCAGTGCTCACAGGCCTGCAGCCCTGTACCCTGCCCCCTCATGGGCCTTCGCTCTGCCCTAGACCAAGTCAAAGTGCCAAGACAAGGCGACAGCTGTTGCTGTGGATGTAGGAGAGCTTGGGTGAGGTGCCTGAAGGAAAGCATGTGGGAAAACTCTGCTTGGGGGAACTCCCCAGATGGGCCAGAGCTGGGGCAGGGAATGGACAACACCTCCTTGGAAACTGGCATTTGGTCCAACCATCACATTTCTTTTCTTTCTTTTTTTATGTGTGGTCATGGAGCTTCCATGACCTTTCCTTGTACAAGTTGTGCTCGCTTCCCCAGGATCACACTTCTTGAGTTTCTCTTCCCTCCACAAAGCCCTAAGCCCCAGTGAAACTGTGGCAGGAGAGAGTGGGTGTCAGGGGCAGAGGTGTGTGTTCTTAGGGTGGGAGTTTTGTGTGGGGAGGTGAATGGCTGGAGTACATGTGGAATAGATGTGGGAGGGAGACATGGGATGTGAGTCTGCCCACAGGCATGAGAGAGCCAAGGGCCAGGTACCTGTACCTGTGCAGGTGACGGGCGGCTGTGGGGTGTCTGTGAAGCCGCAGGTGAGAGGGCTTTTAGGGATCAGGGCTGTGGCTTTGTGGTTTATTGGAGGATGGGTGTGTGAGGGAGGTGAGGAAGGCGAGGCTGCGTCCACACCTTTAGGCTGGCATTTTACATCGAAGGTTTGAAAAGACACTGTGAGGAGCTTGGGCTGTTCTTGAGGCGAGGGGAGGCCTCTGGGGGTTCAGGAGCAGGAGAAGAAAGCATTAGAGAGATTTTGGTACAAGAACTAGAGGGCAGGGGGAATGCCAGATGGGGGAGGTATGGAAAGAGTCAGAGGCAGGGACCCCGGCTGGCCACTGGGCGCTGGTCCTAGTGGAGTGAAGAGGCAGAGGTCTGTTAAGCGAGTTAGGGTAGGAGGACACATGGTAAATTGAATGCAGGGAGTAAAGGCCACAGGGCACCCCGACAAGGTGAGCCTGGGGCAGTGCTGCACATCGAAGGTGCTTGTGAATTTACTGACTGACTAGGTGACGGGTTTGTCAGTGTGCTAGTGGCCAGAGGAAGTCCTCAAGGGAGCATCATCCATGTCTGTGTGTGTGTGTGTGTGTGTGTGTGTGTGTGTGTGTGTGTGTGCGAGACAGAGAGAGAGAGAGAGAAGGTGCATGCATCTCCCCATTCCACACCCCACAAGCACTTTCTTTCACTCTCCAAGCCCTCCTCCCAGGCCCTCCAGGCCCAGACAACGGAGGACCACCAAGGACAGCCACAAATGAAGCTTGGCAGCCATGTGTCCAGCAGAGGGCACTGTGCCACCAAGCCACCGGGAATACGCACTTTGGCAAGTGGGTGTGCGCCAATTCTGGCATCATCTAGATGGCAATCTAGCCCCATTCCCAGCTGACAAAACGCAGGATGTTACATGGTGTTGGGGGAGTGGGGCGGGCAGCTGGGTCCCCGTCAGCCCTGCTCTGCTCTAAGAAAGACAGTTCCAGCCTCCAACAAGCAGGCATCTGAGCAGTGGTGTGAGGATGAAGCGAGGGGAAGGGAAGGTGTGCAGAGCCCACAAGCTTGGACCTGTGTCCACCCAAGGAGGGGAAGAAGAGTGTGCAGTTGGGGGCTTCCACCATGGGCTTCTTCCCAGGGCCAGAGTGAGACCTCCACACCCATACTGTGTCTGGGAAAGGGCTGCCCGGCCTCCATTCTGGGCAGCCACCATGGTCCCAGGTCCTCCCTGCAGGATGCATCAGTGTCAAGGAACAGAGGCTCTGGCCTGGGGAAAGCTGCTGGGACCGCCAGGTCAGCCACGGGCAGCAGAGGGGCTGCCTCCCCTGCTCAGTGATATCTCTTGCCATCTTTACGGACTGTGTGCTGGGCTCGGGAAGCTAGAAGGGGAGGCCTGGTCCTGGGCTGAGAGGATGGGCCTGCAACACTCATGTGTGAACTCACCCACTCTGTAGAGGCAAGGGGGTGCTGGGGCCCAGTGGATGAGTCTAGCCCAGCCTGGAGTGGGGGTTGGGCATAGCCTCCAGTTGAAGATATGCCTAGACTAGGTTCTGAAGGATGAGTAGGAGTTGGCTGGGCAAAGACAGCAGTGGACAGGGGGAGGGTTTTCTCAGCAGCAGAATTCACCACAAGGATTGGCAGCAGCGGGCAGCCTGCTGGGCAGGGCAGGGAGCCCAGCAGGTGTCAGGCAGGCCAGGCTACAGGGTTAGGGAAAGCCTGCTCTTCCACGCCAATAGTTAAGGCAGATCCATCCCATGGGGGTGTTCAGGTGGCTGTGCCCACACACGTTGGACCCCAGGGTAGACTGTGGGGCAGGAAGAGGTTAGTTACTGGGCAAGGGAGCTACAGGGGCTGGAGAGTCGGTCACTGCAGCTAACTAGGTGGCCTTAACATCTGCCCTGGGAATTCTAGGATCTGTATTCAGAGCAACCAAACTAGAATCTGGGCTTCACCAGGGACAGGTAGCTCAACGTCTCCAGAGCTCAGGATGTCAGGTGTAAAGTGGAAATTGGGGGTGGGGGTGATGCTAACCCACTCGCAGGGCAGTTGCGAGGTTCAGATGAGATGATGCTTGAAAGCCCTTATCAAAGCACCTCTTACATAGTAAAAAACAAACCAGTTGCCATGGAGTCGACTCCAACTCATGGTGACCCCAGGTGTGTCAGTAGAACTGTCCTCCATAGGGTTTTCAATGGCTGATTTTTTAGCAGCTGAGCATGTTAATTGTTTGGATCACCCAGGGATTTCTAGCACGTAGTAAGGTTCAGTAAATGTTAGCCATCATTATTATTCCAGGATTCCTGCAGAGGAGGAAACTGGGAGGGAGTCATCTAATTGTGTCTCTTCCATCTATAGGAGGTAGCGTTCCTGTTTAACAGATGGAGAAACTGAAGTTCACTGAGCTTAAGTCACTTGCACCCCAGGTGGCCATTTGAAGGGTGGCCCCATCTTCTTCTGGCCCTGTTGGGGCCAGCCGTATGCAGTCAGGGCCCTTAGGGGCTGAGAGTTTGACATAACCTTGTTTCCCATGAGACTCTGCAGAAACGTGCACTGGTCAGCCACCTGTGTGGACATGGAGAGCAGCATCTCTGCTTGAATAGCATCTTCAGGAACAGCAAAGAAAGAGAAAGAAACCCAAGCAAACATTTCATGACATCTGGGCCTCATGGTGCTTTCTGGTGGTTTGGGCCACCTTACTGCCCTGCTGTGTTTTCAAGCAGCCTTGTGAGGTGAGAGGCAAGAAGGAACTGCTTCCAGGAGTCCACAAGCCTAGAGGGAGCTGGCCAGCCTGCTTGGAGGCTACAGACTGTGGTGGCCCCTGGGTGGGGTGGTCTAGGCATGCTGTGGCGGCTCCGGGAAGGCACAGCCCTACAAGCCAGGTTGGAGGGCCAGAGTGTGGGGCCTATAAGGAGGGCTTAGGGTTGCTGGGGGGGGGGTTGGTAGACAGGTTTTAGGGAACACCAGATAGAGGTCACAAACTGGCCTGCAGGTCAGATCCATCCTGTAGATGTGTTTGATTTGGCTTGCAGATACTGTCTCAAAAAATGGACTATGTCTCAGCATTTAAAACTTGGGCCATGTCATATAAAATCCAGATTTACAGTTTCTCTTAAAAAACTGGAGGATCTGGCAGTGCTGTGTGAAAGGGGGTGGCTGCCTAACTGAGTTGGTGGAAGAGTTACTGCAGACCGCACCACTATGTAGTACCTCCATCACTGCCCAGAATTTTAGGCCATTTTGTTAACAATTCATGAATGTGGCCCCCAACAGTGAGTAGGACACCCTCCATGGGCCCTCTACCCCTTGCCCTGACTCCCTATTTGGCTGTGGTCCTCCAACTCTGGCCAGTTGTCCTGGAGAGAGGGCATGGGGGCTATGACAGCAGTCTGGGAGCAGTGTAGGGCTGCTTGTGGGGACCAGGTGAAATGGCTTCCTCACCCCATAACTGAGCAAATCAGATGACTGGGCAGGAGCCCTGGGGGCCCAGTGGCCCGGGAACTGAGAGGCAGTGGCTCACCTCCCTGCTGCTCCTCTCAGGCGAGGAGAGAAGGCTTGGACCAACTGGTCCCAGCCATGCCCCTACCTGGACAAAAACCCTCCACCCTGAGGGGAGATGAAGGAAAACCATGAGACAAGGCTCCAGAGCGCCTCAGGGAGCTTCCAGGACACAGGGTTCCAGGACAGACTTTGGAGCAACTGTCCTGAACCCCAAGCTGAGGAGGAGGCAGGAACATAGGGTGAGAGGGAACTAGGCAGAATGCATTCTCAAGGTGGGGCAGGAGGAGGGCAAGCACTGGTCAGCCCAGGCATCCCCCAGACAGCCTTGGCAAAGAGCCAAAGAGACAGAGAGGAGCTGGAGGGCAGCGATGGACCCAGCTGGGTGCCCATGGTCCTGCCTCTCTACCCATGCCTTCTGGGTCACTCGTCATGGGCTCCTGGAGGCTGGGACTGCCAAGTTCATTGCTGGCACATACCAGGTGCTCTCAGATGGCCTGTCATGATGGCCACTGCTCTGCCTCCCAGGAGTGGGTCCATGTTTGCCTGGGTAAGCACACATAGGAAGGCCTTAGCCAGCCTCAGGACAAGAATCTTCCAGCCAATGAGAATTCAGACTGTGAAATGACTTCCTGGTGCTGGATGGAGCCTTGAAGAGGTACAACGTCCCTCAGCATCTCCTTGAACGCCAGCTCAGGTTGCCTAGAAGGATGGTGCAGGTTAGCCTAGCTGTCTCTAAGCCCCAGCCTCAGATTCAGGGCCTGCCTATGGAGAGCTGCCCACCCGCCAGGCCCAGGCAGGCGTCAGGGAGACACAGACTGGGGGTGTGGGGGGACTCGGAGATAAAATCAAAACCACATTTTCCATGTTGGAAGAACGAGCCGTAATAAATTTGAAAAGTAATAAATATCGGAGTGCTACAGCCTGTTTCCCGGCATCTCCCAGGCAGCTTGTCTCCGCTCAGCTGGGGTGGTGAGCCCCTAAGAGCGTGCGTGCCAGGCTGAGGGGCCTCTGGGGTCTGCAGAGGTGCTGATGTGGTTTGGCGATGTGGAGTGGCCTTCATTAGAGGCTGGTGATGAGGTGCTTCCAAGTGGATGGTTTGGAAGCCCATAAACAGGCAATCATGGGGTAAAAGCGTCCTCAGGAGCTACAGCCAAAGCCAAACCATGTTTATTCATTGTGGTTTTCTGGCTGGTTCCAAATCTGCCTTCTCCAACTGAGGACTTAGAGGCCGTTACCCTCCCTGTGGGCCTCAGTATCCCCAGCTTTCCCAAGGCCATGACCATTCTTTTCTAACTCTTAAAATACTCTAGAGCAAGCTGGATGCTGGCACCCACTGCTTCTTGCCAGACAGAGCATCTGTAGCAGACAGCTCCTCCAGGTCACAAACTGGCCCAAGTGATAACGGTGATACCTAGGATCAAAGACTGAACAAGCCACAGACGGGGGCGGCTGCATCTCATGTCTGTGGCTGGATAGACACATAAAAACAACCAGGGATGCTAGGGAACCCCTCTGGTCTGAAAGTCAAGATTAGGGAGATTGTTGTTAGGTGCCATTGAGTCAATTCTGACTCATAGCAACCCTATGTATGAAACACAGCTCAGTCCTGCACCATCCTCAGCATTGTTGCTATGTCTGAGCCCATTGTTGCAGCCACTATCAATCCATCTCGTTGATGGTCTTCCTCTTTTTCACTGGCACTTTACTTTACCAAGCATGATGTCCTCCAGGGACTGGTCTCTCCTGATAGCATATCCAAAGTACATGAGATGAATCTCACCATCCTTGCTTCTAAGGAGCTTTCCGGCTGTACTTCTTCCAAGACAGATTTGTTCATTCTTCGGGCAGTCCATGGCTGTGATCATTAAGGTTGTATGTCAGCTTGGCTGGGCCATGATTCTCAGTGGTTTGGAAGTTATGATGTAGTTTGGCAGTCATATAATCACCTCCATGATGAGATCTAATATATTATGATCATCTCCACAATGGCATCTACTGCGAGCAGCTAATCAGTTGAAAGGGAGTTTCCTTGGGCCTGTGGCCTACATCCAATATAGATGGACTTTCTGGCAAGACTCATGGGCTTTTGCTTACTCTGGATCCTGCAGCTGGCTCCTGTTCGTCTGACCTCCGGTTCTCAGGACTTCAGCTAGCAGCTTACCCACCATCTTGCCTGCCAATCCTGGGATTTGTTGGTCTCTGCATCCTGTGAGTCAGAGGCCTGCTGTCTGACCTGACAATCTTGGGTTCGCCAGCCCCTGCAGCTACGTGAGTCAAAAGCAGCCTCCAGCCTGACTCACAGACTTGGAACTTTCTAGCTTCTACAACCATGTGAGCCATTTCCTTGATATAAATCTCTCTCTATATATATATTTATGCACTTCACTGGTTTTGCCTCTCTAGATAACCCAGGCTAAGACAATGGTATATTGAATATTCTTCACTAACACCATAATTCAAATGCATCAATTCTTTTTTGGTCTTCCTTATTCACTGTCCAGCTTTCACATGCATCTGAGGCAACTGAAAATACCATGGCTTGGGCCAGACACACCTTAGTCCTCAAAGTGACATCTTTGCTTTTGAACACTCTAAAGAGGTCTTTTGCAGCAGATTTGCCCAATGCAACACATCGTTTGATTTCTTCACCACTGCTTCTATGGGCATTGATTGTGGATCCAAGTAAAAAGAAATCCTTGACAACTGCAATATTAGGGAGATTAGAGAGTGTAATGGGTTGAATTGTGTCTCCCAAAAACACATGTTAATGGATGGACCTGGAGGGCGTAATGCAAAGTGAAATAAGTTTAGCATGTAAAGACAAACAGTGTATGATCTTTTTTTTTTTTGAAAACAAGAATAGACATATATAAAGGGAACAATGTTCATTGGTGGTTGTCAAGGGGAGGAGGGGATGGAGCAGGAAGCATGTTGTAGATCACAGATACTTTTTATTTTTGGTGATAGGAGAAGTGGCACCAAATGTGGGTGTATTGAGCACAGCATGACCAAAATAAACGAGAAAAGGATGCCTGTACCAAAGAGTTTGACATATATAAGAGGACAACAACTCCAACAAAGAACAAAAAATGAGTCTAGGATCATGTATGGATGGGTATTGGCATATAGGTGTACTGGTAGATACAGGTGTATACATATGTGAGAACAGATAGAAGTATTTATATGTACATGTAAATACAGATGTGTGTGCTGGACATATATTCATTGAAGACACAACTACAGAAACTCCTCAGACATAACCAAACACCTTTAGAGATTGGTTTTCTAGGTCTGAAGGCTTAGGACCATAGTCTCATGGGACAACTCAGTCAACTGGCATGATATAGTCTGCATTCTGGTGAAGTGAGTAGCGTCTTGGGTCTTAAAAGCTAGTGAGTGGCCATCTAAGATACAACTATGGTCTCTACTCATCAGGAGCAAAAGAGTAAGAAGGTAACCAAAATCTCACTGAAGAAAGAAATATACAAGACTGATAGCCTACATGAGCCATGACCTCAACTACCCTGAGACCAGAAGAACTAGTTGGTGCCCTGCTAGCACCACTGACTGATCTGATTGGGATAAATGGTCCTGGACAGAATGGGAGAAAAATGCAGAACAAAACTCAAATTCTTAAAAAAGTCCAGACTAACTGGGCCACCTGAGACCAGAGGTCACCCTGAGATACTCTTTAAACCTTGAACCAAAACTATTCCCTAAGATCACCTTTTAGCAGAAAAGCAGGTTGTCACAGAAAATATAAGATATTACCCATAAGTACCATGCTCTATTAAAAAAACATTTGAAAGAGACCAAAACATCAACATTTAATCCAAAATGGAACAACCAGAACACAATTAAAGAGAATGTTGACACA
Organism: Dugong dugon; assembly: GCA_030035585.1. NCBI lineage: Eukaryota > Metazoa > Chordata > Mammalia > Sirenia > Dugongidae > Dugong > Dugong dugon. Next base: position 8,422,041 of record CM057475.1, read on the forward strand.
ATGTGAAAAATGTAACTCACATCATTGATCAATTTGTGTGGAATTGTCAAGCGGGAACCTCACTTGCTCTATAAACTTTCGCCAAAATCACAATAAAATATTATTTAAAAAACAAAAAAAAGACATGTTGAAGTCCTAACCCAGTACTTATGAAAGTGATCTTGTTTGGAAATAGGGTCTTTGAAAATGCTGTCAGTTAGGTTAATAGGAAGGCGGTAGGTCATACTGGCGTAGGGTGGGCCCTAATACAACGTGAATGGTATCTTTATAAAAAGAGAAGATACACAGGTACAGTCACAGAGGGAAGACAGCCATGTGACGACAGAAGCAGCCATATGATGACAGGGTAATGCAGCTACACACCAAGAAATGCCAAGGATTGCTGGCAGCCACCAGAAGCTAGGAGGAGGCAAGGGAAGATCTTCCCCTAGAACCTTCAGAGAGAGCATGGTCCTACTGTCACTTTGATTTTGAACTTCAAGCCCCCAGAACTGTGAGAGAATACATTTCTGTGGTTTAAGCCCCCAGCACGTGGTGTTTTGTTAAGGCCACCCTAGGAAACAAGTACTGAGGAGGAGGGCATCTGTGGTCACACGGTATCCAGGCCCTAGGGTGACCTCTGCTGGTGATCTCTACAGTGTCCTGAGCCTTGGCCCACCTGTGCTAAGTGACTTCCAGGCTGCCCCTGGGCAGCCCTCTGCACCTTGGCAGGGAAGTGAGTCTACTTTTACCTTCTCCCACCCTTGCCCCCTTTTCCTCCAGGGCTCCCCTGCCCCGTGGCACTGAGCCCCCTGTGGAGGTCCCCATGCGGGGTCAGAGGGGGCAGGCAGTGGCACCAGCCCATTTGTGTGCTGGGTCAGTGTCTGCTCACCTCTCTTGGTGCTAGGAGGTGAGGGCAGAGTCCACAGGCTTGTCTACGCTTCCGAATGCTGCTGGACTCCACAAAACAATCTGTAGAACCCCTGGCACGCAGAAAGTGCCCAATATTTTTTTTTCTCCATCCTCATTGTGTTTAAAAAATGACACCTGCAAAATGCATTTACATGTTTACAGAATCCCAGCCTTGTTTTGAAAGAGACTCAAGGAGACTTCAAGAAGTTAGGTTTATTTCAGGATGAACAGTATTACCCTGTCCACCCTAAAATGAAACGATGGTCACACTGGACAGGGGGTACTCCCTGTCATGGCCGCACACCACCCTGTGCCATCTGCTTCTCCTGGAAACACTCACAGGTAGAACCAGAAGGGCCCTGGGGATCACTTGGCCTGATCTTCCCACTATAATAAGCTTTTGTTCTGTTCCTTGTCCCTGCCTCAACCTCAAGGTCCAGAGCACTCCCTGGCCAGGAAGGGCATTTCCGTGTTACCCTCTACGGGCCCCATGGATGGCCATTTCTATGGCTCTGGTGGAAGTGAGGACTAAGGGGCTGCCTGGTCAGCACACTTAGGCTGCACAACAGCCCACCTACCCCAGGCGAAGCACTGCCCCCTCCCTTTAGAATGCAATAAATGGCCCGTCTTCTGCTCCAAATTTATGAGCTTTACTGAATGAAAGCATCTGGGCAAAGGCTCCAGAGGCACTAGGGAGGTGGTAGGTGGGCTGACTTCTTTGTCTTCTGAAGCCACTTATTCTAGAGAAGAATGGGACAGTTGTATGGAAGCAGGTACACAGCACCTAATTTAAGTGGCTGATTGATTTCCTTCTATAGCTCGTTCACTTAAAAAATGCATTTTTTCCTGATTATCAGAGTCATCTATATTCATCATAACACCACACACACGAAGAAGATAACAATGACCTCAAATTCTACCACTCAGAAACATTTTATAAAAGATTCTGATCAGTTCCTTCTAGTTGTTGTTCCTTGTCAAGACGACGACCCCATGTATAACAGAGCTAAATGCTACCCTCTTTTGAGGCACCTCACGATGGGTTCAGATGCCAGACTTCTGGTTAGTAGTCAAGCGCTTACCCATTTGTGCCACCCAGGGCTCCTCTTCCAGTTATAGATGGCTAGACACTGAGCTTATAAGCCATATAGTTAACAGATGGCTGTTTGTTTGTTTGAATACTATTGCAACCCTTCCCTAATCAAGGTAATACTGTGGGACCTTCCTTTTGCTTACACATTCGTCTGCATTTTTGATAATTTCTATTCATAGACTCCTGGAAGGGGAATAACTGGGCTAGGGGGTATGAATGCTTTGAATATTTATTGCCACCTTGTCCGTCAGAAAGTTCGAGTCACTTTAATTTGTTCTCCAGGAAAAAGAGTCAGGGTTGGAAATACCCAAAAGTTAAACTAGTGACTAGATATCCAGTGACCAGATTCTAGTCCAACCCCCACTTGAGGCTGGAGCCTCCCACCCAGGGTCCACTTGTCCTGGAGGGACAGAGGGCTCCCCCCATCCAAGTGAGGCTCTGCTTCTGTGGGTTATCAGTGTGCATGGGACCTGTGGCTTCCTGCAGAGGTCTGTCTGAGGCGGTGAGGGACTTGGTCCTTGGTGGGCTCTGGGCCCACCTCTCTCCCACAGGCCAGGCCAGGCCCCTTTAGGCTCTATTATGCCTTATTCAACTTGGGGGACTTCTTTAAAAGGAACACAAAATTGTGAATACAGAATTAGGTATAAATGTGAATATTTATTTAAAATGGGACAAGAATTACAATTTTTTTAAAAAGCTGATAAATATCATAAACATCACAAAACCCTTCAAAAGAATAATTTTTATTAACTTCTGGATGCACTTCTGTAAGATTTTCCTTCTTACCATTTTGACTGTGTGCTCTTTGTCCTCTTCTTCATCTGACAACAATTTTCTAGAGTCAGAATACAAAGATAATTCAGTCTTTCCCCTGGCGTGGTGGATCAAATTTACAGTTTTTTTTAATAGTTTAGAAATGTTTCTTTCAACTGCATAACTCATTGGTAATATGATACATAATATCATGTACAGTTTAGCATTGTTGTCAAATTTGGAGAACGCTCTGCCGGTTTCCACCATACCTGAGTTATAAGATTTCAGGGCATCTCAAGTTTCCCTGCAGGGAGATTAATCCTAAGTGTTCTCTGAATGCTGATCTTCACATCTATGTCCATATCACAGTGGTGTTTGTGAGTTTTGTGTTTTCTTTGTTACTGTCAGTTTGAGGTGAATTCAGCAGGGAATTTAAATATTGTCCCAACATCTTCAGAGGACTCACTCCTAATTAATTAGATTACTAAATAATCCAAGAGCTTATTTATTACTTTTGTTAGATATTTACCTGTTCCACTTGATGGTAAAATCTGAACATTTAAAAAATTTAATTTGATGGATAATAATTTCTATTGATTTTACCACTCTGCTTTATAGCTTTTATCTTATATTCCTTTAATGTTTATTTGAAATTTTCTCAGTTCTTTAATTAAAAATTCTTCAGTGTGACAAAATTTTATCTTTGTCCGAATTGGAGACTATAACTTCTATCTTGTTTTATTGAAACAGTTTAAAACCCCTGCCCAAATTATTGCTTAAATAACATATTCACAACTGAACCTCAGGAGGGGTGGATGTGATAGAGGGGGTCCCAGTGGAAAGGGAAACCTATCTTACATTTTGTGGCCCCTCTCAGACTCTGAGAACTGTACAAACTGGAGGCCTGTCAGGTAAGCATCATTAGCAGCAAGATAAATCCACAAATCTGACGTTAGTGCCTGGATTGCACCCCCAACTTCAGGGCTCCCCTGAGCCTTGTCCAACCCTCCTGCACACTGAGGCTGCCAGAGCAGTCTCTTGGTACTGGGGGAGGATTTGGAAGGGATGTGGAGACCTCCTTCTCAGAATGTGTCACCAGTCAGCAGCTGAAGGGCCCAGCTGGGCTTTTGGGAAGGCATTTGCAACTGAACCCTGGATGGCAGATTTTCTTTTCTTTCCCGATTCTTGGACATGGGGGCTTGGGCAGGAGTCCTGGAACAGGGGCACCCCTCTTCTGCTACCATAACCCCCTACACCCTCCAAGGGACTTGGGTAGCCCCCAGGTATAAGTGGCAAAGATTGTTTTGGCACATCTCTTCTGCCCCTCTCTCAGCTAGCCTTCTTGCTCACTCAGCTCTTTGATTTCCTGTCTCATTTTATTCCTAACCCAGGAGAGCTGGGCAACTGGAGAGGAAGAGGACTGTCAGGACTCTAACCCCAGCCCTGGCCCTGCCTCTTATCCCCCTTGACCGTGGTATTCTCAACATCTGCGAGTTCTCTGGGCTGAACGCATAGGTGCCCTGGGAGCTGGGCCAGGAAGGTGAATCTGGGCCCCGTGACATTCTCTGAATTCTGATCCAGAGGTCCTCAGTAGAACTGCTAGAAAGAAGGGGGAGTGGAAGAAAGGGAAGGAGGAAGGGAAAGAAGAAGAGAGAAAAAGAGACAAGAGGGAGAAAGAGAGGAAGAGTAAGAATCCATTTGACAACAAGGGAGTTTTGTTTTATAGATACACCTGGTGGTCTAGTTCTGAAAAAAATGGCCAGTAAAAACCTTATGAATAGCAGTGGATCTTTGTCTGATGTAGTGCCCGAAGATGAGCCCTTCAAATTGGAAGGCACTCAAAATACGACTGGAGAAGAGCTGCCCCCTCAAAGTAGGGTCGGCCTTAACGACGTGGGTGGAGTCAAACTTTCAGGACTTTCATTTGCTGATGTGGCATGACTCAAAATAAGAAGAAACAGCTGCAAAGATCCATTAATAATTGTAAAGTGGAATGTAAGAAGTATGACTCTATGAAAATTGGAGGTCGTCAAAAATGAAATGGAATGTATAAAGATCTATATCCTAGGCATTAAAACAAACAAACAAAAACTCATTGCTGTGGAGTCGATTCTGACTCATGGAGATCCTATAAGACGGGGTAGAGCTGACCCATAGGGTTTTCAAAGAGTGCCTGGTGGATTCAAACTGCCGACCTTTTGGTTAGCAGCCTTAGCTGTTAACCACTATGCCACAAGAGTTTCCATCCTAGGCATTAGTGACTTGAAAAGGACTGGTATTGGCCATTTTGAATTGGACAATCATATGGACTACTACACTGGGAATGTCTAATTGAAAAGGAATGCCATTACATTCATCATCAAAAAGAATATTTCAAGATCTATCCTGAAGTGCAGTGCTGTCAGTGATAAGATAATATACCATACACCTAAAAGGACGACCAGTTAATATGACTAGTATTCAGATTTACACACCAACCACTAAGGCCAAAGATGAAGAAATTGAAGATTTTTACCAACTTCTGCAGTCTGAAATTGATCAAACGTGCAATCAAGTTGCATTGATAATTACCGGTGATTGGAATGTGAAAGTTGGAAAGAAAGGAGAAGGAACAGTAGTTAGAAAATATGGCCTTGGTGATAGAAATGATGCCAGAGATTGAATGATAGAATTTGGAAAGACCAACGACTTCATCATTGCAAATATCTTTTTGCAACAGCATAAATGGTGACATACACGTGCACTTCGCCATGTGAAATACACAGGAATAAAATCAACTGCATCTATGGAAAGAGATGATGGCAAACTCAATATCATTAGTCAGAATGAAGACGAGCTGACTGCGGAACAGACCATCAATTGCTCATATGCAAGTTCAAGTTGAAGCTGAAGAAGATAAGAGCAATTCCGTGAGAACCAAAATACAACCTTGGGTATACCCTATGTGAATTTACAGACTATCTCAAGAATAGATTCCAGGCATTGAATGTTAAAGACAGAAGACCAGATGAGTTGTGGGATGACATCAAAGACATCATACATAAAGGAAGCAAGAGATCATTAAAAAGACAAAAAAGAAAGAAAAGACCAAAATGAACTTCAGAAGAGACTCTGAAACTTGCTCTTCAACATAGAATAGCTAAAGCAAAAGGAAGAAATGATGAAGTAAAAGAGCTAAACAGAAGATTTCAAAGGGTGGCTCCAGAAGACAAAATAAAGTCTAATGATGAAATGTGCAAAGACTTGGAGTTAAAAAACCAAAAGGGAAGAACATGCTCAGCATTTCTCAAGATGAAAGAACTTAAGAAAAAATTCAATCCTCGAGTTGCAATATTGAAGAATTCTACAGGGAAAATATTAAATGATACAGGAAGCATCAAAAGAAGATGGAAGGAATACACAGAGTCACTGTTCCAAAAAGAATTGGTCGACATTCATCCATTTCAGGAGGCAGCATACAATCAGGAACCGATTTTACTGAAGGAAGAAGTCCAAGCTGCACTGAAGGCATAGGCTAAAAACAAGGCTCCAGGAATTGATGGAATACCGATTGAGATGCTTCAACAAATGGATGCAGCATTAGAAGTGCTCACTCATCTATGCCAAGAAATTTGGAAGACAGTTATCTGGCCAACCAACTGGAAGAGATCCAAATTTGTGCCCGTTCCAAAGAGGATGATCCAGCAGAATGTGGAAATTATCAAACAATGTCATTAATAATCAAATGCAAATAAAGTTTTGCTGAAGATCATTCAAAAGCGGTTGCAGCAGTAATCAACAGGGAACTGCCAGAAATTCAAGCCGAATTCAGAAGAGGACGTGGAATGAGGTGTATCATTGCCTTTGTCAGATGGATCTTGGCTGAAAGCAAAGAACACCAGAAAGATGTTTACCTGTGTTTTATTGACTATACAAAGGCATTTGACTGTGCGGATCATAACAAATTATGGATAACATTGCAAAGAATGGGAATTCCAGAACACTTAATTGTGCTCATGAGGAACCTGTACATAGTCCAAGAGGCAGTCTTTAGAGCAGAACAAGGGGATACTGTGTGGTTTAAAATCAGGAAAGGTGTGTGTCAGGGTTGTGTCCTTTCACCATTCTTGTTCAATGTGTATGCTGAACAAATAATCCTAGAAGCTGGACTATATAAAGAAGAATTGGAGGAACTGGAGGAATCAGGATTGGAGGAAGACTCATCAACAACTTGTGATACGCAGATGACATAACTCTACTTGCTTGAAGCACTTACTGATGAAGATCAAAGACTACAGCCTTTAGTATGGGTTACACCGCTACATAAAAAGAAAATCCTCACAACTGGACCAATAAGCAACATCCTGAAAAATGGAGAAAAGAATGAAGTTGTCAAGAATTTCATTTTACTTGGATCCACAATCAATGCCCATGGAAGCAGCAGTCAAGAAGTCAAATGGTGTATTGCATTGGGCATGTCTGCTGCAAAAGACCTAAAGTGTTAAAAACTATAGCTGTTATTTTAATGACTAAGGTTCGCCTGACCCAAGCCATGGTGTTTTCAATCTCCTCATATGTATGTGAAAGCTGGACAATGAATAAAGAAGACTGAAGAACAGATGCCTTCGAATTATGGTGTTGGAGAAGAATACTGAATATACCATGGACTGCCAGAAGAAGGAATAAATCTGTCTAGGAAGAAGTACAGCCAGAATGCTCCTTAAATGCAAGGATGGGGAGACTTTGTCTCACATACTTTGGACATGTCATCAGGAAGGACCTGGAGAAAGACATCATGCTTGGTATAGTAGAAGGTTAGTGAAAAAGAAGTTGACACAGTGGCTGCAACAATGGGCTCAAGCATAACAACGATTATAAGGATGGCGCAAGACAGGGCAGTGTTTCGTTCTGTTGTACATAGGGTTGCTATGAGTTGGAACTGACTCGACAGCACCTAACAATAGGATGTATACCTAGAAGTGGGATTGCTGTATCATAACGTAGTTCTATTTCTAGTGTTTTGAAAAAGTTCCACAGTGGTTGCAGCCTTTTACAATCTCACTAGCAGTAGATAAGGGTTCCAATATCCCCAACCCTTGCCAGTATTTGTTGTTTTCTGTTTTTCAATCAGTGCCATTTTAGCAGGGGTAAGATGGTATCTCATTGTAGTTTTGATCTGCATCTCTCTAAAGGCTAATGTTTGTGGATGTCTTTTCATGGGTTCCTTGGCCACTTGAATGTCCTCTTTGGTAAAGTGCCTGTTCATGTCCTTTACCCATTTTTTAATTTTTTTGTTTATCTTTTTATTCTTGAGTTGTCAAAGTTTTCTATATATTTTAGAGATTAGACGCTTATCGGATATGTCTATCCTGAAGATTTTTTCCCAGTCAGTAGGTTGTCTTTTTACTCCTGATAGTCTTTTGATGAGCATAAGGATTTAATTTTTACGAGTTCCCAGTTATCTAATTTGTTTTCTGCTGTTCATGCATTTATAGTTGTGTTTGATAGTTTATTTACAAAAAATTAGGTCACAAATCTTATGTAAAGTGCTAAAAAAAGATCTATCTATATGGGATCAAATTGGCAACAGCAACTGGAAAGATTAGACAGGAAACTTAGAGGACAGTGAGTAAATGTTAATGAGGGAGGCACAATTCAGAGAACGAGGGTGAGAAATGTTGTACAACTCAAAGAATGTAATCAATTTCATTGTTGTACATGTAGAAACTGTTGAATTGGTGTATGTTTTGCTGTGTATATTCTCAACAACAACAAAATAAATTTTTTAGAAATTCAAAAAAAAAAAAAAAAATGGGTCCCGTAGTTTTGTCTCTACGTTTTCTTCAAAGAACTTTATAGTTTTACATTTAACATTTAGATCTTTGATCCTTTTTGACTTAGTTTTTGTGTATGGTGTGAGGTATGGGTCCTGTTTCATTTTCTTGCAAGTGGGTGTCCAATTTTATGAGCGCCATTTGTTAAAGAGACTGTTTCTTCCCCATTGAATGGACTTTGACCTCTTGTTGAAAATCAGTTGTCCATGGGCCAATGAACTTATTTCTGGCTTCTCAAATCTATTCCAGTAGTCTACGTTTCTATCACTGAACTAGTACCAGACTGTTTTGATAACTGTAGCTGTATAGTATGCTTTGATATTGGGGAACGTGAGTCCTCCTACTTTGTTCTTCTTCTTCAATAGAGCTTTGGCTATTCTAGGTCTTTTTCCTTTCTGTATTAAGCTGGTGATCAATTTTTTCAATTTCAGTAAAGAATGTAGTTGGGAGTTGGATTTGGTTTGAGTAGTATTTATAGATCACTTTGGGTAGTATTGACATTTTCACAATATTAAGTCTTCTACTCCATAAGCATGGAATGTCCTTCCATCTACGTAGGTCTCTTTTAGTCTCTTGAAGTAGTGTTTTGTAGTTTTCACTATGTAAGTCTTTTTTTTAAAAAAATTTTTATTGTAATTTAGATGAAGGTTTACAGAGCTTCTCATTAAAAAATGAATACACATATTATTTTGTGACATTGGTTGCCAACCTCACAACATGTCCACACTCTCCCCTTCTCAACCTTGGGTTCCCCGTTATCAACTTTCCTGTCACCGCCTGCCTTCTCATTCTTGCCCCTGGGCTGGTATGCCCATTTAGTCTCAGTTTGTTTTATGGCCCTGTCTAATCCTTGATGGAAGGGTGCACCTCGGGACTGACTCCATTACTCTTGGAGTTTCTCCAACTCTGTCAGGCCAGTAAGTCTGTTTGTTTTTTTTTGTTGTTGTTGTTGTTTGTTTTTGTGAGTTAGAATTTTGTTCTACATTTTTCTCCCGCTCTGTCCTGCACCCTCTACTGTGATCCCTGTCAGAGCAGTTGGTGGTGGTAGCTGGGTACCATCTAGTTGTGTTGGACTCAGTCTAATGGTGGCTGTGGTAGTTGTGGTCCATTACTCCTTTGGACTAATCTTTCCCTTGTGTCTTTGGTTTTCTTGATTCCTCTTTGTTCCAGAGAGAGTGAGACCAGTGGAGTATCCTGTATGGCCGCTTACAACCATTTAAGACCCCAGACGCTACTCACCAAAGTAGAATGTAGAACATTTTCTTTCTTTTATGTTATGCCATTTGAGCTAGATATTCCCCAAGACTATGGTCCCTACAGCCCTCAGCCCAGTAAACTGGTCCCTCAATGAGTTTGGATGTGTCTATGAAGCTTCCATGACCTAGCCTTGGACAAGTTGTGCTGGCTTCTCCAGAATTGTGTACTGTCTTAAACCTCACCAAAATTAGCACTTATCTATTGTCTATTTAGTATTTTTCCCTCCCTCCTCTCCCCTCCCTTGTAACATCACAGATTGTTTCTTTTTGTGTGTAAGCCTTTTGGTGAGTTTTTATAGTAGTGGTCTCATATAATATTTGTCCTTTTGTGACTGACTTATTTCACTCAGCATAACATCCTTCAGATTCATCCATGTTGTGAGATGCTTCCCAGATTCTTCATTGTTCTTTATTGTTGAGTGTAATTCCATTGTGTGTATGTACCACAGTTTGTTTATCCATTCATCTGTTGATGAAAGTCTAGGTTGGTTCCATCTTTTTGCTATTGTAAACAAAGCTGCGATGAACATGGGTGTGCATATGTCTATTCGTGTGACCACTCTTATTTCTCTAGGATATATTCCTGGGAGTGGGATTGCTGGATCATATGGTATTTCTATTTCTAGATTTTTAAGGAAGCACCATATAGTTTTCCAAAATGGTTGTACCATTTTGCATTCTGCCAGCAGTGCATAAGAGTTCCAGTCTCCCCACAGCCTCTCCAACTTTGTTATTTTCTGTTTTTTTTTTATTTTTTATTTTTTTAATTTATGCCAGTAATGTCGGGGTGAGATGGTATCTCATTGTGGTTTTGATTTACATTTCTCTAATGGCTAGTGATCAAGAGCATTTCCTGATGTATCTGTTAGCTGCTTTAATGTCTTGTTTGGTGGAAAGTCTGTTCATATCTTTTACCCATTTTTTAATTGGTTGTTTGTCTTTTTGTTGTAGAGGTGTGGGATTTTCCTGTAGATTTTAGAGATTAGACCTTTGGCAGATTTGTCACAGCCGAATTTTTTTTCCCAGTCTGTAGGTTCTCTTTTTACTCTTTTGGTGAAGTCTTTTCATGAGTGTAAGTGTGTAATTTTTAGAAGATCCCAGTTATCTAGCTTATCTTCTGGTGTTTGTGTATTGTTAATTATGGTTTGTGTCCTATTTATGCCGTGTATTAGGGCCTCTAGAGTTGACCCTATTTTTTATTCTATGATCTTTATAGTTTTTGGTTTTATATTTAGATCTTTGATCCATTTTGAATTAGTTTTTTGTATGGTATGAGGTATGAGTTCTGTTTCATTTTTGTACAGACAGACATCGAGTTTTGCCAGCACCATTTGTTAAAAAAAGACTGTCTTTTCCCCATTCCATGGGCTTTGGGACTTTGTCAAAGATCAAGTGACCGTAGGTGGATGGATTTACATCTGTGTTCTCAATTCTGTTCCATTGGTCGATGTGTCTGTTGTTGTACCAGTACCAGGCTGTTTGGACTACCATAGCTGGTTCTGAGGTCAGGTAGTGCGTGTCCTCCTATTTTATTCTTCTTCTTCAGTAGTGCTTTACTTATCCAGGGCCTCTTCCCTTTCCATATAAAGTTAATGATTAGTTTTTCCATCTCTTTGAAGAATGTTGTTGGTATTTGGATCGAGATTGCATTGTATTTGTAGATTGGGTAGAATTGTCATTTTCACAACGTGGAGACTACCTATCCGTGAGCATGGTATGTTTTTCCATTTATGTAGATCCCTTTGAGTTTCTTGCAGTAGTGTTTTGTAGTTTTCTTTGTATAGGTCTTTTACATCCCTGGTTAGATTTATTCCTAAGTATTTTATTTTTTTAGGGGCTATTATAAATGGTATTGTTTTCCTGATTTCCTTTTCATCGTTCTCTTTATTGGTGTATAGGAATCCAACTGATTTTGCATGTTTATCTTGTATCCTGCTACTCTGCTGAATCTTTCTATTAGTTCCAGTAGATTTCTCGTGGAGTCTTTAGGGTTTTCTATGTATAGTATCATATCATCCCCAAATAGGGACAGTTTTACTACTTCCTTACCTGTTTGGATAAACTTTATTTCTTTTTCTTGCCTTATTACTCTAGCTGGGCTTTCAGCACATTGTTAAATAGAAGTGGTGATAAATGCCATCCTTGTCTTATTCCTGTTCTCAAGGGGAATGTTTTCAGCCTCTCTTCATTAAGAATGATATTGGCCATTGGTTTTGTATAGAAGCCCTTTAATATGTTGAGGAATTTCCATCCTATACCTATTTTATTGAGAGTTTTTATCAAGGATGAGTGTTGGACTTTGTTGAATGCCTTTTCTGCATTGATTGAGATGATCACGTGATTCTTTCCTTTTATTTATGTGGTGGATTACGTTGATGGATTTTCTAATGTTGAACCATCCTTGCATACCTGGTGTGAATCCCACTTGGTCGTGGCTTATTATTTTTTTGATATGATGCTGAATTTTATTGGCTAGAATTTTGTTGAGAATTTTTGCATCTATGTTCATGAGAAATATTGATCTGTAATTTTCTTATTTTGTGGTGTCTGCCTGGTTTTGGTATCGGGGTTATGCTGGCTTCATAGAATGAATTCAGAAGTATCTATACCTTTTCTGTCTTCTGAAATAGTTTGAGTAGTACTTGTGTAAGCTCTTCTCTGAATGTTTGGTAGAATTCCCCAGAGAAGCCACTTGGGCCAGGGCTTTTTTTTGTTGGGAGTTTTTAAATTACCATTTCAATCTCTTCTCTTGTTATTGGTCTGTTCAGATTTTCAACTTCAGTTTGTGTTAGTTAGGGTAGGTAGTGTGATTCTAGTAATTTTTCCATTTCCTCTAGGTTTTCGAATATGTTGGAGTATAGTTTTTCAGAATACTCTTTTATGATCCTTTTTATTTCAGTTGGGTCTGTTGTAATGTCCCCCATTTCATTTCTTATTTGGGTTATTTGTGTCCTCTCCTGTTTTTCTTTTGTCAATTTGGCCAATGGTTTGTCAATTTTGTTGATCTTTTCAAAGAACCAACTTTTGGTTTTGTTGATTCTTTCTATTGTTTTTCTATTCTCTATGTCATTTATTTCTGCTCTAATCTTCATTCTTCCTTCCTTCTGGTGGCTGTGGGCTTCTTTTGCTGTTCTCTCTCCATTTGTTTGAGTTGTATAGCTAATGATTTGATTGTATCCCTTTCTTCTTCTGATGTGTGTATCTATTGTTATAAATTGACCTCTGAACACTGGCTTTCCTTTGTCCCGAAGGTTTTTGTATGATGTATTTTCATTCTCATTTGATTCTAGGTATTTTTTGATTCCATCTTTTATTTCTTCTATTACCGAGCGGTTTTTAAGCAGGGTGTTATTCAGTTTCTGTGTATTTCATTTTTTCCCTTGATTTTCCTGTTATTAATTTCTACCTTGATGATGTGGTCATAAAAGATACTTTGTATTATCTCAATATTTTGGATTTTGTTGAGGGTTGCTTTTGGCCTAAGATGTGGTATATTCTGGAGAACATTCCATGAACCTTGGAAAAGAATGTGTACCTTGCTCTTGTTGGGTGGAGTGTTCTGTATATGTCTATGAGTTCAAGTAAGTTGATTGTAGGCTTTAGATCTTCTCTATCTTTGCTGAATTTCTTTCTAGATGTTCTGTCCTTTACTGAGAGTGGTGTGTTGAAGTCTCCTACTATTATTGTGGAACTATCAGTTTCTCTCTTCAGTGCTGTTTGAGTTTGTTTTTTTGTGTTTTGGAGCCCTGTCATTGGGTTCTTACATATCTATTGTGGTTATGTCTTCATGTTGGATTGTCTCTTTAATCATTATATAATGCTCTTCTTTGTCTTTTATGCTGTATTTTGTTTTAAAGTCTGTTTTATCTGAGATTAGTATTGCTACTCCTGCTCTTTTTTGGTAGCTGTTTGCTTGATATATTTTTTCCATTCTTTGTTTTTTAATAAATTTATCTTTTTGTTTCTAAGGTGTCTCTTGTAGACAGCATATTGATGGGTCTTATCTTTTTATCCATTCTGTCACTTTCTGTCTTTTATGAGTGCATTTAAGCCATTTACATGCAGTGTGATTATTGAGAGATGTGAGTTTATTGCTATCATTTTGTGGTGCTTTTTTTGTGGTGCTGACATTTTCTTTGTTCCTCTTACTCTTCTGTGCTGAATTGCTTTCGTTTTTGGATTTTTTTTCTTTTTTGTAGATTTTGTGTTTGCTGAGACTTTATGTTTTTCTTTATTTTGATGAGTAGGTTTTGTTAACTGTCTTTGTGGTTACCTTGAAATTACCCCTATCTTCCTAAACTTAAACCAGTCTTTTATTACTTTATAATGCCTTGACTTCCTCTCCATTTGAAAGTTCTATACTTACACCACTTAGTCCCTCTTTTATTGTTATGACATTGTTGTCATTTAGAGATTGATGCCTCTGGTTCCCTGTTGTAAAATTTTTAATTTTGTTTTATCCTTGAGAGTTTATTATCTAGGTTGGTGTCATGGATTGAACTGTGTCCCCCCAAAATATCTGTCAACTTGGCTGGGTCATGATTCCCACTATTGTATAATTGTGTGCCATTTTGTAATCTGTTGTGATTTCCTTGTGTGCTGTAAATTCAATCACTGTGATCTAATAAGATGGATTAGCTGCAGTTATACTGATGAGGTCTACAAGATTGGATAGTGTCTTAAACCAATCTATTTTGAGATATAAAAGAGAGAAGCAAGCAGAGACACATGAGAACCTCACGCCACCAAGAAAACAGTACTGGGAGCAGAGCTTGTCATTTGGACTTGAGGTTCTTGCACTGAGATGCTCCTGGACCAAGGGAAGACTGATGCATTACGAGGACCTTCCTCCAGAGCTGACAGAGAAAGGAAGCCTTCTCCTGGAGCTGATGGCCTGAATTTGGACTTGTAGCCTACTAGACTGTGAGAGGATAAACTTCTCTTTGTTAAAGCCATCAACTTGTAGTATTTCTGTTATTAGCAGCACTAGATGACTAAGACAGTTGGTATCTGGTTGTTGCTGTCTTATGTACTAGATTCAGGTTGCTGTCTGATGTTGTTGGTTCTCTACCGAAGGACTCCTTTTAACATTTCTTGTAAGTTTGGTTTGTTTTTTACATACGCCCTTAATTTCTGTTTATATGGAAACCTCCTAATTTCACCATCATATCTGAGTGAGAGTTTTGCAGGTATATTATTCTTGGTTGACAGTTTTTTTCTTTCAAGATTTTCTATGTGTCACCCATTTGCCTTCTTGCCTACATGGTTTCTACCAATTAATCAGAGCTTAGTTTTATTGTTTCCCCTTTGTCTGTGACTTTTTGTTTTTCTCAAGCTGGTCTCAGGATTCTTTCTTTGTCTTTGGTTTTAGTGAGTGTGATTATGATATGTCTTGGTGTTTTTCTTTTGGGGTCTATCCTATATGGAGTTCATTGAGCTTCCTGGATAGTTGGTTTTTTGTCTTTCAGGATATTAAGGAAGTTTTCTGTTAGCAAATCTTCAGTGATCCTCTCTGTGTTTTCCATTTTCTCCCGCTGTTCTGGAACTCCAACCACATGGAAATTTTTGCTTTTGATTGTATCCCATGTCATTTTCAGAGTTTCTTCATTTTTCTTTTCTCTGATTTTTCCTCTATGTGATATCCAAGTATTTTTCTTCAATTTTACTGATCCTATCTTCCATTTTTTCAGATTTGCTCCTAAAACCTTCTATTGCACTGTCCATTTCTGAAATCTTGTTTTTTGTCCATTGGATTTCTAATTGCTGTTTTTTGTATGATTTCTACCTTTCTTTTTATTTTGACATTTTGTTTTTGTATTATTTTCCTGAATTCTTCCATTGTTTTGTCTGTCTTTTCCATGACTTTGCCTATTTTTTTCCCTTATTTTTATCTGTATTTTCTTTCATCTGTTGGAGAACCCTGAATATTAGAGCTCTGAATTCCCTATCAGGTAGTTCCAGTTCTTTTTCTTTTAGCAGAAGGTCACCTGGTGTTTTATTTTGATAGATTTCTGGAGCCATCCTGTCTTGTTTTTTAATAGTTTTGATATTGTCTGCTGTCTCCAGGACATTCAGGAATTATTTTCTTCATTTGTTGATTAGATATTTGATTATTTTGACCTGATTTTTTGTTTTATTTGGTTATGTCTGGGCAGGTGGGCTGGGTGTGTTTTGTTGCTTGCTTGCTTGTGGGCATGATGTTTCTCATCACCTTGTCCAGGTGGGCTGGGCCAGTCACTCAGTTATTTTGCAGCAGGATGGGTTTTTTGTACCAGTTATTTTGCACCAGCAGAGATGGAGGGGTGGGGATGGGTAGTTTACAGCACCAACTGAGGGTGACAGGGCGGGGCTAGGGGGTAGCACAGGGTGGGGTCTGGGGGACTGCATCAGTACCATTCAAGGGTGTGGCACTCAGTGCAAGCTGCAGAGAGGCAGGAGAGAAAGGAGAGGATGTAATGTGCAGAGCTAAGTGGGTGGGTGAAAGAAGAGAAAGAAGAGAGAGAAACAAAGGCAAAGAAAAGTAGAAAGCAAAGTATCATGGATTGAATTGTATCCCCCAAAAATATCTGTTAACTTGGCTAGGTCAGGCTTCTCAGTATTGCGTGACTCTCTACCATTTTGTGATCTGATGTGATTTCCCTATGTGTTGTAAATCTTGTCACTATGACGAAATAAGATGGATTAGCAGCAGTCATATTAATGAGGTCTACAAGATTAGTGTCTTAAGCCAATCTCTTCTGAGATATAAAAGAGAGAAGCAAGCAAAGACACATGGGAACCTATACAACCAAGAAAGCAGTGCCAGGAGCAGAGCGCATCCTTTGGACCTGAGGTTCCTGCACTGAGATGCTCCAAGACCAAGGGAAGACTGATGACAAGGACCTTCCTCCAGAGCCAACAGAGAAAGAAAGCCTTCCTCTGGAACTGGTATCCTGAATTTGGACTTCTAGCCTACTGGACAGTGAGAGAATAAACTTGTCTTTGTTAAAGTCACACACTTGTGGTATTTCTGCTATAGCAGCACTAGATGCCTAAGACACAAAGCAAAAAATGAAGTGTAAAAAAATAGAAAAGTAAATAAAATGGCAGTGTGTTAGGATTTGGTGAGTGGGGGTGGGGCAGACCTAGTGAGGCCATATGCTGGTGGCTCTCTAGGTGAGCTGTGTGGCTCACTGGTCTAGGTGGGTGGAGAAAGGGAAGGAAAGAGGGGAAAAAGAGAGGAGAAACCAACAATCAAACAAATAAAAAATAAATAAAAACAACAACAGCAACAACAACAAAAAAAGATGGTGAGGCACCAGCCGTTGGAGGGTGGGGTGGAATTGGGATGGCATAAAGCTGATGTCTCTCTTGCTGGGTGACACAGTATGGCCTTTCAGGAAGGGGCAGAGGGAGGGCATGGCCTAAGTGGGAGGGAGAAGGAAAAGGAGAAAGGGAAAGATAAAGAAAGATTAAAAAATATGATGCTGAAGGAGCTGGCAAGTGAGGGTCGCACAGATCTGGGGGGGGGGGGCCATGTGTTGGAGGCTCTCCAGCTGAGCGGTACAGCACAGCCCACCAAGAAATTGGGGGCAGCACACAGGGCTGGGAGGATGGGAGAAAGGAAAGGAAAGAAGGTAGACAGTGAAGAAACAATAACAAAAAAAGTAAAGAAAAACCATCAAACAGTAAATAAATAAATAAAATGGCACTGAGGGAGACAGTCGGTGACAGTGATGCAGACCCAGGGAAGCCAACTGCCGTGACTCTGTAACTATGCTGTGCAGCACTGCCCCTCCAGAAGGGGCAGAGGTGGTACACAGGGCTGGCTTGGTGGGAGAAAAGAAAGGAGAGAGAGAAGAAATAGAAAAAAAGGGGAAAAAAAGAACAAAGCAATAAAACCAAAAAATCACAGACCATCAAGAAAGGGAGAGGATGGCATGCCAGGATGGCTGGGAAGTAGAAAGGAAAGGAAGGAAGGGAGAGAGAGATAAGCAGTGAGAAAAGCCAAAAAATAAAAAATAAACCAACAACCACCACCACCTACAACAACAAAAGAGCAAAACAAACCTAGAAATCACAGCCTGTCAAGAAGGGGAGGGGATGGCATGTGGGGCTAGCTGGGCAAGAGAAATAAAAGTAAGGAAAGGAGGGAAAGAAAAGCAACCAAAAAAAGCCAAAAAGAGAAAAGCTAAACAAACAAATAAAAAAGCAAAACAAAACAAAAAAAGAAAGAACAAATCAAACAAACCAAAAAATCACAGCCCATTAAGAAGAGGAAGGAATGGCACACAGGGATAGCTGGATGAGAGAAAGGAAAGGAAGAAGGGAAAGAGAAAAGTAACAAAAAATAAAAATAAAAATAAAAAAATAAGCAAACAAACAAAAAAATGGAGTTGAAGGGGCTAGCTGGTGGGGGGGGGGCAGACCCCAGTGACAGTGAGCTAGTGTTTCTCTGGCCAAACTATCACAGCCATTGACAAGCAGCAGAGGTCTTGTAGAGGTAAGAAGGGTGTGGGGTGGGAAAATGTGTATCCCTGGTTACTGGGTGCTCTGTCTCCTGCTGGGAGTTCTGTGGAGTTGCCTTCCCATACTCCTTGTCCAAAGTCCTTGGTGGCTCAGGTTCAAGATGGTGAATCCAGGTGGCAGTGAGCTGGTACCTCTCTGGCCGAGAGACCGTGGCCCTTTGGCAAGTGGCAGAGGCCTTGTACAGGGAAGAAGGGCTTGGGGTGGTAAAGCGTGTATCCCTGGTTACTGGTGCTGTGTCTCCTGGTGGGATCTCCATGAAGTTGCCTTCCCGTACCTCTTATTGGAATTCTGTGGTGGCTGTAGTCCAAGATGACGAATCTGGCCACTTTAGCTTGTATGGGATCTCCATCCTTAGTTCTCCTCGTTCTCTGTTCTCTGTCAGTTTCTTATTCCCTTCAGTGCTTGATGGAGTTCTTTATTCCTTCATTTGGTACTTAGGGTTCCAGGATTAACGTCTGTATCTATTTTACTTAGTTTTTCAGGTCTTTGCTGCAAAGGGATGGCATGGTGCTTCTGTCTATAGCGCCATGTTGGCTCTGCCTCTCATTGTATAAGTCTTTTGGTTAGGTTTATTACTAGGTATTTTATCATTTTGGGGGCTACGTAAATGTTATTGATTTCTTGATTTCCTTTTTGGAATTCTCCCTGTTAGTGTAAAGGAACTCGACTGATTTTTGCATGTTGATTTTATACCCAGCTACTTCGCTGAACGCTTCTATTAGATCCAGACTCTTTCCTATGAATCTTTGGGGTTTTCTATGTATGGGATCATGCCATCTACAAATAGGGATAGTTTTACTTCTTCCTTTCTGATTTGTATACACTTTATTTCTCTTTCTTGTCTTATTTCTCTGCCTAGGACTTCCAGGACAATATTGAATAAGAGTAGTGATAATGGGGAAGACTCAGTCTTTTTCCCTTGAGAATAATGTTTACAGTTTGTTTTGTATATATGCCCTTACTTATGTTGAGGAATTTCTCTTCTATTCCTATTTTGCTGAGAGGTTTTATCAGGAATTTGTGTGCTACTTTATGAAGAGACTTTTCTGCATCAGTTGAGATGATCGTGTGGTTATTTCCCTTTGTTTTATTTATGTGGTGAATTACATTTATTGCTTTTCTAATGTATAACCATCTTTGCATTCCTGGTATGAATCCCACCTTATCATGGGGTATGATTTTCTTAATATGTTATTGAATTCTGTTCACTAGGATTTTGTTGAGAATTTTTACATCTATATTCACAAGGGATATTGATCTATAATTTTCTTTCTTTTTTGTGATTTCTTTACCTGGCTTTGGAATCAGGGTAATGTTGGCTTCATAGAATAAGTTAGGGAGTTTAGTTTTCTTCCTCTTCTATGTTTTGGAAGAATTTAAGTAGAATTTGTGTCAACTCTTCCCTGACTGGTGAAATTCCCTGGTGAAGCTATCTATTCCTGGCCTTTTTTGTTGTTGTTGGGAGTTTTTGATAATATCTTTAATCTCTTCTTTCATGATTGGTTTGTTTAGATTTTCTATTTGTGTTTGTTTGGATAAGTTGTTTGTTTCTAGGAATTTGTCCATTTCTTCTAGGCTTTCAAATTTTAGGAAGTATAACTTCCGTGGTATTTTGTTATGATCCTCTTCTTCTCAGATGAATCTGTTGTAATGTCTCCAATTTAATTTCTTGTTTTGGTTTTTTGCATCTTCTCATTTTTTCCTTTTTCAGTCTAGCCAGTGGTTTGTCTAGTTTATTGATCATGTCACAGAACCAACTTTTGGTCTTGTTGATTCTTTCCATTGCTTTTCTGTTTTTGATTTCATTTATTTCTGCTATGATTTTTATTATTTCCTTTCTTCTGGTAGCTTTGGCCTTCTTTTGCTCTTCCTTTTCTATTTGTTCAAGTAGTCAGGTTGCTTTAGGTTTAACTTTGTCTTTAACAATCAATATATTCAATGTTTCTTATTTTAACAGCTTCTTCCAAGCAATTCATTCAATCAACATTTACTGATCACCTGTTAAATGTAAGATGCTTGGGAGGCCCTAGGGACAGAAGGGATTCACACAGGTCCTGTTTTTATGGTGCAATAATCCCACAGGGAAGATAGTCATCACAGAAACAAGTACATATTACAATTATAATCATAAGAAGTGCTTTTTCAGTCATCCCATATTCTATAGGAGTTTTTAGCAGGGTATCTCAAGCTAGTCTTAAGAATGAGGAGGGCTTTTCCAAGGAAGTTACAGCTGAATTGAGACCTGTGAAGTGGGCTGGAATTAATCAGGGAAAGTGTGGGAAGAAGACTCCAGGCAAAGTGAAACACGAGTGAAATCTCAGGAATGAGAAGGAGCATGGTGCTTCGAGGTTGTGAAGGAATCGAAGTACTGAAAAGGAATGACTCTCCAAAGGGAGTCTGAAGGAGGCAGTGACCAGGCTCATGTTGCCTGGGGCCCACACAAGGAATCTGGATTTCTTTTTGATCAAGAGCATTTAAATCTAACCAGAGGCTCTTGACATGAACAAAGTGGTCAAAAGCTAGTTCAATTTGGGAATCAGTTTGTTGTTTTTCTTCTTCTCTAGATACATAACTCCTGCTTAGGCATTTTGCCTATGTACATTATGAGGAAGTTCATCTCTTTGTTATACTCAGCAAAATGTGTCCGAGGAAATCTATGATAAACATAGATTAAAAAAAAACTCTTGTAACTAACATATTGTAACTACTTTGTGACTTATGTATATGACTGATAATAAAAATGAATAGTCTGTGAAATGTAACTAACCTTTGGAAGCAGCTTGTCTAGTTTCACATAACTGTATTTAGATGATCAGGCTCACTGAAACCCTTAAAACTTATTCTTTCAGAAAACAATAGGAGATTAATGAACATTTCCTGTTTCTAATACTCCAGACTCCTCTTTCTAATCTTGTAATCATCTTAGTAAGGTTTCTATTTTTTCTATTCTTTATGTTTGAACACATACTGTTCTTTTATAAGCATTATGTATTTTGACATAAATGTCAACCATAAATGTTAACTAATCATCAATTCCTGAGACTTTCTGGGCCACCACGTCTGCTGATGTTGGATGAGTTCTATCAGCAGCTCCTATTGAAATTCAAGTAGATGCTTCTAAGTCTCTGCCAAAGATTTCTCAGTGTCCCCTGAAGCAGAAAGCTAAAGGAGGACTAGCTGCAATTGTTTGAGATTTTCTTTCAAAAGACCTAATTGTTCCCTGTACCAACCATTGTAACACTTTCGTCCTCCCTGTTAAAAAAACAAACAATAGAGGATGGAGATTCATTCAAGACTTATGTGCTATTAATCGTGTTAAGATTCCTAGCTTTTCAGTTGTTCCCAATCCTTCCTTGTTACTTTCTAATGTCCCTGCAGATGTCTCCTACATTACAGTTGTTGATTTTTGTAGTGCTTTTTTCAGTATTTCTGTACACCCTGAAAGCCAATACCTGTTTGCTTTCGCTTGGGAGAATCAGCAGTTTACTTCAACTGTAATGCCCCAGGGATTCACTTGAGACTCTCACTTACTTTTCACAAATCTCCATGCTGACTTGCAGCACTTAAGATTTAAAAACAAATCCATCTCACTACAATATGTTGATGACTAGCTACTATGCTCAGACTCCCAGAAGGCATGCATTGAAGATAGTTTACTCTTATTAAAACATTTGCCATCTGGAGGACATAAAGTTTCCAAGTAAAAACTACAACTTCCCTTGTCTTCTGTTAAATATTTAGGACACCTTATTTCAGCAGAAAAGACTATCCATTGACCCTAAAATGGATGGAAATTATTTGTGCCTTCCCTATATCCAAAACTAAGAAAGTTACATGGGTTTCTTGGTCTCTGCACATGGATTCCCAACTTTTCTATTATGGCTCACCCTTTATACAAGTATTAAAAGCCTCTAAGCCTGACACTTTCCATATGTCATCTGAAGACAAAGAGGCTGTGGTGAAACTTAAAAAGGCTTTAGCAACAACCCCAGCTCTAGGGTTTCTAAATGATCACTTAGACTTTTCTTAAATATGCATGAGGTATCTGGGAATGCTCTAGGCGTACTCACCTAGAAACATGAAGAACAGCAGTAACTTGTGGGCTACTATAGCTTACTACTTGATCCGGTAGCCAGAGGATATCTTCCTTGTCATCTAGCCGTGGCTACCACAGCCAAGTTAGTAGAAAATACTGCAGACATATTGCTTGGAATTTTTTAGATGTTTATGTACCCAATGAAGTCTCTGCCTTGATAAATTATGCCTTGACCTCTATACTGGCAAGATCACCTCCTATGAAGTCCACCTCCTGGCAGCATCCAACATCATGCTGCATTCTGTGGCCTGTTTAAACCCAGCCACAGTTTTACCGGTGGCTGAGGACAGAAGCCTTCCCATAGATGACAGCCTAGATTTTACTGAAAAACTCTTGACCCCATGCAGAGATTTAAAAGAGATTCCTTTAATGAATTCTGACTTAATATTATTTGTATATGGCTCTTATTTGAAACATGACCCAAATGCCTCACATTACCAGTCCAAGTATGCTGTAACTACCTCTACTGAGTTCCTTGACAGTTGACCCCTCCCTGAAGGTATTTCTGCTCAACAAGCTGAATTAATTGTTCTTATTAGAGCTTGTAAACTTGCTTCAGGGAAGTCTGTAAACATTTACATGGATTCTTATTAAGGATTTGGAATTATCCATAACTTTAGCATGTTATGGAAACAAAGGGGTTCCTGATCTATTCTGATAGGATTATAGAGAATGGGACCCTCATGTCAGAACTTCTGAATGCCTTATTATGTTCTTCTGAAATTTATGTAATTAAAGTCCAGGCTCACCAAGTGAACGAGTGTCCCAGACTGGAGAGGTTTGAGGAAATAACCTTGCTGATGCCTCAGCCAAACAGGCAGCATCCAAAATCATCATGGCCCCACTAATTGCCCATGGCTTTTTTGAACATCCACATGAAGAAGAGAGGCCCACAGATTTACTCATAGAGGACTAAAATCTTTCTGACATAACCTCAGAAGACTTTCAAAATGATAACCATTAGCTCAAACTGAAGAGACTGAAAAGTGGGAAAAAGCAGGCTGCCTCCAGGACCTTGTTACCAAGTTATGGATAGGACCTGATCTAAATCCTGTCCTCCCCAAATCCCTTCATGTCCCTCTAGTGCAAGCCTTACACATTAATTCTCATATGAGACAAGATAAAATTATTGAAACCTTAAATAAATATTGGGGAAAATTTTTGAGGCTGCTGACCATGTGACCAATCATTGTTCTATTTGTTCCTGCTACAATCTTGGGAAACCTTTCAAAGTACCCTCTGGACAATACTCATTACCTTTTGGGCCTATGTTCGAATGGCAACTAGATTTTATCCAACTACCACCTTCAGATGACTACAGATATGTTTTAGTAATGATCTATAGATTTTCCCATTGGGTAGAAGCCTTTCTTTGCTGCCATGCTACTACTGCTTTTGTAGCAAAGAAACTTCTTGAAAACATCATACCTACTTGGGGAGTCCCCAAGACTCTTTGCAGCAACTGTGGAAATCACTTCACTGGTCAAAGTGATTCAGGAACTATGTAGAGTGTTTCCCATTTATTAAGGACTACATTGTCCTTATCATTCCAAGTCACCTGGGTTAGTAGAAAGAACTAGTGGAATAATCAAGACCCAATTAGCCAAGCTTTGTGAGGCTTTTAGTTTATCCTGGATCAAGGTTCTTCCTCTGATCCTTTTAAGCTTAAGATACCCTGTTTTTGAATCACAAAAACTTACCCTCTACAAAATCACCAGAGGGAAACCTATGGTCCTTCTTTATTTCACCTACATTAACCCTGACATAGTTCGATTAGATTATTAAGGTATTGCCTAACATTAATGGAACATTCTAAGAATTATCTTTCTCAGGTTAAAGAGGACTTTGATGATAAGAAAACAATTCCTCTGCAACTGTCTGATATCATCCCTGGGGATTGTCTATACTGGAGAAGACATCAACTAAGACTCCTTAGAATCTCCGTGGAAGGATCCCTATTTAGTCCTTCTCATCAACCCTTGTGCAGCAAAATTGGAGGGAGTCAACCTGTGTATTCATCTATCACAGCTGAAGAAAGCTAAATTCCCTGCTTGGATTGCCCAGCCCACTAGAAAACTGGGACTCAAATTTAAAAGTTTACCAAGCCAGACGCAGATGACTTCAGAAGTAGACAACTGACTGCAAGACCATACAGTAAGATCTTGCGAGTCATTAAAATTTTAATATAACTTATTGACATAATTACTGTTAACTAAATTTGTCTTTTCATGCAATTAACCAAAGGGATCTACTTTATCATAACTGTTATTTTTATGTTATTTGCTTTATTGTACTATTTTTTGGACGGTTTTTCTCCATTATGCAGCTCTCCTTAAGTTTTCTTTGTTTTCTCTAATCTTCACTAGCACTAGGAAGGAAAATGTCTTTATCATATTTACACAGTCAGTAGCAAGTGCTAGCAAGCTAACTAATTGTTGGATATGCCATTTTCTCTCCTTAATCCATCCAAGATCATTCTGATCCTTTCGCAGCTCCAGTGATAGACAACAGAAATATTCATAACTGCACTATAGATTTTAAGAAACAATTTAAGAGGGCCATTAGTGTCAAGCTATGGCACACTCCTGAATTATCAACTCACCCCTTAGTTCTTTGTTTCAATCTTACTTGTGTAGGGATAGACCCCAACACACACTCTCACCCAGAACAATGTACTCTGTATGTTGACGATGCTCAGTATTATGCCCCACTAAGAAGTAGCTGCTTTGCAAATAGTCAAAACTTCCCCATTTGTGCCCAACTCCGAGATCCTTTAGCGTTTGGTAGATTATCCATTTGTAATAATTGAATCACTGAAGACTGGCTTGAAGCAACCATTCAGACCATTCTCTTTCTTAATAAACAAACTGGAACTGGCATGATGTGTGCCCCCATGGGTATGTTTTCCTATGTGGAGGATCCACTTATTTAAGAAGAAGGTCTAATGTTGAACCTTATGCTTGGGCTTTGCCAAGTCTAGACAGATGGACTATGTGGGGTCAGTGTACCCTAGGAAATCTTGGAATTCCGTTTGATATCGACTCATATGATGATAGTTTGCACTGGACCAGTGATCTAAAATTAATATCTGTCCAAAATAGAAAACTTTCCCTCCCAGAAAACCCCATCGCAGATAGACCTGGATCGGGCTGGTCATTTCTTCAGAAATTTGTTCCCACTTGTGGTATTTTAGAATTACAAAAATCTACTCGCAACTTATCTGCTACTACGGCACAGATTGCTGACAACATTCCTGACGGAATGGCTGCCCAACAAAAGTCTTTAGAATCTCTTGCTATAGTTGTTCTTGGCAATCGAATACCTTAGATTTCTTGCTAGCACGACAGGATGAAATTTGTGCTATTACCAACACCTCATGTTGTTCCTGGATCAAAACCACAGGGGAAGTAGAACAAGATGTTACTAAGATTTGCCAAAAAGCTGCTTGGTTATATACAATACCACTTGGGACCATTGCATCTTTTTGACCTCTTTAGCTGGCTATCCCATGGAATCAGGTCTTGGCTGTGCTCTACCTTACAAATAGACTTACTCCTTTTAATCTTTTTTATTGTAATTATAGAAATTGTTAAAGGTATAAAGTACTGTATCACTAACTTTTACAACTGCACTGCAGAATGTTTAGCTTTACAAAGAGTTATGCATCTTGAAGAGACTCAAACTTTTAGAATCTCTGAATATGTGCGCTACTGCTGGCCACTTTGTGTAATGACAAGTTGTTTATCAAGATTTGGCCTTTATGATGATAAGGAACACAAGCTGAGTAAGGATACTGTTGATGTGTTGTGAGATTGTTAATCACTGTTATAGGGCAACATTTGTAGTAACTGTTAAATGGGAGGCTATTTTGTCCCGTAAGCCTTCATCTTGGGCGAGAATGGCAGCACAATTGGAAGAGCATAGTCAATGTCACTTAAATGTGTACGTAAAAAGTTTTGAAATGGTGTATCTTTGGCCATGTGTATTTTCACCAAAAAAAAAAAAAAAAAAAAATGAAGCTGAGAATTCAGAGGGTTAAAATGTTGTGGGGTTGTTAACCAAAGTCATAAAACAGCATGTGTACTACTGTTACATGAGAAACTGTTTGTTCTGTAAGCCTTCACCTGAAGTACAATAAAATATTAAAAAAAGAAAAAAAAAAAGATTTGGCCTTTAGCAAGAATAAGAAATAAAGGGCATCCAAACTAGTAATAAGGAAGTTAAACTGTCCCTGTTTGCGGATGATAAGATACTATGCATAGAAAACCCTAAAGACTCCACGCGAAATCTACTGGAACTAATAGAAAGATTCAGCAGAGTAGCAGGATACAAGATAAACATGCAAAATCAGTTGGATTCCTATACACCAATAAAGAGAACTATGAAAAGGAAATCAGGAAAATAATACCACTTATAATAGCCCCTAAAAAAATAAAATACTTAGGAATAAATCTAACCAGGGATGTAAAAAACCTATACAAAGAAAACTACAAAACACTACTGCAAGAAACTCAAAGGGATCTACATAAATGGAAAAACATACCATGCTCATGGATAGGTAGACTCAACATTGTGAAAATGACAATTCTACCCAATCTACAAATACAATGCAATCCTGATCCAAATACCAACAACATTCTTCAAAGAGATGGAAAAACTAATCATTAACTTTATATCGAAAGGGAAGAAGCCCTAAATAAGTAAAGCACTACTGAAGAAGAAGAATAAAGTAGGAGGACTCACACTACCTGACCTCAGAACCTACTATACAGCTATGGTGGTCAAAACAACCTGGTACTGGTACAACGACAGACACATTGACCAATGGAACAGAATTGAGAACCCAGATGTAAATCCATCCACCTATTGTCACCTGGTCTTCAACAAAGGCCCAAAGTCCATTGAATGGGGAAAAGACAGTCTTTTTAACAAATGATGCTAGCAAAACTGGATGTCCATCGGCAAAAAAATGAAACAGGACCCATACCACACACCATATACTAAAGCTAATTCAAAATGGATCAAAGACCTAAATATAAAGCCAAAAACTATAAAGTTCATAGAAGAAAAAAATAGGATCAAGGCTAGAGGCTGTAATGCATGGCATTAACAGGATACAAACCATAACAATCAACACACAAATTCCAGAAGATAAGCTAGATAACTGGGATCTTTTAAAAATTAAGCACCTATGCTCCTCAAAAGACTTCACCAAAAGAGTAAAAAGAGAATCTACAGACTGGGAAAAAATTGGGGGGCATTACAAGCCAGACAAAGGTCTAATCTCTATAATCTACTAGAAAATCCAACACTCCTACAACAAAAAGACAATAATCCTATTAAAAAATGGGCAAAGAAATGAACAGACACTTCACCAAAGAAGACATTCAAGTGGCCAACAGACACATGAGGAAATGCTCGCAATCACTAGCCATTAGAGAAATGCAAATGAAAACCACAGCGAGATACCATCTCACCCCGGCATTACTGGCACGAATTAAAAACACTGGAAATAACAAATGTTAGAGAGGTTGCAGGGAGATTAGAACTCTTACGCAGTGCTGGTGGGAATGCAAAACGATACAACCATTTTGGAAAATGATATGACACTTCCTTAGAAAGCTAGAAATAGAAATACCATAAGATCCAGCAATACCACTCCTAGGAATATATCCCAGAGAAATAAGAGCCGTCACACGAGTAAACACATGCACACCCATGTTCATGGCAGCATTGTTCACAATAACAGAAAGACGGAAACAACCTAGATGCCCATCAACAGATGAATGGATAAACAAACTATGGTACAGACACACAATGGAGTACTATGCAACGAGAAAGAACAACGATGAATCTGTGAAGCATCTCATAACATGGATGAAACTGGAGGACATTATTCTGAGTGAAATAAGTCAATCACAGGAGGACAAATACTGTATGAGACCTCTATTGTAAAAACTCATGAAAAAATTTACACACAAAAAGTAACAATCTTTGTTGGTTACGAGGGAGGGGAGGGGTGGGGGGGAATACTAAATAGACAATAGATAAGTGATATCTTTGGTGAAGGGTGAGATAGTACACAATACTGGGGAAGCCAGCACAACTTGTACAAGGAAAGGTCATGGAAGCTCCATAGACACAACCAAACTCCCTGAGGGATTGAATTGCTGGATGGAGAGTGTGGAGACCTTGGTCTCAGGGAACATCTAGCTCAATTAGCATAACACAGTTTATAAAGACAATGTTCTACATTCTACCCTGGTGAGTAGCGTCTGGGGTCTTAAAAGCCTGTGAGCAGCCATCTAAGATATTCCACTGGTCTCACCCCTTTGGGAGCAAGGGAGAAGGAAGAGAAGAGGATACAAGGAAAATACTAGTCCAAAGGACTAATGGACCACATCTACCAAGGCCTTCACCAGACTGAGTCCAGTACAGCTAGATTGTGCCTGGCTACCACCACTTACTGCTCTGACCGAAATCACAACAAAGGGTTCTGGACAGAGCTTGAGAAGGAAGTAGAACAAAATTCTAACACATACAAAAAAGACCAGATTTACTGGTCTGAAAAAGACTGGAGAAACCCCTAGAGTATGACCCCCAGACACTTTTTTAGCTCAGTGGTGAAGTCACTTCCGAGGTTCACCGTTCAGCCAGGGATTGGACAGCCCCATAAAACAAATCGGAACTAATGAGGCATAGCAATCCAGGGAGAAAGACTAGAAGGCAGAAGGGGACAGGAGAGCCAGTGATAGGGAACCCAAGGTTGAGTAAGGACAGTGTTGACATGTAGTAGGGTTGTTAACCATTGACATAGGGCAATATGTGTACTAACTGTTTAATGAGAAACTATTTTATTCTGTAAACCTTCATCTAAATTGAGAATAGCAACACCACTGGAAGAACATAATTGATGTCACTGAATTGTGCATGTAGAAATTTTTGAAATGGTGTATCTTTGGCTATATATATTTTCACCAAAAAAAAAAAAAAGTTGAGAAGGGAGAGGATTGACGTGTCATGGGGTTGTTAACCAATGTCATTAACCAATATGTGTACTGACTGTTTAATGAGAAACTATTTGTTCTGTAAACCTTCACCTAAAGTACAATAAAAAATATATGTATGTATTTGGTCTTCTCTGAACACCCTTTACAACAACATCATGAGAAGTAGAGTGACTTAGCTATAGCATGGTGAAGAAAGAATTAAAAAGACAGGTGGTGCCCGGCTGCTATAAATTATAGCAACTGGAATCTTAAAAGCTCATTGAGCAGCCACCCTAAACCTCCAACATGCCTTAGCCATGCAGAAGACAGCACTCTTAACAGTGACCAAAGATTGTGGTCAAAGAATTTCTATGGAAATTCTTGATCAAGAGAGGGAATGATCAAGAGCATTTTAAATCTAACAAGAGGTGCTTGAAATGACCAAGATAGTCAAGAACTAGTTCAATTTGGGAGCCGTTTTATTGTTTTTATTCTCTGCTAGATACATAACTTCTGCTTAGGCATTTTGCCTATGTACATTATGAAGAAGTTCATCTCTTTGTCTTTGTTATACCCAGCAGAATGTATCCAAGGAAATCTATGATAAACATAGATAAGAAACTCTTGTAACTAACATCTTGTAACTACCTTGTGACATGTATATGACTGATAAGAAAAATGAATATCTTGTGAACTAAGCAGCTTGTCGAGTTTCACATAATTGTATTTAGGTGATCAGGCTCACTGAAACTCTTGATACTTAGTCTTTGAGAAAACAATAAAAGATTAATGAACATTTCCTGTTCTTAAGACCCCAGAGGTCTTACAATCATGCCTCACTGACCTTGTAATTGTCTTAGCAAGGTTTCTATTTTTCTATTCTTCATAATGTTTGAGCACTTACTGTTCTCTTACAAGCACTGTGTATTTTGACATAAATGTCAACTGTAAATGTCAGCCAATCAGAAAAATCCACAGTAAGTTTCTGATATTTTATTATAAATGTCCTCAAAACCTTCATCAAATTGGGAGTGCTTCTGCAATCTTGTATACGCACTGCCACAGTTCGAATTGTTATATTCTCTCAAGAACAATAAACTTTGAAATGTGCTATTTGATATTTCCAAATGCATGGGCTTTAAGCAAAGGAATGATGTGATCAGATTTATGTATAAAAAATATTATGCTGACTCATAATCAAATGAATTTGATGGAGGGCAAGAGTGGAAATGGGTTGAGTAGTTAAAGGACTATTACAGTAATTCCAGCAAGACATTATGTACACCTGTGCAGATGGAGAGGCGTAGATGGAGACAATTCATGGGCTGAGTTGGCAGGACTTAGTGCCTGTTATTGATTAAGGGTGCCCTTCAAAAGGATATATTGAAGTCCTAACCCCTGACCAGTGGCTGTGATCTTGTTTGTGGAAATAGGGTTTTTCCTTGCAGATGTTATCAGTTAAGTTAACAAATTCATATCAGCATAATCCCTTCTGAGTGGCGTCTTATAAAAGAGAAGGAAGAAAACAGAAATAGAGTCACATGGGGGAAGATAGCATGTGAGGATCTATATATAAACCAAAGAACAATAATAAATGCCTGGAACCACAGAAGCTGAAAGAGACAAGGAAGGATCTTACCCTAGAGCTAACAGAGAGAGCGTGGTGGTGCCAACACTCTGAATTCAGACTTGTAGACTTCAGAACTGCAAGACAATTAATTTCTGTTCTTTAAAGCCTCCCACTTTGTCATGATTTGTTACAGCAGCAGCCTTAGGAAACTAAGGCAATGCCTGATTAGCCATAGGGGCTGAGGGAGAGGGGTAGTGTCTGGCTTGAGTAATTGCGCAGAGTATGGTATTATTTACTGAAACAGAGAACACTGGGGGAGGAAGAGTCTCAAGAAAGATGATGATGAGGATAACTTGGACAGGCTGAGTTTTAGATGCCTATGAGACAGCCAAGGATATGTGAACGGTCCATTAGATGCATGTGTCTGGAGCTCCGTGCACAACTCTGGGCCGGTGATATCAATTTGAGCATATAGATGGTAATTGAAACCATGTGGTGGATGAAATCATCTAAGAAGGAAGTATGGAATGAGAAGAGGAGGGAGCAGGGCCCTGGTCGCTGCTGCACTTGTGGCCATCATGAGACAGGTCCAAGAAGCTCCACTGGGAGCATCGTTGATGTATGGGTAACAATATCTCGATTCCAAGGTCTGCCTTGATGCTCTTCAGGCAACAAAGGACTTCAACCGGGTGATATCTCATTGATTCCTCTCCAAAACCCTAAGGGGTGAACATGTTTCTGCCTCCTGGGAGGCATTGTAGCGCAAAGGAGAGAGCAGGGTTGGGAGCCATAGAGACTAAGGCTCATCAGATTCACAGGATAATAGTTTTGACCCTAGAGAGTTGTGGGGATTAAATGACACTATCCAGCACCAGGCAGCATTCCTGACACATGTTGCTGAGCTCTTAAGGGACTCTTAAATAACACCCTGTTACTCCCCTCTTATGTTCAGAACCAACTGAGAAAAGAGACACAGGAGACAGATAAATGGAGAATGAACAAGAGCCTGTTGCAGGCACTGCCGATTGAAGAGCATGCTTTATTTCACTCTGTGGTCCACACAGGCCATGTGCCTTCTCTGCACCCTGACACCATCGCCCTGCTGCACTGTGGGACAACCCACCTGGAGAAAGTGGGGACCGGTAGGACAGTCCAGTTACCCAGAGCAGAGACAGAAGGCAACAGAGAATGAGTCTCCAGTGGGGGCTGACTTTCAATGTCTCTGCTCCACCCAAATAGAAATGTGATCTGAGAGCTATTTCCCACCATCAACTGGCTGGGGCAGCAAGCAGCGAGTGTCACTCTGGTAGAGGTCTCTCAACGTGAAATCATGGAACTTGGGGAAAAGGGGCACACCCTCAGCCACATCCCCGACAATAACCAACCAAATCAGTTGCCTTCAAGTTGATTCTAACTTACAGTGATCTCATGTGTGTCAGAGTAAAACTGTGTTCCACAGGGTTTTCAGTGGATGATTTTTCAGAAGTAGATATCCAGGCCTTTCTTCCAAGGCACCTTTAGTGGACTCAAACCTTCAACCTCCCGAACATGTTAACTGTTTGCAGGGTCTCCGACAATAAAAACAAAACAAAACAAAGCAAAAAAATCCAGTTGCCATCAAGTTGATTCTGACTCATGGTGACCTTCTACGTGTCAAAATAGAACTGTGCTCCATAGGGTTTTCAATAGCTCGTTTTTCAGAAGTAGATTGCCAGGTCTTTCTTCTGAGGTGCCTCTTGGTGAGCTCGAACAACTAACCTTTTGGTTAGCAACCGAGCTTTTTAACCATTTTCACCACCCAGGGACTCCAATAATAGATGATTATAAATACTGACCCCTTTCTCTCATTTAACCATTTCTCCTCATTTCCCTATGTCCAGCCTGCCAGGTATACATGGTATCCACAGCTGCAGGCTGGGTTTGGTGCCCATAGCTTTTCCCCCATCCTGATAGAGTTTTTGGTGGGTTCTGAGTGTGTGTCTGCTAGCTTGTATAGTTTGGAAGGTCACACTGCCAACACGTTTCAAACTGATGTGAACATGCCTTTCCACCGCTGTTGTAGGTTCATACCCTCAGATATTGGAGCAGTTCCCAGAGGCCTGCCAACTTCCTCCTCTAGGATTTGATTTCAGAGTCATGAGATGGTGGCTCTTTCTGCCCCACTAGGTATCCCTTCCAGATGTGGGTTCTGATGTTGGTCAAAGCTATAAGAAGATCTAGACGAGCTCCCTCCCACATGGTAACTGGGCCAAAGTGGAGGTCAGGTTATACTGACTTGGGCATCTGCAGGGGCTGTACTCAGGGAGCCAGAAATGTAAACCAAGCCCCACTGGTCTGTGGCTCAGCATGGCTCAGCCTGGCTGCCAGATGCCCGTGTCCCTGAGTGCACTATGTTTGTCTCTGTCATGGATTGAGTTGTGTCCCCCCAAAACATCTGTCAGCTTGGCTGGGTCATGATTACCAGTGTTGTATGACTGCCTAATCTGATGTGATTTCCCTATGTGTTATAAACTCTATCACTATGATGAGATTATATGTGATCTCCTTATGTGTTGCAAATTCTATCACTGTTATGAGGTTATACTGATGAGGTTGACAAGATTAGATAGTGTCTTAATGCAATCTCTTTTGAGCAATAAAAGAGAGAAGCAAGCAGAGACACATGGGAACCTCACACCACCAAGAAAGTAGTGCCAGGAGCAGAGCATGTCCTTTGGACCTGAGGTTCCTGCGCTGAGATGCTCATAGACCAAGGGACGACTGATGCATCACAAGGACCTTCCTCCAGAGGTGACAGAGAGAAAAAGCCTTCTCCTGGAGCTGATCCCTGAATTTGGACTTGTAACCTACGGGACTATGACAGAATAAATTTCTCTTGTTAAAATCCATCCACTTGTGGTATTTCTGTTAGAGCAGCAGCAGATGACTAAGATAGTCTCCAACAACTGCTGTCTTCCTCCTCAACCCCTTCTAACTCCCTTTTGGTCCAGGGACCTTCTTACCCCTGCCAATCCTCCCAGGGACCCAGATCTCAGCAGTTGGGGCCAGATCTGGCATCTGGCTCTGGAGTCACGTATTTGGAACAAAGACAGGTAAAAGACAACAGGTGTATGTGTTAGTGTCAGGATAGTGGCAGCAACGCAGGCTTCAAGTCACAGTCCCCTACTCCCAGTCCACACACAGCCTGGAGAGGAGGCACTGTCACCTGTCTTTGGTTTGAGGCCAGGCAACCCCAGTGCTCAGGGCTGAAAGCAAATGCATTATTCATTCAAAATAGTGACAGCAATAAGTCAAGTGGCAGGCATAGATCTTATTTCACAAACACTATTTGATTTGTGGTACCCCACCAGGCCAGAAATTCTGTCTCAGTAATATTGGAGTCTCCCTTTGACCCCAGGTTTATGAAGTCCTGGGTCTTACACAGAGCAGCATGCTCACGGGAGCCTTCAGTCTACTTATTGTTGCTCAGATGCCGTGGGAAATCTCTCCTGTTTCCCTCAAGGCTTCTGCAGCTAATGCCTTCTCCTACTGTCTACACCATCAGGCTTTTGAAGAACAAAAGCCAGGAGTAGAGACTGCTGGGCATTTTCTGCTTTCTGCAATCCCTCCAGGAGGGAGGGAGCTCAAAGGCTGACTTCAGGTCTAGAGCAGAGGAAGGGGGAACAGAACAAATACAAAGTCACATCTCAGTAAATTACCCTGACAAACTTGCATTTGTCTGCCCCACATTTTATTTAATTGCTTTCCTGTTTATGATCTCCATCCTTCTTAAACTGGGGCACTAGTGTCTTTGGGACAACTTGAGGGTGTTCTGAGCCTCAGGGTAAACATTACACATCCACTATCAACAACGCTAACTGACTGAAACACTATTTATTTGGAAATCTCCATTGTGCAAGGAGAGGCCTCAGTGACCTGACAGCTCTGGGTTGTTACATTGCACTGACCATCAGCCTCCACAAGAGGAGCTGGAGATTTGGGTGGGCTTCTCTGCTTTGTTCCACAAAGTCCTTCTTCCTCCATTTCTCTCACTGCTCTGGAGAGCCCTTTGGGGTGCCTACGGCCTCCCCTGTGCTAAAACTCGTAA
The DNA here is from genome assembly GCA_030035585.1 of Dugong dugon. NCBI lineage: Eukaryota > Metazoa > Chordata > Mammalia > Sirenia > Dugongidae > Dugong > Dugong dugon. The sequence goes on from CM057475.1 coordinate 8,457,097, forward strand.
CTGGGTGGTGCAAATGGTTAACATGCTCAACTGCTAACTGTAAAGTTGGCGGTTCGAGTCCACTTGGAGGTGCCTAGGATGAAAGACTTGGCGATCTATTTCTGAAAAAATAGCCTTTGAAAACCCTACAGAGCACAGTTCTACTCTGACACACACAGAGTCGCCATGAGTTGGAATGGACTCATGGCAAGTGTTTGTTTATATATACATATATATATATATATGCATGTATATATATAAACATATATATATATATATATATATATATATATATAAGACTGAGGTGTTTTTCCTCTTTGGGCTCCACTCTCCTTCCCCCCACACCCCTTATGGCCTTGCCTCCATTCTGATCCCCACTAGGAGAGTCCCACCCTTACCTCCTGCTGGTGGTCTGTCCCTGCTGAGAAGTACTAGGCCTGGGCCCTAGGGTGAAGGAGGGTAGACAGCACAAGAGTCCTTCACAGAGCCTGTCCTTAGCAATTAAAGGATGATGGACGCTTTACCCCCACACCCCCACCCCCACCCCAGGGTTGATCCTATGGGCACCCCCTGGGCTTTACTATGCTAAAAGAGTGCCTGTTTCTCTGTCATCTAGCCTGGTGTGTGCCTGAGTCCAGGAGGAAGAGGGAGAATGGAGGGAAAACCAAACCAAACAAAAAAACCTTCTGCCACACACCACAAGAACAAACAGGGGTGTATTATGAAGGAGAATGAAAAATTCTGCATGAATTTTAAAAACAACAAGCAAGACTTGAAAGAATTTTCAGGATTGAAGCCTCTTTTTGGTCTATGCCCCAAATGCCCCAAATTATTTATTCCCTCCTTAGAGATATTTTGGTTAAACTGTCTGAAACATGCTGACTTCACCCATTTAATCTTTTTCCTGTTATTTGGTAGGTTTTAAAAAGACTTTTATGTTTATGAAAGTCATACATGTACATAGTTTTCAAAGTTAGATTGTTCTGTAAGACATAATGAAAACCAGCATTCCCCTTCCCCACTCTGATTCCTGCTCCCCAGAGTCAACAACTTATATTCTTCTGGATGTTTCTTCTGGTGCTTTCCTCTTTACTCCAAAAAAGCAGGCTTACACTGCTGTTTCTTGATTTTTCACTGTAAATGTTTAATGAATTCCTACTATGGAAGATAATGTGGACTCTTCCACTCACCCCATCAAGGCAGTTGTATTGTAACTTTGGGCCAAATCAATATTTGGTATTTACATAACTATGACTACGCTCATTTCATATTATTCACAGCTCAATCATGTAGTGCACATTTCCTATTTTGTGCAACTCTTTTGTTTTACTGGGAATAAATGGTTGCCAAGTTTTTCATTTGTGTGGTTTTCTGCGTCCGTATCACTATTCATCCCCAGACTTCGGGCCAGAAGGGAGCTCTCTGAGGGTGTGCAGCAGCCGCCCTGCTCCTATACACCCCTCCCCGTCCGGGGCCCGCCTGCTCCAGTACAGGCTGCTGGCTCAGCTGCTGCCCTGCTGTGGTCTGGGGACCCTTTGTCTTCCCTGTGTTGTGTCCCTGCTTGCTGAATCTGAGATCTCACTTTTGGTTCTCCCCCTTGTTCTGTTAGAGCACCCCCTCCAGTAGCTTCCAGAGAAATGTTTATTTATTGATTTTTATTTTTGGTACAAATATACACAAAAACTTACTCCTGTACAACAGTTTTTACACGCGCAGTTCAGTGACAAAGGTTACACACTTCACCTTGTCACCATCCTCATTAGCACTGCCTCTATTGTTTCACTGCTTTTAACTTAGACTCTCTGCCCCTTAAAGTTCTCACCTGTGTTTTAGGGTTACTGTTGTAATTTGAGCTCCTGTAGGTAATTCTTTTAAACAGCACAATGCTCAAGGCAAACAGTCCTTATTAATTGAGTTAAACTGTTGTTTAGTTTAAAGATGACTTCATGGGATAGCTTTGGTTCAAGGTTTAAAAATTGTTTCCAGGCAATAGATTCAGGTTCACCTGGTCTCAGTGGTTCCAGTAAGTCTGGTTTCTATGAGAATTTGAAGTTCTGTTTCATATTTTTTCTCCTTTTGATCAGGATCCATCTGTTGGGTCCTTGATCAAAATGTTCAGTAATGGTAGCCAGGCACCATTCTTCTTGCTAAGAAATGTTTTGTGTTAGAAAATGTTTTGAGATCTTGTACATGTAAAAATTAGTTATTCCATCCTCACATTTTATTGGCAGTTTGATTGGAGATCCCTGAGCCTCAAACATTGAAGCTGTTGCTCACTGTCTGCTGGTTCATTGAGCTGCTGTTGAGAAGTCTGATGCTGTTCTGATCCCTGTTCCTTTGCATGAGGCCACTCTCCTCTCTGAAATCTTTCAGAATCTTTTTTTTATTTCCCTTTGCCTATCTGTGAAGGGAGAATGATAATAATCCCCATCTTATAAGTTTATTGTGATAAATCAATAAAATAATTTGTGTAAAGTTCTTAGAGCAGTGTATGGCATCTTGTAAGTGTCCTAAAATGTTACTTATTATATAGATTATTTATTTATTCATTTATGCCTTAAAATCTGTTGAGTGTCAGTCTCCTCCTGGACACTGCTGGAGTCTAGAGATACCAAAAGGAGTTAGAAGTTTGTCCTGATGTTAGCGAGCTAGGAGCCTAAAATAAGAGGACAGGCAAACCATTAAGTGCAGCAACACAGCTTCTGTGACCAAGGCTTGTTCATGGTCAAGTGATTTGAGACACAAAGGAGGGAGTGGGCATGAAAGCAGGGGGAGCTTTGAAAAAATATTAGGTGCTCCCCGAGGGGAGGGTAAGGTGCTGGTATTCTGAAGTGCAGAGGGATGACAGCAGAGGAAGAGGCAAGGGCATTGGGTGATGCATAGGGTGCACCCAGCAGAGACAGATAAGGCTGTAGGAAATGAGGAGGGCACAGCAAGAGAAAAATCTTTCACCAGAACAAAAGAAAATTTGTTGCACAATTTATTGACAATTCACATCCATCTTGTTTTGAGAAAATGATCTCAGAGAATATAAGAAGGGGCAAATTCAAAAGTTTTCTGAGTTAATATCAGTTCTCTTGAAAATAAGTCTTCAGTATGATTGATATTAGCACTTTGTAGCACCAGTGCTCTGACATAGTGACTGGGTCATGGAAGGAACTTGGATTCAATGCTCAGAGATTTTGATGTTGTTCTGAGGACACTGTGGTTCAGGGACAGGAGTTGCCTGTATCTATAAAATACCATAGTATTTGAGGAGATTATTCAGGAGCTGTTCACACAATTATAGATTATCTGGATCCTCTCAATTGTGCATTGTTGTAATATAGCTAATTAAATTTACATCAGATAATAGAAAAAGACAGGGATTGAAACAAAAATCATCCATTTTGCTACTTGTTATGGATTGCATTGTGTCCCCCAACAATGTGTGCCAATTTGACTTGGCCATGATTCCCAGTATTGCATGATTGTCTACCATTTTGTCATTTGATGTGATTTTCCTATGTGCTGTAAATCCTACCTCTATGGTGTTAATGAGGCAGGACTCAGTTTACAAGATTAGGTTTTATCTTGAGTTGATCTCTTTTGAGATATAAAAGAGAGAAGCAAGCAGAGTGACAGGAGAAACTCATGCCACCAAGAATGAAGAACCAGGAGAGGAGCACATCCTTTGGACCCAGGGTCCCTGAGCTGAGAAGCTCCTATACCAGGGGAAGATAGATGACAAGGACTTTCCCCCAGAGCAAACAGAGAAAGAAAGCCTTCACCTGGAGCTGGTGCCATGAATTTGGACTTCTAGCCTCCTAGACTGTGGGAGAATAAATTTCTCTTTGTTGAAGCCATTCAATTCTGTTACAGCAGCACTAGATAACTAAATACTACTTATTTCAACGGAGGTTTTTCTGAATCAGTGAATTTCTGTCATCAGTATTTCTGGTTAACCAAGAGCTATCTCTGTGTATCACAGTCAAGACATGAGATGCTTCTTCATCTTCTCCAGGTAGTTACTACTTTTGCTGCTCTTCATTCCTTTGTGTGGGTAAGTGGTCAGCAGACTATTGTCTGCAGGCCTAATGCAGTCTGTTATTGTAAATAAAGTTCTATTGGGATACAGCCAGGCCCATTTGTTTATGGATTGTCTTGGTTGCTTTTGCACTTCAACATCAGAGTTGAATAGTTGTGGCAGAGACCCTGTGGCCCACAAAGCCTAGAATATTTACTATCTGGCCCTTTACAGAAACATGTTGCGAACTGTGGTGTAGATCCGTATTCCCATCTGTTACCACTCTTCTTCTGCATGATGAACTTCGTTTACAATTTCTTATAGTAGTAGGTCTGCTGAGGATAAATTATTTGAGATTTTGTATATCTGAAACACTATTTCAACTTAAAAAAATTATTGTGATAAAATATATGTAATGAAAAACTTGCCATTTTCTGTGAAGTTAATTACATTCACCATGTTGTGCAACTACTTCCAAAACTTTTTCATCACCCTAAACAGAAACTTGGTATCCCTTAAGCAAAAACTTCTCATTCCCCCTCCCCCCCCCTTCAGCCCCTGGTAACCACTAATAAGCTCTGTCTCTATACGTTTGCCTATTCTGGATTGCAATGTCACTATATTCACAAGTTCTTAGTGAAAGACCGTTTGGAAGAGAGCACAAACCAGACAATCTTCTAGTGGTGAGGTCAGCGGGCATTTATTACTCACAGAATAAACAGGATAGGGATGAGTAGAATAGCATACATCATCATTAGCCTAGGTTCCCTGAAGTTAGGCTCCTGTCCACAAGGTGATGTTAGATAGCATCCAAGTATACCCCAGTTAGCTTCTTAGAAGGAGAATGCCTAAGTCCCTGTCTTCCAGGATTAAATAATAGGACAGCCATGTCTGTGTGCCAAATAGCATGTACAGAGAACAGGTATGGGCAGGGGTAATGAAAGGGGGCAATAAAAGGTAAAAGGGAGTAAGAAAAGTGGAAGGCCCCTTGTAGGCAGTGGACATCATTTATTGCCCCTGTTCAGGCTATTCTAGATTTACTGGGGCAGCAGAACAGCCTTTCCTCCTTTATCCCACTGAGATAGAGTTCTGGGTTTCTTCGGAGGGCAGTCATCTCCTTCTAAAGAAGATACTTTACTTTTTATGTCCCTTAATAGAACTGCCCTGTAGAGTTTCCAAGGAGTGACTGGTGAATTCGAACTGCTGAGCTTTCGGTTAACAGCTGAGCTTTTAACCACTGTGTCACAAGGGTTCCTTATGTCCTTTAGTAGCTATTATGTCCATTAGCAGTTAGGGAGACAGTGAGGGGGCAGTTATAACGTAGCACACCAGTGCATCCAGCATAGGTATTTCATGTAAGTGAGAACATGCAATACTTATCCCTTTGTGTCTGACTTATTTCACTCAGTATAGTGTTTTCAAGGTTCATCCATATTGTAGCATATATCAGAACTTCATTTTTATTTATGGCTGAATAATATCCATTGTAAGTTTATATCACATTTTGTTTATCCATTCATCTGTTGATGAACACTTGGGTTGTTTCCACTCTTTAGCTATTGTAAATAGTGCTGCAGTGAACATTGATGTACCACTATCTAAGTCTCAGATTTCAATTCTTTTAAGTATATATCTAGGACTGAAATTGCTTGGTTATATGGTATTTCTTTGTTTAACTTTCTGAGGTACTACCAAATTGTTTTCCACAGGGGCTGCAACCAAATTACAATCCCATCAACAATGGATGAAGTTTCCAAATTCTCCACATTCTCACCTACAATTGTTTCCTGTTTTTCTGATAATAGCTATCCTCTGGTGGCACAGTGGTTAAGAGCTCCACTAACCAAAAGGTCAGCCATTCGAGTCCACCAGCCCATCCTTGAAAACACTATGGGGCAGTTCTACTCTGTCCTTTAGGGTCCCTGTGAGTCGGAATCGACTTGATGGCAATGGGTTTGGTTTGGTTTTGGTTTTAGTAGTAGAAGTGGTATCTCATTGTGGTTTTGACTTGCATTTTTCTAATGACTAATGACATTGGACATCTTTGCATGTGCTTATTGTCCATTTGTATATCTTCTTTGGAAAGCTGTCTCTTCTAGTCCTTTGCCCATTTTTTAACTGAGTTGTTCTTTTTGTTGAGTTGTACTCATCTCCTAGTGTTATCATAATGATTGAATGAAATATAATAGGTAAAGCTTTTAGCTCAGAGCCTAGCATATCTCACATGCTCAACAAACAGCAGCCATCACTATTGTTAGTGCTATTCTTGTGATTGTTATTACCTCCTTCTTCAGCTCTGTCCATCATTTCTTGCTGTCTTCCATATTTCTCTTCTTGGTCACCTCATTCATGCTCAAAGTCTTTCACTGCCACTTAAGTGCTAATGAACCCAAATCTAAACCTCCAAGATCTACCTCCTGAGGTCTAGACCCAAGTATTCTACTACCTAGTGGGGGAATGGCCATCTCCCTAGATAAGCTCAAGGGGCATCTGACTCAACACCTCCCAAGCTGGGTCTGTTTACACTTCCTTCCACAATCCATCCCTTGCCCTGGGCTTCTGCTTTTGGGGCAGGACTGGCATCACCATACTCTCTGTTGCTACGCTAGTCATCGTATTAGACCGTTCTCTTTCTCTCACCTTGCATGTTCTGCGAGCCAAAAACTCTGCCAACTTCCCTCCTGAGTGCCATGCCTACCTATGCCCTTCTCTCCACCTGGACTATTTATACAGCACCCCCATGTATCTCCCTTCAACCCATCCTCTACACCACTCTTTTTTCTTCTAACTTTCCTTCTTTATTGTGTTTATTATTGTTGTTGTTGTCAGCTGCCTTCAAGTGGGGGTCACTAGGGGGTGCGGGAGGTGTGGACTGCATCCCCTGACACTGTCAGAGAGGGTGACACCAAAATGACCCTGGATCCACAGCAACAGTGGTGGCAGTAGTGAGCAGGTTGATACCACCAGGGGAGGGGTCACCAAAGCAGTGGCTTCACCAGGGTTGGTGTCACCTGTAACCCAGTGCAGTAACTCGTCACCCTCCCATCACTTGCCAGTCAGGGTGCAGGTGGCCAGGCTGAGGTGCCCGCCATTGGGCAGAGAGGAGAGTCTCTGCGTTGGCCAGTGCAAGAAAGGAGGAGCCGTCGGGAGCCATGCGGGGCTGGGCCAGGAGAAGCATTGGGGGGGTGGCAACATGAGTTACCACACTGGGTAACACTAATCCTGGTGATGCCATTATCACCAGACCTTTCTTCCTACACTGGCAGATTCATTGAAACTTGTTCAGCATCATAGCAACACACAACACTGCACTGATAGATGGGAGGTGGTGGTGGCTGCACTGACATGCATTATCAGGGAATTGAACCCAGGTCTCCCACATGGTAGGCGAGAACGCTACCACTGAACCACCACAGCTCTTGTGGTTAATGTACAAGTACATAAATCCGATGTCATTACAAACATTCAAATGACGCAAAAGTATACCCAGAGCAAATATGAAAGTTTCCTTCCACCAACACTCTCCCTTCCTTTCACCCTTCCCAGAGGTAACCATTAGCAACATTTTGATGAGCATGCGCTAATTAATTTTCTATGTATTTATTCATATATGTACAAATGTGTAAATATATATGTGTATATTTACTTTTAAATATAAATGATATCATACACTAGATACAATGCTATGACTCACTTTTTTCACTTACTATGTTTTGGGTATTTTTTCCATATCCTTAGATAGAGACATTCTCCTTAACAGCTGCACTGTATTCTACAGTACAGACCTACTAATAGTGTGTGTAACTTACTCCCCACTGATGAAAACTCAGGTTGTTCAAATTTTTCCAATGAAACAAAGAATATATACTCAACATTATGTACATATGTAAGTTTTTGAGAGGCAACATATTCTTAGAAGTGAAATGTTTATTTTAAGCATGTGTTTATTTTTAATTTTAATTTTAGTAAATCTAAAATTTGCCTTCCCAAAACATATCTTCCACTACCAGACTCATCTGTGTGCGTGGCCCTGTTCGTCACATCGCTGTGACTTGATATCATCAATATGTTATCTATTTCTGACCTGAAGGGAGAAAGCTATCTTTTTGTGTTAATTTGTATTTCCATGATTGCTAATGAGGATGAGCATCTTTTCATGTAGAATCCAGCAGATTTTAGTGGGAACCACAGGAAGAACATCTTTACTGGTCACCCTTGCCCTTGCAACCTACTCTCTGGAGGTTTCTTCCCTGCTCCTGGGCAAAACCTTAGGCAGTTCCCACTGATTTTCCTGGTTGCTCTCTCTGGTCAGTCAGTTCAATGGTCATATCACCAGTCAGAGGACCAGTTCTAAAAATAAAGTCTTTGGGCTCTAATCCAATTTGAAGCCTTCCCAGCCCTCCAGTTCAGACCTGCCCAGCTGAATCCCCCGGAAAATCTCAGCTAAATTCCTTCTCACTCCTTCTTCTACCTCTTCCCAGAGAAGCAGTTAATTACCCCCCTAGAAGTGGATGCAGGAAGGAGGGGATTAGGAGAGAAAACCACAGTTCCTGTTGCAGTATGGCTTTGGGGAGTTCCTGGCTTCAGGGGTGCAATTTCTAGCACCCTTTCTAGAATGATGCTTTGAGGGTTCATTGGTGATCCTGCTATGGGCCCCTGGATGTAGTTCTCTTGATAAAGGGGCAGCCTCCTTTGGGGATCACTTAAAACCCCTTCCTCAGCCTCTGGGCTTATAAGATTCACCCTTTATTTGGGGTCTTGAGGCTCCTTTGCCCTTTCCCTCTCAGTGTAGCCCTTTGCCTTCCACTGTGCCACCTCGGGCATATTTAACCACATCCTCTTACCTTCGCTCTTTAAGGGACACATGTACTCTGGTGACCCATCTTCAAGTACCTCTCACAGAGAGTATCAATGGCTTAAGCTGTGTGTATTTGTGTGTGAGTGTGTCTCAGTGGAGGCCCATGGAACACAGTCAAGTCCTCGGAAAAAGCCCTGTGGCCAGCCAACACCCCCATGTCCCCACCCTGCATTTAGACCCAGGGGGCTAGTTGACACCTACTGCCAGTTGCCCTCAAGTTGATTCTCACTCATAACGGCCACAAGTGTATCAGAGTAGAACAGTGCTCCGTAGGGTTTTCTATGGCTGATTTTTTGGAAGCCGATCACCAGGACTTTCTTCGGAGGTCCTTCTGGGTGAACTTGGACCTCTAACCCTTAGGTTAGCAGCCAAACTTGCTAACTATTTGCACTACCCAGGGGCCCCCGTTGGTACCTACTCTGCTTTATTATTCTTGATCTTTGGAGTCTCAACCAAAACTAAGACTGTAAGAATCCAACACTTACGGCCCTTATCTTCATGGTCTGTTCAAATTCTATACCATTTTTCTATTGAATTGTTTTCTTCTTGTGATTTGTAGGAATTATTTATATATTCTGGCTACTCACCCTTTATTTATTAGGAAATCTCGGCCTGCTGTTTGTTTTTTAACTTTCTTTATTGTGTGTTTTGATCTCCGGGAGCTTTTAGTTGTTATGAGATTAATTGGTCAGTTGTTTCCTTTATGGCCTCTGGTTGTTGAATCTTCCTTCCCCGGGAAGGGAATCCCCACCCTAAAGTTGTAAAAAATAATTTCTCCCTTCCCCCTGAAAACTTTTATGGTTTTGTTTTTACATTTAGCTTTTTAAAACATTTATTTTTATTACAAAATATGGCATCCTAGATGTAGCCAATCAGCCAACACAGAGATACATAATGCGTTAACAGTCTCTCCTTTTTTCACTTCCAGGCCAGCTTCCTTAGACAACCAGTGTTAGCAGTTTGACATCTTATCACACCTATCTTTATGCCCATCCAAATATTTACTCACATATATGGGATTTGATTTTGTTTTACCAAAATGGGAATGTTAATTTAAACACTTCGGAATCCTTTTTTTTTTTTTTTTACTTTATTGTAGATTTTATTGTAATGTTCTTAAAATATTTTAATTAAAATTTTTATTGAGAAATTGCAGATTCACACGTAGTTGTAAGAAATACTACAGAGAGATCCCATGTACTGTTTACCCAGTTTCCCCCAATAGTAACATCTATAGTACAGAATGACAACCAGGATATTGACCCTGATAGAATCCACCAATCTTATTCAGAATTTCTCAGTTTTACTTGTAACCATTTCGTGTGTGTGCGCGCATCTGATTGGTTCTATGAAACTTTATCACATGCGTAGATTCCTGTATTTACCACCATAGTCAAGATACTGAACAACCACATCCATCCATGGATCCCTTGGGTTGTACTTCCTCTCTCTTACTTTTGCCCTTCCTTCTCCCTAACCCCTGGTAAACACTGATCTGTTTTGTATATCTATAATTTTGTTTTTTTGTTATGAAAATGGAATCATGCAGTATATAACTTTTTGGATTGGCTTTTTTTACTCAGCATAATTCTCTGAAGATTCATGCAGGTTGTTACGTGCTCCTTTTTACTGTTGAGTAGTCTACCATGGTATAGATGTACCACAGTTTGTTTAACCACTCACCTGTTAAAGGGCATCTGGACTGTTTTTAGTTTGGGGCTATTACAAATAAAGCTGCTATGAATATTTGTGTACAGATTTTTGTGTGAACTTAAGTGTCAATTCTCTGTGATAAAAGCCCAAGAGTTCAGTTGTTGAATTTTATGAAAATTGCATGTTTATTTTAATAAGAAATTGACAAACTGTTTTTCAGAGTGTGAGACATTTTTTTTTTTTGAAAATTTTTTGAGATACCTGGAGGTCGACAAACACAGATTTAATCATTTATTTTGTAATCACTTCATAACATGCCATAGTATAGATATGCCAAGATTGATTTCACGATTTTTATTTGCCCACAACCAAAACCCGTTGCCTTGGAGTCAATTCCGACTCATAGCGACCCTATAGGACAGAGTAGAACTGCCCCACAGGGTTGCCAAGGAGCAGCTGGTGGATTCCAACTGCCGACATTTTGGTTACCAGACCTATCATAGACATCCTTTTATAGAGATTCTTGTATATTAGTGACTTGGTTTTCTTGGAATAGACTTTCAGAATTGATCATTTTAATAGATAGTGCATATTACTTTCCAAACATTTGCAGCAATTCACATTCCCACAAGCAATGTATGAAAGTAATCATTTCCTTACCTCCTTGCTAGCAATGTAAATTATTGATCTTCTTAATTTTATATTATGTTACTCTTCACAGTTATATATTCAAGTTCCTTTGGAATTTACTTTGTAATATAGACTAGGGGTCTAACTTAATTTCCCCTAAGCTGTTCCAGTTAGCTATTACTGCACAACAAGCTATCCCCTAAATTAGTGACCAAAAATAATAATTTATTATTTTTATCCTTCATGATTCTGTGGATTAGGAATTGAGACAGAGCAGCAGCAATGACTTTTTTCAGGTACATAGTGTCTGCGACCTCAGATGGGATGACTCAAACTGCTGGGGGCTGAAACCACCAAGGGCTGGCCAAGCATCCTCTTCTCCCTTCCCTCCACCATGGCCTCTTCACACAGTGAAAGAGCATGAACTTCCTCACAGCATGGCAGCCTCAGGATAGTTAACTCCTCAAATAGCAGCTTGGAGCTCCAAGAGGAGGGAAGCAGAATCTGCTATCATCTTAAAGGCCAGGCCTAGAACAGCACTGTGTCATTTCCATCATAATCTATTGGTCAAAGCAGTTAAAGTCCAGCCCAGATTCAAAGGGACAAGGCAGAGATCCTGTCTCACAATGGGAGGAATATGAAGCCTTTGTAACCACCTTTGATCTGCTGTGCAGTTGGGTACCCATTTGTTTATTTAATTATTGTCTTATTCACTGAATTGAAATATTACTTGTTTTCTGGGCTAGCTATTGTGTTTCACTGGTTTATTTGTCTTTTCCTCGGCTAAAACTATTGAATTTTGATTCCTATGGCCTTACAGTATGTTTTGATCTCTAGTAAGGCTCCCCTGCCCCAGGTTTGCTGGCAGTTCTGTCTCATTTACACGTTCAGGTGAACTTTGGTTAGTTTTTCAGATTCCATAGAAATTATGTTGTGATTTTTATTGAAATCCCTCAAAATTTATAGATAATTATGGGAGAATATATATCTTCACAATATGGAGTGTCATTTAGAGACATTATTGTTGTTGTTAGCTGCCATTGAATTGACCCTGACTCACGGTGACCCCATATGTGTCAGAATAGAATAGTGCTCCGTAAGATTTTCAGTGGCTTGGTTTTCAGAAGCAGATCACCAGGCCTTTCTTCCAGGGTGCCTCTGAACGGACTCAAACCATTAACCTTTTAGTTAGTAGCTTAGAAGTTAACCATTTGTGCTACCCAGGGACTTCTTAGAGACATAATACATCTATTTCTTTGAGTCTTCTTTTATTTTCATTATAAAAGTCATAATTTTTTTCACACAGGTATTATACGTCTTGTAAATGTATTTCTAAGCATTTTGTTGATAATTTTAAAATTGCAAATGAAGTTTATCTCCATTATTTTTTTCTAGTTGTATTGGCATGTAAGATTTAGTAACATTAATTTTACATCTGGACAATATTGTATTAGAAGTCCTAGCCAGAGCAATAAGACAAGAAAAAGAAGTAAAGGTATACAAATTGGAAAAGAAGAAGTAAAATTATCTCTATTAGCAGATAATATGATCCTATATATAGAAAATTCCAAAGAGTTCACAATAAAACTTCTAGGGCTAAAGAGGAATTTAGCAAGATTGTAGGGTATAAGGTCAACAAACAAAAATCAGTAGAGTTTCTATATACCAGCAATGAGAAATCTGAAAGGGAAATTAAGGAAATAATTCCATTTACAACAGCATCTAAGAGAATAAAATACCTAGGAATAAATCTAACCAGGGATGTGAAGGACTTATACAATGAGAACTATAAAACACTGCTGAAAGAGTGTTTTAAATAAATGGAAAAATGTTCCATGTTAACAGATTGGAGGACTTAATATTGTCAAGACGTCAATACTATTCAAAACAATCTATAGATTCAGTGCAATTCAGATCAAAATTCCAACAGCCTTCTTTACAGAAATAGAAAAATCAATCCTCAACTTTATATGGAATGGCAAGACGCCCTGAATAGCTAAAGTAAGGTAGGAGGGAAGAGGATTCACATTTCCTGATTTTAAAACATGCTGTACAGTTACTATAGGGTCACTATGAGTTGGAATCGACTCAATGGCAACAGGTTTTTTTTGGTATACAATTACAGTAATCAAAACAGCATTGTACTGGTATAAAAATAGACACATAGACCAATGGAATAGAATTGAGAGTCCAGAAATAGCCCACAAATCTATGGTCAACTGATTTTTAACAAGGATGCTAAGTCCATTTGATGGGGAAAGAAGAATCTCTTCAATAAATGGTGCTGGGAAAATTGGATTTCCACATGCAGAAAAATGAAACAGGATCCATGCCTCACACCATAGACAAAAACACATTCAAAATGGATTAAGGACCTAAAAGTGCAAATTAAAGCCATAAAATTCTTAGAAGAAAAAGAAGGGGCAATGCAGTCAGACCTAGCTTTTAACAATGGATTATCTAATATAATAACAAAAGCACAAACAGCAAATAAAAAATAAATAAATGGGACCTCCTAAAAATTAAAAATTTTTGTTCATCAAAAGACTTTACCAAAAAAGTGAAAAGACAAGCTACTGACTGGGAGAATATCTTCAGAAACCATATTAACCAAAATATATATAAAACCTGCAGGAGTCTATTAACCAAAGTATATATAAAACATCAACAACTTAACAACAAAAAGACAAATAACTCAATCATAAAATGGTCAAAGAATTTAAATAGACATTTCACCAAAGAGGACAATTCGAATGGCCACCAAACACATGAAAAGATGCTCAGTGTTATTAGCCATCAGGGAGATGCAAATCAAAACCACAATGAGATACCATTTTACTCCCACTAGGAGCCCTGGTGGTAAAGTGGTTAAGCATTCAGCCGCTAACCATAAGGTCGGCAGTTTGAATCCACTGGCTGCTCCTTGGAAACCTGATGGGGTAGTTCTATTTTGTCCTATAGCATCGCTATGAGTTGGAATCAACTGGACAGCAATGGGTTTGAGCTTTTTTTTGAGGATGGCTAAGATTAAAAAAAAAAAAAAATCTTGAAAATAACAAATGTTGGTGAGGATGTGGGGAAATTGGAACCCTTATCCATTGCTGATAGGAATGCCAAATAGTACAGCTGTTGTGGAAAACAGTACGGCAGTTCCTCAAAAAACTAAAAATAGAACTACCATGTTGTTGTTGTTGTTGTTAGACACTGTCAAGTTGGTTCCAACCCATAGCAACCCTACGTGCAACAGAACAAAACACTGCCCGGTCCTGCGCCATCATTGTTATGCTTGAGCCCATTGTTGCAGTAACTGTGTCAACCCATGTCCTTGAGGGCCTTCCTCTTTTTCACTGACCCTCTACTTTACCAAGCATGATGTCCTTCTCCAGGGACTGATCCCTCCTGATAATGTGTCCAAAGTATGTGAAACATAGTCTCACCATCCTTGCTTCTAAGGCGCATTCTGGCTGTACTTCTTCCAAGGCAAATTTGTTGGTTCTTTTGGCAGTCCATGGTGTATTCAATATTCTTCACCAACACCATAATTCAAAGGTGTCAATTCTTCTTCTGTCTTCCTTATTTATTGTCCAGTTTTGCATGCATATGAGGAGACTGAAAACACCATGGCTTGGGACAGTGCACCTTAGTCTTCAAGGTGACATCTTTGCTTGTTAACACTGTAAAGAGGTCTTATGCAGCAGATTTGCTCAATGCAGCACATCACTTGATTTCTTGACTGCTGCTTCCATGGGTGTTGATTGTGGATCCAAGTAAAATGAAATCCTTGACAACTTCAATCTTTTCTCTATTTACCATGATGTTGCTTATTGGTCCAGTTGTGAAGATTTTTGTTTTCTTTATGTTGAGTTGTAATCCATACTGAAGGCTGTAGTCTTTGATCTTCATCAGTAAGTGCTTCAAGTCTTCAATTTCAGTAAGCAAGCTTGTGTTATCTGCATAATGCAGGTTATTAATGAGCCTTCCTCCAACTTTGATGCCCTGTTCTTCTTCATATAGTCCAACTTCTCAGATTATTTGCTCAGCATACAGATTGAATAAGTATGGTGATAAGATACAATCCTAACACACACCTTTTCTGATTTTAAACCACTAAGTATCCCCTTGTTCTGTTCAAACAACTGCCTCTTGATCTATGTACAGGTTACTCTTGAGCACCATTAATGGTTCTGAAAGTCCCATTCTTCACAATGTTATCCATAATTTGTTGTGATCCACACAGGTGAAAGCCTTTGCATAGTCAATAAAACACAGGTAAACATCTTTCTGGTATTCTCTGCTTTCAGCCAAGATCAAGGACTTGATATCTCTCGTTCCACATTCTCTTCTGAATCTGGCTTGAACTTCTGGCATTTCCCTGTTGATGTACTGCTGCAGCCACTTTTGAATGATCTTTAGCAAAATTTTACTTTCATATGATGTTAATATTGTTAGATAATTTTCACATTAGATTGGATCACCTTTTTTTGGAACAGGCATAAATATGGATCTCTTCCAGTCGGTTGACCAAGTAGCTGTTTTCCAAATTTCTTGGCATAGACAAGTGAGCACTTCCAGCACTGCATCCATTTGTTGAAACATCTTGGTATTCCGTCAATTCCTGGAATCTTGTTTTTCGCTAATGCCTTCAGTGCAGCTTGGGCCTGTTCCTTCAGTATCATCGGTTCCTGATCAAATGCTACCTCCTGAAATGGTTGAACATCGACTAATTCTTTTTGGTACAGTAACTCTGTGTAATCCTTCCGTCTTCTTTTGATGCTTCCTGTGTCATTTAATATTTTCCCTGTAGAATCCCTCAATATCGCCCTAAAGACTTGAATTTTTTTATTCAGTTCTTTCAGTAGAAGAAATACTAAGCATATTTTTCCCTTTTGGTTTTCTAACTCCAGGTCTTTGCACATGTCATTGTAATACTTTACTATAGGGTCACTATGAGTCAGAATTGACTCGACGATAATGGGTTTTAGAACTACCATACAACCCAACAATTTCACTTTATACTCAAAAGACTTGAAAGCAGAGACTCAAACAGAGGCTTGTACACCAGTGTTCATTGCAGTACTATTCACAATAGCCAAAAGGTGGAAACAACCTAAATGCCCATCAACAGAAGAATGGATAAACAAAATGAGGTACATGCAGTGGAATATGACTCAGCCAATAGGAGACATGAAGGAGCTTGAAGACATTATGCTGAGTGAAAAAAGTCAATCACAAAAGGACAAATACTCTATAACCTCACTTATATAAAAAGACAAGAAAAGACAAATGTATAGAGAACAAAGTTTATTAGTGATTACCAAGGGTGGGAGGGAGAGGGGAAGGGGAGTTAATGATGAAGGAAATATTGCATTAAAGGTAGGGTTGCACAGCCAGTTACCGAAATTCCTGTCAAGAAGTTGTACACCTGTAAAAAGTTAAATTGGTAAAAGTTTTGTGATAGGTATATTTACAACTACCAAAAAAACAACCAACCAACGAACAAAAGAGTAGCTACTGAGGCTGCTTATGTGCAAACAAATACCTCATGGGATTTGGTTCCCCGGCTTGGAGGTTTAGGGTCACGGTTTCATGGGACATCCAAGTTAATTGGCCTAATAATATGTTTGTACTAAACAAACTGTTTTTCTGTTCTACCTCTTAGTTTGTTGTGTAGTGTGTGGGGTCTTAAAAGCTTGCAAGCAGCCATCCAAGGCACAATTCGTCTCTATTCATCTGGAAGTACAGAGGAAGAAGGAGAGTTAGGAATAGGAGGAGGATATGAAATGTGTGGCTAATTGCCTCCATGAACAACTGCCTCTTTTGCCATGAGACCAGAAGAACTGGATGGTGCCCGGGTACCATTACTGAACATTGTGATCAAAGGTTCTCTAGATGAATCCTGACCAGAAGGGGAAAATGCTCAATGGAATTTCAAATTCGCATGGACTGCAGACTTCTTGGAGCCATGGAGGTTGAATGAACCTCTGAAACCATTGCCTGAAATAACCTTTAAACCTTAGACCAAAAATTTACCCTGAAGCCTTCTGAAAACCAAACATTAGTTTAGCTTAACTTGTAAAAAAAAGTCTGCCTTGAGCATTATGTTCTTTTAAGAACTATCTATATGGGATCAAACTGAAAACAACAACTCAAAAGATTAGGTAGGAACATTAAGAGGCAGTGAATTTCACGTTAATAGGGGAGGAACAACTCAAAAAAGGAGGGTAAGAATGGTTGCACAACTCAGAGAATGTAATCAAGGTCACTAAATGGTACATGTAGAAACTGTTGCGTTGGTGTATGTTTTGCTGTGTATATTCTCAACAACAACAACAACAAGATGAAAAAAATTAAAAACATTTTACATTGGAAATGTTACAGAAAGTTTATCTGTTGTAGGAGCCTTTAAAGCCAATTCTCTTGGATTTTCTAGGTAATACTATTATCTACTGATACTGTCCATGTTCTGTCTTTTGCTCCAATATCTATACTTCTTGTAAGCATTTTAGTTTTATTAACTTGATGAAGACTTTAATATCAAATAGTGGTGATGGTGAGAGCCATACTTTTCTTTATTCCTTTCTTTGGTGGTAATATACTGATATTTGATATAGGTCTCTGATACATATTCTTTTTCAAGTTGAAAGATTTCCCTTCTACTCCTGTTAGCTTAGAGTTAGCATTATAAATGGAATTTAAATTTTTTCAACTGCCTTTTCTACATCTTTTAAGAGTCATATGAATTTTTTCTTTAATTTTCCAATTTAATAAATTTCACTGACAGATTCTCAACTGTTGAAACTTCTTTGCCCTCCTAGGATACACTCTGCTTGGTGATGATGTAGCTTTCCCTTGTTGGCTCTACTTCCCTGGGCTACAGCTTGAATAATGTCCTCAGGGAAAAGCAAGTGTGAACGTGGGACTCACCCAGGGACTCTTCTCTAGCCCTCGGTGGGCTGCTGTTCGGTGCCCAAGACAAACTGTTTTATATGTTCAGTCCAGCTTTTGTAGTAGTTCACAGCAGAGAGGTATCTCTCATACTGGTCACTCCACCCTTTTCTTTCCTTTTGATTGTGTTTTAGATGGAAGTTTACAGCTCAGTTTAGTTTCTCATACAAAAATTTATACACACATTGTTATGTGACCCTAGTTGCTATCCCTATAATGTGACTGCACATTCTTCCTTTCCACCCGGATTTCCTGTGTCCATTCAATCAGCTCCTATCCGTTTCTGCCTTCTCATCTTTCCTCTAGACAGGAGCTGCCCATTTAGTCCTTGTGTATCTACTTGAGCTAAGAAGCACACTCCTCACGAGTATTATTTTATGTCTTATTATCCAGTCTATTATTTGTCAGAGGAGTCGGCTTCTGGAATGGTTTTAGTTCTGGGTTGATAGAGAGTCCAGGGGCCATGCTTTCTGGGGTTCCTCCAGTCTCGGTCAGACCATTCAGTCTGGCCTTTTTACTAGAATTTGAGTTCTGCACCCCACTTTTCTCCACCTCTGTCAGGGACTGTCTGTTGTGTTCCCTGTCAGGGAAGTCTTTGGTGGTAGCCGGGCACCATCTAGTTCTTCTGGTCTTAGGCTGATGGAGTCTCTGGTTTATACACCCTTTTCTTATAATCTGTATTTCATTTGTTTTTACTGTTGTTAATGATGCAAAATGCACCATTTTGTAAATAATCTTTTACCGGCTTTCTGATTATTTCATTAAGATAGATTTCTATCAGTAGAATTACTGAAACAAAGGGCTCTTGATATGTGTGGCAAAGCTTGCCACTATAGGAAAGGGTCTGTTTTAATTCACCTAAGCCAGTGTTGATTATTACTAAACTTTAAATCTTGACAGATTTGTAAATAAAAAATAATCTACATCTCATACTTTTTACATTTTACTTGATTGCTAGTGAGGCTGCACACGTTTTCCTTATTTTTTAAATAAACTTTTAATTTTATAACAGTTTTAGATTTACAGAACTATTGTAAAGACAGTAGTGAGAGTTCCTGTATGTCCCATTCCCAGTTTTTACTATTATTAATATCTTACATTAGTAAGGTACACTTGTTACAATTCATGAACCAATATTGATATATTATTATTAATTAAAGTTGATACTTTATACAGATTCCCTCAATTTTTCCCTAAAGTCCTTTTTCTGTCCCAGGATGCTATCCAGGATACTGCATTACAGTTAGTTGTCATGTATCCTTAGGCTCCTCTGGGCTGTGATAGTTTTTCAGAATCTCCTTATTTATGGTACCTTGAGACTTTTGAGAAGTACTGGTCAGGTATTCTGTAATTTTGTAGAATGTCCCTCAATTTGGGTTTGTCTGATGTTTTTCTCATGATTACACTGCAGTAATGTGTTTTTGGGAGGAGGACCACAGAGGTAAAGCACCATTTTCATCACATCATATCAAGGCTACATCCTATCAACATGATTTATCACTGTTGATGTTGACATTGACCACCTGGGTGAGGTTGTGTTTGTCAGGTTTTTCCACTGTAAAGTTACTCTCCCCCCACCACCCACCCCTTCTGTGCTGTGCTCTTTGGAAGGAAGTTACTATGCAGCAAGGGATTTTGTTTTTTATGCATGGGATTTTGCTCCACCTGTTTGAAGGCAAAGTATCTACACAGATCATTTGGAATTCTGTCTGAAAGTCTTGTCATTCTCCCCTACTTATTTGTTTGATCATTTATTTATATCAGTATGGATATATTCATGGATGTTATGAGTTGAATAGTGTCCCCCAGAAATATATGTTGTAAATCTTAACCCCTAAACTTGTGAAAAGGAGCCCTGGTGATGCAGTGGTTAAGTAATTGGCTGCTAACAGCAAGGCTGGGAGTTCAAACCCACCAGCCGCTCCGTGGGAAAAGATGTGGCAGTCTGCTTCCGTAAAGTTAACATCTTTGGAAACCCTGTGAGGAAGTTCAATTCTGTCCTATAGGGCCACTGTGAGTTGGAATTGACTCCACTGCAACCAGTGTAATTCCTGGGAAAACCTACCAGCACGTACAAGGCTGAAGATACTGGTGTGTGATTCCCACTGCCCTTCCCATGGGCTTCCCACCCACTCTCCACGGTCTTTGTTTCTTCATTGATTTATCTCTTCTTATAAAGTTCCTGACTTACACTCTGTGGTCACTGCAACCTCAGCTGACATCTTTTATCCTAGCTATTGTATTTGTGGACTCAAACATAACAACGATCAGGACGATGGCACAGGACCTGGCAACGTTCTGTTATACATAAGGTCAGAGCCAACTCGACAGCAACTAACATTGCATTTCATAATTGTTTAATGTTCATGAAAATTCAAATCACAGGCAAAATATCTATAGGCAAATAATAATAGCCATCCTATAACAGCCACGATTGACATTCAGATACATCTTATGAAATTCGTTGGGTCACTTTCATTCGATTTTTATCAAATTCATTGGGCCATTCATTTTCATTTTGAAAATGAGTAAAACTCTGTGGGGATATTTGTTCACCCAGAGTGACTAGGCAGAGGTGGGGGGGAGGGTGGGGAGAGGAGGAGAGGGGCCTCATTTGGTGATAAGATACATCAAGAGCCTCAATTTTCATAAGCTTTTGTCAGTTCTGCCAAATTACCTCTGATTTGCAAAAATGCTGGAAACTTTCTTTCCATCATCCATTCAAAATATTTATGTTCTGGACTCTTCCATGGGGTATGCCTTCACATTTTCTGCTTTCCTCTTCCTGTCCTGAGCCAGACTATGTTAATGGTGGGACCCAAGATACATGATGATATGCTGTCTGTCAATTTTAGATATGCGTGGATTTTCTCCCAACTTTTTATAAACATTTTAAACACAAAAAAAGTTAAAAAAAAATACCAGAGCCCTGACCCAGATTCAGTAACTATTTACTTTTTGCCATATTTACATACACATCTATCTCTCTGTATCATCTATCACCTGTCTATTTACTTTTGCTAAGCCATTTGGAAACAGCACACATTATGCTCCTTCACCCCAGTTACCTAAGCCTGCATCTCCCCAAAATAAGGACATTTTCCCAATATAACCACAATATCATTATCCCACCTAAGAAAACAATAACACCACAATATCTAGCTCAAGTACACATTGCCCTAATTATTCCAAACATATATTTGTAGCTGTTTTTTCTTTTTTTTAAATCAGGGGTTGATCAAGGTTCCACATTGCATTTGTTTCTCATGTCACTTTAGTCTCTTTTAATCTAGAACAGTCCCTCCCGCACCGTCCACTGTCCATTTTTCTTTTCAATGTACTGACTTTTTAAAGAGCCTAGACCAGTTGTGCTGTATAATGGCCACATAATGGACTTGTCTGCAGAGTCCTTGCCCTCTGGTTCCACAGCTCAGAGAGGCAAAGAGTTTCCCACTTCTCTCCTGTGGTAGCTCTCAGTCCCTAGTGACCTGCCTGGGGGGGTCAGGCACCATCCCTTCTGCCATATTCTTCTATTTGTCACAAGTGAGTCATTAGAGCCAGCCCAGTTTCAAGGAGAGGGAAATAAGAGTCTTCCTCTTGATGGTCATGCTGCAGATGGTGCGGTGATACTGTGGTCCTCTTTGGAAAATGCATCTGCCTCAATGGCCTGGACGTTTCTCCTGGAGCCTTGTAGAGGGTGACTTGGGGAGCACAGACACCAATGGCAGGAGGTCAATGGCAGGAGTTGGCTGTCTTCCTATGCACAGTCCAGTCACCTTTGCCAGGTGCTGCTCGGCTGGAGATGAGGGTTCCTGAGGGGCTGGAGGCCCGTGGGGGTGGTTAGCCCCAGCTCACATGGCTAGTGACCCACATTTCTGTCCCTCTGCTTCACACACATACCTTGATTAATTCTTACAACACCCTGTGGAGGAGGGAGAAGGCCGTTAATTGTATAAATAAGGAAATTGAAGCTCAGCTGCCTCATGCTGCTTCGCCAGGCTTGAAGCTAGTAGGCCTAGATTGGAACCTGAAACCAAGTAGGTCCTCCCTCCTGCTCCCTACTCACTGAGGACAAGAGCTGGGCCCAGAGGTCAGTGCTCTCTCAGCTCTGTTACTTATATGATATGTGGCCTTGGGGGTGTCACTTCACCCCTCTGAGCCACAATTACTTTATCAGTAAAAAGGAACCCTCAGTCTTTCTCAACCACCTGGTGGGCTGGTTGTGAAGTAGCGTGTGGCAAAGCTTGGTGCACACATGCAGTCGAAGAGCATATCCTGTGCACATGCATTTGTAGATAATGCACCACAAAGATGTCCTACGTTTTTGGTACTCAGCAGATGATTCTAGTTGCCAGCATCGCCACACGGTTGGCTGATCAAGGTGCTGGGGTCTCTCTTCCAGGAGCGGGGTGGTTTAGCAGCTGGGCACTCTCCTCCAGGCAGTTGTGTGTCATTTTGTTTTTGATAATGGGCCTTTGAAAATTGGATAAAAGCTATCAATGATCTCTCTCTCTAAAAAACAAAAAACAAAACAAAAGCATTATTAGAATTTTGCACATAATTTCACACATCTCTATGTACATAGATCTCAGACTTGCTATTTAAATGAATCAAAAATGGTCTCTGTGTATTGGCTCCAAGCTGTTTCCTAATTCAAAGCAAGCTAAAGCCTGTTAGCCCAAAAAGCTTACCAGCAGCAAACTCAAATTTGTACACATCCAATTGTTTTAAAAATACCCCAAAAAGCAGATTTTTAACCTGCCTGCTTTACATACCCTGCAGAACTGTGTTCAACATCTGCTAGCCCTAGTGCAGATAAAATGCTGTAGTTATAAGGACCCTAAGTCCTGCTGATGGAAGCCCTGGTGGCGTAGTGGTTAAGAGCTACAGCTGCTGACCAAAAGGTCGGCAGTTCAAAACTACCAGGTACTTCTTGGAAACCCTGTTGGGCAGCTCTACTCTGTCCCATAGGGTCACTAGGAGTGGGAATTGACTCAATGGCAGTAGGTTTGGTTTTTCTGGTTTAAGTGCTGCTGCCTTTGGAGCTCTCATACCCAGAGACTCCCCACCTTGCTGCAAGAGGACCTAGCCTAAGTGTGCGTGAGCTTCCCCCTCTCCTTTCTCTTCCCGGGGTTTTTCATGCCCTTTTCCCCTTTTGGTGGCCCCCTGCCTCTGGCAGTCTATCCTCTGCATGTGGCTGCCAGGTTATCAATGCACTGGCCCCAATAAATAGCTCCTTGTGCAAGCTGCTTTCTCTTGGTCATATCTTTTTCCTTGATCGGCTCCAAATTCCCTCAAACCCCCTACAAGACTTTACTGCAGTCTAGAGGAAAGGGGAGGCGTACAGATACACCAGCGCCCCCTAATGTGAGCGCAATGAGACGCCACAGCAGAAAGGAAGCCTTTCACGTGACAGCAACAACTGTGGAGGCCTGTTTCCTTTTGCGGACAGAGATGAGGAGGGGACACTTGCAGAGGAACTTTTAAGACCAACTGCTGTGGCCTCCCTGCAGCAGGGCCTCACCTACTGTCCCAGATGCTAGATTTTCTCAAGACATCAGCACCTACAGGAAAACGAGTTCATTTAGTGGCCAGGGCAACCCTACAAATTTTTCTCCTCTCTTCTAAATGTTTATTTCTAAGCAATATGATCTGATTTCCCTCTGTGGGTAGCCCAAATGGCTTGCTTTCGACTACTAACCTAAAGGTTGGTGGTTCAAACCCACCCAGCAGCTTCATGAAAGAAAGGCGTGGCGATCTGCTTCTGTAAAGATCACAGCCAAGAAAACCCTATGAAGCAGTTCTGCTCTAACACATGGGATCACCACGAGTCAGAATCACCTTGTCGGCAAGGGACTGTTTTTGGTTTAGTGATAAAACACGCCTCATTGCTTTGAGCTAGGTCCCCTCCCAGGTGTGTCTGGAACCAACCTGTCAGTTAGAGCTCCTTGGGATGCAGGCTTGGAGTTTGAAATTCACGGGCAGGACACTTACTGGGAGGTGCTCTCTGGGGCAACACCTGTGGAGAGGTAAGGAGGCAGGATTGAGCGGAGAGAGGAGCTGGGCCACAGGCAGTTCCAACAGGTGGTCTCATGGGGAGCTGAGGGGTCAGCCTGGCTCTGTGGAGTGTCTCAAATTGAAGCACGGGGGCCAGGCATTTATACCCCAGCACTGAATGTGAGCTGGCTCCAGGAAGGGGATGTGGCCATCACCTCTCTGAGGGCACTCTCTGGAGGGGACTCAGCTTCAAGCGTCAGCAGCCAGCACTCCCAGCAGCTGGGGGATAGTGTCTTGGTCCTAAAAGGGGTGGGAGTCCTGGGTGGTGCACCACTGTGTTCCATACAAAACCTCTCCAATGAGGCCCTCTGACCCTGGGAAATGGATCATTTAATCCAGCCTGTGAGGGACAATATATCAAGGCTGTGCTGATGTTTTCAGTCCTTTTAGTGACCAGATAGAAGCAACTTCTGAGTGATGCTGTTCTGGAACCACTGTTGTGACTCCACCTGCCCCTGGCAGGGGCAAGTCCAGAGAAATGGGAAGATGTCCCAGAGTCATACTGGCAGAGGTGTCCTCCAGCTTTGGCTTCATGTGGAAAAAGAGCCCATGTGTAGGTCTGCTCAGGCCACCCGGAGTTGAGGAAAGCCAGCAGAAGTAGCAAGGACTGGGCATATGACGCTTAACTAGGGAGTGAGAGCTGAGACAGGAGACTGGCTGGTGTCTGGGGCTCAGCCTCTCTTGGGGAAGGACCAGGAGAGAGGCATGCCAGGACAGGTTCTTTTTGGCAGCTCTTCAGGGTACAGACATGTGACTTTCCTGAGCACCTGGAACTGACTGAGCATACAGGATTGACTCAAACTGAACAAGATCATAAGATACTGAGAATAATAGCAATAATAATGACAATAGCTAACATTTATTTCAGATCTCATATGTCCCAGGGTCTCAGCTAAGCAGTTTTCATGAATTATCTCTATTAGTCCTCTTGATCATCCTCTTGACATAGTATATACTATTTTTCTCCCAACTGTACAGAGGAGATAGCTAGTAAGTGATAGAACCATTATTTAAACCCAGACAATCTTACACTAAACCCCCAACTCCTCCCCCAGCTTTACATTTCTCATTCAATGGAGCCATCATTCAGCCTGTTGCTCAGGCCCAGATCCCTAGGAGTCATCTTCTATGTCTTTTATTCTCAACCACCCCACAACTAATTCATCAGCAAACCTCATAAGCTTTACCTTGATAATTTAACCTCCACATGGCCACTTACCATCATCTTCCAACCTACCACTCCAACTCATGCAGTCAGAAGGAGTTAGGTTTTGCCTCAGTGACAAACAGCCCCCAAATCTTAGTGACAACTATTCTTTGCTCTTGCTACATATGCATTGCAAGTCAGTGGGAGCTCTGCTCCATGTTATCCTCACTCATGGACCCAGGTTGGAAGAGTTTCTAAAATCTGTAATGTCACCATGGCAGGGGAAAGAAAGAGCAAAATGTGCACTGGCTCGTAGAGATTTCTAACACTCGAGTTTCATTGGCTGAAGCAAGTCACGTGGCCATATCTAATTTCACAGGGTGGGGAAGGACAATTTTACCATGAATCCAGAAAGAGATCTAGAGACACAGGTGAGTAGCATGAATTACTACCACAATCACTTTAGATGCAGTCTCCATAATGTCTTGCCTGAACAACTTTAACAGCCTAGAACTGTTCTCTCTGCTTCTGCTCTTGCCTCTGCAAATCCATTCTCCATATAACAGCCAGAATAATTTTC
The DNA here is from genome assembly GCA_030035585.1 of Dugong dugon. NCBI lineage: Eukaryota > Metazoa > Chordata > Mammalia > Sirenia > Dugongidae > Dugong > Dugong dugon. The sequence continues at coordinate 8,482,952 of CM057475.1, forward strand.
TAAAACATAAGCCAATAACTTCACTCTTAGGCTTAAAGTCTTCAAATGGTGCACATTAATAGTAAAAGTCCTTAATCTATCCTATAAGTCTCCAAAACAGGGGTCAGCAAACTACGACCCTCTGGTCAAATCCAGCCATCCGCCTAATTTTGCAAATGAAGTTCTGTTGGAACATGGCCACATCCATTCATTATGCATTGTCACGGTGGCTTTCATGCTGCAGCAGCAGGATTGCGTTGATCCAACAGAGACTGCATGACTGGCAAAGCCTAGAATTTTTACCATCTGGCCCTTTACAGAAACAGTGTGCTGACTCCTACCATAAATGATCTGGACTCTGCCTTCCCCTCAGTCCTCATCCCCTTCCTCCGTCCCTCTTGCTCGCTTCTTCCAGCCATACCAGACTACTAGTTTCTCTTCAAGCTGCCAAGCTCACTCCCATCTCAGGACCACTGCATAGTCCATTCCCCTGGAACCTTCTTCCCTCACTTTTTAGCATGGCTCATTCCTTCTTGCACTTCATGTTTCTTCTCTCATAGCACCTTCCCAGAGGAGTCTTCCTGGATCTCCTTATAATAGCAACACCACCCACCCACCCCGCCCCTGCCCCCACCCCCAGGTTTGTCATTCTTTATTTATTTGCAAACAACTTCTGATCCCAACTACTTAGAGTTAGGCCAAACTCCGTGTTAAGGGCACAATCTTCCAGAGCACCAAGTCCTCCCGAGACTTGACACCAACTGCAAACTTGGAGGTCCCCAGGACATCCTCACCTCTGACGAGCTGGCTCCAAATTTTGAGGTTTCTACTACTCCCTCAGATTTGATACTAGAATGACTCATGTAACTTACTGAAAGTTCTGTACTTAGAATTACAGTTGTATTATAGCAAAAACAAACACACAAAAAAAGATTCAAACCAGATCCAGCCAACGGTGAGGTCTAGGGGGAGGGGAGGATCCTAAGTGTGAAGTTTCCATGTCCTCTCCCAGTGGAGTCAGGACATAACGCCTTTTGGGCACACTGATGTCCAAAGAAGGCTGTCAATCAGAAAAGCTCATTTCAGCTTTGGTATGCAAGGCTTTTAATGAGGCTTCATTATGTAGGCATAATTGATTGAATTGTTGGCTATGTGATGGAACTCCACCTCCAGTTCCCTCCCCTCCCAGGTCTTCCTGACAAGGCCAGCTCCCATCCTGAGTCATCTAATTAGCATAAACCCTCAGGTGTGGTCCTAGGCCCACCATGAATAGAAAAGACACTTCAGTCATTCAAGAAATTCTAAGGGCTTAGAGGCTTCCTCCCAGGAACTGGAAACAAGGGTCAAATTCTTTGGTTAAAGCTAATTCTTCACTTTCCACCATTCTTCATAACACTGATCTCCATTTGAGGCTCTTGAAATTATATTACATATTTTATTCATTTATGTGTTTATAGTCTTCTTGCATCTTAAGATCTGTGACATCTTGGATTTTGGGGTTGAGGGATGTAGAGTGGTCTTACTACCTTGATAATCAGCCTTCCGTGGCTCTGACTCCAAGATGACCAGTAGCCTTCTGGGGAAGAAATTTTTAATTTTTGGTCTCAGCTCTAAAGAGAATATATTTCAATGAGATTTTCCAAATCCCTTTATGTCTGAGGATTTTAATTTTTGCCTTTAAGGGTCAAAGACAATAGTGGTATTATTATGCCCCCCTCCTTTTTTTTCTTTTTAACTCTTCCAGCAAATTTCAGTCATCTCTGGAAGGCAAACTTTGAACATCTAGGCAGTCCCCAAGAAGAACAATCTTCTATAACTTTGAAGCCAAATAGGATTTCTGAAAAGGAAGTTACAGTCAATCGGAAAATCTCAGTGGCGCGTGAAGAGCAGAGGGTTCCCCGTGGCAGGCTGCAGCTCGGCCTGCCCAGGCCTGGAAGGGCCTTCCTGGCTGGAGTGAGACCACACAAAGTGGTGGGCATGCTGGAGGCCGAGAGGGCTCAGACCCAACAGTGTTATCCCAGACCAGCTCAGAAAACCAACCATTTCTTCCTCTTTCTTACTATTAAAAACCAAAAATTAAACCTGTTGCTGCCAATTCTGACTCATGGTGACCCCATGCATGACAAAGTAGAACTACTCCATAGGGTTTTCTTGGCCGTCATCTTTATGGAAGCAGATCACCAGGCCTTTCTTTTGTGGTGTAGCTGGGTGGGTTCAAACCATCGACCCTTAGGTTAGTAGCTGATCACAAGCAGCTTACACCACCCAAGGATCTCTGTTATTATTGGCCATTTTCAAATAAGTGACACAGAGACCCTAAAACTATATGGGGTGCTTGGCTGGAGTAAGAGGGGCTAAGATGGGGTTCAGGTCTGAAAATCCATTTTGTGTAGAAAACCTGTGAAGCCAGAAAACTGAGCTGATTAATGATCAGAGAGTAGTTATGCCTGTTATCTGGTTTCCAAGGGAATGTTTTCTTTGTAACCCAGCCAGGAGCAAACGTTGTCATGTTGTCTCCAAGGAGCCTTAAGTAACCTCTACACTTCCAGAATTGAATATCTGGCAAACATCCTGGGATTGTTCTGTAGTCCCCCTCCCCCTCTCCCGTGTGAGCCCCCTATGGGTTACTAAGCAGCAACTAACAAAGCACAGATCACCAGGTGGTAACTAGTCAACAAAAGCTCTTTAAACCAATCATTATAACGATCTCGCTATTGTTACCCTGTCTTTGACAGTGATGTATCAATGAATAACCGATCAGAATTTTTCTTAACTTACTTCCTTCTGTAATAGTATATTAACTGCTCCCTGACTGTGATTCAGTGGATCTGTTGGTCTTTGTGCCCAGTGCACACTGACGGTTCCCTCATTTGAATGATTTTCTTTGTCTTGGCTTAATAAAAATCTCTTTTGCTTGAATTTGAGTCTGGGGTCTTTTTCCCCTACTACTTAGGTTTAATTGTTTAAGGCCTGAAGTATAGGCAAAACAAAAATAAAGTGAGACTCTGATCAACATTTCCCTAATAGCAATGCTCTGGGAAACAGCAAAAACAAAGAGTTGAGGCAAACGGTGCTGGGCTAGGGGATCCAGCCTGAGTCCCTGGACTTCCGCTGCACATTCTATGACCTCCTGCCACCTGTACCCTTGGCTGCCTCGCCACCTGCCCCCACCCCCCCCACCCCTGCTGCTCAGCGGGGGTGCTTGCGCTCTCAGCCCTTCTGGCATGGCCCGTGCTCTGCCCACCACACTCCAAATGGCCCTGTCTGTCCCCAATTGATTCACAACGTCCAAACTCAGCTCGGCATTCCAGGGCATTTGTAGGCTGTGCCCAAGTTCATCTCCCCTTTTCTCTCCCTTATGTACCTCTGTTCTTTAGCCAAAGAACAGAGCCATTTCTCAAAGTGTCTGACACTTTCCTACTCCGTGCTTTGGTTCTCGCTCTTCCCATCTCCAGTCGCTGAAGTGGGCATGGGTTGGTCACCTCTCTGTGACCCTATTGACCCTACGCTTGGCTGTGCTAGCTGCCCAAAACTCAGACACACCCAGGCCTGCCTCTCCTCACTCAACTTCTTTTCTCAAATTTCTAGAAGCTTCCACTTCCACTAGGCCCCAGTCAGTCCACTTACTTCCTGGAAAGTTCACTTGGTCATGGCCTGACCAAGGCACAGGCAGTTGGTATGATGCCTAGGCTCCTGTTTCCAGCACAGCTGCTGCTCTGCCAAGCAACTTGCCCACCAGCCTTTGTGAACAAAAGCTCAGCAGGTCCCTGGATACTCTCAAGAGCCTCTACACTCTTCAGTGGCTGAATAGAGCAGTTCCATCTGTGAAATCCTGTCAAATTTCAGGAGTCAGCTGGGCAAGGAGGAGAAAAATACTGTCATTAAAACTCATGGAACCGCCAGTTAATGAGTTGCCATTGAGTGAACTCCAACTCATGGCGACCTCATATGTGTCAGAGTAGTAGAACTGCACTTAATAGGGTTTTCAAAGGCTGATTGTTCGAAAGTAGATTGCCAGGCCTTTCTTCAAAGGTGCCTCTGGGTGGACCTGGACCACCAAACTTTTAGTTAGCAGTCAAGAAATTAATGATTAGCACCACCCAGGGAATCCAAAACTCATGGAGTGGGCAGGAAAGCAGCGAGGTTAAGGAGTCAGGTGAAGTGGAGGCCTGCGGGAACTAAGCTTGCAGTTCGTTTAAGCTGTTTTCTCCCAATCTTTCTGCTTGCAGCTGTCTTTCAGATCAACCAATTAAAACTAGAATCCTGGGCATGCGTGGTAAGGGACCAGGTTGACCGCCAGATGGCCCCATTATATAGTAAGTATTGCCTAGGATCCAAAAGACCCATGCCAAGGAACCAAAATCACCCGACATAGGTCATTGAGTGACGACCGAGCTCATTTCAGAAGTGAGAAGTCCATCAGCCACTTCCGTGCCAAATCCTAGCCACACCCCTTTGTGAATTGTATGAAATTAATGAATATGTATGACTTCTCCTTTCCCATGTAGTACAAAAGTTCCTCCAGCCCATTGTTCAGGGAGACAGTGCTTTGAGAGAGATCTCCCTGTCTCCTTACTTGTTGCGAGTAATAAACTATGCATTGCTTTGAATCCACTTGACTTTTAGTTGTTCTTAACAAGAGTACACGTGGCAAACACACTGCATTCAGTGACACCATCACCAGAGCTATCTTATGCTGCTGCCATGGTAGGGACAGAAGATGAAGAGAAGAAAGGGCCCAACAAGGGACAGGTGGAGGAGAGGAGGAGGAAAGGCTCTAGATGGAATATCACAGCATTAAAGGTGAGCCTTCCCTTTCCATCAGCAAAGTTACATTGTTGCCTGTGCCTTGTGCGGTTGGGGAATCATGATGCAGCAAGGCTAGAACAGGCCTCATGGTTATCACAGAAACAGAGAGGAAACCATTCTTTCCTCTCAAACCCACGCTACAGCCACATTTTAAGACAACATCCTGGGTCACCCACCTGACCCATACAGATATCAATCACTTGTCGTGCTGCATTGCCTCCCAAAAGTCTCCTTGGCACCCTTCCTCCCAGCCTCTTCCTGCACTGCCCAGTTCACATCTCTTCTCTCACTAGCTCTTACAATACCTCCTTACTGCTTCTCTGGCTTCTGCTGTTTTTCTCCACTGTTGTATCCTCCATTTGACTGCTAGGAAGTTCTTTCTAAGGTGAAGTCTGATCACCCATCTCCAGCCCACCATCCACCATTTGCTCCTGCCTGCCTCCAGGAGAAGACCTTTTCCTTAACTGGGTAAACCAGGCTCTCCCCACTCTGCTCTGATCTGAAACTTCTTTCTCCCTCCTCTCCAGACCTTACAACACAAGCCCCATCATGCTAAACTCTCCCCTCCCCATTTCAGGAATGCCCTGGGCTCTTTTATAACTTTTGTCCTTTGCACAAGCTATTCCCTCTTTTTGGAATGCCCTTCCCCGCTTCTGCCTTGGGGAAGTGCAGGGGCAGTGGGGGTGGGGGGATGTTTGGATATCACATGAAGCAGTTTGGGCTTAATCCTCTTGGCCAGTGATTTTCACACTCGCCCATCTGGCAAACCTCCTGGGACATGGGCTCTTTGCAGAACACCACAGACTATTGACAGATCTGATTCCATTATGACAACTGGAGGCCACTCATTAGATTAAAAGATAGCCCTCTTTTATACAGGATTGTCACATTATATGCGTGCAGGTCTTGACACATAAAATGTTTTAAACAAAACACGTTTCAAAGTTTTCAAATAATGTGTATTTTCTATTTGCTCGATGATTTTGTAATCTGCTTGTGTTAATAAATGGATGCATGTAACTGTACATGTCACTTCACTTAGGTGAGCTCGAGTTTTCCTTTTCTGTGAAATAGGGACAAAAACACTAACTTTTAAGGGTTGTATGGGTTGAAACCACTAGCAGCCATGGGAGCACACATTCAACGTACTAAATATGTACATGCCAACAGCTCTTTTCCACTTCTCCTTTTCCACATACACCCCACAGACCCTCTACTCAGTACACTGTGACCCATGGCTACTGGCTGGGACCATGGTGTTTCCTTAGCAGACATTTAATTTTTTTTTTTTCCTGCCCAGCATTCATTTCCTTTCCTAACAGCATCCCAATGTCTTTATGGGAATTCCTCTCCCCCACTGGGTGGAGGGCTGGCGGGGATTCATGCAAGCTGCCTTCCCTCGCCCAACAAGGGTGACAATGGAGCTTTCTGATAGCTTCCAGGTGGGTTTGTTGAAGGGCGTCAAGGTTATTCCCTAACACTGTCACCATTAGAAGATTCTCAGATAGCTTCCTGCATCAGAGAAAGTTGTGGAGTTTTCAATGTTGTTGTTGTTGGCTCTGACTCATGACAACCCCACATACAACAGAACAAAATGTTGTCCAGTCCTATGCCATCTTCACAATTGCCCATTATTGCGGCCACTGTGTATCTTGAGTGCTTCTATCTTAGGGGGCTCATCTTCCAGCACTATATTGGACATTATTCTCTTGTGATCCATAGAGTTTTTACTGACTAATCTTCAGAAGTAGATAGGCCTTTCTTCCTAGTCTGTCTTAGTCTGGAAGCTCTACTGAAACCTGTCCACCAGGGGTGACCCTGCTGGTATTGGAAATACTGGTGGCATAGCTTCCAGCATCATAGCAACACAGAAGCCACCACAGTATACAGCAAACTGACAGACAGGTGGTGGGGAATTTTCATTAGCACTGTGGAATGATGAGGGTCCTGGAGCTCCCATGGGTATGTTTTATATGTCACCTTCACCCATCATGGACATCTGGAGCAAAGTGGTTAAGAACCCCTGGGTTCCCACAGGTCACTGAAAGGAATGCAGGTTAAAGGTATAGAAGGTTTTGTAGAGAAAGACTTATTTTGGTTTCTGAATTGCTGGTCTTTCTGATAACACTCGGGGAAGAAGCCCGCTTTCTTTTTAAATTTTTTTTATTGTACTTTAGGTGAAGGTTTACAGAACACAGTTTCTTGTTAAACAGTCAGTACACGTATTGTTTTATGACATTGGTTAACAACCCCACGACATGTCAACACTCTCCCTTCTTGACCCTGAAGGATCTTTTTTTTTTTTTTGGTGAAAATATACATAGCCAAAGATACACCATTTCAAAAATTTCTACATGTACAATTCAGTGACACTGATTACATTCTTCCAGTTGTGCTGCTATTCTCACTATCCTTTTCCAAATTATTCCATCACCATTATCTTCAACTCACTGTCCCCTAGTCTTCCCATCAAACTTTTTGAGTTGCTGTTGTCAATTTGATCTCACATACATAATTTTTTTTTTTTGTACTTTAGATGAAGGTTTACAAAACAAAATAGTTTCTCATTAAACAGTTAGTACACATATTGCCCTATGACTATGGTTAACAACCCCAAGACATGTCAACACTGTCCTTTGTCAATCTTGGGTTCCCTATCAACAGCTTTCCTGTCCCCTCCTGCCTTCTAGTCCTTGTCCCTGGACTGCTGTGCCTCATTAGTCCCGATTTGTTTTATGGGGCTGTCTAATACCCAGCTAAACAGTGAACCTTGGGAGTGACTTCACCATTGAGCTAAAAGGGTGTCTGGGGGCCATACTCTTGGGGTTTCTCCAGTCTCTGTCAGCCAGTAAATCTGAACATTTTTGTGTGTTAGAATTTTGTTCTACATCCTTCTCCAGCTCTGTCCAGAACCCTTTGTTGTGATTTTGGTCAGAGCAGTCAGTGGTGGTAGCCAGGCACAATCTAGCTGTACTGGACTCAGTCCGGTGGAGGCCTTGGTAGATGTGGTCCATTAGTCCTTTGGACTAATCTTTTCCTTGTATCCTGTTCTCTTCATTCTCCCTTGCTCCTGAAACGGGGAGACCAGTGCAGTATCTTAGATGGCTGCTCACAGGCTTTTAAGATCCCAGACGCTACTCACCAAGGTAGAATGTAGAACACTGTCTTTATAAACTGTGTTATGCCAGTTGAGCTAGATGTTCCCGGAGACCATGGACCCCACAGCCCTCTGCCCAGCAATTCAGTCCCTCGGGGAGTTTGGATGTGTCTATGGAGCTTCCATGACTTTTCCTTGTATAATTTGTGCTGGCTTCCCCAGTATTGTGTACTGTCTTACCCTTCACCAAAGTTACCACTTATCTATAGTCTATTTAGTGTTCCCCCCACCCCTCCCATCCCTGGTAACCAACAAAGATTGTTACTTTCTGTGTGTAAACTTTTTCATATGTTTTTACAGTAGAGGTCTCATACAATATTTGTCCTTTTGTGATTGACTTATTTCACTCAGCATAATGTCCTCCAGTTTCATCCATGTTATGAGATGGTTCACAGATTCATCATTGTTTTTTATCATTGCATAATACTCCATTGTGTGTATGTACCATAGTTTGTTTATCCATTCATCTGTTGATGGGCATCTAGGTTGTTTCCATCTTTTTGCTATTGTGAACAATGCTGCCATGAACATGGGTGTGCGTATGTCTATCCGTGTGACGGCTCTTATTTCTCTAGAATATATTCCTAGGTGTGGGATTGCTGGATCGTATGGTATTTCTATTTCTAGCTTTCTAAGGAAGTGTCATATCATTTTCCAGAATGGTTGTATCATTATGCATTCCCACCGTCAGTACATAAGAGTTCCGATCGCCCCGCAGTCTCTCCAATGTTTGTTATTTCCAGTGTTTTTTATTCTTGCCAGTAATGCTGGGGTGAGATGGTATCTCATTGTGGTTTTAATTTGCATTTCTCTAATGGCCAGTGATCATGAGCATTTCCTTGTGTGTCTGTTGGCCACTTGAATGTCTTCTTTGGTGCAGTGTCTATTCATTTCCTATGCCCATTTTTTAATTGGATTATTTGTCTTTTTGTTGTAGGGGTGTTGGATTTTCTAGTAGATTATGGAGATTAGACCTTGGTCTGACTTGTAATGCCCCCCAATTTTTTCCCAGTCTGTAGGTTCTCTTTTTACTCTTTTGGTGAAGTCTTTTGAAGAGCATAGGTGTTTGATTTTTAGAAGATCCCAGTTATCTCACTTATCTTCTGGAGTTTGTGTGTTGATGGTTATGGTTGTATCCTGTTAATGCTGTATATTAAGGCCTGTAGCGTTGGTCCTATTTTTTTGTTCTATGAAGTTTATAGTTTTTGGCTTTGTATTTAAGTCTTTGATCCATTTTGAATGAGTTTTTTGTATATGGTGTTAGGTATGGGTCCTGTTTCTTTTTTTTGCAGATGGACATCCAGTTTTGCCAGCACCGTTTGTTAAAAAGACTGTCTTTTCCCCATTTGATGGACTTCGGGCCCTTGTCAAAGATCAGGTGACCGTAGGTGGATGGATTTACATCTGGATTCTCAATCTTGTTCCATTGGTCAATGTGTCTGTCATTTTCCCTGTACCAGGCTGTTCTGACTACCGTAGCTGTATAGTAGGTTCTGAGGTCAGGTAGTGTGAGTCTTCCCTTCTTCTTCTTCAGTAGAAGCCCACTTCTTGTGACCTCATTTTCTAAGGTAAATACATGACTGTTACTATCAGCACAAAGAGCCAGTCAGTTAGAAACCCAGTGCAGAAGGTCCTTGGGGTGCTAGTGGCCTTGAAGGGAGAGCAGCTGCAGCCAAGAGAAGAGGAGAGAAAATGGGGAGTGGTCCTGGAGCTTGTAGGCCTATCCTCAGGCCAGACGTGGCTGGTGGTTGCACCTACCAGGTGTGCCTCTTTCTCCCTCTAGAAAGGGTGGATATTTGCCTATTAGGATTGCCATGGAGATTCAAAGAAGTCAAGTATCAGGAATGCCTGGGACGTTCATTGAGTTTCCATTCCCCTTGGGGTAGAGTTCTGCAGAGTAGGGGAGTGACAGTGTCCAGCGTGGAGAAGGGCTGGGAGTTTACTATGACAAGAGAACCAAAAAAGCACAGAAATTGTAGCAAGGGGAAAGAATATTTGTAAAGAGGTTTTTAATGAGATCAGGGAATACCTACAATAGAATATCAGGTGATATAGATGGTGTTGTATTCTCCAAAAGATATGTTGAAGTCCTAAACCCTGGTACCAGTGAGCTTGTTTGGAAATAGGATCTTTGAAGATGTATCATCTGATACAACTGATAACAGGAGGTCATACAGGAATAGGGTGGGTCCTAATCCAATCTAAATTGTGTCCTTAATAAAGAGAAGAGACACAGAGACAGACACAGTGGGAAGACGGTCGTGTGAACATGGAGGCAGAGATTGGAGTGATTCTGCAGCTGCAAGCCAAGGAATGCCTGGAACTGCCAGAAGCTGAGAGACAAGAAAGATTCTTCCCCTAGAGACTTTGGATAAGACACCCTTTGCCTACACCCTAAATCACTAGAACTGTGAGACAATAAATTTCTGTTCTTATAAGCCACCCTGTTTGTGGTATTTTGTTACAACATTCCAAGGAAACAGATCACCGGGATATGAACTATAATGTGAGAACTGCAGACATGGGGCCTGAGACCCAGCCTGAGGACCTGGTACAGCCCCAGGGTGCTCCTGGTTCTTCTGGTGTTCATACTGTGCAGGTGTGTGGGGATGTGTATGCTGTCAATGTGTATGGGTTGGTATGTGAGAGTTGGTGGCCAGAATTAACTCATGCTGGAAAATTCTCTACCTAATTAGTTATTTCTGTTGAACTTAACTGCCTGGCAAATCTAATTTTGAAATTTTTCCATGGTGTGATTATGTAAGTCTCAAATAGTCTCTTTATCTGAAAGTCCTGATGAAAGATGTCTAATTGGATATAGTTTGTTTGTAGTAAGGATACCCAAAACCAGGTGGATTCAACTGGCCTTTGCTCCCTGGCTTAGTGCCAAGGCAAGGATGGGTGGTCTGCCTATGCCCTCGTTGGCCGAGGGGAAGGAAGAGCAATCGGAACGGGCCAGCTGCCCCACTCAGAACCACCACGAGTTCACAAGGTATGAAGAGGCCAGAGTCCACCTTCTTTTCTTGCTTGTGCACCACCCTTCTCTTGGGAAGCAGCAGCCTGCCCTCAATCAGCCTTCAGCCTCACTCTCAAACTCTGTTTCCCTTTCTGACAGCACTGCCAAGTTTCCCCAAAGAAGAAAAATGAGTTTCTGATGCAAAACAGGATTTGGTTACGCCAAGCTCAGAATGGTTTTGGGTCAGCTCCAGTTTGTATGTTTCATCAGGCAGGGGAGGGCTCCCACATCAGAGACCCATATGGTGCTGGGCAGTGAGTGTGGGAGGCTGGAGAAACACTGATCAAAAAAAACCTACTACAGGAGACACAGAAACTTGCAGAAGAACACAGCATCCTTATCTCTTTATGTTGTTGAAAAAGGTATGTGCAATGAATAAGTTGTTGGTCTTGTAAAATTCTATCATGCTATCTCTGATGTCATTTCTATCACCAAGGCCATATTTTCCAACTACCTATCCTTCTTTGTTTCCAACTTTCACATTCCAATCACCAGTAATTATCAATGCATGTTGATTGCATGTTTGATCAATTTCAGACTGCAGAAGTTGGTAAAATTGAAGGATTCTGTGGACAAAGTATTGAACGACGTAGGAAGCATCAAAAGAAGATGGAATTACACAGAGTCTGTACCAAAAAGAACTGGTCGACATTCAGCCATTTCCAGAGGTAGAATACGATCAAGAAAAGATAGTATTGAAGGAAGAAGTCCAAGCTGCACTGAAGATATTGGTGAAAAACAGGGCTCCAGGAATTGACAGAATACCAGTTGAGATGCTTCAACAAATGGATGCAACACTGGAAATGCTCACTTGTCTATGCCAAGAAATTTGAAAGACAGCTACCTGACCCACCAACTGGAAGAGATCCATATTTGTGCCCATTCCAAAGAAAGGTGACTCAACGGAATGTGGGAATTATCTAACAATATCATTAATATCACAAGCAAGTAAAATTTTGCTGAAGACCATTCAAAAATGGTTGTAGCAATACATCAAGAGTGAACTGCCAGAAATTCAAGCCAGATTCAGAAGAGGACACGGAACAAGGGTTATCGTTGCTGATGTCAAGTGGATCTTGGATGAAAGCAGAGAATACCAGAAAGATGTTTAGCTGTGTTTTATTAACTATGCAAAGGCAATTGACTGTGTGGATCATAACAAATTATGGCTAAAATTGTGAAGAATGGGAATTCCAGAACACTTAATTATGCTCATGAGGAACCTGTACATAGACTAAGAGGCAGTCGTTAGAACAGAACAAGGGGATACTGCATGGTTTAAAATCAGGAAAAGTGTGTGTCATGGTTGTATCCTTTCACCATACTTATTAAATCTGTATCCTGAGCAGATAATCCGAGAAGCTGGGCTATATGAAGAAGAACTTGGCATCAGGATTGGAGGAAGACTCATTAACAACCTGTGATATGCAGATGACACAACCTTGCTTGCCAAAAGCAAAGAGGACTTAAAGCACTTACTGATGAAGATCAAAGACTACAGCCTTCAGTAGTGATGACACCTCAACATAAAGAAAAATCCTCACAAATGGACCAATAAGTAACATCATGGTAAACAAAGAAAATATTGAAATTGTCGATGATTTAGTTCTACTTGGATCCACAATCAACACGCACGGAAGTAGCAGTCAGGAAATCAAATGATGTACTGCACTGGGCAAATCTGCTGTAAAAGGCCTCTTTAAAGTGTTGAAAAGGAAGGATGTCACTTGAAGGACTAAAGTGTGCCTGACCCAAGCCATGATATTTTCAATCTCCTCATATGCATGCAAAAGCTAGACAATGAATAAGGAAAACTGAAGAAGAATTGATGCCTTTGAATCATAGTGTTGGTGAAGAATACTGAATATACCATGGACTGCCAGAAGAATGAACAAATCTGTCTTGGAAGAAGTACAGCCAGAATGCTCCTTAGAAGCAAGGATGGTGAGACTTCATCTCACATACTTTGGACATACTATCAGGAGGGACCAGTCCCTGGAGAAGGACATCATGCTTGGTAAAGCAGAGAGTCAGTGAAAAAGAGGAAGACCCTCAACAAGATGGATTCACACAGTAGCTGCAACAATGGTTTCAAATGTAGCAACGATTGTGAAGATGGCGCAGGATGGGGCAGTGTTTTGTTCTACTGTACGTAGGGTTGCCATGAGTTGGAACTGACTCGACAGCACCTAACAATAACAACATATTAATATAAAAGACAGAGCAGGGGAAAGGAGAAAGCTCTTTTTACAGAATATCAGCTAAAAAATAGAGAAGGCATGATAAAATTGGAAAAACCAACATTTTACAACCCTGTATGTAATAATATAACAATATTTAGGCAAAGTTCATCAGTGGGTGCTAAAACCCATAGGTGAAATACCGTTGGGGAACAGGTTGTTCACACCATTGCCAAGTATTATCCTACAGATTACATACTAACTACAAAGGGAAAAACAAGCCTTTACAATAGATAGATCAGGCAGTCATCACCTTAATCATGCACCAAATGCAGCATCACCAATTGTGGGACAAACTAACATTATTTGCTTCCTGATGTAATACAAAAAGACTCTGTCATGGTTTGAATTATGTCCCCCCAAAAATGTGTGTATCAATTTGGCTAGGCCGTGATTCCTGGTACTGTGTGATTTTCCTGTATGTTGTAAACCTGCCTCTATGACGTTAATGAGGGAGGATGGGTGGCAGTTGTGTTAGTAAGGCAGGAGCTGATCTACAAGACTGGATTGTGTCCTGAGGCAATCTCTTGAGATATAAAAGACAGAAGTGAGCAGAGAGACAGGGGGACCTCATACCATCAAGAAAGCAGTGTCGGGAGCACAGCGCGTCCTTTGGACCAGGGTCCCTGTGCTGAGAAGCTCCTAGTCCGAGGGAACACTGAAGAGAAGGCCGAGAGAGAAAAAGCCTTCCCCTGGAGCTGACACTCTGAATTTGGACTTTTAGCCTACTTTACTGTAAGGAAATAAATTTCTCTTTGTTAAAGCCATCCACTTGTGGTATTTCTATTGTAGCAGCACTAGATGACTAAGACAGACTCATACAGCCTCATCTATGTAGAATTCTTGCCCAAAATGCATAATCTGAAACTAAAGATGACAAAATAATCAGATAAATGTGGAATATTCTGTAAGAAGTCTGGCTGGGACTATTAAAAAAAGTCAATGTCATAAACAAAAAGAAGCTAATGGGAGGAGGAGTGATTGCTGTTCAAGATTAAAGAAAACTAAAGAAACATAACAACCATCATGGATTGAATCATGTCCCCACAAAATATGTGTCAGCTTGGTTAGGCCATGATTCCCAGTATTGTGTGGTTGTCCTCCATTTTGTGATTGTAATTTTATGTTAAAGAGGATTAGGGTGGGATTGTACCACGCTTACTAAGGTCACATCCCTGATCCAATGTAAAGGGAGTTTCCCTGGAGTGTGGCCTGCACCACTTTTTATCTTACAAGGGATAAAAGCAAAGGGAAGCAAGCAGACGGGGGGACATCATACTACCAAGAAAGCAGCACCAGGAGCAGAGCATGTCCTCTGGACCCAGGTTCCTGAGAGAAGAAGCTCCTAGCCCAGGGGAAGATTGACAACAAGGACCTTCCTCCAGAGCCGACAGGGAAAGCCTTCCCCTGGAGATGATGCCATGAATTTGGACTTGTAGCCTACTAGACTGTGAGAGAATACATTTCTCTTTGTTAAAGCCATCCCCTTGTGATACTTGTTACAGCAGCACTAGATGACTAAGGCAACAACCAAATACAATGTATGAAGCTTTTGAGTCTAGATTCAATAAAAAGCTATTAAAAAAAAATATTGGAGAGAATTAGAGAACTTTGAATATTGCTGTATATTAGATGGTACTATGAAATTACTGTTAATTTTGTTAGGTGCAATAAAGGTGTTGTGGTTCTGTGGGAGAACATTCTTTTTCTTAGGAGATTCATGCTGAACTGTTTAGAGTGAGGTGGCATGATTCTGACACTTTCAAATTTTTTGACGGAAAGAAAAAATGTATACAGTATGTACTCTTTTGTATCTGGCTTCTTTCATTCAACATTATGTTGCCCTTCAAGTTGATTCCAACTTATGGAGACCCCATGTGTTTCAGAATAGAACTGTGCTCTCTACTAGTGTCTCCTTCCAATGGCTGTGATCTTTCAGAAGCAAATCACCAGACTTTTCTTTCAAAACACCAATGAATACATTTGAATTGCCAACCTTTAGTTAGTAGCTGAGCCCTTAACAGATTTCTGCACCCAGAGACTCCCTATAAACAGAGAAAAGGGGTATAAAGTGAATTGGTGAAACTATTGTATTATTCTTTTAACTTTTATATCTGTTTGGAAATTTGCAAAATAAAAAGTTGAGGGAAAGACACAGTGAATTAAATATATGTAAAGCTAATAAAAATTAGAAGATAATCTATCACAATTAAATATCACGTGATCCTCACTGGAATGACTAATATTAAAAGGACTGACAATGTCAAGTGCGGAAAAGAATGTGGAGCAATTAACTTTTACACTCATCACTGGTAAGGTAGAGGGTCAGTGAAAAACAGAAAGACCTCTGCTGGTTGGAAGTTGTTTGGCACTACCTACTAAAAACTGAATAGGTTTCAGCGGAGCTTCCAGACTAAGACAGACCAGGAAGAAAGGCCTGGCAATCCACTTCTGAAAATCAGTCAGTGAAAACCCTATGGATCATGGCCATCTGGTCCTGTTATACATGGAGTCACCATGAGTTGGAGGTCGATTCAAAGGCAGCTAAAAACAACAACTGAACATATATATATTCCATGACCCAGCAATTCCATTCCTGGGTATAAACCCAACAAAAATGAGTACTATGTCTACAAAAATAAAAGTAGAAGAATAGTCACTTTGTGCATCGTTGTCGTTTTTAGCTGCCATACAGTAGGCACCAGCTCATGGTAAACCCATGTGTTATGGAGCAGAATTGCTCCATAGGGTTTTCTCAGCTGTAATCTTTTACAGAAACAGTTCTCCTGACCTTTCTTCCACAGAGCCACTGGGTAGTTCTAACTGCCAACTTTTAGGTTGGCAGCCTATCTCGCAAACTGCCTGCACCTCCCAGGCTTCCACATTTTATGCATAATAGCCCCAAACTGGAAACAATACCAATGCTCATTAATAATAGAATGCATAATTCAGCTGTGGCATACTCATATTATGAAATAATACATAGCAATGAAACAGAACAAACTACTGTTGTTGTTGTTGTTTAGGTGCTGTCGAGTTGGTTTCAACTCATAACAACCCTATGTACAACAGAATGAAACACTACCTACTCCTGCGCCATCTTCACAATCATTGGCTATGTTTGAGTCCATAGTTGCAGCCACTATGTCAATCCATCTCATTAAGGGTCTTCCTCTTTTTCACTGACCCTCTACCTTAACAAGCATGATGTCCTTCTCCAAGGACTAGCTCCTCATGATAACATGTTCAAAGCACATGAGAGGAAGTCTCGCCATCCTCGCTTACAAGAAGCACTATGGGTGTACTTCTTCCAACACACACTTACTGGTTCTTCTGGCAGTCCATGGTATACTAACATTCTTCACCGATACCATAATTCAAATGCGTCAATTCTTCTTTGGTCTACCTTATTCATTGCCCAGCTCTCACTTGCATATGAGGCGATTGAAAATGACATGGCTTGGGTCAGGCGTACCTTAGATCTCAAGGTGACATCTTTGTTTTTCAACACTTTAAAGAGGTCTTTTCCAGCAGATTTGCCCAGTGCAATACATCACTTGATTTCCTGACTGCTACTTCCGTGCGTGTTGATTGTGGATCCAAGTAGAACTAAATCATCGACAATTTCAATATTTTCTTTGTTTACCATGATGTTACTTATTGGTCCATTTGTGAGGATTTTTGTTTTCTTTATGTTGAGGTGTCATCACTACTGAAGGCTGTAGTCTTTGATCTTCATCAGTAAGTGCTTTAAGTCCTCTTTGCTTTTGGCAAGCAAGGTTGTGTCATCTACATATCACAGGTTGTTAATGAGTCTTCCTCCAATCCTGATGTCAAGTTCTTCTTCATATATTCCAGTTTCTCAGATTATTTGCTCAGCATACAGATTGAATAAGTATGGTGAAAGGATACAACCATGACACACACCTTTCCTGATTTTAAACCACACAATATCCCCTTGTTCTATTCCAATGATTGTCTCTTGGTCTATGTACAGGTTCCTCATGAGTACAATTAAGTGTTTTGGAATTCCCATTCTTTACAACGTTATCCATAATTTGTTATGATCCATACAGTCAAATGCCTTTGCATAGTTAATGAAACACAGGTAAACAACATTTTGGTATTCTCTGCTTTCAGCCATGATCCATCTGATGTCAGCAATGATATCTCTCATTCCATGTCCTCTCCTGAATCCGGCTTAAATTTCTGGCAGTTTCCTGTCAATGTACTGCTGCAACTGCTTTTGAATGATCTTCAGAAAAATTTTACTTGGATGTGAGATTAATGATATTGTTCGATAATTTCCACATTCTGTTGGATCACCTTTCTTTGGAATGGATACAAAATATGGATCTCTTCCAGTTGGTTGTCCTGGTCTTTCAAATTTCTTGGCATAGAAGGGTAAGCACTTCCAGGGCTGCATCCATTTGTTAAAACATCGCATTTGGTATTCTGTCAATTCCTGGAGCCTTGCTTTTCGCCAACGCCTTCGGTGCAGCTGGGACTTCTTCCGTCAGTACCATCAGTTTTTGATCATATGCTACCTCCTGAAATGGTTGAATGTTGATCAATTCTTTTTATTTATTTATTTTTTACTTTTTTTTTTTTTTAACTGTACTTTAGGTGAAGGTTTACAGAACAAATAGTTTCTCATTAAACAGTCAGTACACATTTTGTTTTATGACATTGGTTAACAACCCCATGACATGTCAACACTCTCCCTCCTTGACCTTTTTTTTTTTTGGTGAAAATATACATAGCCAAAGATAACACCATTTCAAAAATTTCTACATGCACAATTCAGTGACATCAATTACATTCTTCCAGTTGTGCTGCTATTCTCACTTTAGATGAAGCTTTACAGAAAAAAATAGTTTCTAATTAAATAGTACACGTTGCCCTATGACAATGGTTAACAACCCCACTGCATGTCAACACTGTCCTTACTCAACCTTGGGTTCCCTATCACCAGCTTTCCTGTCCCTTCTGCTTTCTAGTCCTTGTCCCTGGACTGCTGTGCCTCATTAGTCCCGTTTTGTTTATGGGGCTGTCCAATCCCTGGCTGAATCGTGAACCTCGGAAGTGACTTCACTGCTGAGCTAAAAGGGTGTCTGGGAACCATACTCTCGGGGTTTCTCCAGTCTTCTTCTTCTTTTTTTTTTTTAAATTAACCTTCATTTTAACAGTTTCTGGAGATCTTTATTTCTTTGTGTAACACAAGTTTCTGTCAGGTATCATATTCTCTCTGCCTGAAGTACTTCCTTTAAAATTTCTTATAGTGAAGGTCTACTGATGATGGGATCTTTCAGTTTTTACTTGTCTGAAAAAGTATTTGTTTATGACAGATATTCTCACTGGGAATTGAATCTGGTTTGACAAGTTATTCTCCCCCTCTCCCACCATAATATTTTACTTTTTTATTTTATATTATACTTTAGATGAAGGTTTACAGATCAAATTAGTTTCTTATAAACAATTAATACACATATTGTTTTGTGACATTGGTTGCCAGCCCTGCAAAATGTCAGCACTTTCCCCTTCTAGAACTTGGGCTCACAGTTACCAGCTTTCCTGTCCTCTCCTGTCTTCTAGTACTTGCCCCTGGTCTGGTGTGTCCATTTAGTCTCATTTTGTTTTATGGGCCTTCTGATCTTCTACTGAAGGGTGAACCTCAGGAATGACTTCATTACTATAAGGGTGTCTGGGGGTCATACTCTTGAGGTTTCTCCAGTCCCTGTCAGACCAATAAGTTTGGTCTTTTTTTGTGAGTTAGAATTTTGTTCTACATTTTTCTCCAGTTCTGTCCAGGAACTTCTGTTGTGATCCCTGTCAGAACAGTTGGTGGTGGTAGCTGGGCACCATCTAGTTGTGCTGGACGCAGTCTGGTGGAGGCTATGGTAGTTGCGATCCATTTGTCCTTTGGACTAATCTTTCCCTTGTGTCTTTGGTTTTCTTCATTCTCCCTTGCTCCAGATGGGGTTGGACCAGTGGAGTATCTTAGATGGCCACTCACAAGCTTTAAAGACCCCAGATGCTACTCACCAAAGTAGGATGTAGTACATTTTCTTTATGAACTATGTTATGCCAGTTGAACTAGATGTCCCCCAAGACCATGGTCCCTAGCCCTCAGCCCAGTAAATTGGTCCCTCAGGGAGTTTGGATGTGTCTATGAAGCTTCCATGACCTTGCCTTGATCAAGTTGTGCTGGCTTCCTCAGTATTGTGTACTGTCTTACCTTTCACCAAAGTTACCAGTTGTGTATTGTCTAGTTAGTGTTTTTCCCTCCTCATCACTTTCCTCCCTAGTAAACATCAAGGATTGTTTCTTTCTGTGTGTAAACCTTTTCATGTATTTTTACAGTAGTGGTCTCATACAATATTTGCCCTTTTGTGATTGACTTATTTCATTCAGCATAATGCCCTCCAGATTCATCCATGTTGTGGAATATTTTGCAGATTCATCATTGTTCTTTATTGTTGCATAGTATTCCATTGTGTGTATGTACCATAGTTTCTTTATCCACTCAGCTGTTGATGGGCACTTAGGTTGTTTCCATTTTTTGCTATTGTGAATAATATTGCCATGAACATGAGAGTGCATATGTCTATACATGTGAAACCTCTTATTTCTCTAGGATATATTCCAAGGAGTGGGATTTCTGGGTCATGTGGTATTTCTATTTCTACCTTTTTAAGAAAGCGCCGTATCGTTTTCCAAAATAGTTGTACCATTTTACGTTCCCACCAGCAGTGCATAAGAGTTCCAAGCTCCCTGCAGTGTCTCCAACATTTATTATTTTCTGTTTTTGTTTTTGTTTTTCTGATTCCTGCCACTAATGTTGGGGTGAGATGGTATCTCATGGTAGTCTTGATTTGTATTTCTCTAATGGCTAGTGAATGTAAGCATTTTCTCATGTGTTTGTTAGCCACCCGAATGTCTTCTTTGTTAAAATGTCTATTCATATCCTTTGTCTATTTTTTTAACTGGATTTTTTGCCTTTTTGTTGTAGAGGTGTTGGATTTTCCTACAGATTTTAAAGATTAGACCTTCGTCGGATTTGTGGTAGCCAAAATATTTCCCCAGTCTGTAGGCTCTTTTTACTCTTTTGATGAAGTCTTCTGACGAGCATAAGGGTTTAATTTGTAGAAGATTCCAGTTATCTTAGGTTATCTTCTGGTGTTTGTGCATTGTTAATTATGGTTTTTATCCTATTTATGCCATGAATTAGGGCCTCTAGCATTGATTCTATTTTTTTCTTCTATGTTCTTTATAGTTTTTGGTTTTATATTTAGGTCTTTGATCCATTTTGAATTAGTTTTTGTATATAGTGTGAGGCATGGGTCCTGTTTCATTTTTTTGCAGATGGACATCCAGTTTTGCCAGCACCATTTGTTAAAAAGACTGTCTTTTCCCCATTTAATGGACTTTGGGCCTTTGTAGAAGATCAGGTGACCATAGGTGGATGGATTTACATCTGGGTTCTAGATTCTGTTCCATTAGTCAATGTGTCTGTTGTTGTACCAGTACCAGGCTGTTCTGACCACTATAGCTGTATAGTAGATTCTGAGGTCAGGTAGTGTGAGTCCTCCTACTTTATTCTTTTTCTTCAATAGAGCTTTACTTATCAGAGGCCTCCTTCTTTTCCATATAAAGTTAATGATTAGTTTTTCCATCTTGTTAAAGAATGCTGTTGGTATTTGGATTGGGATTGCATTGTATTTGTAGATTGCTTTGGG
Organism: Dugong dugon; assembly: GCA_030035585.1. Lineage (NCBI taxonomy): Eukaryota > Metazoa > Chordata > Mammalia > Sirenia > Dugongidae > Dugong > Dugong dugon. The sequence continues at coordinate 8,503,892 of CM057475.1, forward strand.
TAGAATTGACTTTTTCACAATGTTGAATCTACCTATGCTTGGCATGGTATCTTTTTCCTTTTATGTACTTCTTGTTTGGTTTCTTGCAGTAGTGTTTTGTAGATTTCTTTGTATAGGTCTATTATGTCCCTGGTTAGAGTTATTCCTAAGTATTTTATTTTCTTAGGGACTATTATAAATGGTATTACTTTCCTGATTTTCTTTTTGTAGTTCTCTTTATTGGTGTATAGGAATCCAAATGATTTTTGTATGTTTATCTTGTATCCAGCTACTCTGCCTAATCTTTATATTAGTTCCAGTAGTTTTCTTGTGGAGTCTTTTGGGTTTCTATGTATAGTATCATGTCATCCACAAATAGGGATAGTTTTACTTCTTCCTTACAAATTTTGATGCTCTTTATTTCTTTTTCTTGCGTTATTGCTCTAGTTAGGACTACCAGCACAGTGTTAAATAAGAGTAGTGATAAAGGGCATCCTTATTTTTCCTGTTCATAGGGGGAATGCTTTCAGCCTCTCTCAGTTAAGAACGATGTTGGCTGTTGGTTTTGTTGAGCAATTTCCCTTCTATACGTATTTATTGAGATTTTTTAATTAGGAATGGGTATAGGACTTTATCAAATGCCTTTTCTGCATCAATTGAGATGATCACGTGATTCTTTTCTTTTGTTTTATTTATGTGGTGGATTATTTTGATTTTCTAACTTTGAAACGTCCTTGCACACCTGGTATGACTCCCACTTGGTTGTGGTGTATTATTTTTTTATATGATGCTGAATTTTATTGGCTAGAATTTTATTGAGAATTTTTGTATCTATATTCATGAAAGATATTGATCTATAATTTTCTTTTTTTGTGGTGTCTTTGCCTGGTTTTGGTATCAGAGTTATGCTGGATTCATAGATGAATTTGGAAATATTCTTTCCTTTTCTGTGTTCTGAAATAGTTGAGTAGTACTGGTACAAGCTCTTCTCTGAACGTTTGGTAGAATTCTACAGTGAAACCATCTGGGTCAGGACTTTTTTTTGTTGTGAGTTTGTTTTTAATTACCTTTTCATTGTCTTCTCTTGTTATGGGTCTGTTCAGATTTTCGACCTCAATTTGTGTTACTGTAGGTAGGTAGTGTGTTTTTAGAAACTGGTCCATTTCATCTAGGTTTTCAAATTTGTTGGAGTATATTTTTCATAGTACTCTTTTATGATCCTTTTTATTTCAGTTGGGTCTATTGTAATGTCCCCCATTTCACTTCTTATTTGAGTTATTTGTGTCCTCTCCTTTTTTTCTTTTGTCAGTTTGGCCAGTGGTTTGTTGATTTTGTGGATCTTTTCAAAGAACCAACTGTTGATTATTTCTATTGTTTTTCTCTTCTGTATTTCATTTCTTTCTCTCTGATTTTATTATTTTCTTTCTTCTGGTGGTTCATGGAAAACCTGGTGGTGTGGTGGCTAACAAAAAGGTCGGCAGTTTGAATCCACAATCTGCTCCTTGGAAACCCTATGGGGCGGTTCTACTCTGTCCTGTAGGGTCACTATGAGTCGAAATTGACTCAAATGCAATGAGGTTTTTTTTTTTTTTTTTTTGGTGGCTCCTGGCATTTTTTGCTGTTCTCTATTTGTTTGAGTTGTATAGCTAATGTTTTGTTATGGTCCCTTTCTTTCTTTCTTTTTTTTTTTTTTTGTGTGTGCATACAAATTGTCCTCTGAGCATTGCCTTTGCTGCGCACCAAAGGTTTTGTTTACATTCTCATTTGATTCCATGAATTTTTCAATTCTATCTTTGATTTCTTCTATTACCCAGTAGTTTTTAAGCAAGGTGTTATTCAGTTTCTATGCATTTGGTTTTTTTTTTTCTTGCTCTTCCTGTTATTAATTTCTACTTTTGATGTTCTGCTCAGAGAAGATGCTTTGTATTATCCCAATGTTTTGGATTTTGTTGAGGGTTATTTTGTGCCTAAGATGTTGTCTATTCTGGAGAATGTTCCATGTGTGTTGGAAAAGAATGCGCACTTTGCTGCTGTTGGGTGGAGTGCTCTATATATGTCTATGAGGTCATGTTGGTTGATTGTGGCCTTTAGATCTTCTGTATCTTTGCTGAGTTTTTTTCTAGATGTTTTGTCCTTTACTGAGAGTAGTGTGTTCAAGTCTTCTACTATTATTGTGGAACTATCAATTTCTCTTTTCAGTGCTGTTAGAGTTTGTTTTCTGTATTTTGGAGCCCTGTCATTGCGTGTGTAGATACTTACTATAATAAACAAATAAATATGGCTGTTGGGGAACCAGCCACTGGAGGTGAGGCAGAATTGCAGTGGCAGTGAGCTGACGTCTCTCTTGCCAGGGGCATGGTAGGGCTCATCATGAAGGGGCAGAGGCAGATCAGGGCCTTGGTGGGAGGGAGAAGTGAAAGGTAAAGAAAAATAAAAAATATGGCATTTAGGGAGCTGGTCTGTAGGGGTGGTGCAGATCCAAGGAGGTTGTGTGCTAGAGAGGCTGTCTACCTAAGAAGTATAGCACAGCCCACCAAGAGGAGGGGGCAGTGCATGAGGCTAGCTGGGTGGGAGAAAAGAAGGGAAGGAAGGGAGAGAGAGAGAAGACACAACAATGAAAAGAAAAGAAAAACAAAAATAAATAAATAAATAAATAAATAAAATGTTGCTGAGGTAGCCAATCAGTGATGGCAGCACAGATCTGGTGAGATTGCATGCCAGTGACTCCCTGCCAGAGCAGTGAAGCACAGGCCCCTTGAGAAGGGGTGGGGGCGGTGCACGGGTCTTGGTGGGCAGAAGAAAAGAAATGAAGGAAAGGAGAGATAGAAGAAACAGAAAAAAATAAAAAGAACAAAGCTAACAAACCAAAAAATATGACGCTGAGGGAGCTGGTTGGTGCGGGTAGCACAGACCGAGGAAGGCCATATGCTGGTGGCCCCCCAGCCAAGTAGTGCAGCAAGGTCATTGAGAAGGAATAGGGACTGCTCAAGTGGCTAGGTGGACGAGAGAAAAGAAAGGAAGGAAAGAATAGTGAGAGAAGAAACAAAGAGAAAAAAAAAAAACAACAAAGAAAAAAATACAGCACCAAAGGAGCTGGCCATGAGAGATGGCCCTGATCCAAGGAAGCCATGTGCCAGTGACCCTGTAGCTTAGAAGTGCAACTGGCCTGTTGAGAAGGGGCAGGGGCAGCTCGTAGGGCTATGTGGACTGGAGAAAGGAAAGGAAGGAGGAGAGAGAGAAGAAACCATAAAAGAAAAGAAAGGAAAAAAGGAAAAGGTGCTGAGGGAGCCTGCCAGAGGTTTGTGGTGTGGATCTGTTTGTGGGGAGGCTAGGTGGCTCTCTAGCAGACCAACCAAGAAGGGGCAATGATGTCACACGGGGACTGGTGGGCAGGAGAAAGGAAAGAAAGGAAGGAAGAGAGATGAAACTGGAAAATAATAATAACAAAATAAAAAATGGCACAGAAAGAGCCTTCTAGCAGGGGCAGTGCATACCTGGGGTGGCTGTGCACTGGTGGCTCTCTAGCTGAGCAATCTGGCATAGCCTGTCAAGAAGGGCAGTGGACAGCACGTTGGGCTAGCTGGGGGTCAGGGGGAGAAAGAAAAGGAAGGAAGGGAGAGAGAGAGGGAAGCAAAAAAAAAAAAAAAAAAAACAAACAAACAAACAAACAAAAATGACACTGAAAGCACTGGCCAATGGTGGAGGGGTGGACCTGGGTGGAAGTGATCTGGTGACTTGGTAATCAGGATCAATCACATCAGCCAATATGGTAACTCCCTTCTTTGATCCAGAGACATAAGGAGGCCAACTTCCAGTTCAATGGAATCAATGATGTGTCTGCTGGTGGGCGCATTCATCCCTTTGAAACTAAGACCTACAGACTGGCAGAGTGTAGGGTTGTGGGGACATGAAGCAAAAATTTTGCCAGTGGGCCACTAGGTGTAATAGTAAAGGGAGCCACTCCCATTTCCACCCTTGGATTCCTGGACCCATGAATCTTGACTATGGGAGAAACAGCACCATACCATTGGACATTAGTTTAGAGCATATACAGCCTTCTGGAAAACATTGCTCTTACCCTGCAAAGCATTGCCACCTAGCTGGCACTATAGTTGCTTCTTTAGAAGGCCATTCCATCATTCTAGCAAGCCAGCTACTTCAGGTTGATGGGAACATGGTAAAACCAATGAATTCTATGAGCATGGGTCTGTTGCCGCACTTCATTTGCTGTAAAGTGAGTCCCTTGATCCAAGGTGATGCTGTGTGGGATACCATGACGGTGGATAAGGCATTCTGTAAGTCCACAGATGCTAGTTTTGGCAGAAGAATTGCATGCAGAGAAGGCAAACGTGTATCCAGAGTAAGTGTCTATTCCAGTAAGAAAAAATACTGACCTTTCCATGATGGAAGTGGTCCAATGTAATCAAACTGCCACCAGGTTGCTGGCTGATCACCTCAGAAAATGGTGCCGTATTGGGGACTCGGTATTGGTCTCTGCTGCTGGCAGATTGGGCACTCAGCAGTGGCTGTATCCAAGAAGGCCTTGGTGAGTGGAAGTCAATGTTGCTGAGCCTATGCATAACCTCCATCTTTGCCACCATGGCACTTTGTTCATGAGCCCACTGGGCAAAGACAGAAGTGATAGGAAAGAGGTTGTCTGATTTCCACAGAATGTGTCATCCTCTCCACTCAGTTGTTACAATCCTCCTCTGCTGAGGTCACCTTTTGGTGAACACTCACATGAGACACAAATATCTTCACTTCTTTGGCCCATTCAGAGAGGTCTATCCACATATTTCTTCCCCACACCTCCTTGTCTCCAATTTTCCAATCATGTTCCTTCCAAGTACCTGACCATCCAGCCAAACCACTGGCTACAGCCCATGCATCTGTATAAAGTTGTACATCTGGCCACTTCTCCTTCCAGCAAATTGAACAACCAGGTACACTGCTCGAAGTTCTGTCCATTGGGAGGAGGATTTCCTTTCACCACTGTCCTTCAGGGAGATCCTAGAAAGGGGTAGTGCTGCTGCTGTCCACTTTTGAGTGGTGCCTGCATATCGAGCAGAACCATCTGTAAACTAGTCACGAATTTTCTCTTCCTCAGTCAACTAATTATAAGGAACTCCCCATGAGGCCATAGGTGCAGACTGGAGATGGAAGATGTCTTAGTTATCTAGTGCTGCTATAACAGAAATACCACAAGTGGATGTCTTCAACAAACAGAGGTTTATTCTCTCACAGTCTAGGAAGCTACAAGTCCAAATTTCAGGCGTCAGCTCCAGGGGAAGGCTTTCTCTCTCTGTTGGCTCTGGAGGAAGGTCCTTGTCATCAATCTTCCCCTGGACTAGGAGCTTCTCAGCCAATGTACCCCAAGCCCAAAGGACACGCTCTACTCCCGGCAGTACTTTCTCAGTGGTATGAGGTCCTCCTGTCTCTCTGCTCACTTCTTTCTTTTATATTGCAAAAGAGATTGACTTAACACACAACCTAATCTTGTAGATGGAGTCCTGCCCCATTAACATATCTGCTTCTAATCCTGCCTTATTAACATCATAGAAGTAGGATTTACAACACACAGGAAAATCACATCAAATGACAAAATGGTGGACAATTACCCAGTACTGGGAATCATGGCCTATCCAAGTTGACAGATATTTTTGGGGGACACAATTCAATCCATGAGAGAGGGTAATGTGACAGGAGTGGAGACCATGTGCATTTGGGCCACTTCTTTGTGCAACTTAGTTGTGCCTTGAGGTCCTGTTTGGGCTCGATCTCATATGTACCATTTCCATTTAATGTTGGACAGCTGCTGTGCATGTCCAACTTTATGGCTCTGTGACTCAGACAACACCCAGTTCATGATGGGCAGCTCAGGCCACATGGTGATTTGTGGCCCATGGTTAAGCATTCAGTCTCTACTAAGGCCCAGTAAGAAGCCTGAAGCTGTTTCTCAAAAGGAGAGCAGTTATCTGCAGAGGATGGTAGGGCTTTGCTCCAAAATCCTAAGGGTCTGCTCTGTGCTTCACCAATAAGGGCCTACAAAAGACTCCAAACAGCATCTTTCTCTGCCACTGACAATTCCAGCACCATTGGAGCAGCCAGATCATATGGCCCAAGTGATGGAGCTTCTTTCATGGCAGCCTGAAACTGTTGCAGAAACTTCTCTTGGTTTGGGCCCAACTCAAAACTAGCAGCTTTTTGACTAACTTGATAAATAGGCTGGTGTAGCACGCCCAAATGAGGGATCTGTTGCCTCCAAAATGCAAAAAGGCCCACAAGGTTGTAGGAGGGGCCAGATGCACTAGCTTATCCTTCACGTTAGAAGGAGTATCTCAACATGCCCCACATCACTGGACTCTAAGAAATTTCACTGAGGTGAAAGGCACCTGAATTTTTTGGGATTAATTTCCCACCCTCTAGCACACAGATTTCTATCAGTAAGTCCAGAGTCATTGATACTTCTTCCTTACTACTCCAATTAGCATAATGTCATCAATGTAATGGACCGGTGTGACATCTTGTGGAAGGGAAAGGCAATCAAGATCCCTGTGGAATGAATTAGGGCATAGGGCTGTAGAGTTGACATACTTCTGAGGTAGGACAGTGAAGGTGTATTGCTGGAATTGCCAGCCAAAGGCAAACTGCTTCTGGTGGTCCTTTCAAACAGGTATGGAGAAAAAGTCATTAGCCAGATCAATAGCTTCATACCAGGTACCAGGAGATGTATTAATTTTCTCAAGCAATGAAATTGTATCTGAAACAGCAGCTGCAATTGAAGTCACCATCTGTTTAAGTTTTTAATAATCCACTGTCATTCTCGAAGATCCGTATGATTTTTACACAGGCCAAATAGATGAATCGAATGGGGATATAATGGAAATCACCACCCCTGCATTCTTCAAGTCCTTGATGGTGGCAGTAATCTCTGCAATCCCTCCAGGAATGTGGTACTGCTTTTGGTTTACTATTTTTCTAGGTAGAGGCAGTTTTAATGGCTTCCACTTCACTTTTCTTACCATAGTAGCCCTAACTCCACTTGTCAGGGATCCAGTGTGGGAGTTCTGCCAGTTGCTGAGTATATCTATTCCAATTATGCATTCAAGAACTAGGGAAATCAGTACAAGTTAGGTTCAGGGACCCACTAGACCTACTGTGAAACAGACACGAGCTAAGACTCCATTTGCCCCCACTTAGTGGGCCACACTGACATTTTGGGTCTCCTAGAATTAGTGTCAGTTCAGACCCAGTATCAAGTAATCCTGAAAAGTCTGATTATTTCCTTCTACTAACGAACAGTCACTCTCATAAAAGGTTGTAAATCCTTTTAGGGAAGACTGGGAGAAATATTAACATTACAAATTTTTTTGCAGTATGGTGGGGTCCTTCCCCAAGGGCACCCAGCATAACCTTCACTCAAGATGTTGTGAGTCTTTAAACTCGCTCAAGTCTGGTCTGTGGGTCTAACCTGATAAATCCACTCTAAAGTGCCAGTTTACCTAAGCCTTTGGATATATTTTCTACAGTGTACATAGGCAGTTCTGGTACCTCAACTTGATTTAGTACAGGGCACAGTATAATCCATGCTTCAGTGACCCAACCAAATAAACTATTAGCTCCTTTCCTAACCTCTTGATCTGAAACATTGAATGAAGAATCTGTGCTTAGTGGGCCTATATTAATAAATTCAGACTGATCAAGGTTCATGTTCCTTGTACCATCATCCCACACCCTTAATAGTCATTCCACACATATTCCACAGGTTTTTGTTTGTACATAGTTGAAAAGTCAAGCAGTTCTTTTGGAATGTAGCATACCTCCTCCTGGGTCATGCTTTGTAGTTCACCTTTTGGGGGCTAGCTGGGACTTACGTCTAGTTATAGGTCTAGAAGCCAAAATGGGTGGTGGGGATGTGTTTTGAGGACATTCAGCATTGTCTTTTAAGGCATCTGCCTCAGGCCATGCCTCAGGCAGTAACTCAGACAAAGCCTCTTCAGACACAGCTGGGTTAATCTCATCAGATGAGGGTGGAAGGGATAATGGTTTTACTGGGGCAGGTGGTTTAGCACACAAAGATAGAGTAATCACTTAGATGGGAGAGGGCTGCTTCTGCTGGCAGGAGCAATTCAATGGAATTTAGGTGCTCAATGTCCCCAGCTTCCTGATTATCTGCCCATATATAGCCATCCTAAATTTCAGAATCCCATTTCTTCTCAATCAATATCCTCACTTTAACATCAGACACCACTTGAGGCTGGGAATTCAGTTGGCATTGTAATTTGGCCATTCTTATGATAAGGCTCTGGGTTTGGTTTTTGGCACTATCAGCTCTGTTACCACAAGAAATAAGCCTGTCTTTCAAGATACAAGTGGAAATTTTGAGATGGCTTATGTGGCACTTGAGCTTTGACTCTGAAGCCGTAAGATCATCTCTTTCTTTCACTACTTTGTTTAGCGAAAATAAGACCAAGCAACCAACTTCCTTATACCTCTCAACATGACAAAATTGTAGAAAAGTATCAGACATGTGATCACCTCACCTCTAACCAATACCTGATCTATTGGGGGTGATATTTTGCATATTTCTGTTGCCACCTCATGCCATGGATTAACAGTGTCCTCTTTATTACTGGAAGCAGAGTCATCAACATCTTTGAGACTAACCACATTTGAGAACCAATTTAGAAAACTCATCTTTAAAATTTTGTTTCTCTAGAAACACACTTGGTACCAAATGTCTTAGGCTGGGTTCTCTAGAGAAGCAAAACCAGTAAGGTGTCTATATATATATATATATATACATAATGGCTCATACGGTTGTAGAGGCTGGAAAGTCCCAAGTCTGTGGGTCAGGCTGGAGGCTTCTCTCAACTCATGTAGCTGTAGGCTTGCTGAAATCAAGACCTGGATTGTGGAGGCTGATGAATCCCAAGATTGGCAGGCAAGCTGCTAGTTCACGTCCCAAGAACTGGAGGTCAGATGACAGGAGCCTGCTTCAAGGTCCAGAGTGAGCAAAAGCTGATGATCCTTGTCAGAAAGTCCACCTATATTGCATGTAGGCCATACTCCCATGGAAATTTCTTTTCAATTGATTGACTATTTACAGTACAGCCCATCATGGAGATGATGACATTATATCATATCTCATCATGGAGGTCATTACATCAATACGTGACTGCATCATAACTGCCAAACTACATCATAACTGCCAAACCACTATGAATCACGGCCCAGCCAAGTGGACACACAGCCTTAACCATCACAAGGAATACTCCCTAAATCTTTCTATGAAGCCAGTATTACCCTGGTACCAAAGCCAGACAGACACCACAAGAAAAGAAGACTACCTACCTATATCTCTTATGAGTATAGATGCCAAAATTCTCAATAAAATACTAGTAAGCAGAATCCAACAGCTGATTAAAAGAATTATACATCATGATCAAGTGGGATTTATTACAGGAATGCAAGGTTGGTTCAACATTAGAAAATTAGTCAGTGTAATACACCACATTAATAGAACATAGGAAAAGAACAACATGATCATCTCAACAGATGCAAAAAACATATTTGATAGAATCCATCACCCTTTCTTGATAAAAATTCTTAACAAGATAGGAATAGAAGGGAAGTTCCTTAACATGATTAAGGGCATTTATGAAAAACAAACAGCCAACATTATACACAATGGAGAAAGATTGAGAACTTTCCTCTTGAAAATGGGAACAAGACAAGGATGCCCCTCTCACCACTCCTATTCAGTATTGTACTGGAAGTCCTAGCCAGAACAATAATGCAAGAAAAAGAAATAAATGTATCTAAATTGTAAAGGAAGAGATGAAACTATCTCTATGTGCAGACGACATGATCTTATATACAGAAAATCCCAAAGAATCTACTAAAAAGCATCTAGAACTAACAGTGAATTTAGCGAAGTTGCACGATACAAGATCAACACATAAAATTCAGCTGGGTTTGTATACATCGGTAATCAGAAATCTGAAACAACTCCATTTACAATAGCATCTAAGAGAATAAAATATCTAGGAATAAATTTACCTAAGAATGTGAAAGACTTATTCAATGAAAATCATAAAACACTACTGAAAAAGACTAAAGAAGACGTAAATAGATAGAAAGATGTTCTATGCTCATGAATTAGAAGACTTAATATAGTCAAGATGTCAATACTACCCAAAGCAATCTACAGATACAACCCAATCCCAATCAAAATTCCACCAGCATTCTTTACAGAAATGGAAACTAATCTTCAATTTTATATGGAAAGACAAAAGACCCCAAACAACCAAAGCAATTTTGAAGAAGAATAAAGTAGGGGGCCTCACACTTCCTGATTTCAAAACGTATTATACAGCCACAGTAATCAAAACAGCCTGGTAGTGGTTTAATGATAGACACATAGACCAATGGAATAGAATTGAAAATCTAGAAATAAATTCAAACATCTGTGGTCAATCGATTTTCTACAAGGGAACCAAATCCATTCAATGGGGAAGGAACAGTCTCTTCAACAAATGATGCTGGCAAAACTGGATTTCCACATGCGGGGGAAAAGAAAGCTAAGATACATACCTCACATCATATACAAAAACTAAAATGAATCAAGGACCTAAATTTTAAATCTAAAACCATAAAGTTCTTGAAAGAAAATATAGGAGCAAAGCTTTGGGACCTAATTTTCATCAACGATAGATTAGCAAACGCATCAATTGCATGCGCAACAGAAAAAAAATAGCTAACTGGGATCTCATAAAAGTTAAATACTTACGTTCATCAAAAGACTTTATAAAAAGGGGAAAGAGACAATCCACAGACTGGGGAAAAACTTTGGAAATGACATAACTGATAATGGTGTAATATCTAAAATATAGAGAAAACCTCTATAACTTAAAAACAAGAACTGGGCAAAGGACATGAACAGACACTTCACCAAAGAGGATATTCAAATGACCAACAGACACGTGAAAAGATGCTCAAAATCAATAGCCATCAGAGGAATACAAATCAAAACCAAAATGAGACACTGTTTAATTCCCACTAGGATGGCTAAGACAAACAAACAAAAATCCAGAAAATACCAAGTGTTAGAGGGGATGTGGAGAAATTGGAACCCTCATTCATTGCTGGTGGGAAGGCAACATGGTACAGCCGTTGTGGAAAACTGTCCTGCTGTTCCTCTAAAAAGTAGAGGTAGAGTTGCCAAATGACCCAACAATTCCGCTCCTAGGTATATACCCTAGGGATCTAATAGAAGTGACATGAACAGACATATGCACACTATTAACAAAGCAAAAAGATAGAAACAACCTAAGTGCCCATCAACAGGTGTATGGATAAATAAAATGTGATATACATGCAATGGAATACTACTCAGTAATAAGGAAAAATGAGTTCCCAAAACATCTTACAACGTGGGTGAACCTGGAGGACATTAGGTTGAATGAAATAAGTCAATCACAAAAAACAAATATTGTATGCTCTCACTTTTATGAAATGACATGAGCAGGCAAATATACAGAAACTAGTGTTCATTAGTGGTTACCAGGAATGGTGGCAGAGGGGGCAGAGGAGGATTCATTCTCTACATAGTAGGCACTGGTGATTTTTGGTGATGAGAAAGGCAACACCAAATGAGGGTGAAGTGTGCATAAGTTGATGACAGTAAATGATTTCATAAAAAAATACACAAGAAAAAAGGACCTTTTGGTAACTGCTATGGCATATATAATTTTGAAATAATAGCAACAAAACTCAAAAAATATATGTGCAGGTATATATTATGTATGTAAGCATATATTTGGATAGGTATGTACATGTGATTGTATACGTGTATATATATGTATGTATGCATGTGTACATGTATATGCATCTATGTGACTATATGCACATATTCATATATACAATAATAAAGCATATGGAGGCACAGTTATGGATATTTCTTAGATATAACCAAACACCTAGCAGGATGGGATTTCTGGATTTGAAGGATTAGGACCATAGTCTCGGGGGACATCTCAGTCAATTGGCATAATATAGGTCATAAAGTTTATGCTCTACATCCTAGTTTGGTGAATAGTATCCAGGGTCTTAAAAGCTTATGAGTGGCCATCTAACATACAACTAGTGGGTCTCTACTCATCCAGAGCAAAAGAGAAAGAAGGAAACCAAAGACTCAGAAGACAAACTAATCTATAGGACAAATAGTCTACATGAACCATGGCCTCATCTGCCCTGAGACAAGAAGAACTAGGTGTTGCCTGGCTACAGCTACTGACTGTTCTAATCAGAGCCACAACAGAGGGGCCCTGGTACAACCAGAGGAAAGTGTGGAATAGAACTTGAAATTCCTAAAAAAATAAAACTAAGACTTACTGAACCAGTTGAGAGTGGACTCCCTGAGACTATTGCCCTGAGATACTCTTTAAACCCTTGAACTGAAACTATTCTCTGAGGTCACCTTTTAGCTAAACAATACATTGGCTCATAAACGAAAGAATATCACCCGATCACCCAAGAGATTTGTGCCTCTAAAAAATCATGTATATGAGACCAAACGGTCAACAATTACTTTAAAACAAAGATGACAAGGTAAGGGGGCAGGGAAACTAGATTAATGGAAATAGAACAACCAGAACAGAAATATTGAGAATGTTCACACGTTGTGAAGAATGTAATCAATGTCACTGAACAATTTGCATAGAAATTTCTGAATGGGAACCTAAACTGCTATGCAAACCTTCACCGAAAACACAATAAGCTATTATGCGGGGGAAGGGGGAGTCAATTAGAGTTAAAAGGTTTTATTGCTTGGAAAAAAACTGCTGACAAACAGGAAGCATCCCTCCAGAGAGATGAGCTCCTCACATTACAATTTTGATTAGCTTATATGCAGTACAAACTGTCATGGGATTTTCCAAAAGGAAAATTTAAAATGATTTTTTGTCATTCACTTAACCAGCAGGAAGCAGCTTGGATTGGTTTATTAAGTTTGTCTGTCTGCATTCTATAAGCTAGTTAGGGCTTATCTGATTATTTAATCTTTTCCCAGAACTGTCTTCCTCATCAGATTTTAGTTTCCGTGAAGGGTTAAGAGTTTAATAACCAGGAAGGGGAGGCATTTTCTTTAACACCAGTAACCAGTTGTTGTTGAGTCTGACTCTTGGCGACCCCATGTGTGTCACCAAGTAGAGCTATGCTCCATAGGGTTTTCAGCGGCTGATTTTCTGAAAGTAGATTGCCAGGCTTTTCTGGGTGGGCTCAAACCTCCAGCCTTCATTTAGCAGCCGAGGGTGTTAACAGTTTGCATCACCCAGGGACTTCCTACTGCATACACATCTCATTTAACAAGTTTCCAACTGAGGAGAGAAGCACTCCGTTGATCAAAGATCCAGCTGGCCATGAGATCCTGAGAAAGTGGCTGATGAACCAAGAGATGCTAACTGAAGGACAAGTCTCCACTGCACATGCATACTGCTCTAGTCAAGCTGGAACACAGAGCAAAGTAAAAACCAGAGCCCCCAGGTGTTTTATGAACTCCTCTTGCTCTTGAAACTGGCATAAAGAGAATATTTCTGGGCCGCAATGTCTGTTTTCCTTGAAGCCACAATTCTCCAGCCCCTCAGAGTAAAACACAGAGGCTGGTATCGGATGTCATTTCCCCTGGGCTTTCTGTGACCAGCTTCCCTGAATGTCCTAGGCCAACTATGTTGGTCCCCCTGCCTCTGGGACTACTCCTCCCTCAAAGCCCTGCTTTTTATTGGACTTTTTGCTGTGACCTGGGGTCCTGGGGTCCTGAGGTGTGATCACTCCATGAACTCTGATTTCCTCTGCTTTCTGCACCCCACCTCCATCTTCAGCCTCTGAGCTGCTTTGAGTCAGGGACTTCGTTGTTTATGAAGTGTGGGTATTGTCAGTAAGCTTTTCAATCTTGCCACTGTTATTCGAAAGCACTTTTGTTCAGCATAGGCAGACTGTTTTATGTAGGCTTGTTTGTGGTCAACACTGAGTGTTTTTTATATATGTTTAATTATAAAGCTAATGCCACAAGGAAGCTAAAAGCTTGGCAGAGATCGTGTTGTCTCTACAGCACTAGAACGAAATCAAAGTGGTTTAGTGGTTGTTTGGGCCAGGTGGGGAAGCCTTCCTGTGAGGGTCCCCGGGTGGGAAGAGGTCACGGGAGCCTGTTGTGCCTGCAGAGCAGGCACCAGGGTAGCAGGGAGGATGGCAGAGCTCATGGTCAGTGACCATCCACTCCATGCTGGGCACTGCCCAAGCACCTCAACTACTGTGTCTACTTCTCTCATTTACTCTCACACAAACTCAGCATGTGCTGTCTTCTTTATTCTACTTACCAGGAAAAGGGGTCAATGGCGTTGAAAAAGTGTCCTAGAAGGGGGAGGAGCTGGAAAGGGAAGCTGATCCCTCTGACCCATTTCATGGCACACGGGACCAGCTGCATCTAGGGCACAGACATGTGCCTCCTTGTATGTTTTGGGGTCAGATGACTCCACTTGAACACTGCCAGATGCAAGTCCTCACCACGACTGACTGACCTCTGATGGTGCTGAGTCGTCCAGCCCCCATGTGCAGTTCACTCACTGTTGGCTTCAGAAAGTTCTTGGAGGCCTCAAGGAGATGGCTCAGATGCTGCTCGGGAGACTTTCTGGTTCAGTTCTATAGGTCTAGCCTGAGTGGTACCAGAGCCAGCTGACCACAGGCCCTCCCACACCAGTGATCAGTGGAGCCCATCATACTCCACCCCTTTCTGGTCCTGGGCTCTCCAGGGTTGGCATTTGAAGCCAAACACTCCTACATTCATTATATGGAACAGTTATCCTTTCCAAAATCTCTGGGTGATGCAAACAGTTAACTTGCTAGGCAGCTAACTGAAAGATTGTGAATTATCATAGACTCAAGGAGTATAGGCCATTTATGGCCATTTTATAGGAATTGGAATATACCTACACATTTAAAAATAATTACAGGGTTTTATAATTATTGTAGGCAGTCCCTGAGTGGTGCAAACGGTTAATGCATTCAGCTGTTAACCAAAAGGCTGGAGGCTCAAGTCCACTCAGAGACACCTCAGAAGAAAGGCCTGGTGAAAGATCTCCTGAAAGATCAGCCACTAAAAACCCTATGGAACACAGTTCCACTGTGACACACACGGGGTTGCCATGAGTCAGAGTTGATTTGAAGGCACCTGGTTATCCTTTCCAAAGGCAGCCCCTAAAATGGCGCTCCTTTCTTCCCTTCTTGCAGATTCCAGGGATTCTTGTTAAGATGGAATATATGGTGAGTAGTATAAATAGCTTAACCAACAAGCCTGGTCTGCTTAATATGAAATTAAGGAGCTCGAGCTCAGCTGGTTTTGGGTCCACAGCTTTTTTTTAGACTATTTTGCAAAATGCACTAAGTTCAGTGAAAATCCCCTTTCCCTACAGACAGCCCCCTCATTTTTAAACTCCTTCGTATGTCAAGGGAAATGCAAGCCTTGTGTCTCTGATCTATTTACCTGTAAGTCACTAAAGTTGTTCTGCAAGAGCGGTTGAATATTTTTTTTTTATTTAATTTTGTTGTACTTTAAGTGAAAGTTTATAATTCAGGTTAGTCTCTCATACAAAAATCTATACACACATTGTTATGTGACCCTAACCCTGTACTGTGACAGCACATTCCTCTTTTCTACCCCTGATATCCCGTGTCCATTCAACCAGCTCCTGACCCTCTCTGCCTTCTCATCTCACCTCTGGACAGGAGCTGCCAGTTTAGTCTCGTGTATCTACTTGAGCTAAGAAGCACGCTCTTCATGAGTATCACTTTATGTTCCACAGTCCAGTCTAATCTTTGACTGAAGATTTGGCCGCGGAAATGGTTTTAGTGCTCGGTTGACAGAGTCTGGGGGCCATGCTCTCTGGGGTTCCTCCAGTCTCAGACCATTAAGTCTGGTCTTTTCAACAGAATATGAGTTCTGCACCCCACTTTTCTCCTGCTCCAACAGGGACTCTCTGTTGTGTTCCCTGTCTGGGCGTTCATTAGTGGTAGCTGGGAACCATCTAGTTCTTCTGGTCTCAGGCTGATGAAGTCTCTGGTTTATGTGGCCCTTTCTGTCTCTTGGGCTAATGCTTTTGTTGTGACTCTGACGGTCTTCATTCTCTTTTACTCCAGGTGGGTTGGGACAAATTGATGCATCTTAGATGGCTGCTCACTAGCTTTTAAAACCCCAGATGCCACTCACTAAAGTAGGATGCAGAACATTTTCTTAATAAACTTTGTTATGCCAATTCACCTAGATGTCCCCTGAAACCATGGTCCTCAGACCCCTATCCCTGCTACTCTGTCCCTCGAAATGTTTGGTTGTATTCAGGATAATTCTTAGCCTTGGCCTAGTCCAGTTGTGCTGACTTCCCCTGTAGTGTGTGCTGTCCTTCCCTTCACCTAAGATAATTCTTGTCTACCGTCTAGTTAGTAACACTCTCTCTCCCTCCCTACCCTCATAACCGTCAAAGAATGTTTTCTTCTGTGTTTAAACTTTTTCTTCAGTTCTTATAATAGGGTCTTATACAATATTTGTCCTTCTGTGACTGACTAAATTCACTCAGGATAATGCCTTCCAGACTCCTCCATGTTATAAGGTGTTTCACGGCTTCATCATTGTTCTGTATCATTGCATAGTATTCCATTGTGTGAATATACCATAATTTGTTTATCCATTTGTCCGTTGATGGGCACCTAGGTTGTTTCCATCTTTTTGCTATCATGAAGAGTGCTGCAATGAACATGGATGTGCATGTATCTATCCGTGTGATGGCTCTTATTTCTCTAGGATATATTCCAAGGAGTGAAATTGCTGGATCGTATGGTACTTCTATTTCTAGCTTTTTAAGGAAGCGCCAAATCGATTTCCAAAGTGGTTGTACCATTTTGCATTCCCATCAACAGTGTATAAGTGTTCCAGTCTCTCCACAACCTCTCCAAAATACATTATTTTGTGATTTTTGGATTAATGCTAGCCTAGTTGGGGTGAGATGGTAACTCATTGTAGTTTTGATTTGCATTTCTGTAATGGCTAAAGATTGTGAGCATTTCTTCATGTGTCTGTTAGCTGCCTGAATGTCTTCTTTGGTGAAGTGCCTGTTGATATCCTTTGCCAGTTTTTCAATTGGGTTATTTTTCTTTTTGTTGTTGAGGTTTTGCAGTATCTTGTAGATTTTAGAGATTAGATTCTGATCAGATTTGTCATAGACAAAAATTTTTTCCCAGTCTGTAGGTTGTCTTTTTACTCTTTTGCTGAAGTCTTTTGATAAGCATAAGTGTTTGATTTTTAGGAGCTTCCAGTTATGTAGTTTCTCTTCTGGTTTTGTGCATTGTTACTTATGGTTGGTATTCTGTTTATGCCATGTATTAGGGCTCCTAGCATTGTCCCTATTTTTTCTTCCATGATCTTTATCTTTTTAGATTTTATACTTAAGTCTTTGATCCATTTCGGGTTAGTTTTTGTGCATGGTGTGAGGTATGGGTCTTCTTTCAGTTTTTTGCAGATAGATATCCAGTTATGACAGCACCATTTGTTACAGAGACTGTCTTTTCTCCAATTAATGGACTTTGGGCCTTTGTCCATATCAGCTGCTCATAGGTGGATGAATTTATCTCTGGATTCTCAATTCTGTTCCATTGTTCTATATATTTGTTGTTGTACTAGTACCAGGCTGTTTTGACTACTGTGGCTGTATAATTGTTTCTAAAATCAGGTAGTGTGAGACCTCCCACTTTGTTCTTCTTCTTGAGTAATGCTTTACTTATCCAGGGCCTCTTCCCTTTCCGCATGAAGTTGATGATTTCTTTCTCCATCTCAGTAAAAAATGCCGTTGGAATTTGAATGGGTATTGCATTGTATTTGTAGATTGCTTTGGGTAGAATTGACATTTTCACTATGGTGAGCCTTCCTATCCTTGGGCAAGGTATATTTTTCTACTTATATAGGTCTCTTTTGGTTTCTTGGAGTACTGCTTTGTAGTTTTCATTGTATAGGTCTTTTACGTCTCTGGTTAGCTTTATTCCTAAGTATTTTATCTTCTTGGGGTCTATTGTAAATGGTATTGATTTGGTGATTTCCTCTTCGAAGTTCTCTTTGTTGGTGTAGAGGAATCCAACTGATTTTTGTATGTTTATCTTGTATCCTGAGACTTTGCTAAAATATTCTGTTAGTTCTATTAATTTTCTTGTGGATTCTTTGGGGTTTTCTGTGTATAAGATCATATCACCTGGAAATAGAGATACTTTTACTTCTTCCTTACCAATTTGGATACACTTAATTCTTTTTCTAGCCTAATTGCTCTGGCTAGGACCTCCAGCATAATGTTGAACAAGAGTGATGGTAAAGGGCATCCTTGTCTAGTTCCAGTTCTCAAGGGGAGTGCTTTCAGACTCTCTCCATTTAGGATGATGTTGGCTGTTGGCTTTTTATAAATGCCCTTAATCATCTTAAGGAATTTCCCTTCTATTCCTGTTTTGTTGAGAGTTTTTATCATGAGTGGGTGTTGGACTTTCTTAAATGCCTTTTCTGCATCAATGGATAAGATCATGTGGTTCTTGTCTTTTGTTTTATTAATGTGACGGATTACATTGATTGCTTTTCTAATGTCATCCCTGCGTACCTGGTATAAATCCCACTTGATCATGGTGAATTTTTTTTTTTTTTTTGATGTGTTGTTGAATTCTATTGGCTAGAATTTTTGCATCAATGTTCATGAGGGATATTGGTTTGTAATTTTCTTTTTTGTGGTATCTTTACCTGGTTTTGGTATCAGGGTTATACTGGCTTCATAGAATGAATTTGGGAGTATTCCATCCTCTTCTATGCTCTGAAATACCCTTAATAGTAGTGGTGTTAACTCTTCTCTGAAAGTTTAGTAGAACTCTCCAGTGAAACCGTCTGGGCCACGGCTTTTTTTTTGTTGGGAGTATTTAAATTACCTTTTCAATCTCTTCTTTTGTTATAGATTTATTTAGTTGTTCTACCTCTGTTTGTGTTGGTTTAGGTAGGTAATGAGTTTCTGGAAATTTGTCCATTTGCTCTAGGTTTTCAAATTTTTTAGAATACAATTTTTCATAGTATTCTTTTAATTTCAGTTGGGTCTGTTGTGATATCACCCATCTCATTTCTTATACAGGTTATCTGCTTCCTTTCCTGTTTTTCTTTTGTCAGTTTGGCCAATGGTTTATAAATTTTGTTGACCTTTTCAAAGAACCAGCTTTTGGACTTGTTAACTCTTTCAGTTGTTTTTCTATTCTGTATTTCATTTAATTCTGCTCTAATTCTTATTATTTCCTTCCTTCTGGCTCCTGTGGGCTTCTTTTGCTGCTCTCTTTCCACTTGTTCCAGTTGTAGGGTTAATGTTTTGATTTTGGCCCTTTCTTCTTTTTGGATGTGTGCATTTATTGCTATAAACTGACCTCTGAGCTGTGTCCCAAAGGTTCTGTTAGGATGTGTTTTCTTTCTTGTTTGAGTCTATGAATTTCCTTATTCCATCCTTAATTTCTTCTATAACCCAGTAGTTTTTGAGCAAGGTGTTGTTCAGTTTCTACGTCTTTGATTTTTTTTCCTTGCTTTTTGTGTTGTTGATTTCCACTTTTATGGCTTTATGGTCAGAAAAGATGCTTTGTAATATTTCGATGCTTTGGATTCTGTTAAGGTTTGCTTTATGGCCTAATATGTGGTCTTCTCTGGAGAATGTTCCATGTAAGTTGGAAAAGAAAGTATACTTGGCCGCTGTTGGGTGGAGTGATCAGTATATGTCTATGAGGTCAGGTTGGTTGATTGCAGCATTTAGGTCTTCCATGTCTTTGTTGAGCTTCTTTCTGGATGTTCTGTCCTTCGCCAAAAGTTTATGTTGAAGTCTCCTACTATTATTGTTGAGCTGTCTATCTCTCTTTTCAAAGCTGTTAGAGTTTGTTTTATGTATTTTGGAGCCCTGTAATTGGGTGTGTAAATATTTATTATAGTTATGTCCTCCTGGTGTACTGACCCTTTAATCATTATATAGTGTCCTTCTTTACCCTTTGCGGTGGATTTTACTTTAAAGTCTATTTTGTCAGAGATTAATATTGCCACACCTGTTCTTTTTTGATTGTTGTTTGCTTTATATATTTTTTCCTTCCTTTGAGTTTTAATTTGTGTCTTTAAGTCTAAGGTGTATCTCTTGTTGGCAGCACATAGACAGATCCTGTTTTTTTAATCCATTCTGCCACTCTCTGTCTCTTTATTGGTACATTTAGTCTATTTACATTCAGAGTAATTATTGATAGGTTTGAGTTTAATGCTGTCATTTGGATGTCTTTTGTGTGTGTGTGCTGTTGACGGTTTCTTTGTTCCAGTTAATTTTTTGGTCTGAGTCTTTTTTCTTCATGTATTTTCTTTTCATCTTTTTCCTTGTTGTTGATTTTGTGTTTGCTAAGTCTTTATATTTTTCTTGTTTTTTATTTTGATGTGTAGGATTGTTTGTTTCCTTTGTGGTTACCTTAATATTTACCCTTATTTTTCTAAGTTTAAACCTGTCTTTTACTTCTTTATATCGCCTTGACTTCTTCTCCATATGAAAAATCTATGACTATATTTTTAGTTGCTCTTTTTTGTTTTAATGTTTTCATCTTTTATATATTGACATCTCTGTTTCCCTATTTTCAGTGTTTTAGCTTTGATTTATTTTTTGTGACTTCTCTATCTGGGTTGATATCTGGTTGCTCTGTCCTGTGTTCTAGTTTTGGGTTGTTATCTGATGTTATTGATTTTCTAACTGGAGGACTCCCTTTAGTATTTCTTGTAATTTTGGTTTGGTTTTTGCAAATTCCCTAATCCTCTGTTTGTCTGGAAATGCTCTCATTTTACCAGCATATAAGAAACAATTTTGCTGGATATATAATTCTTGACTGGCAATTGTTTTTCTTCAAGGCTTTATATATGTCATCCCATTGTCTTCTTGCCTGCATGGTTTCTGCTGAGTAGTCTGAGCTTATTCTTATTGACTCTCCTCTGTATTTGACTTTTTGTTTATCCCTAGCCACTCTTAAAATTCTCCCTTTATCCTAGGTTTTGCAAGTTTGATTATAATATGTCTTAGTGACTTTCTTTTGGGATCTAACTTATGTGGAGTTCGATGAGCATCTTGGATAGATATCTTCTCATCTTTCACAATATCAGGGAAGTTTTCTGCCAACAAATCTTCAACAATTCTCTCTGTATTTTCTTTTATCCCCCCTGTTCTGGTACTCCAATCACTCATCGGTTATTCCTCTTGATAGAGTCCCACATAATTCTTATGGTTTCTTTATTTTTTAAAATCCTTTTATCTGATTTTTCCTCAAATAAGTTGGTGTCAAGTGCTTTCTCTTTAATATCACTAATTCTGACTTCCATTGCCTCAATTCTGCACCTATGACTTTCTATTGAGTTGTCTAATTCTGAAATTTTATTGTTAATCTTCTGGATTTCTGATTGCTGTCACTGTATGGATTCTTGCAGCCTGTTAAAATTTGTCATTATGCTCTTCTCTAATCTTCTTAAGTTCCTGTATTGCTTGGTCTGCGTTTTGCCTAATTTCCTTCCTGATATCTTGAAGAGTTCTGTATATTACTCTTTTGTATTCTACTTCTGGTGATCCCAAGAAATTCTCTTCCTGTGGGAAATTTGATTCTTTATTTTGGCAGTTTACTGAAGTCATCATGGTCTACCTCTTTATGTGATTTGACATTGACCATTGTCTCTGAGCCATCAATAAGTTATTATATTTATTTATTTTATGTTTGCTTACTGTGTCCTAGTTTCTTGTTGTTGTTGTTGTTGTTTTTTAGATATGCCCAAATAGGCTGCTTGTGTGAGCTGATCACTGGTGTCCCTGAAGCTCCAAAATCCTGCCACCAGGTGGCCAGAACTGCCACTAAGTATGTGTGCCCAGGAGTCCGCTCACTCCTCTTGTATGGATTCAGCTCCGATATCCAGGTAGTCGGCCACCAAGTGCGTGGTGCAGGCTCTTGCCTACAGTCCTAGACAGGCATGGGTGATTCATGTAGGCACAGGCAACCAGTTGCGGCAGAGGGTCACATGCTGAGCAAGGCAGGGGGCTGACAGCCACCCCAGAGTATCTGGGAGGAAAGCATGTCCCTGTTCCCTAGAGTACATAGGTGGGTGGATTTTGCAGCATGACTATGAGCACCCAGTGCTGTTGGCTGTAAGGGCTGGGAGGTACTACTTATTCTTGGGCCCCTGTTGCAGGTGGCTATGTCACATGGGTAGAGCCACCAGTCCTCAAACCGCTGATGTTGGTAGGTGAAGACCCTGCTAAATGGACAGACCAGTGTCAAATGTCACAAACCTGCCATTTCACAGCTGAAACAGTTGAAGTTAGACTTCAGGTATATACCCTGTTGTACTGTGGTAATGAGAGCCTACCCTGTTGAAATGGGCCCACACAAGTCTCTGCAGGGGCAAAGGCACTCAAAGTCCATGGACCCCTTATGCCTGTGCCTAGGGAAAGAAGCTGTGCCTATCCTGAGTTCCTGGCTTAGGGGAGCTGGCAGATTATTTTTTCCCATTTGTTAATTTGTTCTCTCTCCAAGGCTGGGAGAATGGCTCAGGGCACATGATAGGTCCTACTTCTGGCCCAGGGAACTTGGCAATTGCTGAAGCCAGTCTCAGACCTAGTGCAGAGCAGGTAGCAGAGTGGTAAATTGGAGCAAAGTTTTTCCCAAAGCAGGTTGTTTTTGATCCACATGGTAGGCTAGACAAAGTACTTATCTTCTGCCAATTGAGGGCTGTTTCTCACTGGTTCTAGATGGCCGAGTAGACTCTCTGCCCCTGGAACTCTCGTGGTGTGGAAAACGCCTCCCAACTGCCACTGCTTGCCTGCCTCACCTCTTACCCCCAAGCTGATCCAGGCTGAAGGGCTCTGGCTCCCCCTGGGTCAGGTCTGGCAACTCCTTGCTGCTTCCATACCATCTCTCCCTCCCCCAGCCACTCAGTCTGATTTCTCAACTTTGCCTTTGATGTTCAGGGCTCCTAGATTCTCATACATAATCGATTCACTTTTGTTTTTTAGAGTCTTTGTTGTAAGAGGCACCACTGGAAGTGTCTGACTACTCTGCCATCTTGGCCCCACACCGTGATCGAATGTTTTGATGGCTCCTTTCTCAGAACAGGAAGCTTCACTGACAGAGTGAGTAAGTTCTGACTTCCCAAGGTGCGGGAAAGGATCAAAACCTTGAATCCAGACAGAAAGCTTGGTCAAGGAATGCTTTCTTTGGCCCATACTCACAGTTTGGTTCTTTTAGATTCCCTATCCCTTTGAAGAAGCAATTCAACAAGAATAATTGCTTTGTTTTTCCAAACAGCCACCTTTAAAGCCAAATTAGGGAGCAGTGGTGGTTCAGTGATAGAATTCTCACCTTACATGGGGGAGATCTAGGTTCAAATCTCAGCCAGTGCACCACATGCAAAGCCACCACCCTATCTGTCAGTGGAGGCTTGCATGTTGCTTATGATGCTTAATGGGTTTCAGCAGAGCTTCTAGACTTAGGTGGATTAGGAAGAAAGGCCTGGTGATCTACTTCCAAAATATCAGCCAATGAAATCCTTATGGATCAAAGGGTCCAAACAACAACTGATGGCAGGGATGGCACAGGAGTGGGTAGTATTTCATTTCTTTGTGTATGGAGTACCCATGAGCAGAGGGCCGACTCAATGGCAGCTAACAAAAAAGCCAAATTACCAGTACAGTCCATCTGAGGTGCACAGACATTTTTGCAGTGGAATCTAAAACCAGGAAATTCCCCTGACTTCAGGTGTCTGTATAAATTTAGAATTGGATCAAAAGTCAGAGCAGTGCTGGGCTAGGGCTTTGTCTTTGTCTGTAGCTCACAGAGATCTGCAGATGTATTGGTGTTGCTGAGATGGTTTTCAGCCTGGTTTGAAGCAACCAGATGGAGGGGAGCACCTTTCCCAGGGAAAGGGACTAGTGTCATATGGATGTAGGTGAATACCACAAACACATCAGAGGTTTTGATGAGAGTGGTTCAAACGTGTGGGCTTGTGTCTCTGGCTTTCTGAATAACTGATTTCAGACTGGTTCTTGTGTAATTCCCACATGTGATTTGCTTCCTCCTGTGGCTCCTCCTGTGAGGATGAACCCAGTTGGTCTGAATATTCCAGAAAGCCAGCAGCCCTGTCTATGGTGTTTCTTGTTGTCTCCAACATTGTGCTTGGAATATTGTGTCATTGTTAGCTGCCATTGAGTCAGACCCAAATTAAGGTGACCCCATGAAGAACATAACGAAATGCTACCTGATCCTGCACCATCCCCATGATGGATTTTGAATCAGGTCATTGTGATTCCTAGGGTTTTCATTGGTTGATATCTGGAAGTAGGTTTCCAGGCTTTTCTTCCTAGTCTGTCTTAGTCTGGGAGACTCTGCTGAAACCTGTTCAGCATCATAGCAACATGCAAGCCTCCACTGACAGGGTGGTGGCTGTGCATGAGGTGTACTGGCTGGGAATTGAACCTGGGTCTCCCACATGGAAGGCAAGAATTCTACCACTGAGCCACCACTGCCCTCTAGAGTATGGTAGGTGCTCAGTTATATATCTGTTAGAAAAGAAAGAATGAATCAGTGAGCTCAATACCCCTTCATTTTTATTTACTTATAGAAAACGTCCTCAAGTAAGTCAGCCTTCTCATTCTTGGCTCTTCCTTTCTGGTGTGGTCCCAGAAGGTCCCAGTCTAGCTTTCAGACCCCTATAAACCATTTATCCATTTTTAAGTCAGCTACAGAAATTATTATTAGAGTGATTGTGTTTGTAATTCTCAAGGACTGATCAAATGGCTTCTTCTAGGCTCCCTTGAAATGTCGGTGGAGAAAATTCCTTTATTGAATGACATGGAGGTTTAGCTAAGATAGAAATGTCCTAGATTTGTAATTTGACCTGCCAAACTGGAATAGGAAGACTCAAGGGAACTGGGGAGCAAATCCGGTCCAACAGACAAAACAACGTATCCAGGTGGCTTGGGACAGACTGTAGGAGGCAGTGCTGGCACTAAAAGCCCTGAGGTATGATGGTTAACCACACGGTGGTAGATGCAGACAATGTTCAGACTTCCAAGAAGGCTGGCAGGTGGTAGATTGGCCCTAGACATCCAACAAGATTCAGGTTCAGATCTTCAGGGGCTACTGTCTTGAGCTGTGGTCCTATTGACAATCAGTTCTTAGGAATAAAGCAGAAATTCCATTACCAGAAGCCGAGCACAAGGCCAGAGGTGGACTGGTGGTAGGTTTAACCCCAAACTCAGCCCTAGTGAAGAGACGGGGCTGTCTAAATGTCCCTATCTCAAATCAGGGCAAGGGTGCAAAGAGGAGAGCAACAGAGGCTGGGTGAGGCAGGCCAGGGACCCTCTTCCTGCACCCAATTTCCCTTCTGATTTGGGTTGTGGCTACTACTATTTGGAAAGAAAATGTTTCACACATTGTAGAAAGAGGAATCTGAGCACAACAGGAGAAGGACTTCACTTCTCCCCACAAGTCAGTTCCTTCAAGGGGAGAAATTGCTTTCAAGCAGTTGCATGGGTGTCCTTTAGGTCTTTCTGCAGACTCTGGGTTACCTATAATGGTCATGGTTAGGTCTAATTATGAGCTTCTACTGCTATGGCAACAACCACTCTTCCAGCCATGCTTCCATCACCCTGCAGTGTGGACACCTCACACTCTATGCTCTCTTTCTAGCCTTCCCTAATTTAGTCCTCATGAGAGCCCTGTGCGGTAGAACTCATTCCTGGCTTGTTGTTTTTGTGAGTTGCCATCGACTGAGCTCCAACTCATGGCAATCCCGCATACAATAAAACAAAATGTTTCCTTGTCCTGTGACACGTTCACTATCCTTGGTATGTTTGAGTCCATTGTTGTGGCCACTGTGTGTTTTGAGTGCCTTCTAACCTAGAGGACTCATCTTCCAGCACTATATCAGACGATACCCTCTTGTGATCCATAGGGTTTTCATTTTGATTTTTGGAAGTAGCTCACCAGGCCTTTCTTCCTAGTCTGTCTTAATCTGGAAGCTCCACTGGTATTTGAAATACTGGTGGCATACCTTCAAGCATCACAGCAACACACAAGACACAGTATGACAAACTGACAGATGGTGGATTCCAGGTTTACAGATGGGAAAATAAAGCATTCAGGAGGTTAGGTAACTTGCACAGAGTCACACAGTGAATAAAGGTAACACCAAGTATTCTTTCTATTATACAACGGTTGTTGTTGTCTTGTGCTGTTGAGTTGATTCTGGCTCATGGTGACCCCATATGTTACAGAGCAGAACTGCTCCATATAGTTTTCTTGAACGTAATCTTCTTTTTTTTTTTTTGTACTTCAGGTGAAGGCTTACAGAACAGTTTCTCATGAAACAGTAGTACACATATTGTTTTATGACATTGGTTAACAACCCCACAACATGTCAACCCTCTAACTTCTCAACCTTTTTTTTTGGTGAAAATACACATAGCCAAAGATACACCATTTCAAAAATTTATACCTGCACACTTCAGTAACATTAACTACGCTCTTCCAATTGTGCCATTATTCTCATTTAAGATGAAGGCTTACAGAACAAAATAGTTTCTCATTTAACAGTTAATACAAATGTATGACAATGATTAACAATCTCACAACACATCAACAATATCCTTACTCAACCTTGGGTTCCCTATCACCAGGTTTCTTGTCCCCTTCTGCCTTCTGGCCCTTGTCACTGAACTACTGTACCTCGTTAGTCTCATTTGGTTTTACGGGGCTGTCCACTCCCAGGCTGAATGGTGAATCTCAGAGATAACTTCACCACTGAGCTAAAAGGGTGTCTGGGGGCCATACTCTGGGGGTTTCTCCAGTCTCCTTTAGGCCAGTAAATCTGGTCTTTTTTTTGTGAGTTAGACTTATGTTCTACATCCTTCTCCAGCTCTGTCCAGAACCCTCTGTTGCGATCCTGGTCAGAGCAGTCAGTGGTGGTAGCCAGGCACCATCTACTGTACTGGACTCAGTCCGGTGGAGGCCTTGATAGCTATGGTCCATTAGTCCTTCGGACTAATCTTTTCCTTGTATCATATTCTCTTCATTCTCCCTTGCTCCCAAAGGGATGAGACCAGCGGAGTATCTTAGATGGCCACTCACAGCCTTTTAAGACCCCAGACACTACTCACCAAGGTAGAATGTAGAGCATTGTCTTTATAAGCTGTTTGACTGTAATCTTTACAGAAACAGATTGCCAGGCCTTTTCTTTCATGGTGCTGCTGGGTGGGTTGGAACTGTCAGCTTTTCTGTTACTGAGTACAAGCCGTTTGCACTGCTATACCACAGAAACTTCCTAAACTCGAGAACTGGAAATAGATGTGGAAAAAAAAAATCCCATTGTTAGGAGAGTGAGTGAGATGCCAGGAGTTTCCGAGCTCTCTGTAGTCTACTTCCTGGTGGACCAAAGGCATATTTTAGCAAAGCCTGGAAATTCCCACAGTAAAAAAAAAAAAACAAACCAAGCCCATTGCTGTCAAGCTGATTCCTACTCATAGCGACCCTATAGGACAGAGTAGAACTACTCCATAGCGTTTCCAAGGGGCATTAGGTGGATTTGAACTGCCGACCTTTTGGTTAGCAGTCGTAGCTCTTAACCACTATACCACCAGGATTCCCACAGTAGGCCCACCATAAATATCAGCTAAAGAAACAGGAAAATGAGAGATTGGTCAAAGACTAAGTGCTGCATGTATTTGTTCATCTCCATTAATTAAAAACATTTCCATCTGCTTGATGTGGAGTCTTTGCAGACTGGGTCCCCATCGGTCTTTGACATCTGAACACCCCAGAGCCCAAACGCTCAGCTTCCCACATCACAGCTGTCCCAGGTGCTTCTGCTCTACAGTCTGCAGAGAGATCCAGGCTGCCATGGCTGCAGCCACTATATGTTGGCCTTGTTACCCCCAATGGTGGGTGCTCTTTGCTGGTGGCCTCTCTGTATCCAGCACTGCCTTCCCTTCTGTTCCCTCCCTGCATTATCTAGGGCTTGTCTTACTCCCTTCCCTGGGGACCACAACACAACTGGGGGAGAGACACAGGGAAATGGATCCTCGCCATCCAACACAGTGAAGGCTGTAGGTGCTGGAGCAAGGGACTCAGCAAGGGACCAAGTATGCTCAGGGGGAGCCTTCTAGGCAGCCAAGGAGTTCTCAGAGCATGCAGAAAACCTCAGTTGCACGCACTACATTCTGTGCCACAAACAATAAAATAAGAAATAAACAGAAAAAGCAGAATCCAAAAGTACTTAACCACATGGAATCTAAAAACAATCTCCTGAATATCAGCCAGAAAGAAAGAAATTGAAAGGAAGTAAGAGAACATTTAAGAAAACAGTTAAAATGTAGATACTCTAACAAAGTGTGTGGACTGGGCCAAATCATTCTCCGAGAGAAAGTCATTTCATTAAACGGCAATTTTAGTAAAAATGCTAAGGGAGCTTTAATGATTCAAAAAGTTAACAAAGAAACAAAGACACTGGTTCACAGAACAAGGGAAGAAGAAACAAATACAAACACAGAGAAACACATAAAGAAAGACAACAAATCAATGAACACAGGTTAACTCTTTGGGAAAATGTTTCCCTGAATTGACAAGCCATAGGAAATATTTTTACTGGAAAAAAGGAGAGAGGGAAAATGGAAACTGACAGATTCAGAATAAAAAAAAGCTGATGAAACTTTCAGAAAAATGTAAATATTTGTGGCAATGGCTCAAACTTTTAGAAAGTTAACAAAAAGGGAGCCAGGCTGCTGGAATGGGATTGGAACCTCGCCTGCTCCCCTTGCCTTCTGCAAGCTGCTTAAGCTCTTGTGCCTGTTTCCTCATGTAAAATGGGGAGGATAAGAATAAACCAGCTGCTGCTGAGTCGACTCCAACTCACGAGACCCCATGTGTGTCAGAGAAGAACTGTGCTCCAGGAGTTTTCAGTAGCCGATTTTTCATAAGTAGATTGCCAGGCCTTTCTTCTGAGGTGCCTCTGGTGGACTCAAACCTTCAACCTTTCTGTCAGCATCCAAGTGCATTAACTATCCCTCTTAAGGTTTTTGCAAAGATTGAGTGAATTAAAACATACCACTTCTTGGAACATTATCATAACAGAGCCAGGGAAAGGAGCCAGCCTCCCCACTGCACACTATGCTCATCAGGGGAGCTCACAGAAACCAGTGAGTGGGCCCATCTTACAGATAAAGAAACTGAGGCAAAAGAAGGTTAAACAACTGTCCAAGCTGGTTCAGCTTCCTCAGGAACAAAAATATTCTTCCAAACAAGTGGGGAAACATAGAACTATCACTTGGTTGAAGGAGCAGGCGATGTTTTCCCTAAAGAAGAGATGACTCAGGAGGGCATGTCATGTGTGCCCTGGGAAAGAGCTGGCACCAGTGGACAGAAGAAAAGGGAGGCCCATTCAACTCAACACTAGCGTAGTAGGAGAAATGTTTGCGTGTTTAACCGTTGTTTTCTCTGTTCTCCAGTACTTCCCCTTTCCTCCTGGTTTTCAAGTCTGAGGCTGCTGGTGGGGATATTATCTTTCTTGACTTTGGTGTTTCTAAAAGGCTTAGCCCATGACCAGGGCCAGATTAAGGCATGTGAGGGCCCTAAACACTGATAATCTGTGATATCCCCTCTGCTTATTCACACATTCAAAAGGGAGATGTGAGTTAGACATATACATGTATATATATGTATGTGTGTCTTAGCTATCCTTGATGTAACTTTTTTTAAGTGTGACTATAATGTTAGCAATTGAATGCAAAAGTGGCATATGCCATTTTAATAGAATGAGATGAACTGAATTATAAAATTTTTAGTGAATGTGGGGTATTAAGATTTTTACTATATACCACATTTTCTACAAAAAGAATATTCATATATTCTACAACAAAGAAAATGAGTCAGTGTGCTTAGTTTTTTCAACAATGTAAAATTCTGTTGATCTTCCACAATGAAAAATTAGCTTTCACCAGTTTTGCTTTAAACGGCCCATACTTCCATTTTGATGCTTGTTTCATAATAAATGCTATAATTAAAAATGAGAAGATGTCATAAAATAAAATTTAATGATCGGAAAACAAAGATTACAACAAATTACTATATGTTATTTTTAGATCTTTAATTTCTAACTTGTTGTAATTAAAAATATTTCTATTCTTTCCTCTTCCAAATTCTTCAATGATTTTGTCACAATTAAGCTGCTGAACAATATCTACTTCCATACATAGTTAAGTATTACTTCCATACATAATAAGGATAATGAATTGAGTCTTTCTTGAATCACTGTTGTTCACTCACTTTTCCTTGTGTCCTGTCTGCTTGGCATCTATGGGTCTTTGCTTTGGACAACTGGTGCCCCTGTTTTGTTGATGCCCCAAGCACGTGCTAATTTGCTTATTGGATAATCAGTCCCTGCCCATGACAGAGACAATATCTTGAGGATCTGAGAGAAAAAATATCACCAGTAAGGAAGAGAGGGACTTTCTCTAGAGGCTAGAGGGGTATTTTTTGGATGGGAAGGTGGGCATGTGCAGAGGAGAGATCAAGATGTACGGTGAGAATGGAGATGCCCAACTTGAGCAGAGTCCTGGAGGAGGCTTCAGGAGGCAGCAAGGCTGCAGGTAGTGACTGGTTGCCTGGTGGTGCTACTGAGAGCTGTGCCAAGCTCATGGTGCCCTGGCATGCCCCTCAGAGACACAGGCAGGCTCTTGTGACCCCAGGGATGGGATGGGTGACCTGGAGCCAGCTTGAGACCTGAAAGGGCCATAGCAACAGGGATGAGGGGACTCAGTGGAGACCTATGTGAACCCATGATCAAGGACCAGATGAGACTTTGCTCATCTTGGCAGACCCCTAATGGACAAATGACTCAGAGGTCAGGGACTGTCTGTACCTGAGCTCCCTCCAGACACAATCACAACCTTGGGGACCAAAGAGGAGATCCCAATGGACTAGTTTTAATTTTCCGACAACCTTAATGGCATCAGACCTTCAAATAGAAATTAAGAAGAATTGGGTTTGTAAACTGAAAGTCTGCCTGCTATGTTTTTTTTTTCTCCTGCTACTTGTTGTTCAAAGGAGCCCTGGTGGTGCACACAGTTAAATGCACATCTGCTAATCCAAAAGTTGGCGGTTTGAACCCACCCAGCAATTCTGTGAGAGAAAACCCTGGTGATCTACCCAATGGGGCAGTTCTACTCTGTAACATGGGGTCGCTATAAGTTGGAATCAACTTGACAGCACATAACAACAACAACTGCCATTGAATTAGCTCTAACTCGTCTTCTTGATTGTTGGTGTGTTTGAGTTGATTGTTGTGCCATTGTATTTTGAGTGCCTTCCAACCTAGGGGGCTCATTTCCAGCAACATATTGGAGATGATATGCTGTTGTGATCTATACAGAATTTTTATTGGCTAATTTTCAGAAGTAGATTGCCAGCCTTTTCCCCTTAGTCTGTTTTAGTCTGGGAGCTCCACTGAAACCTGTCCACCGTGAGTGACCATGGTGGTATTTGAAATACTCATGACATGGCTTCCAGCATCATAGAAACATACAAACCACCACAGTACAATAAAGTGACAGATGGATGGTAGCCCTACTAGTTAGAAGAACTCAAACGTACATCAGTTCCCTTTACTTGGAATGTTCCAGCAGGGACGAGGTGAGCCCTTGGTGTGGATGCCTAGAAGAAATGGACATGTTAGCTAGGGGTTGGTCCAGTTGGAGACTCTGTGATTGCATGAATTCAAACAGGTGGAAAGATGGCAGTTGCCAAGAGGGACTCGGGAGAAATCTGGAATTTTTTGACTCCAAAAAGTCTCCCTCTACTACCTAAAATTCATGGTCATAAATTCGTTGAATATATGAGGTTGGTGAGGCTCAGGGGGAGGATTTAGAAATAGAAGTAAAGATGGTGATGCCAAAAGGGAACATCTCTGTGGGTGAGTGAGGTAGAGTGGACGGTACGGGGCAATCCTATGGCATGTTGACTGAGTGGGATTTGCGGTATTTAGTGGGGCTACCTGGTTTTGAATGATGGCATGGGACACATGTGATGGTGTAAGGGTGTAAAATTGAGGGTGATTGTATGGCAGATGTATGGGGGGAGGGGTCCATGAGGTGGGTGCATTGGGTGTGCAGTTTGGGAGTTATTAAGTATGTGGCATAAAAGATACTGTCCTGGTGTGTGTTGGTGGGTTTAATGGGTTTTCTCCTGTGAGAGAATATTCCCCCTTAGGTGATATTTGGAAAAGAACCAGCTTAATTTAAAAAAGTGTTTATTTTGGCATTCTGTGAGTTTTTTCAATGTGAAAATACTTGTCTTTCTTCAATTCTGGAAAATTATCAGTCACAATCTCCTCCAATATTGTCTCTTTTTTCTCTCTGTATAGAACTCCAGTTAGGTGTATGTTGGAGAGTCACAATCTATTCTCCATGTCTATTAACTTTTTTTTATGTTTTCCATCTCTTTATTACTAGACTATAAGAGAATTTCTATTGTTTATTTTTCTAAATCATCAATTTTCTGAGACTATTTTAAGTCCTCTGTTTATCCCATTTATGATTATTTGTTTTTCATTTCTATGATGATACTTCTCTCTTCCAGATTTCTACGTGTTTTATATGCTTGTGCATTAGTTTAGAATCTCTGGCATTAGTTTCAAAACCTCCTCTTCTTATTTTATGGATGCTAGTCCTTCCTATGTCTCTTTAAGAATTTTTAAACTGGCCAATTTTAAAGTCATTTTCAGATTGCTTTATTATTTGCATTTCCCTTAGAGGTTAATTTGTTAGATTTGTTGACTGCCATTCATAGTACCATACTTTCTTTTTTGTTTTACATTTTTTGAGGTCATTTTGCTGTGAGTTTTATTTTTGTGGTGTTATTAGTAAGTTCTTTTCTGAATTCTCTTCTTACTGTCTGGCAGTTTTTCAGATCCCTCATCCAGGCTTCCTGGGGTCTACAGCTCAGAACAAAGTCTGATTAAATGATATAGGGTTCTTGCCCTATGGGAAATTGCAGTCAAGTCCCTGAACTTATGAATAGCAGTCAATAGCACCAAGCTGCACAATCCCAGGGGGGCACCATTTACATTGAATACAATCTCATAATGCTTCCTAGAGTTGTGCAGTAAGGTTGCCCTGATGGTGGCCCATTTTCAGTCTTGAGATATCTCTCTTATCTTCTTCCACCAATGGTAAGTACCATTATCTGAGGCTCAGACTAGATAAATAACTTGCTTAAGGAAATTCACAGGAAAATGACCCAAAGTCCATGCACTTTTCTATTTCACTGTGTTACAGGCCAGGCCTGTTAAAGAATGCTTTCGAAAAGAAGTGGCATTTTAGTTGGGCCTTGATGATATTTCTAGAATCAACTAAAAATGAATTCTTCACATTTTTCCATTTGTGTGTAAGTGTTTGTGGGGAAAGCGGGTAATGAGAATAGGACTTTACTGCCTGAATACTGCCCCATGGCTCCTATAAATGCTGGGTTTCCTGAGTCCTGCAAGGACACAGAGGCTGAGCAGTGTCTGAATAGGGGATTTGTCTGTGATTCTCACCATTCCTTCTATCCTACAGAGACTGAAAGTGGCCAATCTCCCCTAGTCAGAACTCTCTTTGGATTTCAAACAGCCCCAGGGTTGTGTTACACTACTATTGGATGTGATTTTCCAAAACCACACTTCATTTTGAGTTTGCATCACTGTCAGGAAGCCCTCCCCACTGCTTCAGAGAGAGAGGATGGAGCTGAGTGGAACCTGAGGCAGCCGTGTCCAGAAGACTTAGCAAGCATGCACACATCAGCTCTTGCACATTTACTCTCTAATATATGACCAAAAGGGTTCAGGGACACTGGAAATATTTGATCTTGGGTACGTGAGTCCCCAGGGTCAGTGGTTTAATGGAAGTCAGTGCTTATAGTCTTTGCTGTTAAAACTCCATCACCAAAGAAAAGATCTAAAGGCTTTCCTGGGAACTGACTGCCATTTTCAGACAATCCAATCTTTGGGAGGAAGATCCAAACTTCCTCCCTTAGCTAAGCTATCATATGCAGTGGCAGAGCTACTAAATTGGTTTCCCAGTGCCTGGCATGGTGTCTGGCACATGGGTGGCACTCAGTGACTAAAAAGGGAACACTTTACCCATGATAATGGACCTACCCATTGTTACCATCCAAGAACCGTAAGTGATAAGGAATAAAATGGATTAACTTTAGTGGATCTGATTCCAAAAGATGGCAATCTGCATGTACTCTGAGTTTTAAAAGTAGATGAAACTGCTTTTCTAAATGTTTGGGTCTGAAAAACGTCAAAGCTTCTTGGCCAAGCAAGTCTTCTCTTAATTTTTAAATCTCTGTCTATTTTAAGAGAAACGCAAGCTGTCTGTTTCTGATTGAATTAAACTTGATTTGTCAAAACACTCTTTTCTAAGAGGAGTTTTGTTGTCCAACAATCCCTGTGACTTCTATTAAAAGCATTGCATCTTAAAGGAGGAAATTGGTGATGGTCACTAGTTCCCTATCCCAACCTTAATCTCACTTCATGTCTCATCACCCTGAAGAACTCCAACATCCTAAACAGGGCCATCTGTCTTTTCCTTCTTTGAGAACCAGATGAGGATTTACAAGAAGAGGCTGTGGTTTGTTGTCCTCAGATCCCAAACCAAGTCTTAGACATTTGGCTAAAAATCTTGAACATCCTTCCCAAAGCAAAGTAAATAGAGCCTTGTAAAAATACAGCATTTATGTTCCTTTATGAAGTTTATATACTTGAGGCATAGTATCATAAATGAATGTGTTTTGCTGTGGTTACCTCTATTTTTCTGCATTTGATAAGAATCCACATTCATTCTCATGATATCTAAAATGAGAAAACGTTCTTTTAAAAATATTTAAAAATTGCATTCTTTTAAAAATATTTTTAAATTGAGAAAAAAATTATATTGAGTGAAACGCATAAATAGTAAATGAATATACTGAGGAATTTGGACAAATGTATGCACCCATATAACCAACCACATAATCAAGATATAGGATATTTGCATCACCTCCCGGAAGTGACTTATGCCCTCTTTCAGCCAATTCCCTTTCCCATAAAAAGAGTTGTTCTGGTTTCTATCACTGGGCCAAGCAGCCTCAAAGTTGGGCCCTGATGATTCCTGTCTTGTGTTCTTTCCTTTGAATAATCCCCTCCACTAGAGTGTGGGCTACACCAAGTGAGTCATTGTCAGCCTGACATTAGGTCACAAAGACACTTGCTCACCCTCTCTTGCACTCTCTCTCTTAGAGCTTCTGCTGTGGGAGAAGTCAGCTGCCATGTGAGAGACCTATATAACCAACAGTTGCCATTGAATCAAATCCCACTCATGGTGACCCCATGTGTGTCAGAGTAGAACTGTGCTCTATAGGGTTTTCAATGGCTGTATCTTTCAGAAATAGATTACCTTTCCTTTCTTCGAAGGCCCCTCTGGGTGGATTCAAACCACTAATCTTTCTGTTAGTAGCTGAACACTTAATCTTTTGCACCACCCAGGGACTGAGACCCATATAGAGAGGACCATATGGCAAGGAAGTGATGTCTCCAGCCAACAGCCACTGAAGACCTGAGACCTGCCAACAGCCGTGCGAGTGAGCTTGGGCAGCAGTCATTCCCTAGTCTAGCTTTGAGATGACTGCAGCCCTGGTCAGCATCTTGAAGCAGCCTTTCAAGAGACTCTAAACCAAAGGCATTCTGCTACGCTGTGCTTGGATTCCCGACCCATAGAAACTGTGAGACAATACGTGCTTGCTGTTTTAAGCTGATAAATTTAGGCAGAGTTTTTAATGTGTTATGTAACAACAAATAGCTAATGCAATCATCATGGTTTAGTTTTGTCCTTGAACTTTAGAAAAATGAAATCATATAGTATGAAGTCAAGATAATGACAAGATTCATTCATGTTGTATGGATCAGTAGCTCATTTTTTTTTTCATTCATTGCATAAATGTACGACAACTTATTTATCTTTTACCCTATTGATAAAAATTAAGATTGTTTCCAATTTTATGCTTTTTTGAATAAAGCTGAAGAAAGGTGCTATGAATGTTCTTGTGTAAGTTTCTCTACAAATATATGTTTTGATTTTTCGTAGGTAAATACCTAGGAGCCTGACTTCAAAATAGGTTCCAAAGTGGTTCTACCATCTTGCATTTCTTTTATACAGTGTCTATTCAGGTTTTCCTTTCACTTATTTTTCTCTTCTTGTTCTATCTTCTTTAGGTGGAAACTTAGATTGCTGATTTTTAAATCTCTGTTTTATGTAATATAAGCATTTAAAGCTGTAAATTTCTCCCTAGGCATTGCTTTAGGTACAGCTCACAAATTTTGATATGTTATGGTTTCAAGTATCATTCAGTTTAAAATATTTTTTTAATTCTAAATTTCTTTCTTCCCTGGTGATAGGTTATTTTGAAATACGATGTTTAATTTCCAAATATATGAGACTTTTCTATTTATTATTACTGATGTCTAATTTCAATATAGTCAGAGTATATACTTTGTTATATTTACATCTTTAAAAATGTTTGAGATATTTTGTGGTCCAGCATATGATCTATCTTGTGAATATTCCAAGTACACTTGAAAACAATATATATTCTGCAGTTGTTTGGTGTAGTGTTCTATAAATGTCAAATCAACCCATTTGATGATTTTTTTCTAACCTTCTATATCTTACAGATTTTTTTTTTTTTTTTGGTCAGGTTCTATTAATTACTAAAAAAGGGGTGTTAAAATCTCCAACTATGATTATGGATTTTTTTTATTTCTCTGTTTAGTTCTGTCAATTTTTGTTTTATGTATTTTGAACTCTGTTATAAGGTGCATACAATTTTGGGATTTTTATGGCTTGTTGGTGAGTTGGCCCTTTTATCTGGCAATCCTTTTTTTCTTGAAGTCTACTTTTTAAAATTTTTTTTTAATATGGTCATGCTTACTTTCTTATGTTTTCTATTTCCTTTCTTTTACTTTCAACTTCTCTTGCTAATTTGTATTTCAAGTGCATCTCCTGTAGTCAGATATAGTTAGATCTGTTTTATTTCCCATTCTGACAAGTTCTCATTTTTAATTGGAGTATTTAGTCCATTTATTTTAATATGATTATTGATAAATTGCATTTGTCTATCATCTTGTTTTCTAGTTGTCTTATCTATTTCTTTTATTACCACCTTCCTCCTTTTTGTCTTCTTTTGAGTAAATTGAATTTTAATTGGTATTCCATTTTAATTCTTCTATTTGCTCTTTATGGAGTCCTAGTGGTGTAGTGGTTACGAGCTTGACTGCTAATCAAAAGGTTGGCAGTTTGAATCCACCAGCCACTCCTTGGAAACCCTATGGGGCAGTTCTACTCTGTCTTATAGGGTCACTTATGAGTTAGAATTAACTACATGGCAGCAGGTTTATTTGCTTTTTGGAACCCTGGTGGCAAAGTGGTTAAGAGCTCAGGCTACTAACCAAAAGGCCAAGAGTTCGA
This sequence comes from Dugong dugon, assembly GCA_030035585.1. Lineage (NCBI taxonomy): Eukaryota > Metazoa > Chordata > Mammalia > Sirenia > Dugongidae > Dugong > Dugong dugon. The sequence continues at coordinate 8,541,508 of CM057475.1, forward strand.
ATTCACCAATCACTCCTTGGAAATCCTATGGGGCAGTTCTATTGTGCTATAGGGTCACTATGAGTAGGAATTGACTTGCTAGCACACAACAACAACACTTGCTCTTTAGTTACAAATCTTTGTATAATTTTCAATAATTGCTCTAAGGAAGACAATATGCATTTTTAACTTATCATGGCCTACATAGAATTAATATGGTCTCAACAAGGCTAGCACTAATCCAAAAAACACAAAATAATAAATGTTGGAGAGGTTGTGGAGAGACTGGAACACTTATGCACTGCTCATGGGAATGTAAAATGGTACAACCACTTTGTAAATTGATTTGGCGCTTCCTTCAAAAGCTAGAAATAGAAGTACCATACAATGCAGCAATCCTGTTCCTTGGAATATATCTTAGAGAAATAAGAGCTGTCACATGAATAGATATATGCACACCATGTTCACTGCAGCACTGTTCACAATAGCAAAAAGATGGAAACTACCTAGGTGCCCATCAACAGACGAATGGATAAACAAATTATGGTACATGCACACAATGGAATACTATGCAATGACGAAGAACAATGATGAGTCCATGAAACATCTCACAACATGGGTGAATCTGGAAGACATTAGACTGAGTGAAATTACTCAATCCCAAAAGGACAAATATTGTATGAGACCACTATTATAAGAAATCAAGAAAAGGTTTAAACACAGAAGAAAACATCCTTTGATGGTTATGAGGGTGGGGAGGGAGGGAAAGGAGAAATCACTAGCTGGATAGTAGACAAGAATCATCTTAGGTGAAGGGAAGGACAACACTTAACACAGGGGAAGTTGGCACAACTGGACTAAAACAAAAAGCAAAGAAGGATCCTGAATACAACCAAACACTTCGAGGGACAGAGTAGCAGGGGCTGGGGTTTTTTAGAGAAGAAAAACAAAAAGACACACCCTACACTGATATGGTCTCATTAACATAAAAAAGAAAACCCTGTTCTCAAATGGGATTACATCCATAGGTAGAGCAGCTAGGATTCCAACACATATTTTGGGAGAACCCAATTCAATCCATAATAGGTAGAGGGCTAGTCCTGTCAGGAAAGCTACCCCTGAGCTGGGCACAGGCTTTTTTTTTTAAATTGTGCTTTAGGTGAAAGTTTACAGCACAAATTAGTTTCTCATTAAAAAATTTATACATAAATTGTTTTGTGACATTAGTTGCAATCCCCACAATTTGTCGGCCAAAAAAAAAAAAAAAACCGAATATGGTAATTTCATGTAAAATATAAGAACATTAAACATTGAAATTCTATTCTTTGTGCTATAGTTACCATAAATTGTACATCTTTATATGTAGTAAATATATATATAATAAGATATGATATAGGATGTATAGAAAGACAGTACAATGTTATCATTTTTGTTTCAGTCATTTATCATTTGATGAAATGAAATAAAAAAATATAATCTTTTACATTTACCCACATATATACCATTTCTACTTTTCATTCTCTCCTAGAGATAATAGTTTCTATTGGTATCATTTCTTTTCAGCCTGAAGAACTTCCTTTAGCATTTCTTGTAGTGCAGCTCTGCTGGCTGCAAATTCTGTCAGTTTTCATTTATCTAGAAATATCTTTGTTTCATCTATGTATTTAAAAGATAGCTTTGCTAAATATAGACTTCTAGTTTGACACTTTTTCTCCCCAGTATTTTAAGGATGTTCCATTGCCTTCTGAACCTCCATTGTTTGTAATAATAAGTTAGCCATCATTTGGTATCATTGCTCACTGTATGTATGTGTCTTTTTTCTTTAGTTGCTTTTAAGATTTTTCACATTATCTTTAGTTTTCAGCAGTTTGACTATGATGTGCCTACATGTAGTTCTCTTCGTATTTACCCTGCTTGTGGTTTGCTGAGATCTGTGAACCTCTAAGTTTGTTTTCCACAAAGTTTTAGAAAATATCACTCATATATACAAACATTTCTTTATGTCCTATTTTCTCTTCTATTTTTCTGGGACTTAAATTATACCTATGTTGCACTGCTTGATATTATCTAGGAAGTAACTGAGACAAGACTGGGGAAGTCAGCACAGCTTGACCAAGGCAAAGTCATAGAAGCTTCACAGACAAATTCAAACTCCCTCAGGGACTGAATTACTGGGCTGAGGGCTGGGGACCATGGTCTTGGGGGACATCTAGCTCAATTGGCATAATATAGTTTATAAAGAAAGTGTTCTACATCCAACTGTAGTGAGTAGTGCCTGGGGTCTTACAAACCTGAAAGCAGCCATCTAAGATACATCTACTGGTCCTATCCAGGCTAGAGCAATGGAGAATGAAGAAAACCAAAGACACAAGGGAAAGATGAGTCCAAAGGACTAATGGATCACAACTACCACAACCTCTGCAAGAATGAGCCCAAAACAACTAAATGGTGCCCAGCTACCACCACTAACTTCTCTGACAGGGAACACAATAGAGGGTCCCAGACAGAGTGAGAGGAAAATGTAGATCAAAATTCAAATTCACACACACAGAAAGACCAAACTTGCTGATCTGACAGAGACTGGAGAAACCTTGTGAGTATGGCCCCCAGACACCCTTTTAACTCAGTACTGAAGACACACCCTTCAGCTAAAGATTAGATAGGTCTACACGGTAAACAATAACACGTGTGAGGAAGGTGCTTCATAGTTCAATCATGTATATGAGACTAGATGGGCACATCAGCCCAAAAGCAAAGACGAGAAGGCAGAAAGGGACAGAAAAACTGGATGAATGGAAACAGGGAACCCCAGGTGGGTGGAGAAGGGGAGAGTATTGACACATCACTGAGTTAGCAACCAATGCCACAAAACAACTTGTGTATTAATTATTTGATGAGAAACTAATTTGCTCTGTAAACTTTCAGCCAAATCACAGTTTAAAAAAAAAAAGTAACTGAAGATCTGTTCTTTTTTTAAGCAGTCTTTTATGTTCTTTGCTTTTCAGATTTAAAATTGTCAATTGATCTGTATCCATGTTCACTAACTCATTCTTCAGTAGCTTCTTATCTGTTGTAAATCCTACCAAGTGAATTTTTAATTTTGGATATTGTCCTTTTCATTTCTAGAATTTTCATTTACTATGTGCATCTTTTCCTTTAAGTCCTTAAACAAACTTATAGCAGCTACTTTAATGCTCTTGCCTGTTGTTTCCTATCTGGATAATCCTGGGTTCTGTTTCTATTGACTCTTTTTTGTCTCTATTATGGGTCAAATTTTCCTGATTCTTTGATTATGGGTCATATTTTTCTGTGTCTTCAAATGTCTAGTAATTTTAAATTGAAAATCAGATACTTTAGTTGATATATTATAGGATGTCTGAGTTGTGTCATTTTCCTTCATATGGTCTTGAGTTTTATTTGGTAGGCAATTGAGTTACCAGTAGATCTTTTTGTTCTATCACGGTTGGTTTTAGTCTCTGTTAAGAATGCTTTATACGTAGTTTGTTTGTTGTGGTGTGATACTCACACAAGTTGCTTCAAAATTTTAAGCAGCAATAGGACTGCTAGGATGAGGATTCCACCCAGTGGCATCAATCACTCTGTGGGGCTATGTTCATCTGATCAGAGCCTGAACACACAAGTCACTCCTGGAGCATTAGCACATGAAAAGGAATTTTTATTAGTTACAAAAAGAGGCAGACAGCACACAAGAACAAATGAGGATCCGTTTTTGAGCTGGTTCACCCTATGACTAGAAAAGGCTGTTCAGGTGGAGATGATGACTCTTCTATGCGTATCCCACTTTGTACCACAGGTGAGGGACTCGAGGAGATCTTCCTTTCAGCCAATCTTCCCTGGCTAAGTAGGCTAGTTAGGTGGGCTGAAAAACTGCTACATGTACTCCCACCTAGCACTATATGGTTGAATATCAAAAACATTATGCTGAACAAAAGAAACCAGATATAAAAGAGTGCTTGGTGTATGACTCATTTATATGAAATGGAAGGACAGATAAACGACGCCTCTGGTGATAGAAATTAGATCAGAGGGTGTCATTGGGACGAGAGATGGACAAGAAGCAGATATCAGGGAGCTTCTTGGGTCATAAAAATGTTCTATATCTTGATAGCGCTGGTGGTTGTATAAGTGTATGCTTTTGTCACAACTCATCATACTGTACATTTAAGATATTTTTTCCTCAGTTCATTTTTTTCTAAATTTTATTTATTTTGTTATTATTAAGAATATACACAGCAAAACATACAGGAATATTTCCTTTTATTGCGCTTCACTTTATTCGGCTTCATAGATATTGTGATTCTTAAAAATTGAAGGTTTGTGGCAACCCTGTGTCAAGCAAGTCTATCAGTGTGATTTTTCCAGTAACAGTGCACACTTTGTGTTTCTGTGTCACATTTTGGTAATTCTCACAATATTTCAAACTTTTTCATTATTGTATCTATTACAGCGATCTGTGATCAGTAATCTTTGATGTTACTATTGTAATTATTTTGGGGTATCACGAATCGTACCCATATAAGATGGAGAACTTAACTGATAAGTGTTGTGTGTGTTCTGACTGCTCCACCGACCAGCCGTTCCCCATCTCTCTCCCTCTCCTAGGGTCTGAGACACAACAATATTGAAATTAGGCCAATTAATAACCCTACAATGGCCTCTAAGTGTTCAAGTGAAAGGAAGAGTCACACGTTTCTCACTTTAAATCAGAATCTAGAAATGATTAAGCTTAGTAAGGAAGGCATGTCAAAAGCCAAGACAGGCCAAAAGCTAGACCTCTTGCACCAAACAGTTACCCAAGTTGTGAACACAAAGGAAAATTTCTTGAAGGAAATTAAAAGTGCTATTCCAGTGAACACGTAATTCGAACATATTAAATAATAGGAAAGTGAAGCAAACTTATTGCTGATAAGGAGAATGTTTCAGTGGTCTGGATAGAAGATCAAACCAGCCACAACATTCCCTTAAGCCAAAGCCTAACCCAGAGCAAGACCCTAACTCTTTTCAATTTTATGAAGGCTGAGAGAGGTGAGGAAGCTGCAGAAGAAAAGTTTGAAGCTAGCAGAGACTGGTTCACCAGGTTCAAGGAAAGAAGGCGTCTTCATAACATAAAAGTGCAAGATGAAGCAGCAAGTGCTGATGTAGAAGCTGCAGTAAGTTATCCAGAAGATCTAGCTAAGATAATTGATGAAGGTGGCTACACTAAACAACAGATTGTACCACACTTTGTTTATCCATTTATCTGTTGATGGACATTTAGGTCGTTTCCTTCTTTTGGCTATTGTGCATAATGCTACGGTGAACATTGGTGTACAATCTCTGTTTGAGTTTCTTCTTTTAAGTCTTTTGGTATATACCTAGGAGTGGAATTGCTGGGTCATATAGTAGTTTTATTTTGTTTTTTGAGGATTACATCTCTTTTATGTTTCACTTTATATAAATCATACTTAAATAAGGAGACCTGGTGGCGCAGTGGTTAAGCACTTGGCTGCTAACCAAAAGGTCAGCAGTTCGAACACACCATCCACTCTGGGGAAGAAGGATGTAGCGGTCTACTTCTGTAAAGATTACAGCCTCAGAAACCCTATGGGGAAGTACTACCCTGTCCTATAGGGTCACAATGAGTCAGAATCAACTTGACAGCAATGTGTTTGATTTGGTGGTTTTTATACTTAAATAAAATTTCATGATGTGCATCTCTGGGCCAGGAATCATGCAGAAAACATTGTTAAGGACCACATGCTGAGAAGGAGAATGCTGGAGGAAAGGACGCCCTGGAGGAGGCAGCAATGGGTAGGAAATGGGTGCCAGCCTAGTGGGCCTTGGAGGTTGGTGAGGAGGAACACTTTTGAACCCAACCAGATAAGATGAAGAGAAGATACTGAGAATAAGTTTTGTTTTGAAGGGAAAATGGGGGACCCAAAAAATCAAAACATACCTGACAGGGCAGAGCAAGAATCTGGACCATTTTAAGTGTGCTAGACATAATCTAACTTTAAACATAAAGAGCCTGGGTAAGGCTAACTCTTCCGACAAAGAGTAGACTGGACTGTGGGACATAAAATGATACTTGTGAAGAGTATGATTCTTAGCTCAAGTAGATACAGGAGACTAAATGGGCAGCTCCTGTCCAGAGGCAAGATGAGAAGGCAGACAGGGTCAGGAGCTAGTTGAATGGACAAGAGAAATCTGGGGTGGAAAGGAGGAGTGTGCTGTCACAGTATAGGGAGAGCAACTGGGGTCACATAACAACGTATGTATAAATTTTTGTATGAGAGACTAACTTGAATTGTAAACTTTCACTTAAGCACAAAAATTAAAAAAAAAAAAAGGAAAGAAAGAGCCTGGGTAACTTAGGAGGCGCAGGGGCAACATCGTCATGGAGTGGGCACCACCTCTTCACCTGCTTCTGAATCAGCAACCCCGTCAGCAACCTGGGCCCACCTGATGTGGGGACCCTGATTCTCGCTGCACTCTCCCCAACGAACAGAGTAAGAAAAAGAATTTTAAAAAAATTAAAATGAGAGCAAACATAAGAAAGTTCATAATTTAGCATTTTTGTAACTATTTTATTTTATGTAAGTTGAAATCATATAATATTTTATGTTTTTTTTTTTTTTAATTAGATGTTTAAGCCAAACCAAAAATACCATACCCATGGCCATTGAGTCAATTCTGACTCATGGCGACCCCATGTGCTTCACAGTTGAACTGTGTGCTCCATAGGGTTTTCTTGGCTGTAATCTTACGGAAACAGATCTTTAGGCCTTTCTTCCATGATGCTGCTGGGTGAATATGAACTGCCAACCCTTCAATTAGTAGCCAAGAGCAAGCTGTTGTGTCACACTCTTAACCTTCTGATTTAAATTAAATTATAAAAGTGTTTACATTTGCTATCTTTGAATGCCTAGGGAAATTTAATTTGTTAAATAATATGTACATAGCATTGTTAAGTTACAGGGAGCACGGTCCACAAGTTCACTCTTACTTCTGAAATCAATTGCAAGTTTGAGGAGTTCCCCCAACCACTTCAGGTTCAATAATTTTCTAGGACTGACAGAACTCACTGAAAGCTGTTACTGTTACTTTTTTTTTTATAGGGAAAGGATACAGATTAAAGTCATCCAGGGGAAAAGGTGCATGAGGAAGTGTCTAGGAAAGTTTCAAAGGTGGAACTTCCAGTTGTCCTCTCCCCTTGGCGTCAGGACAGTGCTGCTTTCTTGGTATCAGTGTGTGACAATATGCAGGGAATATTGCCAGCCAAGGAAGCTCACTGCCATGGACTGAATTGTGTCCCCCAAAAATGTGTGTCAACTTGGCTAGATATGATTTCCAGTAATGTCTAATTGTCCACCATTTTGTCATCTGAAGTGATTTTCCTATGTGTTGTAAATCCTGCCTCTATGATGTTAATGAGGCAGGATTAGAGGCAATTATGTTAATGAGGCAGGACTCAGTCTAGAAGATTAGGCTGTGTCTTGAGTCAATCTCTTGAGAAATAAAAGGGAAAAGTAAGCAGAAAGACAAGGGGACCTCATACCACCAAGAAACAAGAACCAGAAGAATAGCGCATCCTTGGGACATGAGGTTTCTGTGCTGTGAAGCTCCTCGATTGATGACAAGTTCCTTCCCCAAGAGCTGACAGAGAAAGAAAGCCTTCCCATGGAGCTAGCACCCTGAATTTGGACTTCTAGCCTCCTAAACTACGAGAGAATAAATTTCTCTTTGTTAAAGTCATCCACTTGTGGTATTTCTTTTATAGCAGCACTAGATAACTAAGAAACCCACCCAAGCATTGGTGTCCAGAATCTTTATTGGAGCCCCATTAGGTAGGCACAGTTGACTGTCCACATGGTTGACCTCAGTCTCTAGCTTCTCTGGAAGTCAAGTTGATACCTTGTGACCCAAAGTCTGCAGCCTAAATCACATTGTTAGATTATCTGGTATGTTCAGCTCCTGCCCTAAATAAACTATCAGGCGTGATACTCCAAGGTCTTGGAGATCATTTCCCAAAAGTCAAGGGAAAGCCAGACCTCTCTTTGGGCAAGGTTAAATTCTTCATTACACAAGTGTCAACTACATACTTGGAGGAACGTTTATTTAATATTCAAATGTATGCTAATTGTTTGATCCATACCTTTATACAATAAGCAAATTGGATATTTTCAAAGTACAAACAGTAGGGAATATTACTTTGCATGCATTAAAGCTTCTCAACTATTAAAGAATTTATCAATAAAAAGAAACCAAATAAATGTAATTCTAATCTTTATCACTTTAATGCCATTTATTGAGTTCTTCTTTTGTGCGCTTAGTAACAACAAAGAATTCCTGCACAGGGAGAGGGTGGTCAGTACCAAAGAAGCTCCAGCAAGGGTTATTCCAGCACAGAGGTCCTCAACCCCTTTTTCACATTAGCATTAGCTAAGAGGGTATTAATGAAATATGACTGCCAGGCCTCATCTGCACTTTAAAAATACTCTTAAGGGGTGTCTAATGTACAGTGAGGCTGAGAACAACTGCCTTAAAGTTTCAGGAGGCAAGTGGCAGAGGAGTAAAAGCAGACGTCTGTTGCCAGAGGAAAAGAGTTTCTGTAAGCCCTTGGTCTTAGTTTTGTAGTGCCATCACAGCAAAATTATCACAAGTGAGTGACTTTAAAGAACATAAATTTATTGTCTCGTAGTTCTGAAGGCTAGAAGTCTGAATTCAGGGTGTCAGCCAAATCAATTCCTTTTGAGGGCTTTGAGAGAGGAACTGTTTCATGCCTCTCTCCTAGTTTGTTGTGACTGTCAGCCAACTTTGGAGTTCCTTTGCTTATAGACAGGTCTTTTACATGGTGTGTTTCCCCAATGTGTGGCTCTGTTTCTGTGTCTTTTCTCTCCTTTTATAATATACCAGTCAGAAGGAATTAGGATTAAGACCCATCCTACTCCAGTGTAGCCTACAGTTTTAGAGAGGCATGGGGGATTGGTGCAGGCACTGGTATCTGGCTGTGGTAGGGGATCATGCACTGAGCAAGGCAGGAGGCTGATGGCTGCCCCTGAGAGTCTGAAAGGAAAGCGTGTCCCTATTCCCTAGGGCGAGTAAGTAGGTGAGTTTTGCAGCCAGACTATGAGCACCCCACTCTGTTGGCTGTAAAGACTCAAGGGCACGGCTTTTTCTTGGACTCCTGTAGCAGGTGACTAGGTGGCTTAGTGATGCCACCAGTCCTCAAGACCCTGTTGCGGAACGGTAAAGGTGCCTACTTAAGGGGAAGGGCTGTTTCGAGGGTCACAAATCTGCCACTTCACAGCTGAAACAGTTGAAGTTAAACTTCAGATGTTTGCCCTGTTGTACGGTGGTAGTGAGGGCTAACGCTATTGAGATGGGTCCCCACAAGTCTATACAGGGGTGTAAGGCACTCAAAGTCTGTGGACCCCTTATGCCTGTGCCTAGCAAAGGAGCTGTGCTGACCCTGAGTTCCTGGCCTAGGGGAGCCAGTAGCTTATTTGTTCTCTGTCCAAGGCCAGAAAAATGGGTCAGGGCACCTTTTGGGATCTACTTCTGGCTCAGAAGACTCCTGGTGCAGAGCCGGGAGGGAGGAGGTAAAAGAGAGAGAGGTTTTTCCCAAATGGGCTTTTTTTTTTTTTTTTTTAATCCCCGCGAAAGGCCACACGCATGTACTTCTTTTTAGCCATTTAAGATCTGCTTTACACTGGTTCACAGTATCCAAGCAGAATCTGCTGCTGGATCTCTCTCGAGGTGGAAACTGCTTCCCGAGCACACGCACAGCTGTTTGCCTGCTTCACTGCAGACCCTGAGCGGCTGAAGAGCAGCAGTCCTGCCGCCGCCACGGGCCACTCAGGCACTGCTCACTTCTTCCCAACCATCTCCCTCTCCCCCCGCCACTCAGTCTGATTCCTCAACTTTGCCTTGTTCAGGGCTCCTAGATATTCGTATATAATCAAATCACTTGTTTTTCCAGGTCTTTGTTGTAAGAGGGATATAGGAAGCTCTCTGACTACTCAGCCATCTTGGCCCCAACCCTGTAATTACGTATTCATAAAGGTCCTTTGGTTTATAACAAAAGAAATTATATGAGATAATTTAATATATTTTGCTTATATATATATAGCTGTTGTTAGGTGCTGTTGAGTCAGTTCTGACTCTTGGTGATCTATGTACAACAGAAGGAAACACTGCCCGGTCCTGTGCCATCCTCACAATCATTGTTATGCTTGAACTCATGGTTGCAGCCACTGTGTCAATCCATCTTGTTGATGGTCTTCCTCTTTTTGATTGACCTTCTATTTTTCCTAGCATGATGTCTTTCTCCAGGGACTGGTCCCTCCTGATAACATGTCCAAAGTATATTAGACGAAGTCTCATCATCCTTGCTTCTAAGGAGCATTCTGGCTGTACTTCTTCCAAGACAAATTTGTTCATTCTTTGGACTGTCCATGGTATATTCAATTTTCTTCACAATACCATAATTCAAAGACATCAATTCTTCTTTGGTCTTCCTTATTCGTTGCCCAGCTTTCACATGCGTATGAGGCGATTGAAAATATCATGGCTTGGGTCAGGTGCACCTTAGTCCTCAGAGTGACATCTTTGCTTTTTAACACTTTAAAGAGCTCTTTTGCAGCAGATTTGGCCAATGCAATATGTCGTTTGATTTCATATATATATATATATGCATATGTATATGTATGTATAAACGTTCCTGGTTGGTGCAAGCGGTTTGCACTTGGCTAGTAAGCTAAAGGCTGGTGGTTCAGATTCACCCAGCAGCACCGAACAGGACAGGCCTAGCCACCTGCTTCTGTAAAAATTACAGCCAAGAAAACTCTATGGAGCAGTTCTACTCTGTAACTCATGGGGTTGCCACGAGTCAGAATCAACTCTATAGCAATGGGTTTGGTTTAGTTTTATATATACATTTCTGTGAGGTGTGAGTTAATACATGTAAAATAATTAGAATACTGACTAATACATGGTTGTTGAGTGCCATTGAGTTGATTTTATTTCACAGTGAGCCTATATGACAGAGTAGAACTGCCCCATAGGTTTCCTAGGCTGTAATCTTTACAGGAGCAGACTGCCAGTTCTTTTCTCCTGTGAAGCTGCTGGGTGGGTTCAAACTGCCAACCTTTCTGTTAGCAAGCTCTTAACCATTGCTCCACCGAGGCTCTCTTTAATACATGGTTAGTGCTAAGGCTACCTATTATTACTGTTTTATATTATTATTATTTATTATAATCCCCACAGAATCTAGGAAGGCTTCCCAAAGGAAGTGACCTGAGAATGGAATTGTGAAAGGGGGAATGGCAGTGTTTTGAGTGGTTAAGAATGGAGTGGGCATTCCAAGCAGAGGCAACAGCATATGTACCGGCCCAGAAACAGGGGGTAACAGGTGGAGAGAACGCAAAGGGTTTGGTTTAACTAGTGAACAGACGTAGAGGGAGAAGAGACCAGGAGGAAGCCTGGGCTTGGAGGGCTGTGAATGAGGATTGAGGAGTCAGGACTTGGTCCTGCAGGTGGGAGTCTGCAGAACCCTGTTCTGTTCACAGATGTATTCTCAAGAGGTTCGCATCTATGAACATTTATTAACTCTGGCTTTGTTTATAATATTAAAAAGGATCTTTTATAACTGCACTTTGCAACTGGAGGACATTTTAATTAAATGTGTGAAAGGCCGAGAAATCAGTTACTCTTAGACCTTCAGATGAAGCCACAAACTAAGCTTTTTAACTTCTTAAGTCAGGGTGTCTCAAACCAGGGTCCTTGGTCACCTAGGAATCCAGAATAAAAACTCTTGCAGTCTCTCTCTCTCTCTCTCCCTTCCACCTTCTCTCTCTCTATATATATATGTATGGTCTCCCTCATATCATAAACACATAAATATATAAAGAGAGTAGCTATGAGTCAGAATCGACTTGACAGCAATGGTTTTTTTAATCATATTATAAACATATAAATATACATATATATATGTATATATACATATACATATATTTATACATATATTTATATGTTTAAATGATACTACCACTAATCTAAGTTTGAATGAGACAATTTTATGATCTACTAGGCTGGAAATGACAAACTGAAGAGGAATGGGGTACCATTCATCATCAAAAAGAACATATCAAGATCTATCTTGAAGTACAATGCTGTCACTGAGAGAATAATATCCATACTCCTACAAGGAAGACCAGTTAATACAACTATTAGTTAAATTCATGCACAAACCACTAATGCCAAAGATGAAGAAACTGAAGATTTTTATCAAGTTCTTCAGTGTGAAAATGATCAAACATGTGATCAAGATGTATTGATAATTACTGGTGATTGGAATGTGAAAGTTGGAAATGAAGAAGGGTTGGTAGTTGGAAAATATGGCTTTGGTGATAGAAACGATTCAGTAGACTGCGTGACAAAATTTTGCAAGACTACTTCTTCATTGCAAATACCTTTTTCAACAATATGAACAGCGACTATACACAGGGACCTCACCAGATGGAATATGCAGGAATCAAATCAATTACATCTGTGTAAAGAGACTATAGAGAAGCTCAATATCATCCAGTGAGAACACAGCCAGGGGCCACTGCAGAACAGCCCATCAACTGCTTATATGTAAGTTCAAGTTGAAGCTGAAAAAAATCACAGTAAGTCCAAGACAGCCAAAATACGACCTTGAGTATATCCCTCCTGAATTTGGGGAGCATCTCAAGAATAGAATTGACGCATTGAATGCTAATGACGGAAGACCAGATGAGCTGTGGGATGGCATCAAGGACATCATACATGGAGAAAGCAAAAGGTCATTAAAAAGACATGAAAGAAAGAAAAGACCAAAATGGATGTCAGAAAAGACTCTGAAACTTGCTCTTGAAAGTAGAGTAGCTAAAGTGAAAGGAAGAAATAATGACGTAAAAGAGCCGAACAGAAGATTACAAAGGGAAGCTCAAGAAGACAAAGTAAAATATTATGATGAAATGTGCAAAGACCTGGAGTTAGAAAACCAAACAGGAAGACTTGCTCAGCATTTCTCAGGCTGAAAGAACTGAAGAAAAAATTCAAGTCTCGAGCTGCAATTTTGAAGGATTCTATAGGGAAAATACTGAATGATGCAGGAAGCATCAAAAGCAGAAGGAATGCATGGAATCACTGTACCAAAAGGAATTGGTCAATGTTCAACCATTTCAGAAGGCAGCATATGATCAAGAACCAATGGTACTTAAGGAAGAAGTCCAAGCTGCACTGAAGGCATTGGCAAAAAACAAGGCTCCCAGAAATTGACAGAATACCAACTGAGATGTTTCAACAAACAGATGCAATGCTGGAGGTGCTCACTCATCTAAGCCAAGAATTTTGGAAGACAGCTACCTGGCCAACCAACTGGAAGAGATTCATATTTGTGCCCATTTCAGAGAAAGGTGATCCAACAGAATGCAGAAATTATTGAACAATATAATTAATATCACACACAAGTAAAATTTTGCTGACGATCATTCAAAAGTGGATGCAGCAGTGTATCAACAGGGAACCGCCAGAAATTCAAGCCAGATTCAGAAGATGATGTGGAACAAGGAGTATCATTGTTAATGTTAGATAGATCTTGGCTGAAAGCAGAGAATATCAGGACGTTTACCTGTGTTTTATTGACTATGCAAAAGCATTCGACTGTGTGAATCATAATAAATTATGGATAACATTGCAAAGAATGGGAATTCCAGAACACTTAATTGTGCTCATCAGGAACCTGTACATAGATCAACAGGCAGTCGTTAGAACAGAACAAGGGGATACTGCGTGGTTTAAAGTCAGGAAAGGTGTGTGTCAGTGTTGTATACTTTCACCATACTTATTCAATCTGTATGCTAAGCAAATAATCTGAGAAGCTGGATTATATGAAGAAGAACGGGGCATCAGGACTGGAGGAAGACTCATTAACAACCTGTGATATGCAGATGACACAACCTTGCTTGCCGAAAGCAAAGAGCACTTAAAGCACTTACTGATGAAGATCAAAGACTACAGCCTTCAGTATTGATGGTACTTCAACATAAAGAAAACAAAAATCTTCACAACTGGACCAGTAAGCAACATCATGATAAACAGAGAAAATACTGATGTTGTCAAAAATTTCGTTTTACTTGTATCCACGGTCAATGCCCATGGAAACAGCAGTCAAGAAATCAAAAGACGAATTGCCTTGGGCAAATCTGCTGTAAAGGACCTCTTTAAAGTGTTAAAAAGTAAAGATGTCACTTTGAGAACTAAGGTGCACCTGACCCAAGCCATGGTGTTTTCAATAGCCTTATATGCATGTGAAAGCTGGACAATGAATAAGGAAGACCAAAAAAGAATTGACGCCTTTGAATTATGGTGTTGGTGAAGAATATTGAATATACCATGGACAGCCAGAAGAATGAAAAGATTTGTCTTGCAAGAAGTACAGCTAAGATACTCCTTAGAAGCTAGGGTGGGGAGACTTTGTCTCATGTACTTTAGACATGTTTTCAGGAGGGACCAGTCCCTGAGAAAGACATCATGTTTGGTAAAGTAGAGGGTCAGTGAAAAAGAGGAAGACCATTAACAAGATGGATTGACACAGCGGCTGCAACCATGAGTTCAAGCATAACAATGATTGTGAGGATGGCACAGGACCAGGCACTGTTTCCTTCTGTTGTACATAGGATGCTATGAGTTGGAACCGAGTCGATGGCATGTAACAACAACACAACATGTTTATACATATATGATAAAGGATATACATAAAGGATAGAGACTGTATAAGGGATAGAGACTATATAAAGTATAGAGAATATGTATGTGTGTGTGTGTGTGTGTGTGTGTGTGTGTGTGTGTGTGTGCACATGTGTGTGGATTTATCTATCTCTATCATATATACGGAGCACCGGTGGTGCAGTGGTTAAGAGCTTGGCTGCTAACCAAAAGGTCAGTAGTTCGAATCCACCAGCTGCTCCTGGGAAACCCTATGGGGCAGTTCTACTCTCTCCTATAGGGTCACTATGGATCAGAATCAACTGGACGACAACGGATTTGGTTTGGTTATTGTATATACAGTCTCTATCATATCACAAACATATATATATATTTACATGTTTACATATGTATGATAGTTTATATATTTATGTTTATAGTCTATCATATTATAAACATAAATATGTATTTATACGTTTCTAATATGAAACTATATATACAAATATATAAACTATCATATAAACATATTTATATGTTTATATATGTGATGGAGGCTATATATATATATTTACATGTTTATATATGATAAAGACTTTGTATACGATATAGATATATCTACACACACACACACATTTATTCTCTATTCTAAATATAGGAGCCCTGGTGGTGCAGTGGTTAAGAGCTAGGCTGCTAACCAAAAGACTGGTAGTTTAAATCCATCAGTCACTCCTTGGAAACCCTATGGGGCAGTTCTACTCTCTCCTATAGGGTCGCTACGAGTTAGAATCGACCCGATGGCAATGGATTTGGGGTTTTTGGATCCTATATATTGTCTCTATCCCTTATATAAGGAGCTCTGGGGGCACAAGAGTTAAAGGCTCAACTGCTAACAGATAGTTGGCAGTTCAAACCCACCCAGTGGCTCTGCAAGATAAAGACCTAGTTATCTGCTCCTGTAAAGATTACAGCCTAGGAAGCCCTATAGGGAAGTTCTACTCTGTCTCATAGGATTGATATGAGTTAAAAATTAACCCAAAGACACCTAACAACAACATCCTTTATATAGTCTCTGTCCCATATATATTTTATACCCTATATATAGTCTATGTCCCATATATAATCTATTCCCTATGACAAATACTACATCTCTCTTACTGATTCTGCTTCTCTGGTTGAACTCTGACTGATACATGTAGATCACCCTGAAATTGGGGTCCCTTTAATGTTCACTTGTGGGTCTTAACTTTATACCTCTGGGGTCGTAAGGAACAAGTCTATTGTTCCTTCTGCACATTGGCTCTTCGGATATTGCAATGCAGCAGTCCCCTTTTGCTGTGTTTGTTCTTCTCCAGTCTGGAGACCTTCAGTACTTGCCATTACTCACAGAAATCCTTTGCATCCTCTGATTGTGAGGAGAGTGAAGGTAGCCATGGGAGAGACCAAACCCACTGTTTGTCTGGTTTCTGCCTCCTCTGTCTCGTTATTGCTCATCAGGCATCTGGCTCGGCAGGTGGTCTGCTGGCCTCAGTACTGCAGCTTCCTGTGCATTTGGCTGCAGGGTTCTGACAGCAGCATAGCCTCACTTAAGCAGGGCTTGCCTACCTGCCCCATCATGCCCAGGGTGAACACAAGGTAGAGCCACATTAACTGGCTGATGTTTCTTGCCTTGATTCTATGCAATTAATAGGCTTACTGAGTCATTGAACATTCCAAGGCCCCTCAGAGCCCTCTTACCCATTGGTCAGGTTTCTGGAAGAGAAAGGACTACAGACAGAATCATCTGTTTGATTTGTTTCTTCACTACTACATCCAGGGCATTAGGGTCCTGTCTTGTGGCCTCATTTATCTGCCCAGGGAAGTGATTAAGCCCTCAGTTCAGGTATGTTCATTTTAACAATAAAGCAGCAAGACTAATTCGCTTACTACCTGTGATAGTTAAGGTTGTGTGTCAACCTTACTGGGTTATGATTCTCAGTGGTTTGGCAGTTATGATGTAGTTTGGCAGCTATGTATTGATGTAATCACTTCCATGATGAGATCTGCTATGAGCAGCCAATCAGTTGAAAGGTGGTTTCCTTGGGGGTGTGTCCTGCATCCAATATATGTGTACTTTCTGGCAAACTTAGCTGGCTTTTGCTCACTCTTGATCCTGCAGCTGGCTCCTGTTCATCTGACCTTCATTTCTTGGGACTTGAGCTAGCAGCTTACCTGCTGGTCTTGGGATTCGTCAGCCTCTGCAGTCTGTGAGCCAGTGGCCTGCTGTCTGACCTGCTGATCTTGGTTTCACCAGACCCTGCAGCTACATGAGTCAGGAGAGGCCTCCAGCCTGACCCACGGACTTGGGACTTTCCAGCCTCTATGACAGCATGAGCCATTTCCTTGATATAAATGTCTCTCTCTCTCTCTGTATATATATATATATATATATATATATATATATATATATACTTTACTGGTTTTGCTTCTATAGAAAACCTAGGTTCTCTAGAGAACCTAGCCTAAAACACCACCTCACCTCTGGAGTCCCAAAAAGAGCCAGCTAAGCCCCAAAACCTAGGCAGAAGCCAGACACCACCTTACCCTTGGCCCATACTTTTCCTTAGTTTTGGGGTACCTTGCACCCCACCCTCACACTGTCTGTACTTGTTAAGCCTCCACCTCTTGATCCTATGATTTTAATGACGCTCATGGTCTTGGGAGGAAGACCTCTTCTGAGACAGCCAATTCCAAGGGAATTCAACAGAAATTTCTGGGGTCCCTGGTCTTTCCTTCAGAGGGGAAAGATTCAGGGCAAGATTGAGGCCTTAGGGATTGATTCACGTAGGTTTAGTATTGCTGTATGTACTGTATCTTGGTCAGGCACTGCTGGGAGCATCATTTGAGCTGACGATCGCATCTATGATAGTAAATGTTTGCCCTTGGACAATTCTGTGGAGATAGTTTTAGGGAAGTCTATAGGATTTGCTTACAAATTTCTGTGAGTTTCTAAGACCCAAGCAACTCTGAAGAACTGGATCTCTCTCTCCTGGGACATCCAGGGGAGCAAGCACAGGAACTCAGTGAGTCATGGGAAGTGCCATTGCAGGCACCTCTGGAAGCACTTGTGGAACTGTATGGCCTCCCCCACTCCTGCCTGTGGTTACAGATTGGCTTAGAGATTATTCAAGATGTGAGTTGAAAGGCCCAGAGTTCTTATACCTTTAACTGAAGCCACTCCCGCTCCTGAGTCCACTGACCTCAAGTTGCATTGTTATCATACGCTTTAGCAGTTGTGTTCCTTAAGCTTTGATCAAAGGATAAACTTCTTATTCCGTAGGCTGGGGATCTGGAATCTGGAATGCCGCCAAATCATCACCCCTCAGCATTTATCCCAGATCCTCCCAGAAGTCTGCCCTATGGAAGAAGAATCAGGAAGGAGAACAGGCAGGACACCACTCAACCGGGCTCTGCCAGGCCATCCATGAGTTTGCTGGGGACAGCAAGACAGTAGCCTCTGATGACCCTTCCTTTCCATCACCTCTTCTCCCTCCTTTCCCCACCTCCCAGGCCTGGGCCCTTTTGCAAGGGGAGTGCAATGTGGACTAAGGTTGTTGCAGTGTCCCTAATCCCTTTACAACGCTTTATTTTCCCCTCAATTTATCTAGAAAGAGATGGTATTCTTAACTTTTTTCTTCTCTCCTATGCCAACTGGTAGACTTTTATTCACAAAGGCACAGACTTTGGGGAGAAATCTAGGTTTGAATCCAGTTTCATCAATCTGTTAAGTAAGGCTTTTTGCAAGTGATTGATGTCTTTGCACCTTTATCAAATGGAGAATATCGTAACTGTGAGGAAGATTCATGAAGGCACCTGGTAGAGGCCCATCACACTGTAGGCATGTCGTGTCTATAATACCCCTTCCCTTCTGCTCTTGTGCTAGTGTGACAATGATCACTCAGTAACAGCCCCCTCATACCCCTGACTAATGGCTTCCTCTTCCCCAGGAACCTCCCTCAGTAAGCCCAAGCTGCAAGGTTTGTCCAGGATTCTCGGCCCATGGAAGTTCCCTGCCCAGTCGGCAGTCAAAACAGAGGCCATGACTCCTAAAGCCATTCTCCCATGAGGTGCCAGGGTTCCAGAAACAACTTACCACGTTTCATGAGAAGGCTTACTCTGTAATCAAAGCTTCAGGACCACAACAGCCTCTCCTACCCAACATTGCTGAAGCTTATGATAATAACTTAATGACTTTTTAAAAAAAATATTGTGTTGACATATTTCTACTTCTGGGCAAAAAGGAGAGAGAGAGAGAAAAAATACAACTGATTTTTAATCATGCTCAAGAGAGAGCCTGAGGCCGTGTTTCTCCCCTGGTCAGCAGGATTTCTAGGCCATTGTGGTCAAGGTGAGCAGGGCCTCCAGAGGGCCTGGCTGAGAGCATTCCAGTACCCTTGACTTCAGGACCAAGAAAAGGCATGGAAGAATGCAGACTCAGGACATTAGGATCATGTCTCCAGCTGAAAGGGCCCAGGCTGGAGCCAGGAGACCTGTGGCCTGGCCAGCATTGCAGCTGACATACTGCATGGCGCAGGGCAAATGACAGGCTCTCTGAACCCTTTATGAAAGTGTCTGTACAGTCCCAGAGGCATCTGAGAGCAAGTGTTTCTCATCATGAACTTCTGGCCCCAGAGAGAGTAAAACGAAGCAGATAGGAGACAGAGGGCCAATGGCCTGCAGCAAGGATCACACCCTGCACTAGCCTGCAGGATCTTTCTTAGGGCAGGCTTCCTCACCCACTTCCTGCAGGCGGCTCAGGTGGTGGTGAGGACACGAGATTTGAGACTGGCCTCCGGGGCCACGGGCTGGCCAGCTTTGGGCACAGGGCTGAACCTCCCTGACTGCATGTTCCACACTGACCTTGCAGGGTGGTTGTCAGGATGAAATGGCATCCCACACGGGGGAAGAGCTCTTCAGATAGTGACAATTATACCACTGTCCTCTGAGGGCAGCCTCTCCCAGCCTCACAGCAGATGCTGCAAGCTGATGGACTCACCTCTGACGGGGAGCCTGCTCTTGTTGCCCAGGGGGAGGCTGGCACATTTGTCCCCAGGATGTGCACATCTCACTACCAAAACCAAACCAAACCAGTTGCTGTCAAGTCAACTCCACCTCATGGAGAATGGAGACCTTACATGTGTCAGAGTAGAACTGTGCTCCACAGCGTTTTCAGTGGCTGACTTTTTGGAGGTAGATCATCAGACCTTTCTTCTGAGGTACCTCTGTGGACTAGAACCACCAACTTTTCAGTTAGCAGCCAAGCATGTTAAACATTTGCACCATCCAGGGACTCCAGAGGGGGGGTAATAAAAAGTGGCTATGGTGGGGACAAAGCCCGGGCCCCGCCCTCCCCAGAGGGCAATGCAGATGGGTGGGTTAAAGGAGAGAATGGCCTGGCCTGGAAGGTGAGAGGGAAGAACTTTAGGGAAGAATGTCACAATGGTGGAAGGGTTTGGAACTGTGAGGACTGGCGCATTTTAAACCTGACTTATTTCATGTTGGGAATTCTCCAGAGCACGACAGGGCTGAAGCACATATAATCTAAAAGTCATCCCAGGCACAGAGTAGATAATAAAGTGGAAGTGAAAGTGGGTAAAGTGCTGGGGACGTCTTTCTGCAGCCCGTGGGCCACACTGTGAGTGGAACATCTTCACCAGAATTTGAGGATGTCCTTTAGAGGCTCAGTGCTGTCCATATGCCAGAGTCAGACAATTCTAACTTCACGGTTCCTAGACCGGAAAGGCAGGCCAGGCCAAGAGGGCTGATCCCACCACAGAAAGAGACCTCTAGACTCGTATACTGCCTTGTAAACAATGTCCAACAAATAATAATTGCATTTTAAATTCTCAACCAACAAGAAGCCCAATTGGGTTGGTCCTCTGGGTAGGGGACCACGGGCTGCTCAGCCTATCTCCCTGTGGTGAAACAAGTTCCTTTGTGTGGCTTTTTGCCTTGGTTCTTTGGAAAAATAGCTTGAGAGATTTTTTCCCCTAAACCCTGAGGAGTTACCTTTGCCCTAGTTTTCTACACCAGAGGGTTTGTTACTTTTGTTCAGGTTGACTGATATTTCCTGGGTAAGCTGTAAATGACTTGTGGTTTGATACTTTCTGTCTGGCCCGGTACTGCAGCCTGCCCTGTGATTGGTATGTACCTTGTAGAGATTGGTCAACAGACTATGCAAATGAGATGAGGTGTAGCCTACTATGCAAATGAAGTGTCTATGGCCTACTGAGAGGGGATTGGTCAGTTTGTGCTGCCCCCTCCTGCTGGGAGGTGCCATGCCTTGAAATTGAAAAGGAGTTGTGTATATACGTGGCCAGTTGACAGAGGTTTTTCAGACAGAAAGAAGCAGGAAGAAGCAGCAGGAAGAAGAAGAAAGAAGAGAGAAGGAACAGAGAGAGAGAGAAGGCAAGGAACCTCCTAAAAGAGTTGAACACAACACAGGCCAAGGTCTGTAACACTGAAGACAGTGAGAGGCTAGGAAGAGACCCAGCAGCATAGCCAATGGTGATAGGCTTGGAAGGGGTCTTGCAGCAGATTAGTGGTGACAGACAGCAGGGCCAAGAAGAGTCTGTCCTGAGGGGGCCAAGAAGAACCTGTCCTGAGAGGCCTAAGAAGGGCCAAGAGGAGGCCTACACAGCCAAGAGGAGTTGAGAGAGCTGTCTTGCATTGAATAAGGGAAACTGCCTGCGTGCTTCCTGATCCTGATCCTGAGTTGTAGCCTGTTGATCCTGATCCCAAGTTGTGCCTTGTTACTTCCTTAATAAACCACTTAACTGTAAGTATGGCCTGTGAGTTCTGTGTGGCCATTGCAACAGATTATTAAACCCAGAAAAGAAGTAGAGTGCCGTGGGGAGGACAGCTGGTGTCAGAATTGGTAAAAAGATTGGACACTGGAGGTATGTCTGACGTCTACCTTATGGGAATAAGCTTTGGGCTGATCCTGCTCATTACCTTGCCTGAAGTTACACAGATTCTGATGCTATTACTGCTCCCATCATTTTACACTACTAAGGCTAGAGCATCAACAGGACAACATGCCACCTCCAGATGCCAGAATCTGGTAGGTAAGTGACAGTGGTCTCGGCATCTGCATCTGTGTCTTCAGTGTCAGGAGCAAGAGAGACTTGTTCTCTCCTGGGTTCTTCACACCTACTTGAGGCAGCATGCTGGGGGTGAGCAGGAGCTCCAGAGTTGCTGCCACGTGGCTAGGTGGTCTTGGCTGAGGTCATGAACCTCACGAGCCTCAGTTTCCCCATTTTCAGAGGAGGATAGTGATGGCTCCTTCATATGATTGCTGAGAGGAGTTAATAGGTGTCTTGTAGTGCAGGGTTGTGTCCTGAACACTCTGGCTGCTCCAGGAGGATAGGCTGGCCCAGGCACAAGGGAGGAAGTGGGAGCCCAGGTGGTGTCCTGCAGGGAAGGAGACAACGGGCAGGAAGGGCAGGAGAGGGAACAGAGAGATGCCGGGTATGTCTTAGAGAAGAAAGATTACTGCTGACAGGAAACCAGGGCCCAGAATGGGGAAGTTGCACCACCACCACCTAGAAACAGGTGTGCCAGTTAGGATCTGGGGTGTAACCTTGGCACCTTGCTCACCCACATCCCCACATCTCCATATTCAATCCATCCCAGGGCTGATGGCATCACCCCCAAACACCCTCCAGACCCACCCATGCCCTCTATGCCTACCACCACCATTCCAGCCCAGGTCCATCCTGTCCCAAACCCTTCCGTGGCCTCCTGTATCCCCTCTCCACACCAACCACACATCATCTCAGCGGGCTGTCCCCTGCTCCGCCCTGTGTGGAGCTCTTAATGCTCATGGAATGGAAACAAATCCTTCCTCTTGCCTGACTCCCTGTGTGGCCTGGCCCTGCCCTCCTCTCCAACTCCTCCATCACCCTTTCCCCCTCAGCCTCCCTTTCTCAGCCATCTAGGCCTTCTTCTTCCTGAATCAACACATTCATGATCCTGTCCATCCCAGGGCCTTTGCACATGCTGTGGGAGTCCCTCCGTTCCCCTTCCTTTCACTTTTCACATGACTTATTCTAGCTCATCCTTCAAATGCTTGGTCTCCCTAACTAGGAAATAGTTCTCAAGTGTATAGGTGCCCATCCAGACAAGTGATATATCCTGCCATGGCATTCATCACAGCTGGATGGTTTTAGTTTGGCAGGGGTGTCCTTGGTTGAATTAATATCTTCCTCCCTCTCCCACTAGATGACAAACTCATAGGCTCCGTGCCTACACAGAGGACTTTCTGAGTGATGGAGCGTCAGACCCACCGTGGGCTTACCTACTCTGATTCCATAGTGTTCAGTCATCTTAGAAGAGTGGCTCTGCTCTATTTAACAACTATTATGT